>CM033635.1:3362268-4002268 GCA_019453435.1 Rhinogobius similis | reverse complement strand
TTTACCTGTGGCCCATCGAGGCAACTGTTGTTGTGATTTTGAGTATTATAAAAATAAATTGATTTAGTGAGAGGAACCCTGTGTAGACACAGGGAGAACATGCAGACTCCACACAGAAAGGCCCGGGCCGCCTGGGAGTCGAACCTTCTTGCTGTGAAGTGAGAGTGCTAACCGCTGTGTTACTGTCGCCACATTCACAAATATTGAGGCTGATGATTTCTCTTGTGACGCGACTTAAGAACTCTTTGTATTAAAACAGAAATCTGCTTTTTTAAATATCTATCTACCATCTGTGTTCAATGTTACTGACTGTTGTGACGTCATGTGCACACAACCTGTTACGAGCATCACGTCTGATGTAATGTGTTTTGTGTCATTTTTGTCCATGGAGCTTTTGTTTTTCACAACTTTATACAGTAAAATTTATTTTAAAAACATTTTTATTCATTATTTACATAACAAAAATATGTTAATTTACAATGATGAACATGCATTCATCAAATGTATCAAAACAAAAGCATTAATTTCACTAAAAAAGGTGTGGGATGAACTTATTATCTCCCCCACCCTCATTACTTTCTATAAAACTAAATGTTTTATAGAAGGTGCCTCCTTTTCACGTTCTTCATGCAGCTTGCTGGACCTGCCTCGGACCGGTTTTTCCTCAAACGTGTGACTGAAACGAGCCTCATTTCAAACTGAAGCTGTTCTTGAACCCTATGGACACAAACTATTGTCTGACTCTTTGTGAAGCTCAGACTCTGGACTTTTGTGTCTGATTTACTCTGATTATATTTGGAAACAAGCTCCGCCCACAGGAACATCAGACTTTAAAGTCCAACTACATTTTCTTTGTTAAATCTATGAAGAAGTGAATCTGTGTTTGTAGATTTTGTCTGATTGACACATTTGGCTTTTGACAATTCCTCTTTCAAAGCTGAAGCTAATTTAGCAAAAAAAAAAAAAAGTTTTAGGGACTTGTAATAAATAAAGTAAAAAAGTCCAGGTGGAATCCATATAAAAGTCCTATTACATTTTTTTTTATTTTAGTGTAGTTTTTAAATTTGTGCTTTTGGAGTAAAAACTGACTCTAATTCATTCCAGAATGTTTGATTTGATGTAAATAAGTGAGTCACACCTTTCTTTTCATATTGAACACATCCAGCAGCTGATAGTTTCCTTTTATCAGATGTGGATAAAAAGGAATAAATTAATAAAAATTTTAAAATAGCATCTGGTTAAGGACAAAACAAATTTGATTACATTTTAGGCAACCAAACAAAGTAAAGTAATAATAGGTCCTACTCTCCTTCTTATACTTTCCAAAGTAGTTTCTCGTTGTTGCTCCGACTGTGCAGAGCTAGCTTGTTTGCTAATGATAGTTGGAGATAAAGGACACTTCAACTGCCGCACAACATTAAATTTCTTCAACACTTTGATTCAGAAACATGTTATTCAAGTACAGAAATAATAAGTTTAACTGTGCGTGATCCAAAGTCTGTGTCAGGGATAAATGTTCCTGTTGTTTATCTGGTTTTATACAACTGTTTACTTTATTTACTTTTTTTTAGACGTCAGATTCAAACTAAATATTTATCATAGTGGTATTTGTTATCATACTTTATCAGCTTTTTCACATTTTTGTTGAGTTTTGAGCTTTTAGAGTGGGTTTAAATAAAGCGCTGAGGTGAATTAAAGGGGCTGTATCGGATTTTTACTCTTTTGAAACGCGATAAACAGCACTAGTTTATGTTCTTGAATGTAATAAAGTAAAATCTGTGTTGCATTAGGAAATGTGACAGCAGAGACGAGTTTAAAATGAACTTGTTCTGTTTTTCACATTTCAAAACAGTAAAAATCAGGTACAGCCCCTTTAACGTAAATCTATCATCCTGATGTAGATTTCTGCACTAAAAATGTTCTATTCTATGTATTTTTTCTTGTTCGTTGGAGCTAAAGACATTCCTGTTCGACTAAAGACAGTTATGGCTCCCTCCAGTCTCGCTCCTTTCTACTTTTGTCCCACAGAAATCCTTATAATCTGAAGAAAATTGTTGACTAATACACATTTTTGTCGACTAAAACACCACTGAGCGATTCGTTGACTAAAGTCTGACAGAAGTATTGTTCAAAATGCGTAAACCTTCACCTGAGGGAAACAGGCAGAGCACATTTTGTCTCTCTCTGACATTTATGAACAAACAGGTGGGTTTTCACTCTCTGTTTCGGCGCCTCGTTAGCCGCAGAAATAAACGTGAGGCTTCATTTGTTATTCATTCAAACGTGTTTTTTTTTCACGGCTGAAAATACACCGAGCTGAGCGGGTCGTTATTTCTGACAGAGAAGAAGATTTGTGATTTTTGAGCAGCAGAAAAGTCAAGAGTGGGTTTAAATAAAGCGCTGAGGTGAATTAAAGGGGCTGTATCTGATTTTTACTCTTTTGAAACGCAGAACTAGTTTATGTTCTTGAATGTAATAAAGTAAAATCTGTGTTGGGACTGCGTTAGGAAATGTGACAGCAGAGACGAGTTTAAAATGAACTTGTTCTGTTTTTCACGTTTCAAAACAGTAAAAATCAGGTACAGCCCCTTTAACGTAAATCTAGGCAAGGCAAGGCAAGGCAAGTTTATTTGTAGAGCACAATTCGTACACAGGGCAATTCAAAGTGCTTTACATAAACAGGAAAAGTTGCATTAAAATCACAAAACACAAAAAGACACACAGAATCATTTTAAAATCATTTTAAAATAAAGTACTTTAAAAGAGAAGAGTGCAGATAGATCTTTCAGTCGTTTGCACGTCTAAACAGAACTGTTTTTAGCCTGGATTTAAACATTGTCAGAGTGGAGGCCTGTCTCACATCTTCAGGGAGACTGTTCCAGATTTTAGCTGCAAAAACTGAAATGCTGATTCCCCATGTTTAGTCCTGACTCTAGGCACCTGCAGGAGGCCGGTCCCTGAGGTCCTCAGAGTACGAGATGGTTCATATGGCACTAACATGTCAGAGATGTACTTTGGTGCTTGGCCGTGGAGAGACTTGAACACAAGCAGAGCTGCTTTAAAGTCAATTCTCTGAGCCACAGGAAGCCAGTGCAGAGACCTGAGCACAGGACTAATGTGATCGTACTTCCTGGTTCTAGTCAGGACTCGAGCAGCAGCATTCTGGATGTACTGCAGCTGTTTTACAGCTCGTTTGGAGAGGCCAGTGAACAGGCCGTTGCAGTAGTCTAACCTACTGGAGACAAATGCATGGATAAGTCTCTCCAAGTCTGGTTTAGACACTATACCTTTAATTTTGGCAATGTTTTTAGGTGGTAAAAGGCTGTTGATGTTATTGATTTGATGTGGCTGTTAAAGTTCAGGTCTGAGTCCATTATTACCCCCAGATTTCTAACTTGATTTGTCGGTTTTAGAGCGAGAGACTGGAGGTGACTGCTGACACTTTCTCTCTGTTTCTGCGGCCCAAAGACGATGATTTCAGTCTTGTCTGAGTTTAGCTGAAGAAAATTGTTTTGCATCCACACGCTGATCTGTTGGATGCAGTGACAGAGTGAATCCACTGGTCCATATTCACCTGCCGTCAGTGAGACATAGATCTGAGTGTCGTCTGCGTAGTTGTGATAAGACACATTTGTGCTGAGTATTAACTGACCTAAGGGCAGCATATACAGGTTGAACAGAAGGGGTCCCAGGATTGACCCTTGGGGCACCCCACAGGTCAAGCTCACGTGGTCTGAGACACAGTTACCAATCTCAACAAAGTACTCCCTATCCTCAAGGTAGGACTTCAGCCAATTTAGGGCAGTGCCAGTGATGCCCACCCAGTCCTCTAGTCTCTGTAGGAGGATCCCATGATCGACAGTGTCAAAAGCAGCGCTCAGATCTAACAGAATTAAGACTGAGGCTTTGCCCGCGTCAGTGTTCAGGCGGATGTCATTTGTCACCTTGATAAGAGCAGTCTCAGTGCTGTGATGAGGTCTAAAACCTGACTGGAAAACATCAAATGAGTTGTTTATTAAGAGGAAGTCAGTGAGCTGTTGGTAAACAACCTTTTCGAGGACTTTGCCTAAAAATGGCAGATTTGAGATGGGCCGATAATTTTTCAGTTCTGAGGCATCAAGACTGCTCTTCTTTAGGAGAGGCTTAATGACCGCAGTTTTCAAGGCCCTTGGGAATGTTCCAGATTGAAGCGACATGTTAACTATGTGAGTGAGTGGTGCTAACAAAGTGCTCAGAACAGACTTTAGAAATCTGGTGGGTAACACATCGAGGCAGCATGTAGAAGAACTCAGACTGGTGATGATCTCTTGGACAGTTTTGTCAGTTACAGGTGCAAACTGAGTCAGCTCTAAATGTGTAGGTGGTTTTAAAGTTATTATTTGCACTGTGGAATTTATGGCATTTTTAATGCCCTGAACCTTGTCATTAAAGAATACTGCAAACTCATTGCACTTAGCTGTGGAAATTAGTTCTAACGGCAGCTGAATTGGAGGGTTTGTTAGTCTGTTTACTGTTGCAAACAGAACACGCGAGTTATTACTGCAATTTCCAATTATTTCAGAAAAAAATCCTTCCCTTGTTTTACATAAAATTAGGTTGTACATGTACAACCTTTCTCTATAAATCTCTTTATGAATCTGGAGCTTTGACTTGCGCCATTTTCGCTCAGCCCTGCGGCACTCCCTTTTCTGTGCCCTGACTGTCTCATTATTCCTCCATGGCGCCTTCTGCTTATTTTTAACCATTTTAACCTTCATAGGAGCAATGGTGTCCAGAACATTCAAGATATTAGATGTAACAGAATTTAAGAAGTCGTCAACATTTGAACATGAAGGATTTTCAAAGTTTATCATTTCCATGAAGAGTGCACTTGTGCTGTCATTTATGTGTCTCCTCCGAACAACTGCAGGACCAGTCGGTGATTTGCGAATAACCGACAGGTCAAAGAAAACACAGAAATGATCAGACAGTGCCACATCGACCACACTTACGTTTGAAATATTAACCCCTTTAGTAATTAGCAGGTCCAGAGTGTGCCCTCTGTTGTGAGTGGGGCCACTCACATGCTGAGTAAGACCAAAGGTTTCAAGGACAGCATCAAGCTCTTTAGCGTTTCTGTCGCAAACATTATCCACATGAACATTGAAATCACCTGTAATGACCAAACCGTCAAAGTCTGTGCATATGACTGAAAGCATCTCAGTAAAATCATCAATAAAACCTTGGCAGTGTTTGGGAGGCTTGTACAGGACAATGTAGAGTATGGAGGGAGACTGTTTTAGCTCCATTTTAAAAGATAAATACTCAAATGATGAAAACACCCCAAAAGACAACCTCTGAGTAACTATTTTATCCCTAAAAACTGCACAGACACCTCCACCCTTTTTGTCGTCGCGTGTTTCAGATTCAAACTTGAAGCTAGGTGGAGTCGCTTCTATTAGAACTACATCCCCTGTGTTTTTGTCAAGCCATGTTTCAGTTAAAAACATAAAATCAAGATTATAAGAAGATATAAAATCATTAATTAAAAGTGATTTGTTACATAAGGATCTGACATTAAGCACAGCAAGTTTCAGATTGGTTTCAATGTGACTGGACGTTATCTTTTCACAGGGAATATGAATTAAATTTCTAAGATTGGACAGTCTAGCTGTCCTTCTGTTCTCCAGTCTGTGTGGCGTGACTCCAGATATAACACAGGGCCCCGGGTTTGTTTGACCATTTTCATGACCATAAGTCCCGGCTTAGCGCTGAGACCCACTGCATCCTAGCTATGGGAGATAACAGTTCTGGGGAGGTGGGGGAGGGCGGCGAAAGGGGAGACCTGGAGGGGGTTTGGGCAAAGGCTGTGTGGGGAGAGCTGGGGGGACTTTGGGTGATGGACCAGGTGAAAGGTGCGGGGGGGAGGTGCAGGTCGTTTTTTTGGTGAAGCAGGAGAGTTGAAGCTCCTGGGTGGTATGGGGGGCACAGATTTGTATGGGGAAGAGTTCATCATTGTTGACATCAGAACTCTTGATCTTGCTAAATTAGGTGTGAGTGGAACCATCTTTATTCCTGATTTGATCAGACTGTCAAGATGGTTGGGAAGGCCCTGGGTGAAGGTGGAGATGAAAGGGAGAGTGATGATTGAGTGGGAGTAGATGTTGCAGGGGACCCAGGACTGGTCTGAGGGTAGGGGTGGTGACCGGGCAGCTGCTGGGCCTGTCACTGACCGGTCCATGACCTGTGATGAGGACCCCGGGGGAGGGGGGACGGATGTTGAGCTTGAGTCCTTCAAGGGCGGCGGTGGAGATCGTTGTGGTGCTGCAACTGATGAGCTCTTTACTGGAGGCAGTGTAGGTGATTTTGGAGCAGCTGGAGCTGAATCCTTTGCTGGGCCTGGTGGAGCTGCTGTTGATAAATCCTTTTGTGGAGTCGGCTGTTTTGTTACTGCTGATGTTGAAGCATTGACTTGGTCTCTGGCTGATTGATCCGGAGTTCTTCTCTCATTCCTCTCTTCTCGAACTATCTGTTCACGACCCTGTCCACGGCCATTCTGATGCCTGAGAGCGTGGAGGAGGTTCTCTGTCAGCGCCCTCACTCCACCTCTGCACAGATGTGGGCCCTTTCCCTTGAACAGGTCCTCTCGTTTCCAGAACAGATAGAAGTTCTCAATGTAGTGCAATCCTCTAGGTGCACACTCTTTGGACAGCCAAGTGTTCAATTGTAGCAGCCGGCTAAACTTGTTGATCTTCCTGTCAATATTTGGAAGAGGTCCACTGATGAATGTCTTGATTTCTACTTTATCAAGCTCCTCAAATAACTTCATGAAGTCTTTTTTCAAAACTTCAGTCTGCTCCTTTCGAATGTCCACTGCACCCACGTGTACAATCAGCTGTTTAACTCCTCTGTGTGTGGACAGTACTCTGGGAAGCAGTGACGTAATCTCAGAAACTGTGCCGCTTGGGTAGCTACATGTTTTCATTCTTCCATGTACGACTCCACTGATAGCACCGTCTCCTATCAAGAGTGTGTCACTGTCCTTGACGTTTGGCACAGACTGTCTGTCTTTCTGCTGCTTTTTATCAACATCATGGAGGCTACAGTTTTCTCGTTCTGTAAATTCAGTCTCTGATAGTGGCAAAAATCTGTTTGTAAGCTGTATAGCAGGCGACTTTACATTAGCTTTGTATCGTTTTGGTTTTGCAC
Source organism: Rhinogobius similis (assembly GCA_019453435.1). NCBI lineage: Eukaryota > Metazoa > Chordata > Actinopteri > Gobiiformes > Gobiidae > Rhinogobius > Rhinogobius similis. The sequence continues at coordinate 3,995,080 of CM033635.1, read as the reverse complement.
CGAGTTTGACCCAAGATGCAGCCGGCTGGTCTTTGCCCAGTTTTGGGAAAGACACAGAGTCGCTCCGGTTTAAGTTGAAAGTAGCTTTTCTTGAAAAATATGTAGACTTCTTACCCCTCGGTGACACTGGAATTGTATCGTGAAGTCCTTTTTCAGATTCTAGAGCGAATATCCGTGCTTGTAGCTCAATTATTTCATGTTGATATTTCCGACAGCGTTCACAAGAGTTTGTTTGCCTTCTCTCCCCGGACATGTCGCTGGCTCGTCAGATAGTTTGTTAAAAATGGAAAAAATTATCTTAAAATCCTTGGTTTCCTTCGAAAAGTCATAATCCAAGATTTATAGAGGAAAAAAATTGATTTAAAAGCAAAATAAATAAGAAAAATAAAATAAGAAAACAGCTGTAGCAAGCAGGAGCAGCAAGGAAAAGCGTCTGCACTCTTCAGTAACAGGAAGCATATCTAGATCGTCCTGATGTAGATTGCAAGCTTATAATTTAAAAAAGGAACAACAATCACAATTAGGGATGGATGATATTGCTTTTACGAGACACTCTTTGATGGAAAACACAGTATTTACTAATATCAAACCCCAAAAAGGCAGGTACCCCAGCTTTAATAAACCATTTTTCCATTTGACTGAGATTAATCTAAAGTAACGCTGTTTGATATGATAAACTTGCAGAAATTTCTTGTGGTATTACTGCTTTGTCCGAGTCATAAACCTTTCTTTCAGCTCATGGCATGTTCTGGAGTCTGTGTTCACCTCAAGAAATGATTATTCGATTACTAAATTAGTCATTTATTCGTTTATTAGGACAAAGTACAATTATATTAAGCACAATGGCAGAGATGCTTGTACCAGACTCTAGCTTCACAGCTAATTTCCATCTGTAGTCCTCAGGGGGAGGGGTCAACAATAATTATTTACATATTTACAACAATTAAAAAAGCCACAACCCTTGTTGCTTCCACATGTAGCATCTATCCAAACTCACCAACTCATACAACATATTCATACACTCACAAACTTTAATCACCAGTTAGCAAACCTATAAACACATTCTCTATACAGTCAACATTTACATTTAAGTCATTCTTAATTGTGCGTACATGTTTGCTTTTCTAAAAACCATGCTTTCACCTCTGTATTAAAGGCTGGAAGACTATTTAAGCTCAATAACTCAGATGGGAGCGCATTCCATTGTTTAACCCTAAATGAAAACGCAGATTGAGCAAAAGCACTTCTGCATTTAGGGATGTTACACAATCCTCTTGTACCTCGGGTCACTCTTGAAGCCGTATCTGCCGACAGCTGGAGGAATTATGTGAACAATTATCTCAATAATCAGTTAGTTGCGATTAATCAATTAACTTTTAGGCCCCAAAATCCAACATTGTAGTTGTTTTCAGTAAAAGCAAGGGAGTAGACAGGGGGGGACAAAGGGGTGTGTCGTCCTGGGCCTCTGGGTCTGAGGGGCCCAGAATTGGACGCTCTTCCTATTGATTTATATCAGACGGGGGCCCATGTGAGGCTTCTTGCCCCGGGCCCCCAAATTTCTGTTGACGGGCCTGAGTAAAAGTAATATTTGAACATAAGGATCGTGTTTAAAATCTACATAAGCTACTTTTAATAAAACTGAATTAAATAAATAAAAAGTTTGCGAGAATGTTTAACTGTACGAGAAACAACCGATTTGTGTTTATTTACGACGCAAAAGTGAATACATTTTAAACATTTTGTGAACAGTGACGATTCCAGATTTCCAGTGGATGCTTGAGGACTAAATTAATCTTTACACGTTGGTTTATTCAGTAAAAAAAAAACAAATAAACAGTTAAAATGATAAGATAACACTGACTTTCTTTTTAAAATCAACAACAAAAATCCTTTTAATGTTGAATATAAAGTACTTTAACTCTATCAAATGAACAAATATTGAACAAACTTTGCAAAACAATCTCAAATCTAGCTGTGGACACTCAAGAAAAACAACAAGCCTCAAGAATAAACTGTTGTTGATTTACAGAGACAAGTCGTTGAGTAGAACTGTGTGCTTTTACTGACGTGAATAAACGAATCACAATATTTAAACTTTGACAATTATAGCACAAAGACTGAAAGTAAGTCTTGACCGCTTAACAAAAACATGAAACTGTTCTAAAAAATAATAATAAATGGATCTAATAAAATGATAATACTAATTTCCCAAAATGTTCATAGTTATTACACCAATCAGGCAGAACATTACGACTGAAATACACTTCCTTTCATGTTTGCTCCGGTTTGAGGAAAATATGAGGAACATTTTGTCCTCAAAGTTGATGTGTCAGAAGAATCAGAAAGTGTTTGCGCTTTTAGTCTGACAAATTGTGATTTCTTAACATCTTGGAGCCCAGCATTTAAACACAAAGTAACCCATTCAGACATTAACTGTATTATATCATTAATGAAGATGTCAAGGTGCCATTTGAGGCCACAAAACGGTTCAAAGAAGAACATTACCGTTAAAAACAGCACAGGAAACCTCAGAGCTCTACATCTGACCGCACAAATGAGGGAAATTTGAAATAGAGTACTTTCTGAGGCTCTGAGAACAAGCGAGAGTGAAGCTAAACACAACTCTAGGTATGTTTTACATCAGGGGTGTCCAAACTTTTTCCATCGAGGGCCGCATATTGAAATACAGACCAAGCAGAGGGCCACAAATCAATCGTGAAACGTTAAAAAAGCTGCATTTATCTGATGTTTTAAGCTCCACCACATCTACATTCAGTCTCAGTGCCTTAATATCAGGTCTGTGCTGCACCAAAATGTTAGTTATTTAGGTTGGAATTGTAGAAAATCTTAAATGTACTCTAAAAAGTACTTATCAGGACAATGAAGGCCAGTTCACCAGGAAGACTAAGGGCCAAGAAACATTGGTCTGAGGGCCGCATTTGGCCCCCGGGCCTTAGTTTGGACAGGCCTGTTTTAGATGAAAGAACAATGTTATAACGAGGCAAGGGATGATATTGAAAATGTATGCATTTTTCACATTGTTGTCCTTTAAACTTGCTCTTGAGCGCCTTAAATTTGCAGTCTCATGTTTTGAAACTAAAAAAAAAAAAAGTACTAAATGAACAAGTTTCTCTGCTGTCTGCCCTGACTCTGAGTGTATGCAGCCAGTAGATGGCGCCTATCGCTATACACGATTTAGTAATTTAGTTATTAATTACTTTAAGAGACTGAGTAACACATAGGTCTGGGTGATATGGCAACAAATTATCACGATTATCTTGGGCCAGATCATGACTTTGATTTTATCACGATTCATGTTCACTTTGTATTTTTCTATTGTCTTTAATCGAGCTGCACAATTTAGGAAAAATATCGAATTGTGATTTTTCTGACCAGTGCAATTGTGATTAGATTTGCAATAAAAGGATTCTGTTCAAATTCACATTTTAAACACAATTTTGTTACTTTTAGACACGTTTTTGTCACATTCAGTTGTGTTTGTCATATTTAAACGCACCTTTCTGGTTTTTGTAGTTTTTAGTCGCGTTTTGGTGCATTGAGTCACGTTTTTGTCACTTTTTAACACATATTTAGCACTTTTGGTTGCACTTTTCTTGCTTGTTTCAGAACATGTTTGTACAAATCCAAACTACAGTGTTAGCAGTTTTTATTCAAATCAAAGCAAGACATTTTGCCTTTAGCCTTTGTGATTTGCTAATTGCATCCATTAAAATTGCGTGGATTTGGTTTAATTGTGCAGCTCTGGCCTTTAAGAGGTAAATAAAGTCATCTGCTCAGAGGCTTCAGAGGCTAAACAACAGGAGAAACAGTGTGTTTGAACAGACAGCTGCTTTAAAGACACAGTCAATCATGATACGACGATTTCACAAAAATAGCAGATTGTCACAGGGACCAGCTCAACATTACATTTTTATCATATCACCCAGACCTATTCCCTTGTCTTTTTTGAGTGATTCTTGCTCTGTTCGAGTAACAAAACCTCTTTTCTCAGCTCGTGGCGTGTTGTGGAGTCTGTGTATAGATCAGTTAACGATTATTTGATTACTAATACAGTAGACCAGTGTTTCCCAACCAGGGGTACGGGGACCCCAAGGGATACTTGAGGAATTACTAGGGCGTACTTGGAATGGTTTTAAGTTTTAAAAGAAGATGAAATGTACTTTAAACTGTAAAAATGTGTGATTAGTGTATTAAATATTGTCTCTTGGGAGTATGATGGACCATAAATATAATTAAAACAATACATATACCGTATTTTCCGCACTATAAGGCGCACCGGATTATAAGGCGCACCTTCAATGAATGGCCTATTTGAAAACTTTGTTCATATATAAGGCGCACCGCATTATAAGGCGCATAGAATAGAAGCTACAGTAGTGGCTGTGGTTGCGTAGTTGCGGCTCAGTATTGATCCATATATAAGGCGCACTGGATTATAAGGCGCACTGTCAGTTTTTTGAGAAAATTGGAAGCTTTTAGGTGCGCCTTATAGTGCGGAAAATACTGTAATAGTAATAACTGACTATATTCAACTACTAGACTACCCATTTATTTGCCTGAAACTCAAATTAAGGGGTACTCGGAGTGTGAAACAAAACTTTTGGGGTACTTGATACAAAACAGTTTGGGAACCACTGCAGTAGACAACCATTTATATAATCGATTAGTTGCTTTTAATCGATTAATTTGGTGCAGCCTATTGACCCATCCCTAGTTATAACATGGTTAAAAGCTCATTGTGCAGTGGTTAGTATTTATTAGAGGTGTTTTAGTCCAGGTTTAGTCCTTATCTAGCCCTGTTAAACATATAATAGTCCTAATGTTTTGCCTGAGTGATGATCTAGTTTCCAGTCCACATTTCACAGTCCTTCAAATCTCTTCACTCCACAATCAGCTCGAACTCCTCCGCTTCTTCAAACTCCGCATTCATTTTCGCCGCCAGTTCCTCCATTTCGTTTTTGTCGATCTGCTGCACCTTCCTCCTCCTCTTCTTCTCCTTGACCACCACCACCCCCGGGATGTTCAGGTCGGGCTCGGCGACGCAGTCCTCCGCCTCCAGCAGAGACGAGAACGAAGCGAGCGCAGAGAAAGACCCGGAAGCTTCCAGACCGGTCCTGTTCCCATCTCTACGGATCACCTCTGGAGTTTGGAGTTTCTCGAAGCCGAAAAGCGTGAGTCGGGAGTTGGGGCTGTTGAGGGACGAGTTGCTGAGGCGGCTGTAGGAGCGACGGACTTTGTGGGACCAAACCTCGTCTGCCGGGTCGGGCTGAAAGGGCGGGTCCTGGGTCTGGGTCTGGTTTCTGGTCTGGACTCTGGGGCTCTTGGCGGTGAGGGCTGCAGGGGGAGAGGGGAGGATGGGAGAAGGCATGGTGGACTTCTTTGGCTTCTTTCCCGACGAGCTGTTTCGAGTCTGGACATTGTCAGGTGTGAAAATCTGTGAAAGTCAAAAACAAAAGGTGTCAGAGATAAAATAAATACGATTGAAATTATGGGTGATATTGTTTCTAATCAGAACATGGACTTTAAAGTGTGTATGACAGGTTTTTATGATTTTCTAATTTTGACTTTATTCCATGTATTAACATCTCTTGTAAATATAAATTATAGTTTTACACCAATCAGGTCGCTGTTTGTGGAGAAAAGTTGAAAAATCTGTTGAATATTACAGGAAGTAAACAAACTGATGACATCACACTGAGGAGACAAAGGTTATGCATCATTTACACAAAAGAAATTACTTTTTTGACCCTTTAAACATTGATTCATTCACACAGTATTTTTCTTTGCCAAATGAAAAAGATCGGTGACGTTACAGGAGTTTTTTTCCACTGTACAGGATGGTTGCTATGGTAATTTCCTAGTGTGATGTCATCATTTACAACCAGGAAGTAAAATTAAAAGCCTAAAAAAAATGCTAAACTGGAACAAAATGTGTAAAGATTTTAGCAGAATTTGAAATGTATTTATCTTAACTGCATTTTAGTTAAACAAGTGGTCCAGTGGTGTCAGAGGAACTTTAACAACATTTTATATTCAGTTTCAGGGGCTCAAGGACAAGGTGTAGAGACATAGAGCAATGATTTTTTAATGTTTTTCCCAAAATAACTGTATGACTGACCCTTGACCCCCACGGCAAAATTAAACTAACATTTGTCATGTTTTCAATTTACAAAACATTTGAAATCTGTGTAGGTCATTGTGTTATTCGACCTCATAATATATACATTTCAAAGTCATCTTACAAATCTACACCAAACCTGTGCCAGTACATTACCATTTACGTTTAAAAGGCGGGTGCTAAAATGTCTAAATATGTGACACAACATTTGGTGATACATTATTGATATTGTGAGCTGCTGTATTTAATTTATTGCCATGAGTATTTATTCTATTTATATATATTATACACAATGATTTTGTGACAGCACTATTGTTTACAGAAAGAAAACTGGTTTACGCTAAACATTTGACAATTTCAATGTTTTGATTATTAAGATGGGTGTATTTAATTTTACGTTTGGGCAGGTTGTGATTTAAGAAAGACACACTTTTATTAAAATCTATTTGGTTCCTAAATAAATAGTGATATATTGTATATTATCATGTGCAATATATTGATTATTGCATCACAAAACTGTAACATTATGACACAGTATTGAGTCATGTATTGGATCTTAGTCTATTTTATTCTTAGTCTATTTTATTCTTAATTTTATGCATGCCTTTTTATATATTTTTTCTATTTTATCCATTGCTTTATGTTGCACCTCACGCCGAAGCAAGTTCCTATGTTTGTGAATTTCACTGACAATGGCAATAAACCGCTTTCTGATTCTGATTCTGATTCCGATCACAACAAGACTGTGATTTCAAGCCCAATGTGGAAATTTAAAGTGAAATATTTTGTATGAACTTTACCTTTGTCTGGACTTTTGGGGTCTGGTTTCTGGTCTGGACTTTTGGGGTCTGGTTTCTGGTCTGGACTTGTGGGGTCTGGTTTCTGGTCTGGACTTGTGGGGTCTGGTTTCGGGTCTGGACTTTTGGGGTCTGGTTTCTGGTCTGGACTTGTGGGGTCTGGTTTCGGGTCTGGACTCTGGGGCTCTTGGCGGTGAGGGCTGCAGGGGGAGAGGGGAGGATGGGAGAAGGCATGGTGGACTTCTTTGGCTTCTTCCCCGACGAGCTGTTTCGAGTCTGGATATTGTCTGGTGTGGAAAGCTTTGAAAGTAACAAACAAAACATGTGTCAGAGTTGAATAACAGGCAATATCAAAAGTTTCCAGAGACTCAAAGACAAAGTTTAGAGATTAACCGCAATGATTGTACTTATGAAAGCTTGTCAAGGCTTCTACTACATAGAATGAGACACATTTAAGGTAACATTGTACAATAATAATAATATTCAAAGCCAGTATTAAGAAATTATAACTTCTCTATTACCTAAATCAAAACATGTGCTACTAGAATAGAAACATATTCATACAAACATACATAATGCATACATACTACTAATTGTTTATTAGCGTGTGCTGAAATATAAATAAAATATAAATAAATTGCGATACTAATTAAAGTACTCATGGGCTGCTCTATCAATATGTTGTCAGGAAGGAAACATTTGACATATTAATTGATTTTATGTTTAAAGTGTGTGTATTTCATATCAAGTTAGTGCAAGTATGTATTTGGCTCTTAAAAGACAGTGACATATCACAAAATGTCATGTGAAAATTGTAATATTTCATTGTAGGCCATGGATTCTGTGATTGCCAGTCCTATTAGTTGGATAATAAGTTAAACAATGCCAGAACAAAAAGGCGAGCACATTTTATCCATGCATACACATTTGCCTAATGAGAATAATCTAGTTAATGTGCACAATAATATAGTTTATCCTGCAGTAAGTGGTGGCGATGCAACTGTGATCAGAAACATTTCGTATTGAACTTTAATACCTTCTGCTTTTTCTGCTGAACTCCTTCTGAAACCCCTCTCTTCGGCGTGTTCTCCTTGTTGTGCTCTGATGGGGCTAAAGTCGTTTTTCTGGGCGCTATTTTCTTCACTGTGATACGACGTTTCACAAAAGCGGCAGAAGGCGCCATTTTGCTGTCACTCGTTGGATTTGTCGGACTTAAACGCACCGAACGTCTCCTTTGCGGCTCGTTTTGACCATCCGACGCCTCCATTATTTCCAAAGGCATCGCGTCGTCCTTCCTGCCAAATATTTCGACTCAAAAATGTCCCGAAACTTGTCAAAAAGAAGCGCAAACTCGAGCCACAACAACAACAAGCGCTGCCGAAATCCAAATCGCCCGCCCGAGTCGCTTTGCTAATACGTCATTACGTTTGCGTCTGACGTAAGCACAGCGCGACACTAGCTGCAGTACACTACTTTTGCTGTGTAATCCAGTCCGAAGCGAAAGAAGACGAGCTGAAACAAGACTTTAAAGGATCATTATTTCGTTTTACACAATTTATATAACATGGAGTATTTAATCGGAATCCAGGGACCTGATTTTGTGCTCGTCGCCGCGGATAATGTCGCAGCCAGCAGCATAATTCAGATGAAACACGGTAATGACAACGCGTTAGCTTAGCATTAGCATCAACCCGGTTTAGCTAAAAATCAAAACAAAGCCTTGGTTTTAAGCTATTATTGTGGTAATAAAGCAAATATGTGCCTGTTAAAGCGTATATTGAGCAGGATAAAGTGTTTCATTTGGCAAGTTTGATCTCGTTTTTGTGGCCACTTCCTAATGTAATCCTGAATGAGCTAACTAAGCTAACTATGACTATTTGCATTTCTTAAATTGCTACGTTATAAAGATGTTTAATATTCATTGATGTGTTATGATTATTTCACTTCATATTAACTATGTGTGCTACCAACTTGTTTTCAGGAAGTGCAGTTTTCAATAAAGAAAGAGTCACATTGTGAAAGTGAAAGTAATTTCAAGTTGTTCAGTTTCATAATTGTTGTGCCTGTTTTGTTTTCCAGACTATGATAAAATGTTCAAACTAAGTGAGAAGATCTTGCTGCTGTGTGTGGGAGAAGCAGGAGACACGGTGCAGTTTGCAGAGTACATCCAGAAAAATGTGCAGCTCTACAAAATGAGAAATGGTAAACTTTGCTCAAAGCACCTGTTGTTTAAGTAGATATATAAGATGTTATGTACTTCACGTAAAATCAATTTCAAGAAGAAAGTAAATTATTGTTTTAGATTTGACAGATGTGTGTGTGATGCAACATGTTTTATCTGATAGTTTCCCATTAATAGAGGAAATAAGTGTTACCCACAGTCTATTCAATGAAATTATTCAAATGAGGATATTCTGTGCCAGCACTGTATTGGATATTATTGTGAGATGCAATATGTTTGGCAAGTACTGTGATAACAATTTTACTGTGATATTCTAATATAGATTTTGTCACAAAAAATAAGTTATATTACAACGAATATGTTTATGCATAGTATATTTTAAAATTAATTAATGTTTAGTAACATTAGTCTATTATTAACAGATATTTAATTTTATTTCTGATTAAATATTTTTTGCAACACCAACTCCATTGCAACACTAGAATTTCCCCACTGTGGGATAAAGATTTTCTGATTTTTCAAGAAATACTTTAAATAAATTCAGGTTTTTATATCTTGTTTTGCACTTCATACATATTTGTATTGCAAATGTAATATGTGATTTATTGTTTGTATTTTATGCACAAGAGACAACCTGTTAGACCTGTTGGATCAGTAATGTAACGCTATACTGATTGTCAGATCTAAATTACAAACAAGCTTCTTACAATATTTTTTATGTTTGTAGGTTATGAACTCAGTCCGTCAGCCGCAGCAAACTTCACAAGAAAGAACCTGGCAGATTATCTCCGGAGCAGGGTGAGTCAAATAACACACAATGAAACTGTAAAAGAAAAAAGAAAGTGACTGAACTGAAGGCAAACTGAAATGAAGGAGTTCAGCTCAGTGCATAAGAGAAAAGTACTTAATGTTTGCAAATATATTACTTCTAAAATGAATTGTACTTGAGTAGTATTTTGACATAATTCTACTCCTTACTTGAGTTAGTTTAAATAAGTGTAAGTAAGAGTTTAAGTTACTGTTTTTCTACTAGTTGTTATGTTTCTAAAAGCTTTACTTATTGGTTTCAGAGTGATGATAAATGATTACTATTGCCATGGCACTGAGTAGGGAAGATTATTCAAAATATTGCATATGTCAGGAAGCTGAAACCCATAAATAATGATACTGTATATAACATTATACATCCCACAGGGGCAATTTCAGCAATTTGATAAGTTAAAATATAAAAAGTTAAAGAATAATTATGTTTTACGCTTTCTCAACTCATTATCTGTATCGCAATATTTTCCTCTGAATAACAGTATTTTAATGTTAAAGTATACATGGCTACTCGGTCCACCTCTGGCTTTCAGTACAGTGTGTTTTTATTGTAATAATATGCTTTTGTTCAGTGTTGATTCATGCACAAACCAAGCGCATTAATCCCCAGCGCTTTCATCCTCTCTTGGTGAAGATGTCATGTTTTTCTGGAGGCTCGTCCCTGTCGACTTTGTGCTTTCGCGTCTGAGTCACTTCAAACGTCAGCGCTTGGTTTCGGTCTGAGTTTTGACAGATCCAGACACATTTGCTTGAGCTTGTTGTGAATCGTAGGCTCTTTTCCCTCCGCGACATGCGACACCTGCTGCTCTGCTCCTCCGAGGTTTACTACAGCGACTTTGACCCACGGGAGGTCAATGCTACAAAAACTAATGGTTGTTTTGAGTTCTGATTTTGTACTGATGTCACTTTCACCAAGAGAAGTACAAAGACTAATTACATTAATCATCAGATCCTCTCATTTTATCCTTCATAATCATCATTTGGACAAATCGCGATGTGCCAGAAATGTTTTTATCACAGAGAAAACACTATAAAAGCAAACTGAATTCTGTCAATTGGACAAACGTTTTAAAAAATGAAATAAAAGCAGTTGTCTAGTTCAGTGGTTCCCAAAGTGGGGGTCGGGACCCCTCGGGGGGTCGTGAGGGGTAAGCTGGGGGTCGCCAGATGATTTCAAGATTTCATTTGAATTAATATGACATTGTATTTGCTCTATTTTTTTATTTTAAACAGTATCTTTTAGTGAAATAGGGTCTAATAAGACAATAAACTATTCAAATAACCAATATTAAACCTGAATTAACAGGCTTTGACACTTCAAATTATTGCTACTGTCATTTTCATTTTGCTTTGGGGGTCCCGAGTCGATTACATGGCTAATTTGGGGGTCCCGGGCAGAAAAGTTTGGGAACCCCTGGTCTAGTTGACAGAGTTCAATTTTCTTTCTTTTTAAAATTTTTTTTTTATACAATGAACCGTACCAGAAGTGTGCCAAAATGTCTAAATATTGATATATCGTGATCAATCTTATGATACCGTATGGATCTCATTGGCTGCTGTATCGATATGTCATCATGAGTACATTTTTGGTAATTTACTTCATTATTATTGAACAATTTTGTTGCTTCCTTTCTACGATGGACCACACCTGGACGAATGAGGGTTTACATCGACGAATTTTGTTGCTTGTTTAGAGAAACAGGGCTCCAGACTAACCTTTTGGTTTGGTTGCACTGGTGCACCTAACTTTTTCGTTTAGAAGCACCTTATTTTCTTTTCTTTCCCATTTTTTTCTTTTTTTGCATTAGATAGGAATAATAATTGTAATCAGTTCTGTGCCATTTAAGAGCAAACAGAGCTGACTTTATTTTACTCAAAGCAACGATTAACAGATGTGCATTTCTGAATAGAGGCGAGGCAAGGCAAGGCAAGTTTATTTGTAGAGCACAATTCGTACACAGGGCAATTCAAAGTGCTTTACATAAACAGGAAAAGTTGCATTAAAATCACAAAACACAAAAAGACACACAGAATCATTTTAAAATAATTTAAAAATCATTTTAAAATAAAGTGCTTTAAAAGAGAAGAGTGCAGATAGAGGGATGAGAATAGATTAGATCAATACTAATGCCATTGTTGACATCCGTCTTATTCGTTCATATATCTAATTTTATAAAGAGTGGAAGAAAAATTATAACAGTTGAATACATATTAAACATCCTCAAAGGTTCTACACTCTATAATCGCACACAGACAGAACACAGCAGCATCACCTTGACTCGAATAGATGCTTTTACAACATATCTGAGCTGAGGTAGAACTGATTTGACTTTCTTACATGAAAAAATGGGTAAAGCACCTTTAAACAAGTCAAATATTGGTCCTGTTGTTTAGTATTTAGTCTTGAGTCATTTATATCATTAATTATATCGTTATGGCAAATTTTCCCTTTGATAAAAACGTATGTAAAAAATATCACCCTGCTCTAAGACATTAATTGTTTGGGTGCATTTAAAGGGCCTGTACCTGATTTTTACTGTTGTGAAACCGGAAAAACAGAACTAGTCGATGTTGCCGATTTTTTGCATGTAATAAATTAAAATCTGTGTTACTCCAGCACGGATATAGTGTAAAAGCATCTATTCAAGTGAAAATGAGACCACAATTTTTATTCTGCATCTGTTTATTAAGCGTTTTTTCCAATGAGATAAGCAGGAAGTGCGCTGTTAGCATGCTAATGTTTGTTAGCTTTACCCGGGACGGGTCGCTCTGGGCTCAAAGCTTCATGAAAAGTTCTTATAAACTGATCGCGGTGAATATTTATGACGCTGGGACTGCATTTGGAAAGTGAGCGATACATGTGACTGATGTGAGGACTTTAACACAAACTAGTTCTGTTTTTCACGTTTCAAAACAATAGAAGTCAGGTACCGGGCCTTTAATATTAGGTTTGTGCCATAGAACTACAATTAAACCTGGAAGATGAATCCAAAATGGCTCCCTGTTTATCCCTATGGAGTGAGCTCATTGGTGCATGACCCCAAAAAATGTTCTTACTTCTGCATTTACTTCCTGATACGGAGGCGGCCATCTTTGCTTTAGGGGCACCACGCATGGATGTATTAATTGAACTGGATAAGGTCTGTGTCCCAGATTGATTAGTGGTCGTGTGAGGTACTGCAGCCTCTTGGAACCAGCCTTTTTCTATAAATTGCACATTATAATTGCAGACAGTACTGAATTATTATCGGTATTTAAATAAAATAGAAGGAAATGTTCTTTCTACCGTTTCTAAAATCACAGAAATTACAGTTTTTATATGAAGTGACGTCACACAAACATGTGTGAGTCACGTGAACGAGCGTCGGACGATACAAACGGTTACAATCACACAAGCTAACGCTAACACTAAACACTAAAACTTGCAGCTGCTGGTCGTTCTCGTCACTCAAAGCATCATGGGGGATTGTCGTCACGTGGTGCCCCTAAAGCAAAGATGGCCGCCTCCGTATCAGGAAGTAAATGCGGAAGTAAGACATTTTTTTGGGGCCAATGAGCTCACTCCATAGGGATAAACAGGGCGCCATTTTGGATTCATCTTCCAGGTTTTATTATAGTTCTATGGGGACCACGCAGCCTGCAAGTTTTTGTGTTAACGTTAGCTTGAGTGATTGTAATTGTGTTCTTCATGTTAGACACACGTGAAGCGTCTGAAATGAAATAAAATACAACTTACAGGTGTCTCTAGTCGAGCCTTTTCCACGAGCTTCTGTTTGTATCGTCCGTTCATGTGACTCGCACATGTTTGTGTGACGTCACTTCATATAAAAACGGTAATTTCTGTGATTTTAGAAACGGTAGAAAAGAACATTTCCTTCTATTTTATTTAAATACCGATAATAATTAAGTCCTGTCTGCAATTATAATGTGCAATTATAGAAAAAGGCTGGTTCCAAGAGGCTGCAGTACCTCGCTCGGCCACTAATCAATCTGGGACACAGACAGAGGGTTCATTTAATCCATGGTTTGTGCAGGTCGAGGTTTCAGTTTAAATGTATTGGGTTCTTTACAAAATACCGATACTGTGTCTTTGTGTCAAAAAGAACCAGAACAATTGTAGTTGTAGCTATTATCTATTACTTTTTTATTTTATTTGTACAATTGCTGTCTCTTCTCTGAATAATCCAGCGCTTGAAACGTTCACTGCGACATCCTTAAGGCGGTGTTTTGCATTTCTAGTGTGAGTTGAACTTGTACTTTGGGAGCTGTCCTCGTGTTTTCCTCTGGGACGCCTCCTCCTCCTCCTCCTCTCCTTTCTCTTTCTCTCTGTAGTTTTGGCCGCGATCCCGTTTGGAGTCGCGCTAATTGTTTTTCTTAATTATTTTCTCCCTTCTGCTGTTGTGACAGGCGCCCGCTGCACTGCTCTTAACAAATTAGCGAAAAGGCATCGAGGTGAGGGTGAAGTCCCAACACAAGCTGCAAAACTCCCGCTCGCCGCCAAAGACATATGTTCGGAGCGGAGGTGTGTTAGCGAGGCGGCGCTAGGCTAATTAAAACAAGCTACACTGTTTACATTTGTACTTATTTGCCAAACAACTCGGCTGTCGCGTAATCGTGGTGATCAACGCTTTAGGCTCCATTAGGTGGTGCTAAAGAGTCTTTTTGAGTTAAAGTTTTGAGTTCAGATTGTTAAAAATAGGCCAGTTTTATGATTGTGATTAGATTTGCGATTTATGTTTTAATAATGGGATTCTGTTCAAAGTTTACATTTTAAACTCAACCAAGAAAATTGACAAAAAGACTGAAATAGGAACTGATGATAAAATAATCAAAGAATTAAGTCATGTTTTTGTTGCTTTTACTCACGTTTTTGACCTTTTTAGACCCATTTATGTTGCTTGTAGGCTAGCTTTTCTCCTTTGGTCTAGTTTATCGCTTTTATACTCGTTTTTGTCACTTTTAGTCATGTTTTTGTTGCTTTTAGACACGTTTTGTCACTTTTAGTCATGTTTTTGTTGCTTTTAGACACGTTTTGTCACTATTTGTCACTCTTAGTCATGTTTTTGTTGCCTTTAGTCATGTGTTTGTCCTTGTAGACACGTTTTTGTCACTATTAGTCGTGTTTTTGTTGCTTTTAGTATAGTTTTTAGTGCTTTAGAGACATCATTGTCACTTTTAGTCGCATTTTTGACCCTTGTAGTTGCGCTTTTGTGGCTTGTAGTCTAATTTTTACTGCTTTTAAACACATTTGTGCCCCTTTGTCACTCCTAGACGTGTTTTTGACGCTTCTAGTCACTATTGTCACGTTTTTGTTGCGCTTTTTGTCTTAATTTTTGACGCTTTTGGACACGTTTTTCTCGCAATTGTCACTTCTAGTTATGTTTTTAGTCGCGTTTTTGAATCTTTTAGACGCGCTCTTGTTGCTTGTAGTCTAGTTTTTGTCACTTTTAGACACCTTTTTGGCGCTTTTGGCACGTTTTTGTTGCTTGTAGTCGCTCATGAATCTTTAAGATGTTGGATTACGCCGAAGCAAGTTCCTATGTTTGTGAATTTTGATCACTGACAATGGCAATAAACCGATTCTGATTCTAGGTGATACATATGACTGATGTAAAGACTTTAACATGAATTAGTTCTGTTTTTCACGTTTCAGAACAATAACAATCAGGTACAGGGTCTTTAAGGCTGAGAAAACAGCCTTTTGAAGTTACAGTATCCCTTTATAAATCTATTAATAAATGAAAGAATAAAGCACATTTAAAACACAGATTGGACTATTTTATTTCCAGCTAAACTCTGTAATACGCTGAGAGCAAATTGACCTTAAGACCTGGCCTGTGCCTCTTTTAGTCCTCGTTTTAGTCCGTCCTGCTGTATTTCTACATAATCCCGTCTTACTTTTGTGTCGGACCTGATTTTAAACCCGTCCTCCACATTTTTAGCTGTATTCTGCTCACCTTTGTCTATATTTTCATTATTATTCATGCACCTCTTGTTTGCTCGTTGTAAACACATTCAGTCCTATAGCATCATTTCAAGGTTGCCCGTGTTGAAGGATAACATAATAATTCATGTTTTTTCGCCGTTAGCTGGTGGTGTATCGGTATTTTTATTCGCCCCAAAGTCATGAATTTACTTGTACAACATTTACGAATTTGCACAGATCTCTAGAGTCTCCGCCAAACGTAGCGCTAGCATCCTGTGCTTCCTCCGAGCTACGATTTTCCCTCCATCATCAACATCCACGCACACGGACATTTGCAAATTAGGTTTTCATAAACATATTTCTGCAGCGTTTAGCCCCAAAACATGTGGAGTGGAGAATGTGTAATGTCCGTGTGTGAACCTGGGGAAAGAGAAGAGAAGAGGAGCCGCGTGAGAGCGAGAGAAGCTGCAGCCGACTGGATTTCAGCAAGTTTTGGGCATGAAATTCTGTAACAAAGTTTAAGGTGAGACACTGCAGGTGAATAGGAAGAAATCTTAAATTTAAAGATATCAATTTGAAACTTCTCCTGTAGTTTACTCACATGAATGTAAGAAGAACATGTATTACAAGTTTTTCATCATGTTACGTTTTCATGTAGAAATAAGGCATTTTATGTATAAAAATAGACAAAAAATCCACATATTTGGGACATTTAAATCTGAAAAATGGACAGAATCAGGTTTAAATTTCTTGGTTCATTTTGTAACATATTAGTTATGCAAACGTACAGATGAGATTTTACTTGGGTTTGAATTGAATAAAGCAAGAACTAATGTTAGGCAAAGATGTGACTGTTTTAGGAATCAAACTTTGGAATGAGCTCAGTGATGAATTTAAGTTAATTAACACTGTCAAAATTTTAAAAAACTCTAAAAAATGAAATGATTAATACATATAAATTATTGTTATAAATTCAAAGATTTATAAGGGAGAGTAGAATTCTAAGTTAAGATAAAACGTAGCGGATTTTTTTTTTATGTCTGTATTGTTGAGTTTGTATAATATTCAGGATGGGCTTATATCAGCAATTTGCTTTAGCCCAATCCTTTTGGTTGCAAACAGATGGAAACGTATTTTTTTCTCTATTGTATGTAATTTTGTTTGGTATATGGACAGCCAAATAAACGTATTCATTCATTCATTCATTCATTGTATTTAGTTTTTGAGTAAACTAGATTCTAGGGCTGGGCGATACGGCAAAAAATTATAATCAAGATTTTCTTGGGGCCAGATCATGATTTCTATTTTATCATGATTTGTGTTCACTTTGTTTTTTCTATTGCCTTTAATAGAGCTGCTGATTTAGGAAAAAATAGTTTGTAATTGTAATTTTTCTGACCAGTTTTGCGATTGTGACTAGTTTTTCTATTCAGATTCACATTTTGAGCATAATTTTGTCGCTTTTAGTCACATTTTTGTCACATTCAGTTGTGTTTGTTATATTTAAGTGAGTCTTTGTCACTTTTAGTCGCATTTTTGTCGCTTTTAGTTGCGTTTTGGTGCATTGAGTTGAATTATTGCACTTAAGAGGCGCAAGATGTAAATAAAGTCATCTGCTCAGAGGCTTCAGAGGCTAAACAACAGGAGACAGAGGAGAGAGAAACAGTCAATCACGATACGACAATGTCATAAAAATAGTAGATTGTCACAGGGACGAGCTCATGATTCGATTTTTATCACAGTATCACCCAGCCCTACTAGATCTGACTGAAAAATGTCTTTAAACATAAAATATCACCTCTTTTTTAAGACTTAAAACTTTAATAAATCAGGCATCAACAAATCCTTCAGTGGGAACCATCAGAGTCCCAGATTGTACAGTTTGGTGTAGGAGCTTTATGTTTCTTCGAGAGTAAAATGCCTTTTAAGAAAACTATCTTTGAAGTTACAATGTCCCAGAGAAATCTATGGATGAAGTGGATTAAACGGAAGAATCAAACATCTTTAGGAGCAGATTGGACACGTTTTTAGTTTCCACATGAAAGTCGATGTGTGAGAGAGAAAACTGACCAGAATATTATAAAAAAAAGTCGATTTGTCCGTAGTGTCTCACCTTTATCCATTTACCGTTGAATGTCACGGAGAGTCAACAAAGCGGTCATTATTCGGGCTCTTCCAGTTGTTGGAGGATTGTGGGGTTCAGGTGCTGTTCTGGTCCTGCCCCTGATACAGAATATTTGGAACAATCTTCAACTTGAGTCGAGGGCAAAGACACCTTTACAATGGGATGAATCGCTTTTTTGTTTTTTTATATTCTGTGGACACAATCTCTGAGATTAAACTTTTATTTGGCATGTTAAGTTTAGCAGCACAGAAGGCTGTTACCAAAAAATGGTTTAGGCCGGAAGCCCCAACCCTAGATGACTGGCATAAGCTTGTGTATTCAATATTTGTCATGGAATGGATTACACTTCAAAATAGACTTCAAGGAGTCAAATTTGATAAAACATGGCAGAAATGGAAATCTTATATTCTTCATAGTCGGCCAGATCTGATCCTCCAACGGTTGACTGCACCTGAGAATAACTATACACCCTAGTTTTACTTTTTGTTTTTGTATGTTCCTTGTTAATGTCTTTATATGCTTTGATTATTGTATAAAAGTATTACATGTATAAAATACTGAAAGTTTTGAAATAAATAAATAAATAAAGAAAGTCACGGAGAGTCAGTGCTTCACCTAAAATTTGTTCCACGGCATGAGCATCGAACTCTGCATCTGTTGATCACTTAAAGTCCATATGACGGTCTCAAAATGTTCTAAATATGACTTAGTTTGGTGGGAGGGCACCTGTGGCAATTCTTTTTTTTCTTACTTTAAATCGTCAGTTTTTGCTTTTAGTCGCATTTTTAACCCTTTTATACACGTTTTTTTGTCACTTTAAGGCGCATTAAGATGAATATTCAGTTAAATAAAATGACATTACGAGGACTTTTCTTCATGTAAAACCTACAATATTTAGTTTTAATTCGCTGAAACTGTCTTAATTTTTCATCATTGTCAAAACCCATCATTGTGCATCACTTTAAGGCACGTTAAGATGAATATTCAGTTCAATAAAATGACATTTCGAGGACTTTTCTTCACTTAAAACCTGCAATATTTAGTTTTAATTCATTGAAACTGTCTTAATTTTTCATCATTGTCAAAACCCATGGACGCATAGAGTCTTTTTAATCAACCCGTGTCGATTTCCCCGTCGTTATTGGGCCTCGGGGACGCAGCTCCAGCTCCACTCGCCAACATTCCGCGTTCCCCGAAGAATTTCCGGCTCGAACAAGTCGGCAAAGCAAATAATATCTGAATTACCTCAGGCGCTTGTACTAAATGCAGAAACATCGGACAAACTTGACCTAAAGGTGATTAATTGCAAATAAAAACGCATGTTCTCGTTCTGTTTTTATTGAAGACGTGACCAGATAAAGGATGAATTGACAGGTGAGATTATGCTGAAAGTCTGTATCGTGGGAGAGAAGGCGCTGGTTTTGTCGATGAAAATGAGGCTGGAGGAAAGTTTAAATATCGGAGCATGTTCTTATGGATTTATTTTTAAGCCTAAAGACATAAGAAAAAGTTTGACACGTCTGAGAGAAGTTTATTCACAAGTTTAGATTCACTTAGTATTCAAGTCGGCAACAAGTGCACAGTTTTATCGATACGTTTGTCTGGACTTTTGGAGTAAAGATGGACGTTTTCTTTTTTATTTTGTTGTATGTTTTTATTTTAATGAGTGACTTTAGTCGCAGAGCAGCGTCAGCAACAACGACTGAACGAAAGCTCCCGTTAACGCTGTTTTGACGACCGTTAGAGAGAATTAATAAAGTAAGGCGGGACACTACAGGTGAATAGGAAAAAATCTTGAATTTAAAGATATCAATTTGAAACTTGTGCTGTAGTTTAGTCACATAAATGTAAGAAAAAAATGTATTACAAGTCATGTTTTCATGTAGAAATAAGGCATTTTATGTGTAAAAACTGCCAAAATTGCACATATTTGGGACATTTAAATCTGAAAAATGGACAGAACCAGGTTTAAATTTCTTAGTTCATTTTGTAAACATTAGTTACAAAAACTTTACAGATGATTTTGTATTTATTTAGTTTTTGAATTAACTAGATTTGACTGAAAATTGTCCTAAATATTCTAATTTTGCTTCATTTTTTGACTTAAAATTTTAATAAATCAGTTTTAGAATTAGATATCAAAAAATCCTTGTGTAAATTCTGTTAAAATCTTGTTGAGTCCAGATTGCATAGTTTGGTGTAGGATCTACTTTAAGGCTGATCTTTATGTCTCGAGGGACAAAAATGCATTTTAAGAAAACGGCCTTTGAAGTTAGACGCTTTCAGTCATGCTTTTGATGCTTTTAGATGATTTTTTTGTCGCTTTTAGTTGCGTTTTTGTTACTTATAATCTCACTTTTGTTGCTTTCAGTCATGCTTTTGTCGTTTTTAGATAAATTTTTGTCGCTTTTAGTTGTTTTTGTCACTTTTAAACACATTTTTGTCACTTTTTGTCACTTGTTTGTTGCTTTTAGTCAGATCCTTCTGTACATTTGGTCTAAATCTTGTTGAGTCCAGATTGTACAGTTTGGTGTAGGATCTACTTTAAGGCTGATCTTTATGTCTCGAGGGAGAAAAATGCATTTTAAGAAAACGATTGTTGAAGTTACAATGTCCCAGACATTCCATTGGATTCAATGGAAGAATAAAACATCTTTAGGAGCAGACTGGACACATTTGTGTTTCCACTAGGGCTGCAACAAGTTAATCGATTAATCGCAACTAATCGATTTATAGAAATGGTTGTCAACTAATTAAATAATCAGATAATCGTTAACTGGTGTATGCACAGACTCCAAAACATCGTATCAGCTGAAAGAAGAGGTTTTATTACTTAGACGGAGCAGAAATGATACAAAAAAACACACAGGAAACATGAAATTGATTAAAATCTTTGTTCATCTATAAATATTCTCCCCCAGGACGTCGTCAAATGCTTTCACTTCAGCTTTGTCTGGGTAAAATTGAGTAAAATTCTCACATTCAAGGGTCTTTTGCGTTCTAAATAACTAAACTAAACTAAATAACTAAATACCGATTACCAAAAATAATCGTTAGTTGCAGTTCTAGTTTCCATATGAAAGTTGTTGAGAAAGCAAACTGACCAAAAATCGAATCATGAGCTCATCCCTGTAACAATCTGCTATTTTTATGACCTCGTCGTATCGTGATCGACTGTTTTTCTCTCCTCTGTCTCCTGCTGTTTAGCCTCTGAAGCCTCTGAGCAGATGACTTTATTTACCTCTTACACCTCTTAAGTGCAATAATTCAACTCAATGCACCAAAACGCAACTAAAAGCGACAAAAATGCGTGACTAAAAGTGGCAAAGACTCACTTAATTACAACAAACGCAACTGAATGTGACAAAAATGTGACTAAAAAGCCCTAGTTGCAGTCCTAGTTTCCACATGAAAACCAATACGTTGAGAGAGCGAACTGACCAAAAAATTGAAAAGAATGAATGAATAAAGGTGTTATCAGGTATTATTATTTGTTAAATCATAACTATTGTGTATTTTTATGGATGTTGGCCCTTGTTTACAGTCTGGCAGAACTACAAGACACATTTTGCGCATTCAAGAGAAAATTTCTGAATCGCGGTGCGTCGATTCGACCAAAATGGCAAATTGTCACCGGAATGCGCTCACGATTTGATTTTCATCCGCATTTTCCAGCTCTAATCTCGTCACGTCCAAGTCCAGGATTCCCCCGTTCAGTTTCTCTCCCTCCACCCTCGGGACCCTGCTCCTCTCCCCCCTCAGAACCCGCCCGAATGTTTGTGCCTTCCCCTCCCCAGACGCCTCACCTCCTCCCCCTGCACCTGCCGCTCGCCCCGTACATGTAACCACCACGATAATAACAATAACGATAAACAGGCAGAGGCTCCGACGCAGCGGCACCTCGAGGTGGGCTTGTTAGCGCCGCACCTGCCCCGCGTCCCGTCCCCCGCTGTGGCCGCCGCGCGATAAACAAATGTAAATGAACCGAGGCGCACCTGAGAACTCCAGGAGCCGCGGTTCAAAGGGTTAAAGTCGGAGGAGGTAAAAATAAACGAAGCGACTAAACAAAAAGTGAGGGATTTGACAGAAGAGAGCACACGCAGGGTTGTGGGGAGAATATATTTTGAAGTGCAGTTAGAGCTGGGAGATATTTCATAGAATAGATAATTGTTGTTATGGAGCAAAATGTTTAAATGTATTTGTTTGTTTGGTCAGGACAGCACGTGTTAATGATGGTTTAGGTTAGGGTTCATCCTTCTATGCGCCACCCGCCTGGAGGAAAATCCCTCAACCCTGGATTAGCCATAACCATAGAACTATAATAAAACCTGGAAGATGAATCCAAAATGGCGCCCTGTTCCTAGGGCTGGGCGATATGGTGATAAAAATCGAATCGTGAGCTTGTCCCTGTGACAATCTGCTATTTTTGTGAAATGGTTGTATCGTGATTCACTATTTGTCTCTTTAATGCAGCTGTCTGTTCAAAAAAACGACTAAAACGCGACTAAAAGTGTCAAAAATATGGCTAAAAGCGACACAAACATGACTAAAAATGACAAAGACGTGACTAAAAATTACCAGGACGCGTTAAATATGACAAACGCGACTGCACGTGTCAAAAATGTGACTAAAATTGTTTCGAATTTGAACAGAATCCTATTAATCAGATGAATTGCAAACCTAATCACTGGTCAGAAAAATCATAGATATTTTCCCTAAATCATGCAACTCTGTTAAAGGCAATAGAAAAATACAAAGTGAATATGAATCGTGATAAAATCTAAATCATGATCTGGCCCCAAGGAAATCGTGGTAATACGTGTTTGCCATATCGCCCAGCTCTACCTGTTCCTCCCTGTGGCCTGAGCTCATTGGTGCATGACCCCAAAAAAATGTCTTACTTCCACATTTACTTCCTGATACGGAGGCGGCCATCTTTGCTTTAGGGTGCCACGTGACCACAATCCCCCATGATGCTTTGAGCGACGTGAACGACCAGCAGCTGCAGGTTTTTGTGTTAGCGTTAGCTTATGTGATTGTAATTGTGTTCTTCATGTTAGACACACGTGAAGCGTCTGAAATGAAATAAAATACAACTTACAGGTGTCTCTAGTCGAGCCTTTTCCACGAGCTTCTGTTTGTATCGTCCGACGCTCGTTCATGTGACTCACACATGTTTGTGTGACGTCACTTCATATAAAAACGGTAATTTCTGTGATTTTAGAAACGGTAGAAAAGAACATTTCCTTCTATTTTATTTAAATACCGATAATAATTCAGTCCTGTCTGTGATTATAATGTGCAATTTTAGAAAAAGGCTGGGCCCAAGAGGCTGCAGTACCTCACACGACCACTAATCAATCTGGGACACAGACAGAGGGGGCGTGTCTTATCCAGTTCATTTAATACATCCATGGCCACACCTCGTCTGCCTGGATGAACTACCTGTGGTTCTGGCTCCACAGTCCAAGTGGATGTCAGTCCTAGTTCATCTGCAGCCTGTCCGTCCGTGGGAGTAGGATCTCTCCTTCACTGTGGTTCTCCCCGAGGTTTATACTTTTTCCCGTGGGATTTTTTGTAGTTTTTCCTCGCCGCAAAGGAGGGTCAAAGGACAGGGGCATTCTGGGAGAGTTATCTGAACTGCTTTTACCTGTGGCGCATCGAGGCAACTGTTGTTGTGATTTTGGGCATTATAAAAATAAATTGATTTAATTTGATTTGATCCTTCATCCTGCGTTCACTCTCAAACACACTCTCATTCACACACCTGCTGTACATGCTTTTAGTGGAAGGTGAAACCGGACGAAACCTACACAGACACGAGGAGAACATGCAGAAAATTCACAAAACTCAGCTCAAACCGTAGCACTACCGCACTGCCCTCAATGACGTCTTATAATGTGTAGGGCTGTGATCCTTTAGTCGATTAATCAGTCGATGGTGTTTTAGTCCAACATTTTCATGAGTCGACTAATGATTTATTTTGATTAAAAAGGGTTTCTATGGCACAACAGCACAAAGAGAAAAGATGTGGAGTGAGTTTGCAGAAGATTTCGGAGTGAATTATGCGTTTAACCAAAGTTGTGTCTAACATACAGTATTTCCTTGTACTTTTCTGTATAAATAGTTGTTTTTGCCTGAATCTCTGAGCAGTCGTGGTCTTTTTAGTGCAGTTTGGGTCAGAAACATGGAGATTACAGATCTCTTGATTTGGTAAATTCAGAAGCTGTGTTTTTAAAATGTGTTTTTGATTCTGAAAATTGTCTGTGCTATTTCTTCTTCCCTTTTAAATGTTCAAATAAATTTTATAGTTCTTTATGGTTTTGAGAGCTTTTGCCCCTTTTAGTCGATTAATCGGTCGATGGGACAAGTCTTTAGTCGACCAAGAATTTCTTTAGTCGACTCCAGCTCTAATAATGAATGAAGTGAACTACTAAAAAGGCTGCAAAATAAGCTGTTTATTTTTAGATACATGAACTGTATTCACCTTATTACGCCCCGCCCACTTTTGCCTCTTTTTATGTCTATGATCCGCACTCTTGTAGTAAAGGAACTTCCGGTTTGACGCAGCACACTTTCTGGGCTTGAAAGATACCACGGAACACCAACTACTATTAAAACATCACCAAATCAGACCATTGAGTAAAAAAAGTACGGTACATAATGAGGCAAGAAATGTCTGTGGCCTCGTCTAGTTCTTTAAATTCGACAATCGTGATGGTTTTGCTCTCACAAATTAGTCAACTATATCGGCGTTTATTAATATATTGACTCACATTGCACATTTTTTCCAGGCACACCTGACAAAACTTCAAGACGCACTAGTGTTCTACGCGCACTGGTTGAAAATCAATCGACTAAAAGATTACAGCCCTACACTGCAAATAATGAAGTTCTAGCTGAGTTAAATGTCTTCATTTGAGGATATTAATCTGAATTTCAGACGTTTTGACTCGTTAAGATCAGTGGAGACGATTTATTTGATGGAACTAGATTATTTCACTTGTTTCAAACCGTTTGGGCCTTGTTTCAACACATTATTTCTTACTTCAATCCAAATGATCTGTCACTGGGTTAAGATCATTTCACTGACCCACTGACACATTTATTTTCTTATTTTAAGCAAAATTATCACAGGATCATCAGAAATACCTTGAAGCCAGTGAAATATTCTACATCACATCAACAATTAAATCTCATTGAGTCAAATCTACTCAAATCCAGATAAAAATGATAAATTAAAGCCATTTTAAGCTTTGATAGATTTACATTTTTTGCTGTGTATTTGAGCGAACGTCTCGTGCGCTGCAAAAAATGAATTTCTAGTTGAGTTAAAACATCTTCATTTGAGGATATTAATCTGAATTCCAGACGTTTTGACTCGTTAAGATCAGTGGAGACGATTTATGTGATGGAACTAGATTATTTCACTTGTTTCAATCCGTTTCTGACTTGTTTCTATACATTATTTCTTATTTCAATCCAAATTATCTGTCAGTGGGTTAAGATCATTTTACTGACCCACTGACACATTTATTTTCTTATTTTAAGCAAAATTATCACAGGATCATCAGAAATACCTTGAAACCAGTGAAATATTCTGCATCACATCAACAATTAAATCTCATCGAGTCAAATCTACTCAAATCCAGATCAAAATGATAAATTCAAGTCATTTTAAGCTCAGATAGATTTACATTTTTTGCTGTGTACACTTTACAAGTCGACACTAAAAGAATTAGCTGCAGCCGTAATCAAGATGTTTAAAAACTATTCAGGAAAGTTCAAATTTTGTACTATTTGGGAAAAAATGATCTAGTTTTGACATTATTTTTGTTTCGTTTGAGTATATTTATCATTTCGACATCTCAAACTGTGATTAATCTTTCATCTCTACAGTTCTCGACATCATTAAAACCACCAAAGTCAATTAAACTTTCGCGTTCAAAGTCGCGGCTCTAAAAATAATCCAAACTCGTTCCTGATCCGTTGTTTCGCTCCGACACTTCCTCCTGTGTGTTTTCGGCCTCGGGGTTTTGCTCATTTAAATCCGTTATTCTCCAGTTTGTTCATCTGTGCAGCGGCAGGAGGCGGCTGTAACGCTTACGTGTGTTTGTGATTTAAAAATAAAGTTCACGACGAGAGAGACGTGTGCCTGATGTAGATTTCCATTGCGCCCAGGATTTTTAAAGAACACAGATTAAAGTGCATATGGCAGGTTTTTACGATTTTCTAATTTTGACTTTATTCAGTGTATTAATTCGTGTTGTAAATATAAATTACAGTTTTATGCCAATCAAGCAGAGATTTGTGGAGAAAAGTTGAAAAATATGTTCAAAATTACAGGAAGTAAACAAATTGATGACATCACACCGGGGAGACAAAGGTCACGCAAAATTTAGACAAAATAAATTACTTTTTTTGAACATTTATACATGAATTCAACAAAATAAAGGTGTTAACATGTATTTCTATTTGTAAAATAAACAAATCTGTGACATCTGAGGAGTTTTGGCCCACTGTACAGGATGATTGCCATGGTAATTTCCTAGTGTGATGTCACCATTTACCACCAGGAAGTAAGACAAAAAAAACAAAAAAATTGCTAAACTGCAAAGAAATTTGTGAAGTTTTTCAACACAATTTGAAACCTATTTATCTTGATTGCATTTTTGTCAAATGAGTCGTCCAACTTGTCATAGGCCCTTTAAAGTGCGTATGACAGGTTTTTAGGATTTTCTAATTTTATCTTTTTTCAGTGCGTTAATACTTGTTGTAAATAAAATTATAGTTTTACACCAATCAAGTCTCTGTTTGTGAAGAAAAGTTGAAAAATCTGCAGAAAGTTACAGGAAGTAAACACACTGATGACATCACAGTGGGGAGACAAATGTTATGCATAATTTACACAAAAGAGACCACTTCTCTTGACCATTTAAACATTAATTCAACAAAAAAGGTGTTCTTAGTACCCTAGTGTGATGTCACCATTTACAACCAGGAAGTAAAACAAAAAACTTAAAAATTTGCTAAATCGGGAGAAAATGTGTAAAGTATTTTAGCAAAGTTTGAAATATATGTATCTAACTGCATTTTAGTGACATGAGTAGTTCAAATTGACCATCACGAGCTTCAACGGTTTTGTAAAGGTTTCTCCTCATCTACTGGACTAGGGCTGCACAATATTGGAAATTAGTGCGATTATGGGTGTAAGTATTGCGATATTTTTCCCTCATTTTCATATATTTTTCAATTCTTTTCCAGTTATAAACAATAACAATTAAGTACTCAACTTTTACTTTAAAATATAGTCGCTTAGGTACAAATATTGCATTGGAGACATTTAAAAAAAAAAGGCATTTTAAACATTTCTGACATTTTATTCACCTTCATTTATATGAATGAAGCAGTGGAAACAAAATGATGAGGATTGTAAACAAGAGCTTTAACAATAAAAGACTTCACTTGCCGTTTCTGTACTTCGCAAAACAGCACTTTTGATGGTGAACATTTAAGGTTTAATCAGTAGGAATTATCGTGCATCTTTGGCAAATGGCCAAAAATCCACATTTTTGGGACATTTAAATCTGAAAAATGGACAGAAGCAGGTTTAAATTTCTTAGTTCATTTTGTAACATATTGGTTACAAAAAGATTTACAGAGAGGATTTTGGATTTCTTATTTACTAGATGGGACTGAAAATTGTCCTAAAAATTCAAATTTTGCCTCATTTTTTGACTTAAAACTTCAATAAATCAGTTTTAGAATTAAAGATTAAAAAATCCTCCAGTGCGTTTTGTCAAAATCTCGTTGAGTCCAGATTGTACAGTTTGGTGCAGGATCTACTTTAAGGCTGATCTTTATGTCTCGAGGGACAAAAATGTATTTTAAGAAAACGGCCTTTGAAGTTACAATGTCCCAGAGAAATCTATGGATGAAGTGGATTCAATGGAAGAATAAAACATCTTTAGGAGCAGATTGGACACGTTTGTTGTTTCCACATGAAAGACGATATGTTGAGAGAGCAAACTGACCAAAAAACAAAAGAAAGAAAAGAGTTTTGCCTGTAGTGTCTCGCCTTAAGTCGACCAAGATTCTTTTGATCAGCTGCAGCTCTGGTTGATACAATTACACAAAAACAACAGCGATATTATCTGTTTTACGATCTTTCTTTTTGGTCTAAGACAGGGGTGTCCAAACTTTTTCCATCGAGGGCCACATATTGAAATACAGACCAAGCGGAGGGCCACAAATCAGTCGTGAAACGTTAAAAAAAGCTGCATTTATCTGATGTTTTAAGCTCCACCACATCTACATTCAGTCTCAGTGCCTTAATATCAGGTCTGTGTCGCACCAAAATGTTAGTTATTTAGGTTGGAATTGTAGAAAATCTGAAATGTGCTGTAAATAGTACTTATCAGGACAATGTGGGCCAGTTCACCAGGAAGACTAAGGGCCAAGAAAAATTGGTCTGAGGGCCGCATTTGGCCCCCGGGCCTGAGTTTGGACATGCCTGGTCTAAGACGTGTATCGTGAGGTTCTCCTGAAGACGTCTGACGCTCTCTGACGCTCGCAGAGAAAGTAGAGACAGTTTCAATTTCAAGTTTTAATGGGCTGGCTCTTTTCCAGGCGTCTGCCCCGGGGCGGCTCGGCAGATGTGACACCTTTTGGGTCCCGGTCCCGCTGCTCCGCTCGGCTCCTCTGAACCCACACCGAGCTGCAAAAAGACAAACCCGTAATTAGGACCCAGCGATTTGGAGACAGAAGCCGAAGTTGTACTTTTACAGCGATAATAATTCAGACTGAAAAAGAAATTGCGTAAAAAAAAAAGGACAGCGTTTCACCTTTTCTGTTTAGTTTTCTTGTTCTTTTCATGAGTTTTAGCTTTCTGTTACAGGTGATATTTTGAGAGAGAGGTTTATTTGGTTGAAAATGTGTTTAAAATTGTCAGTGTACAGTAGAAATAATCCTTTGACTAGTTGGCTGATCAAAAAAATAATAGAGCTCGGGATAGAACGGCAAAAAACAGCCGTTGCCATGAAAATCCGCCATGTTTGAAGCCGGCGTGTTAAAGTTACAGAGAGAAACATTGGCCAAAACGATGTAAAGTGAACAAAAAATCCATGGAAGAACCTGATGAACTGCTGGGTCACTTCTGGCAAATACATTTATTAATATATAATGTTAAAATTAGGTCTGATCGAATCGTGAGCTGGTCCCTGTGAATCTGTTATTTTTGTGAAATCGTCGCATTGTGATTGACTGACTGTGTCTTTAATGCAGCTGTCTGTTCAAACACTTTTTCTCCTGTTGTTTAGCCTCTGAAGCCTCTGAGCAGATGACTTTATTTACCTCTTAAAGGGCAGAGCTGCATGATTAAACCAAATCCACACAAAATCACAATTTTAATGGATGCAATTAACAAATCGCTAATGCTGCAATTTTTGAAGTGCAGTAAGTTCTTCCACAAACAACTAAATGTCTTGCTTTGATTTGAGTAAAAACTGCTAACACTGTAGTTTGGATTTGTACAAACATGTTCTGAAACAAGCCACAAAAGCAATAAAAATGTGTTCAAAAGTGACAAAAATACGACTAAAAAAAGACAAAATCGCGACTAAAAGTGACAAAGATTCATTTAAATATGACAATTACAAATGAACATGAAAAAAATTGTGACTAAACGTGACAAAAAAGTGACAGAAAGCGACAAAAACAGAACTAAAAGTGCCAAAAACATGACTGAAAGTGACAAAAACGTGACTAAAACATGACAGAAAGTAGGTCTGGGTGATAAAAACCTAATGTTGAGCTGGTCCCTGTGACAATCTGCTGTTTTTGTGAAATCGTCGTATCGTGATTGACTGTTTGTGTCTTTAATGCAGCTGTCTGTTCAAACACACTTTTTCTCCTGTTGTTTAGCCTCTGAAGCCTCTGAGCAGATGACTTTATTTACCTCTTAAAGGCCAGAGCTACACGATTCAAATTCAAATCGACACAAAATCGCAAGTTTAATGGATGCACTTAGCAAATTTCTTCCACAAACAACAAAATTTTCATAACATGTACAAACATTTTATGAAAAAAAGTGATAAAAATGACAAAAAACACAACTCAATACATCAAAACGGGACTAAATGCCACAAAAACGTGACTAAAAGCGACAAAAACGTGACTAAAAGTGACAAAGATGCGTTTAAATATGACAAACACCACTGAATGTGACAAAAACACGACTAAAAGTGACAAATTGTGTTTAAAATGTGAATTTGAACAGAATTCTATAAGTAAAACATAAATTGCAAATCTAATGTAGTCAGAAAAATCACAATTAGATATTTTTCCTAAATCGTGCAGCTCTATTAAAGGCAATAGAAAAATACAAAATTAACATGAATCGTGATCAAATCGAAATCGTGATCTGGCCCCAAGAAAATTTTTATAATTTTTTTCCGTATCACCCAGCTCTAGTTAAAATACTTTTGAATTAAGGCAAAGTATAGTATTTAGCATCTTAAAATCTACATTGATTTAACAGTGGGCTAACTGAAAATTCTGTTGTGTGACGTCACCATCCCGAGCTCTTCAGGGTTATTCAACTGGCGGCCCGCGGGTCAAATCCGGCCCACCGATCAACATGACATGGCCCATTATGGTAAAATGGGTCACTGGTACAGAGTTTGTGGTCTTGTCCTGTTCAAGATGTGGTTTAATCCAAATGTAGACCTACATTGGGGTTAGTCTTGGTTTAAACCTGGTCTAGTCCGAGATCTGCTGTTATAATCTGCTCTAGTTCAAGTCTTGTTGTTGATCGACACTGGTTTTGTTTTTGCTGAGTATTTCTTCAGTTCTGTTTTTATCTGAGAGAGGAGTGATGTTATTCTTGTTATCTGTTGTGTGAAAAAAATAGGTTTCTGTTGAATAGTAACATAGCGAGTTGTTTGTTGATGGACTGGACTGACTGGATATAAAACCAGCAATTGTTGTAGGGCTGGGCGATACGGCAAAAAATTATAATCACAATTTTCTTGGGGCCAGATCATGATTTCGATTTTATCATGATTTGTGTTCACTTTGTTTTTTCTATTGCCTTTAATAGAGCTCCACAATTTAGGGAAAAAATATGTATTCGTGATTTTTCTGACCAGTTTTGTGATTAGATTTTCCGTTCAGATTCACATTTCAAGCACAATTTTTTCGCTTTTAGTCACATTTTTGTCACATTCAGTTGTGTTTGTTGTAATTGAGTATTTGTCACTTTTATTCTCGTCTTTGTCACTTTTAGTCATGTCTTTGTCACTTTTAGTCACGTCTTTGTCACTTTAAGTCACATCTTTGTCACTTTTAGTCACGTCTTTGTCACTTTTAGTCACGTCTTTGTCACTTTTAGTCACGTCTTTGTCACTTTTAGTCATGTGTTTGTTACTTTTAGTCACGTGTTTGTCACTTTTAGTCACGTCTTTGTCACTTTTAGTCACGTCTTTGTAGTTTTTAGACTTATTTTTATTGCTTCAGAGGCTAAACAACAGGAGAAAAAGTGTGTTTGAACAGACAGCTGCATTAAAGAGACAAATAGTCAATCATAATACAACGATGTCACAACAAAAAGCAGATTGTCACAGGGACGAGCTCACGATTCGATTTTTATCACCGCCCAGCCCTAAATTGTGGTACAATTTTCTAGTCCAGCCCCCAGACAATTATCCCTCCGAAAAATCTGACCCACTGGAAAATATAACTGAACAGCCCTGGTCTACGTCGTAAATAATCGAACACCACTTTCTCCAGGACGATTCGCAGCTGTTAAAGAAGTGCAAAAGCTTAAGTCGTGTGTTTGTTTTGACATTTTGAGTCATGTGTTGTCGTGTTTTGTCCCGTTGCAGACTCCGTACCACGTGAACCTGCTGCTGGCCGGTTTCGACGATGCCGACGGCCCGGGCCTGTTCTACATGGACCACCTGTCGTCTTTAGCCAAAGCTCCGTTTGCGGCGCACGGATACGGAGCCTTCCTCACGCTGTCCATCCTCGACCGTCACTACAGGCCGGGTACGCACACACTAATACACACACACACACACACACACACACACACACACACACACACACACACACACACACACACACACACACACACACACACACACACACACACACACACACACACAGGCCGGGTACGTGAAGAAACACACACAATAAACACAATAAACACACACACACACACGCACTACAGGCTGGGTACGCACACACTAATACACACACACACACACACACACAAATACACTTACACACACAAACACACACTAATTCACTTACACACACACTCACACACACTAATACACACACACCAACACACACACACACACACACACACACACACACACACACACACACACTCTAATTCACTTACTTACTTACACACACACACACACACACACACTAATTCACTTACTTACTTACACACACACACACACACTAATACACTTACACACACACCAACACACACACACACACAAACACCACTACAGGCCGGGTACGTGAATAAACACACACAGACACAGACAGACTGACATAAAAACAGACAGACAGACAGACACACACCAACACACACACACCAGGTGCATAAACACTAGAGCTGAACAATTTATTGAAATTGAGTCAAAATTGCGATTTTAACTAATGCACTTAGCAAATTGCAAAGGCTGCAAACAAGTGACAAAAACGCGACAAAAACTGGACTAACTGCGTCAAAAACTGAACTAAAATGGACTAAATGTGTAAAAAAAACGGACGAAAATGGGACTAAAACGGGACTGGAATGACAAAAACTGGATTGAAAGTGATAAAAACTGGACAGAAAGTGACAAAAGCTGGACCAAGAGTGACCAAAACTGGACAGAAAGTGACCAAAACTGGACAGAAAGTGACCAAAACTGGACCAAGAGTGACCAAAACTGGACAGAAAGTGACCAAAACTGGACAGAAAGTGACCAAAACTGGACAGAAAGTGACCAAAACTGGACAGAAAGTGACCAAGACTGGACCGAAAGTGACCAAAACTGGACCAAGAGTGACCAAAACTGGACCAAGAGTGACCAAAACTGGACAGAAAGTGGCAAAAACTGGACAGAAAGTGACCAAAACTGGACCAAAAATGACAAAAACTGGACAAAGTGACAAAAACTGGACAGAAAGTGACCAAAACTGGACAGAAAGTGACCAAAACTGGACAGAAAGTGACAAAATCTGGCCCAAGAGTGACCAAAACTGGACAGAAAGTGACCAAAACTGGACCAAAAATGACAAAAACTGGACAAAGTGACAAAAACTGGACAGACAGTGAAAAAAACTGGACAGACAGTGACAAAAACTGGACAGACAGTGACAAAAACTGGACAGACAGTGACCAAAACTGGACAGAAAGTGACCAAAACTGGACCAAGAGTGACCAAAACTGGACAGAAAGTGGCAAAAACTGGACAAAGTGACCAAAAATGGACAGAAAGTGACCAAAAATGGACAGAAAGTGACCAAAACTGGACCAAGAGTGACCAAAACTGGACAGAAAGTGACCAAAACTGGACAGAAAGTGACCAAAACTGGACAGAAAGTGTCCAAAACTGGACCAAGAGTGTCCAAAACTGGACCAAGAGTGACCAAAACTGGACCAAGAGTGACCAAAACTGGACCAAGAGTGACCAAAACTGGACCAAGAGTGACCAAAACTGGACCAAGAGTGACCAAAACTGGACCAAGAGTGACCAAAACTGGACCAAGAGTGACCAAAACTGGACAGAAAGTGACCAAAACTGGACAGAAAGTGACCAAAACTGGACAGAGAGTGACCAAAACTGGACAGAGAGTGACCAAAACTGGACAGAGAGTGACCAAAACTGGACAGAGAGTGACCAAAACTGGACAGAAAGTGACCAAAACTGGACAGAAAGTGGCAAAGACTGGACAGAAAGTGGCAAAAACTGGACAGAAAGTGACCAAAACTGGACAGAAAGTGACAAAGCTGGACCAAGAGTGACCAAAACTGGACAGAAAGTGACCAAAACTGGACCAAAAATGACAAAAACTGGACAAAGTGACCAAAACTGGACAGAAAGTGACCAAAACTGGACAGAAAGTGACCAAAACTGGACAGAAAGTGACCAAAACTGGACAGAAAGTGACCAAAACTGGACAGAAAGTGACCAAAACTGGACAGAAAGTGACAAAAGCTGGCCCAAGAGTGACCAAAACTGGACAGAAATAGACCAAAACTGGACCAAAAATGACAAAAACTGGACAAAGTGACAAAAACTGGACAGACAGTGACAAAAACTGGACAGAAAGTGACCAAAACTGGACAGAAAGTGACCAAAACTGGACCAAGAGTGACCAAAACTGGACAGAAAGTGGCAAAAACTGGACAAAGTGACCAAAAATGGACAGAAAGTGACCAAAACTGGACAGAAAGTGACCAAAACTGGACCAAGAATGACCAAAACTGGACAGAAAGTGACCAAAACTGGACAGAGAGTGACCAAAACTGGACAGAGAATGACCAAAACTGGACAGAGAGTGACCAAAACTGGACAGAAAGTGACCAAAACTGGACAGAAAGTGACCAAAACTGGACAGAAAGTGACCAAAACTGGACAGAAAGTGACCAAAACTGGACAGAAAGTGACCAAAACTGGACAGAAATAGACCAAAACTGGACCAAAAATGACAAAAACTGGACAGAAAGTGACAAAAACTGGACAGAAAGTGACCAAAACTGGACAGAAAGTGACCAAAACTGGACAGAAAGTGACCAAAACTGGACCAAGAGTGACCAAAACTGGACAGAAAGTGACCAAAACTGGACCAAAAATGACAAAAACTGGACAAAGTGACAAAAACTGGACAGAAAGTGACCAAAACTGGACAGAAAGTGACCAAAACTGGACAGAAAGTGACCAAAACTGGACCGAAAGTGACCAAAACTGGACCAAGAGTGACCAAAACTGGACCAAGAGTGACCAAAACTGGACCAAGTGACCAAAACTGGACAGAAAGTGACCAAAACTGGACAGAAAGTGACCAAAAATGGACAGAAAGTGGCAAAAACTGGACCTAGAGTGACCAAAACTGGACCAAGAGTGACCAAAACTGGACCAAGAGTGACCAAAACTGGACCAAGAGTGACCAAAACTGGACCAAGAGTGACCAAAACTGGACAGAAAATGACAAAAACTGGACAGAAAGTGACCAAAAATGGACAGAAAGTGGCAAAAACTGGACCAAGAGTGACCAAAACTGGACCAAGAGTGACCAAAACTGGACCAAGAGTGACCAAAACTGGACATATAGTGACCAAAACTGGACCAAAAATGACAAAAACTGGACAGAAAGTGACCAAAACTGGACCAAGAGTGACCAAAACTGGACCAAGAGTGACCAAAACTGGACAGAAAATGACAAAAACTGGACAGAAAGTGACAAAAACTGGACAGAAAGTGACAAAAACTGGACAGAAAGTGACAAAAACTGGACAGAAAGTGACAAAAACTGGACCAAAAATGACAAAAACTGGACAGAAAGTGACCAAAACTGGACCAAGAGTGACAAAAACTGGATTGAAAGTGGCAAAAACTGGACAGAAAGTGACCAAAACTGGACAGAAAGTGGCAAAAACTGGACCAAGAGTGACCAAAACTGGACAGAAAGTGACCAAACCTGGACCAAAAATGACCAAAACTGGACAGAAAGTGACCAAAATTGGACAGAAAGTGACCAAAACTGGACCAAAAATGACAAAAACTGGACCAAAAATGACAAAAACTGGACAAAGTGACAAAAACTGGACCGAAAGTGACCAAATCCGAAATGCATAATATTTTTCGTTTAATTCCTCAAGTTTTGACATACATAGCCACAAAAATGTGTCTGAAAGCGACAAACATGACTAAAGGTGACAAAAACACGACTAAACAAGACAAAAACGGGACTAGAAATGACAAAAATGGGACTAAAGGCGGCAATAATACGACCAAAAACGCCAAAATTACGTCTGAAATCAAACCACACCAACAAAAACGCACAAAAAATGTTATAATCTTGAATAATGAATGAATAATCTTGACATCCTACTGTTATTTAAGTGGCTTTTGTGTTGCTCTTTCTTACACAAAATTGTATGGAGTAGTATATTGAGCTAATTATTTCTCTGTTAATTAGATTTGCTTTAATGTTTGAGGTTTTTTTAATCAAAGTTTTTTCTTCTGTTTGTTTCAGATTTGACCCGAGAAGACGCCATGGATCTCCTCAAGAAATGCATCGAGGAAGTGAGTGCTTTTTACGCTAATTAGCAAAAAATAAAGGCAATTTCCACAACAATGTCTTAAAAAGAATAATTTTAAAGTTTAAATCCAAGTATTTAAACATGTTTCATCACTTAACAGCCAGAAGGAGGAGAGATTATGTCCACAATCAAAGTTGTTGTTGACGTTTTTAAGAATATAGGGCCTAAAATAAGAAGAGTATCTAAAACCCTAACCATCATTTACCATAATTTTCTCCAAACAACAAAATATCCTGTTTTATTCTGCATAAAAACAGCCTACCCTGTAGTTTAGATTTGTTAAAACGGGCCAGTGCAAGAGACAAAAACGCGACAAAAAAAAAGAAAGAAAGAAAAATGGGGCTAAAAGACGACAAAATGGGGCTAAAAGACGACAAAATGGGGCTAAAAGACGACAAAATGAGACTAAAAGATGACAAAATGGGGCTTAAAGACGACAAAATGAGACTAAAAGATGACAAACTGGGGCTAAAAGATGACAAAATGGGGCTAAAAGATGACAAAATGGGACTAAAAGATGACAAAATGGGACTAAAAGATGACAAAATGGGGCTTAAAGACGACAAAATGGGACTAAAAGACGACAAAATGGGGCTTAAAGACGACAAAATGGGGCTAAAAGACGACAAAATGGGACTAAAAGACGACAAAATGAGACTAAAAGACGACAAAAAGAGGCTAAAAGACGACAAAATGGGACTAAGAGACGACAAAATGGGACTAAGAGATGACAAAATGGGGCTAAATGACTACAAAATGAGACTAAGAGACGACAAAATGGGACTAAAAGACGACAAAATGGGGCTAAAAGACGACAAAATGGGACTAAAAGACGACAAAATGGGACTAAAAGACGACAAAATGGGGCTAAAAGACGACAAAATGGGACTAAAAGCGACAAAAATGGGGCTAAAAGACGACAAAATGGGACTAAAAGACGACAAAATGGGGCTAAAAGACGACAAAATGGGACTAAAAGACGACAAAATGAGACTAAAAGACGACAAAATGAGGCTAAAAGACGACAAAATGGGACTAAGAGACGACAAAATGGGACTAAGAGACGACAAAAATGGGGCTAAAAGACGACAAAATGAGACTAAGAGACGACAAAATGGGACTAAAAGACGACAAAATGGGGCTAAAAGACGACAAAATGGGGCTAAAAGACGACAAAATGGGACTAAAAGACGACAAAATGGGGCTAAAAGACGACAAAATGGGGCTAAAAGACGACAAAATGAGGCTAAGAGACGACAAAATGGGGCTAAAAGACAACAAAATGGGGCTAAAAGCGACAAAATGAGACTAAAAGACGACTAAATGAGGCTGACAAAATAAAGACGACAAAATGGGACTAAAAGACGACAAAATGGGGCTAAAAGATCGACAAAATGGGGCTAAAAGACGACAAATAAAAGACGACAAAAATGGGGCTAAAAGATCTACAAATGAGACTAAAAGACGACAAAATGGGACTAAACGCGACAAATGAGGCTAAGAGACGACAAAATGGGACTAAAAGACGACAAATGGGGCTAAATAATCTACAAATTGGGGCTAAAAGACGACAAAATGGGACTAAAAGACGACAAAATGGGGCTAAAAGACGACAAAATGGGGCTAAAAGACGACAAAATGGGGCTAAAAGACGACAAAATGGGGCTAAAAGACGACAAAATGGGACTAAAAGACGACAAAATGGGACTAAAAGACGACAAAATGTGGCTAAAAGACGACAAAATGGGGTTAAAAGACAACAAATGAGACTAAAAGACGACAAAATGGGACTAAAAGACGACAAAATGGGACTAAAAGGCGACAAAATGGGGCTAAAAGACGACAAAATGGGGCTAAAAGACGACAAAATGAGACTAAAAGACGACAAAATGGGACTAAAACGCGACAAAATGAGGCTAAGAGACGACAAAATGGGACTAAAAGACGACAAAATGGGGCTAAAAGACGACAAAATGGGGCTAAAAGACGACAAAATGGGACTAAAAGACGACAAAATGGGGCTAAAAGACGACAAAATGGGGCTAAAAGACGACAAAATGGGGCTAAAAGACGACAAAATGGGGCTAAAAGACGACAAAATGGGACTAAAAGACGACAAAATGGGGCTAAAAGACGACAAAATGGGGTTAAAAGACAACAAATGAGACTAAAAGACGACAAAATGGGACTAAAAGACGACAAAATGAGACTAAAAGACGACAAAATGGGGCTAAAAGACGACAAAATGAGACTAAAAGACGACAAAATGGGGCTAAAAGACGACAAAATGAGACTAAAAGATGACAAAATGGGGCTAAAAGATGACAAAATGGGGCTAAAAGACGACAAAATGGGACTAAAAGCAACAGTCTCTGAGCAGATGACTTTATTTACCTCTTAAAGACAAGGGCTGCACAATTCAACCAAATTGACACAAAAAGCAAAAAAAATGCGCTCAAAAGTGACAAAAATGCGCTCAAAAGCGACCAAAATGCGCTCAAAAGCGACCAAAACATGCCTACAAAGAGTGACAAAAACGTGAAAAAAACATGACAAACGCAACTGAACGTGACAAAAACTAAAAAGCAACAAAACAGAATCCTATTATTCAAACCTAAATCGCAAAACTAATCTTAATGGCACTGGTCAGAAAAATCACAATTGGATATTTTTCCTAAATTGTGCAGCTCTATTAAAGACAATAGAAAAAAACAAAGTGAACATGAATCGTGATAAAATCGAAATCATGATCTGGCCCCAAGGAAATCGTGAGAATCACTTTTTGTCGTCCAGCTCCAGGTTAAAGTGTGTAAAACCTTTGTTGTGTTTTTGTGTTTTCAGCTGAACAAGCGTTTCATCCTGAACCTTCCCTCGTTCACCGTCAGAGTTATCGATAAAGACGGGATTCACGACATGGAGAAGCTCACTCTGGGATCGGCCAAGTGAAGGCTACAGCCGGCTTTAACTTTTGTACCACTTTGATTTTTCTGTTCAAATAAAAGAAAATGTTGATATGAGCCGTTGTCTTCTTGTTTTGTTTTTTGGTCAACTCTTGTGAAGGAACAAGCGTTGGTCGTTTTATTAGATCTTAACAAAATTGAGCAAAAAGACCTAAACTAAATTATAATTCAGTTAGTTCAGTTGACTTTATTTTGACCCTGTTGCAGCTTTTTTCAGGTTTAGCATCAGCATAATAATATCAATAACATGACGGACACATAATCAAACCATCAGACGTTAAACTTGGCTCGTTTCTTTTTTCTTTTTACATTTTTCAATTTTATAGCAATAAACATCAAACAGAACAAAACCGCACACAAATCCTAGTTAAATGCAGGACACATAAAGGACACATATTTTGCAACAGTTCCTTTTTTTCCACGACTGGTACAAAAACTGCACTGCTCCTCCTGAATCTGAGGTTCAGCTTCAGTTGATGTCGTCCTGATGCTTCGTCAAACCAGGACCTGCAGCTCTGGGACGGTTTGTGATGAGGATCAGCTCCTCCAAATCTGAGGCCTTGGTTCTTGACCGGAAAAAGGTGTCTTGTCCTCTCATGGTGGAGAGTCTTTGCCTCAAGTGGAGGAGTTCAAGTATCTCTGGGTCTTGTTCACGAGTGAGGGAAGGATGGAGTGTGAGATTGACAGATCGGTGCAGCGTCTGCAGTGATGTGGGCGCTGTATCGGACTGTTGTGGTAAAGAAGGAGCTCAGTCAAAGGCAAAGCTCTCGATTTACAGCTCAGTCTACATTCTACCCTCACCTATGGTCATGATCTTTGGGTAATGACTGAAAGGACCAGATCGCGGATACAAGCGTCGAAATGAGCTTCCTCCACAGGGCGCTTCCTCAGAGACAGAGAGGAGCTCAGTCACACGGGAGGAGCTCGGAGTAGAGCCGCTGAGGCTCGGGCATCTGTCCCGGAGCCTCCTGGACGCCTCCCTCTGAGGTGTTCTGAGCATGTCCCACTGGGAGGCGGCCCCGGGGTAGGTCCAGGACACGCTGGAGGGACTATGTCTCTGTGGCCTGGGAACACCTCGGAGGAGCTGGAGGAAGTGTCTGGGGTAAAGGAAGTCTGGGAGTCCCTATTTGGACTGCTGCCCCTGCATCCGGGCCCCGGATAAGCAGAAGAAGATGGATGGATAGACTTTCTTTTTAGCTTTTAACTCTGTTTTAACAATGTTCCATCATCAAAAACACAGCTGCATTTAGCTTCATTCATTCTGGTTTGATGAATGTTCATTAGAAAATCCTCCCCCTCCGAGCGTCAAACACACTTACTGCTGAACTCCCTCAATCGATGACGTTTTTTCCGATTTTAGACGTCACTTATCCAAGAATCTTCTGCCGTTTTACGTCCTTAAATCATCATCAGACTTGTTTTCTGCCTCTAAACATGATCACTGCTAATGCTAGCCTGACACAGCATGTTGCTCAGGCTCTTAAAGTGCTAACATAACTAAATTGTCTACACTCAGTATGTAATTTAGTATATAACAAACCTTTTTTTTTGTTGTTTGTTTCAAAACATGAGATGGCAAATTTTAGGCACTCAAGAGCATGTTTAAAGGCCAATAACAAAATGAAAAATGCATAATATTTTTCCATTAAGATGTGTTCAGACGAATGGCAATTGACCCAGATCACTAAAGTTCGCCATCTTACTGTGAATTCCAAAAATCTCAAACATTTTCGTATAATATTGACTTGGAGTAAAGATTCTAAGCCAGAAAAGAGACACGTTGCCTAATTACAACCTTTTCTCTAAATTAAATCTGAATTATTGACTCTTTCGACCACACAGTTGGCCCTCCGCTTCGTCTACGTCTCAAAAAGTGGCCCCCGGTGTAAAAAGAACGTCCGGACAGCCCCGATTTAAGTCCTTGTCGTATTTAGAAATCTGAAACCTCTCCCTCGTCACCTCTGCTTCCCCGGCTCTCTCTCTGCGCCTCGGCTCCTGTCAGTTCCTCTGAGCCCGAAGGCAAACATATGCTGCTCCTGTCGCAAAAAAAAAAAAAAAAAGAGAGAGGAAGAGAAAGAAGATGGAACAGAGCGAGGGAAAGAGGAGAGCGAGAGAGAGGAGTGCGTAATGTTTATTAATCGAGTTCGACGAAAACACACGTCTCGCTGCAGAATCTGTGCCCTGGATTTTCTAGTTTGAACACGTTATTCAAGGCAGCAGTGAATGTCCAGCTGTAAGACGTTCAGCCTCAAAGAAAGAAAGGTTTGACTCCTTCTAAGATGAGGAGTGATTATTAAAGTATTGACCCTTTAAAAGTCTGTAAACAAAAACATTGTAAATTCAAAATGGAGGCAAAAGTGAAGTGGAACATAATGTGATTTCACTGAGAAACTGGGATTAACCTCAGAATATCACAAAATATGACAAATGTAGATGATTTAGTGTCAGTAAAAGCCTCAGACACATGTGAGTGACATCAGAGCTGCTTTAAACACATTTATTATTGTATTTTACATCATGTTTGAGGAAATTATGATCAACTCTTTGCATTTTTGATGAAGGAACAATCCAGATTTATGGGTTTTACTGGAAAAATACTCACAGAAATGTTGAGCCCACAATCATTTTTCATTTTATCTAGAGATATATTAGATACTGTTCCATAAATTAGATTATTTTGAAGATAAAATACAATTTTAAGGCTAGAATTATGTATTTTGTCCATTGTTTGTTATAGAAAAACAAACTAACTGACCTTTCTACTCTGGAAATTGAAACGTGTTGCTTTTTGTCACTTTTGGACACGTTTTTGTTGCTTTTAGTCACATTTTTATCACTTTTAGTCATGTTTTTGTGGCTTTTAGTTGCATTTTTGTCACTTTTAGTTAAACTCTTTGCATTTTTGATGAAGAACAATCCAGATTTATGGGTTTTACTGGAAAATACTCACAGTTTTAGTTCTGATTTCAGTCCTAATTTTAGTTTTGGTTTAGTCCTGGTGTAGTTGTGTTTTAATCCTGGTTTTAGTCCCGGTTTAGTCCTTGTATGTTTGCATTTTTGTCTTGGTTTAAATCCTAATTTTAGTCCTAATTTTAATCCTTGTCTATTTCCTGGTTTAGTCCTTGTTTAATTCTGTTTTAGTTCTGATTTCTGTCCTAATTTTAGTCTTGGTTTAGTCCTTCTTTAGTTGTATTTTAATCCTGGTTTAGTCCTTGTATATTTGCATTTTAGTCTTGATTCAAATACTAATTTTAATCCTCGTTTCTGTGCATAACCGGGCTCTGGATTCTTTCACGCCAGCATAATGTGTGCCCAAGGAACAATCCAGATTTATGGGTTTTACTGGAAAAATACTCACAGAAATGTTGAGCCCACAATCATTTTTCATTTTATCCAGAGATATATTAGATACGGTTCCATAAATTAGATTCTTTTGAAGCTAAAACACAATTTTAAGGCTATTTTGTCCATCGTTTGTTGTGGAAAAACAAACTAACTGACCTTTCTACTCTGGAAATTCAAATTTGTTGCTTTTAGTCACATTTTTATCACTTTTAGTCATGTTTTTGTGGCTTTTAGTTGCATTTTTGTCACTTTTAGTTAAACTCTTTGCATTTTTGATGAAGAACAATCCAGATTTATGGGTTTTACTGGAAAAATACTCACAGAAATGTTGAGACAATATTTTTTTTTTAATTTTATCCAGAGATATATTAGATACTGTTCCATAAATTAGATTCTTTTGAAGCTAAAATACAATTTTAAGGCTAGAAGATTGTATTTTGTCCATTGTTTGTTACAGAAAAGCAAACTAACTGACCTTTCTACTCTGGAAATTCAAATGTATTATTTTTCCCACACAAACACTAGAAATTTTTAATTTTGCCTCCAGTCACCTCCGTTCTGGAATTTTGATGACATCACAATTTAAAGGGTCTATTAATATTTCTTGTAGTGTTGTACGGCCCTAGAACAGAACCAAACCAATGCTGCGTTCCAGGCAACAGGTAACTTGGATATTTCTCCCCTCCGACTTGAAAAAATGCCCTGGAACGTCACTCGAACTGATAAATCCAACTTGTGAACTGGAGCTGATCGAGAGGCTCCACTTCACTCACGAGATCAACATGTTAGAGTGATAATAATCATCACAAGAAGTGGTCCTGAGCGATTAACCACCACATAAACCATGTAAACACTTGTTATTCACCTTATTCTGCCCCGCCCACTTTTGCCGTTTTTTGCACTTTTGTTGTAAACGCACTTCCGTTTGACGAGAACTCCGTTAAAGCTAATGATGAACGAGGGAAAAGTCTGACGCTAAAATGTTACATAAAGTAGATTGATTTGTGTAAAATGTTTAATGAACACGAGCAACAACAAGTCACAACGCAACGATTTCCTGGTCAGTCT
This sequence comes from Rhinogobius similis, assembly GCA_019453435.1. Lineage (NCBI taxonomy): Eukaryota > Metazoa > Chordata > Actinopteri > Gobiiformes > Gobiidae > Rhinogobius > Rhinogobius similis. The sequence continues at coordinate 3,951,385 of CM033635.1, read as the reverse complement.
GAAAACGTCTTTTTAGTCGAGTAGAACTTATTTTCTGTTGAGCTCGTCTGCTTCATGTAAAATAATACAACGGAAACAAGACGGCGGCGCGTACGGCAACTTCCGGAATAAGATGAATAACAAGTGTTTACATCGTTTATGTCAATTGCTCAGGACCACTTCTTGTGATGATTATTATCGCTCTAAAATGTCACTGTTGATGTCGTGAGTGAAGTGGGACTCTCTCGATCAGCTTCTAGTAGTTCACAAGTTGGATTTACCAGTTCAAGTAACGTTAGCATTTTTTCATTTCAAGTCGGAGGGGAGAAATATCCCACGAACACAGCATAAGGACTAGAACAGGACCACATCAGTTTTGGACACGACATCCTTGGTCTTGTGGTCACCATATTTATCTAAAGTGACTGTAACTGGTTTTAATTCACCTTATTCTGCCCCGCCCACTTTTGCTTCTTTTTGCCACAGATCTGCACTTTTGTTGTAAACGCACTTCCGTTTGACGAGAACTCCGTTAAAGCTAATGATGAACGAGGGAAAAGTCTCACCGCCAAAATGTTACATAAAGTAGATTGATTTGTGTAAAATGTTTAATGAACACGAGCAACAACAACAAGTCTAACGCATAGCGATTTCCTGAAAACGTCTTTTTAGTCCATGTAGAACTTATTTTCTGTTGAGCTCGTCTGCTCCATGTGAACTACAACGGAAACAAGACGGCGGCGCGTACGGCAACTTCAGGAATAAGGAGAATAAGATAAATCCAAAAATATTCATTTATTTACAGTTAGCCAAATTGTTTGCATACGAGTTAATTCAGCCAGAACGCTCTGAGGTTGGAACTCATATCTTTCAACTGGGAAATAACTGACTTCGCAGTTGGCAGTCCACATCAGCTTTGAACCAAATAACGACCATATTTATCTAAAGTGACTGTGCCTGGTTTTAATAAAGTTAAGACATTGTAAAAGCAGGTGTTAGAGTCAAAAGGAGACCGCTGAGTGTTGTCTGCATTTAATTATATGTGTTTTTATCGTCCGAGAACCAGGAAGTGCACTGTTAGCATGCTAGTTTTTGTTAGCTTTATTAATCTTTTTCCGTAAGTTTCCGTATGCGCCGCCGTCTTGTTTCCGTTGTAGTTCACACGGAGCAGATGAGCTCAACAGAAAATAAGTTCTACATGGACTAAAAAGACGTTTTCAGGAAATCGTTGCGTTGTGACTTGTTGTTGCTCGTGTTCATTAAACATTTTACACAAATCAATCTACTTTATGTAACATTTTAGCGGTGAGACTTTTCCCTCGTTCGTCATTAGCTTTAACGGAGTTCTCGTCAAACAGAAGTGCGTTTACAACAAAAGTGCACATCTGTGGCAAAAGTGGGCGGGGCAGAATAAGGTGAATATGTGTTTTTATTGTCCGAGAACCAGGAAGTGCGCTGTTAGCATGCTAGTTTTTGTTAGCTTTATAGTGACAGCAAAATGTCTGACAAACCTGAGCTCTGAAAGTTGTGAAAACCACTTTGAAACTCATATCCGTGAATAATTATGTTAGGAATGTGTTAGGAAAGTGAGGAATAACTTTAAACCGCTACGAATCGTTCAAAATTAACAGTTTTTCGTGTTTTTAAGACTTTATTGCTTCCAATCATAGAATCACAAGTGTATATAAACCTTAATTGTATTTTAAAATATCAGTAAAGTACAAACAGCAGTTGCATTCAAATGACCCTTCTTTAATAATATATTACATTTATGAAGTAATACAATAATAACAACAGTAATAATAACAGTTTACACCAAAAGTACAAAATGATTTAAGTTACAACACGTTTTCGTCAAAATGAAAGTCCTGTAGCTGCCTTCGACGCCTCCATAATACAAGTCCAGCCACAATCTGAGAGTTAAAGTCCAAGAAACTCCAAGTCCCACGATCCTTTGCTTCGGATTACTTATTTTTGTGTCCAATAAAATCAGCTTTGCGTAGTTTTAAAAAGAGCAAAATGGTGGATATGGCTTCTGACGCTTCTCAGTCTTGATCAGAAAAGTATACTTAAAGTGGCTTCTTACATAAATAAAATAAACATAAATAAGCTAATAAATAAAAACATGAAGAGCTTGGTTAGAAAGGAAAAAGGTCCAAGTCGTAGTACAGAAGATAAAAGAACTTGAGTTAGCTTTTTATAAACATTTTAAAGTTTTTCTCACTGATCACTGTTAAAAAGGACCAACTATTTTGTATTTTTAGCCAAAATAGTCCACGTTTGCATTTTAAAATTTGATTATGTCACAATTTCAGATGTTTTTGGAAGAAATATCCAAACTTACGATCCACAAATGTTGCACTTTATCATTATTTGTTTGGGATTGGCTTCCAAACTTGAGGCTTGAAGTCCTTTTAACGTTTAAGTTTCGGAAAACGGCACCACTTTCTGAAGCTTTTGCGGACCAATAATTTCACATTTATTTATTTTTGCCGATACAGAAGAGATCAAACTTTGTGCCAGTTTTTGTTTCATGTAGATAGGCCCAATAATTACAGAGATATGAACCAGAAACCAGGTCAACAAAGTATAGGGGTCTAAAAAAATACACCAATATGGCACCGGGAGAGTCATATCTGGAAAAAAAAGTTGCACGTGATTGAGAACGTTTTAAAGAACACATATTACACAAAATTGACAGGTATTTTATGCATTTTTGATCCTGTTCTAACATCGTTCCCTCGTGAAAAACATAGCGGGACTTGTATTTTGTATTTGTGAGCCTCAGAAAATACTCAGTTTCAATTTTCTGAAACGTTTTAAGTCCATAACTCATCTCCAGACTCGTTCGTGAGTGTTTCTGACCCAAATCACGTTCTTTTACAACTACGTGCTCGGGGTAAGCTAGCTTTTGTTTATTTCCTCATGATAATTCCCTCCGCTGACAGTAGATGGAGTGCTAGAAACAAATCTTGACGAACGAACGCCTGACTGAGAGAAAATAATGTTTGGTTTTCAGTACAAACATTACTTTTAAGTTCTGAAACAAAATAATTAAGTTTAAAGGCCAAGAACGACACAAATAATGCATAATATGTGTCCTTTAACCTTTAATTTTAGGAATCCTTGGTTCAAAATACTCCAGTGAGGTGTCAAAAAGAGACAAACAAAAAGCGAACGAACCGAAATTTCCGCATTTGTCCGTTGCGTTATACTGTCAGTGTTGTAGGAAACTTGCAGGACGAACGTCAGAACAAACTCCTTCCAGAGACGCCAAAAAACGAGGCCATTATGAGTCCAGAGCCTCGAATCTCTGCCTTTTTTTTCTCAAATCCATTGTCCCGTTGGCGCGTCGGTTTCATTTGCGGTGCTTGAGCTCTTTGTCGTGGTGGATTTTGGCGCCCGTCTCGCCCTTGTCCAGTATTTTGACGGCTTCGCTCAGGTAGCTCTGGAAGGCGGACAGGGCGGCGCAGATGGCGGGCGAGCCGAAGCCGTGCGTGAGGAGGCTGAAGTGGGTCAGGCTGCTCTGGACGCCGGGGTCCAGGCACGGGGCCGGCCTGCTGCCCCCCAGAGGAGAGCGGTCCTGCGACATGAGGTCCAGAAACTCCTTACACACCTCCCTGAGCACACACAGAGAGAGGTTTGTTTAGTCGGTGAGGCTGAGCTACGTCTTAAAGGGCCTATGACAGATTGAAATACACATTTAACTAAAATGCAGTTAAGATGAATATATTCAAATTTCTACTAAAATCTTTACAAATTTAACCCCAGTTTAGCTATATTTTAGGTTTTTAAATTTTACTTCCTGGTTGTAAAGTATGACATCACGCTAGGAAATTACCATGGCAACCACACTGTACACTGGTCAAAACTCATCTAATGTCACAGATTTTGTTTATTTGACAAAGAGAAACACATTTATTTTGTCGAATCAATGTTTAAAGGGCCTATGACAGGTTGAGATACACATTTAACTAAAATGCAGTTAAGATAAATATATTCAAATTTCTACTAAAATCTTTACAAATTTAACCCCAGTTTAGCTGTTTTTTAGGTTTATAATTTTACTTCCTGGTTGTAAAGTATGACATCACACTAGGAAATTACCATAGCAACCACACTGTACACTGGCCAAAACTCATCTAATGTCACAGATTTTGTTCCTTTGACAAAGAAACACATTTATTTTGTCGAATCAATGTTTAAAGGGCCTATGACAGGTTGAGATACACATTTAACTAAAATGCAGATAAAAGATAAATATATTCAAATTTCTACTAAAATCTTTACAAATTGTACCCCATTTAGCTATTTTTTTGGTTTTAAATTTTACTTCCTGGTTGTAAAGTATGACATCACACTAGGAAATTACCATAGCAACCACACTGTACAGTGGGCCAAAACTCATCTAATGTCACAGATTTTGTTCATTTGACAAAGAAACACATGTGAACACCTTTATTTTGTTGAATTAATGTTTAAAGGGTCAAAAAAGTAGTTTATTTTGTGTAAATTATGCATAACCTTTGTCTCCCCGCTGTGATGTCATCAGTGTGTTTAGTTCCTGAAACTGCCAACAAATTTTTCACTTTTTCTCCACAAACAGTGACCTGATTGGTGTAAAACTACAATTTATATTTACAAGAGGTGTTAATACACTGAAAAAAGTCAAAATTAGACAATCGTAAAAACCCGTCATACGCACTTTAAACTGTCAAAAAAGTAGTTTATTTTGTGTAAATTATGCATAACCTTTGTCTCCCCAGTGTGATGTCATCGATATGTTTACTTCCTGTAACTGTCGACAGATTTTACAACCTTTCTCCACAAACAGCGACCTGATCGATGCAAGACTATAATTTGTATTTACATGAAGTATTAACACACTGAATAAAGTCAAAATTAGAAAATCATAAAAACCCGTCATACGCACATTAAAGGGCATGTGACAGGTTTTCACGATTTTGTCATTTTGACTTTATTCCGTGTATTAATACCTGTGTATTAATAAAGTTGCTCACATATTTGTCACTGTGTGACTTGTTTCAATCCGTTTCTGACTTGTTTAAATACATTATTTCTTACTTCAATCCAAATCCAATCCGTGTAAATGACAACAGAAACAGGTGGCAGCGCCCGCGACAACTTCAGAATTCAAGTGAATAAACTAGCAAAACAAAACTAGCACACGTTAGCATCCGCTGTTTCCTGTTTATCCTGTTTGTAGCATTTGGTGAGAAATGATTCTTCTGCTTTTTGTTGTCTTGTTTTGGTTTGAGTCTGTGTTGTAATTTATCCAATAATCTGGCTGTGGTGTGGGGCTCCTCGTTATCTAAAAGAGTAACGAGCGCCAAAACAAGCCAGTATCAATCGCTCCAAAGTGAACCAGTGGAAACATGGCTATAATCGTAGTTCTATCTGAGTTAAATGTCTTGATTTCAGGATATTAATCTGAATTTCAGACGTTTTGACTCGTTAAGATCAGTGTAGACGATTTATTTGATGGAACTAGATTATTTTACTTGTTTGAAATCGTTTCTGACTTGTTTCAATACATTATTTCTTATTTCAATCCAAATTATCTATCACATTACCCTGGGTAAATGGAGACCTTATCAATATGTATAAACAGAGAGACAGGGCATGGAGTATTTATCATCGCACAAAGCTTCCTGCTGATTGGGAAAAATATAAATATTTAAGAAATCAATGCACTACACAAACAAGAAACTCCAAATCATGCTACTATAGAAATAGTTTAATGAATGATTTCAAAAATCCAAGACAGTTTTGGAAACAAATGAACACCATACTTGGGAAATCTGGTAAGATGATGACTAACATGAATATAAACAATGAAATAACTAATGATCCTACTGCTATTGCAAATGCATTTAGTTTGCTTTTTTCCCAAACTCCTCAAGTTCAACACTCTGTTCATCAGATCCATCCACTTTTAAGCAGCCAGTCTTGCACCAGTTCTTTCTCTTTTGCTGTAATCAGTCCTGCAGATGTCCAAAGAACAATTGGTGAACTTTCCAATAACAGTGGTGCAGGACCAGACGGTATTGAAAGTAAGTTTATTAAACTAGGAGCCCATGTCCTCTCGTCCCCCTTGGCGGCACTATTTAATCTATCTCTCACTACCTGCAAAGTACCTTTACCTTGGAAATGTGCTAAAATTATTCCATTACATAAGTCTGGAGACCCTGAAAATATTAATAATTATAGACCCATTTCTATTATTAACAGTATAGTTAAGATTTTTGAGAAAAATATTTTTATTCAATTATCCAATTACTTATCTGACAATGAATTACTTTCACAATGCCAATCAGGATTCAGAAAACATTTTTCTACTACTACAGCGCTTCTGAAACTCACAAATGACATTTTCTCTAGTTTTGATAACAATATGTGCACTGGTGCAATATTCATAGATCTCACTAAAGCTTTTGATCTAGTAGATCATTATTTACTTCTAGACAAATTATATCATGTTGGTCTATCTAAATCTGCACTACTATGGTTTAACTCTTATCTGCATTACCGCAGCCAGTGTGTGTCCTTTGGAGGCAGTCTGTCCAATCTCACATCTATAGTCAAAGGCATACCGCAAGGTTCCTCTCTTGGTCCTCTACTTTTTTCAATATTCATCAATGACCTTCCAAGTAGCTGCAAAGACTGTAACATTCAACTGTATGCAGATGACACTGTTATTTATTGTTCTAATTCAAATATTACTAACATCTGTAGATCCTTACAATATAACTTTGAATCTGTTCAGAACTGGCTTCTGTCCAACAAGCTACTCCTGAACAAATCCAAGTCATATTCTATGCTTTTCCAGAAAAAACGCACCCGGTCACCTCAAACTAATTTCAGTCTACATTTCTTAGACCTGTCTCCAGTGAAATTTGTAGAACAGTTTAAGTACCTTGGCCTCTGGTTGGAATCAGATCTATCTTTCACTACACATGTACACAACATTGCAAACAAGCTGAATTATTCTCTAAAAACATTATACCAATCAATAAACTGCTTTAATTTTCCAGTTAGGAAAAGAATAGTTTCTCAGTTACTTCTTCCTATCCTTGATTATGCCGATATCGTATACCAAAATACTACAGCTTCTTCTCTTCAACCTCTCAATACAGTTTACAACAGTCTGTGCAGATTCATTCTCCGATGCCCCTACAGGACACACCACTGTGCTATGTATGAAAACCTGTCCTGGTCTACACTTCCAGCAAGAAGACACTCTCGCTGGTTACAATTTATCTTCAAATGCATTTACTGTAGCTATCCTTTATATTTAAAACAATATTTAATTCCCTTTAGCTCCTCCCACAATCTTCGCCACACCAATCATCTATTTTTTCATACCCCAAGAACCAAAAAAGAAATAGGTAAACATGCATTTCAATATAAAGCCCCAACTGACTGGAACCTCCTCCCAGTCTCCATTCGCTCCCTGACCTCTTTCCCAATGTTTAAAAATGCTGTTTTAGAACATTTCAAACATGTTTGCAATTGCTACTGAATCATACTCTTCCTGTAAATTATGTGTTTGCTAACTTACCTACTGTGATTGTTTTCAGTAATGTGTATTTGTAATTTCTGAGGTAGGCTGACCTCTGAGAGCTGTGTGTGTGTGTGTGTGTGTGTGTGTGACGTTATATGTCTTGTAAATCCCTTGTTTTGTCTTGTGTAATCAAATGTATTTGAGTTAACTGCTGCTGTATCTGACTCCGAGGACCCCCTTGAAAACGAGATGGTTCATCTCAAGGGGTTATTCCTCTAAATAAAATAAATGACAAATAATCACAGGATCATCAGAAATACCTTGAAACCAGTGAAATATTCTGCGTCACATCAACAATTAAATCTCATCGAGTCAAAACTTCTCAAATCCAGAAAAAAATGATAAATTCAAGACATTTTAAGATCGGATAGATTTACATTTTTTGCTGTGCAGGAGATCATTTGGATTGAAATAAGAAATAATGTGTTGAAACAAGTCACAAACGGATTGAAACAAGTAAAATAATCTAGTTTCATCAAATAAATCGTCTCCACTGATCTTAACGAGTCAAAACGTCTGAAATTCAGATTAATACCCTCAAATCAAGACGTTTTAACTCATCTAGAAGTTCATTTTTGCCTGAAATCAAGACTTTTAACTCGTGTAGAAGTTCATTTTTGCCTGAAATCAAGACATTTAACTCACGTAGAAGTTCATTTTTGCCTGAAATCAAGACATTTAACTCATGTAGAAGTTCATTTTTTCCTGAAATCAAGACTTTTAACTCGTGTAGAAGTTCATTTTTGCCTGAAATCAAGACATTTAACTCATCTAGAAGTTCATTTTTGCCTGAAATCAAGACATTTAACTCACGTAGAAGTTCATTTTTGCCTGAAATCAAGACATTTAACTCATGTAGAAGTTCATTTTTGCCTGAAATCAAGACATTTAACTCATCTAGAAGTTCATTTTTGCCTGAAATCAAGACATTTAACTCATGTAGAAGTTCATTTTTGCCTGAAATCAAGACATTTAACTCACGTAGAAGTTCATTTTTGCCTGAAATCATGACATTTAACTAATCTAGAAGTTCATTTTTGCCTGAAATCATGACATTTAACTCATGTAGAAGTTCATTTTTGCCTGAAATCAAGACATTTAAATTACATTTAAGACATTTAAGTTAAATTACTCATTTAACTCACGTAGTTAAATTACTCATTTAACTCACGTAGATGTTCATTTTTGCCTGAAATCAAGACATTTAACTCATCTAGAAGTTCATTTTTGCCTGAAATCAAGACATTTAACTCATGTAGAAGTTCATTTTTGCCTGAAATCAAGACATTTAACTCATGTAGAAGTTCATTTTTGCCTGAAATCAAGACATTTAACTCATGTAGAAGTTCATTTTTGCCTGAAATCAAGACATTTAACTCATGTAGAAGTTCATTTTTGCGGTGGAGGACTCACTTGGTGGCCAGTAACATGCTGCGTCGCATGTGCAGCGTCTCCGGCTCGCTCTGTCGACACAGATACTCGGCTGTGGCTCGAGCCGGGAACTCCGTCTCACAAACGAAGCCGAAGTCCCTCGCCAAGTGCACCGCCTCGCCTGAAGAGAGAGAACACCGAGGTCAGAGCAGGCAGCGGGTCTGGACGCAACGGGGCAGAACATATCAAAACAATTTTAAATGATCAAAGAGCTTTTAAAACAGCTTTTGGTAACACTTTATACTAACTACATCTTATCGTGCCTTAACAAAGCATTAACAAAGACTTAAATATTAATGAAAATATAATTTATTAAGCATGATTCAGGATTAGTAACTACTTAAAGGGCCTATGACGGGTTGGACTACTCATGTACCGAAAATACAGGTAAGATAATAAATATATTTAAAGTTTTGCTAAAAATAATTATAGATTTTTATCAATTTTAGCTATTTTTTAGTTTTTAATTTCACTTCCTGGTTGTAAATGATGACATCACACTAGGAAACTACTTTGAACACTGGGCTAAAACTCGGCTAATGTCAGAGATTTTTTTGTCCGACAAATCAAAAATATATGTGAACATCTTTATTTTGTTGCATTAATGTCTTAAGGGCAAAATAAGTTGTTTATTTTGTTGCATTAATGTCTTAAGGGTAAAATAAGTTGTTTATTTGGGGTAAATTATGCAAAACCTTTGGATAGAATGTGTCTCCCCAGTGTGATGTCATCAGTTTTTCACTTCCTGTAGTTTTAAACAGATTTTTCAGCTTCAGATTTCTCCACAAACCATGATTTGATTGGTGTAAAACAATATTTTTTATGTACAATACGTATTAATACACCAAATAAAATCAAAATTAGAAAATCGTTAAAACCTGGCATACGCACTTTAAGGTTGGGGTTAGGAATTAGGATTAGAGCATTAGTTAAATAGTTACTAAGCCTGAATCATTCTTGATTCTTGTTCACTCTTAATTAAGTCTTTGTTTCTGCTTTATTAAGGCAGGAATAAGTGAAGTTATTATAAAGTGTTACCCAGCTTTCTTATTTTTCTTTTTTCCAAAATGACAGTCACTGACCTTTTATAGATGTTTTACTAATTTGAACAATTAAACATGTTTTTTTAATGGGAAATATGACACGTGACAAGTTGGGTTTGTCATCACTTTTGCAGAGGTGGAAAGTAACCAAGTACAAAAGTAAAAGTACTGTGCTGTACTTCAGTCGTTTTTACAGTGGATACTTTTTACTTTTACTTCATTGCATTTGAGACCAAGTATCTGTACTTTTTACTCCACTACATTTTTTAACTGGACTGAAAAGTTTGAGGGTTATTTTTAGCTCGTTGATGGTGACGTTCTGCCTGAAAGTTTTGAGTTCAAGCTCAACAACAAGCAAAAAAAATATACAAAATTCTTATCGAGTTTAGAGGCAAAAATGCTCAGAACGAGTTTAGCGATGATTTAAGGACTAAAAACAGCAAAAGATTATCAGATAAACGACGTACATGATATGAAAATACGCCCGAAAATCCCGGAAGTTCAGCAGGAAGTGTGTTTGACGCTCGGAGGGAGAGGATTTTCTGATAAACATTCCTCAAAACAGCGTGAATGCAGCTGAATGCAACATCGGGTGTGTTTTTGATGATGGAATATTGTTAGAACATGATTTAAAATTCAAAAAAGTCACTGTAGCAGAACATGTGTCCTTTAAAGTGCGTGTGAAAGGCTTGTATCATTTTTCGAATTTTGCTTTACTTCAGTCGTTTTTACAGTGGATACTTTTTACTTTAACTTCACTGCATTTGAGACCAAGTATCTGTACTTTTTACTCCACGACATTTTTTAACTGGACTGAAAAGTTTGAGGGTTATTTTTAGCTCGTTGATGGTGACGTTCTGCCTGAAGGTTTTGAGTTCAAGCTCAACAACAAGCAACAAAAATACACAAAATTCTGTGCAAAAATTAAGAAATTAATTCAAATAGACCTTTGTTGAGTTGACCAAAATTGTATGGATTACTTACAGAATACAGCTACCTGCTATGTCTTGTTTATGTCTTGCTTATTGTATGTTTTGTTGTGACCGCAACTGTAGTTACAACTGTGTGTCTGCTCATTGTTTATTGTCTATAAATGTAATTGTATATGTTGTGTTGTAACGGCAACTGTAGTTTCAACGGTTTGTAAAGCGCTTTGGCTGCCTATTAGGTGGAAAAGCGCTCTATAAATAAAAATTCTTCTTCTTCTTCTTCTTCACAAGTCTTTACCAAAATGACGATATTTAATACATAAAACTGGTCTCATAATTGGCATGAAATACTTCTACTTTTTACTCAGATACTAATGTGATACTTTTACTTTCAGTTGAGTCATTTCGAGTCATGATACTAAACTAACTTTGCTTTTATTCAGAAAAAAAGGCAATACATGGCTGCCAGAGTGTGTCGGTGCGCTTGCCTTCGACCAGCGAGGTGAGCAGGGTGACGTTGGCGGCTTTGCGTCGTCCTGCAGGTAGATTCAGCCCGATCTTCTCCAGACGCTCCCTCAGACACCGGCCGCCGTTCTTCGACTTTGCCCTGGAGAGAGAGCACAGAGCTGGGTAAGAACCGCCGCCTCGGTCCCTGTGTCTGTGGAGCTATGGACGGACCGGAGCGTAGTCAATGATCCATACGATTTAAAAAGTTTAGTTTGGAAAGCAGACTTGACTTTGATGCAACGCTACCAAGCCTTAAAGGGCCTATGACAGGTTGGACACTCATTTGACAAAAATACTGTTAAGATAAATATGTTTCAAATTGTGTTCAAAAACTTCCCAAATTTCATTGTGGTTTTGCAATTTTTTAGGTTTTTTCCTGGTTGTAAATGATGACATCACACTAGGAAATTACCATAGCAACCATCCTGTACACTGGGCCAAAACTCATCAGATGTCACAGATTTGTTTATTTTACAAACAAAAATACATGTTAACACCTTTATTTTGTTGAATTCATGTTTAAATGTTCAAAAAACTTAATTTATTTTGTGTAAATGTTGCGTAACCTTTGTCTCCCCAGTGTGATGTCATCAATTTGTTTACTTCCTGTAATTTTCAACAGATTTTTCAACTTTTCTCCACAAATGGCTGCTTGATTGGCATAAAACTATAATTTATATTTACAAGAGGTATTAATACACTGAATAAAGTAAAAATTAGAAAATCATGAAAACGTGTCATACGCACTTTAAAAGTAAAACATTCAGCATTTTTCATATTATTAGCCTTTAAAGTGCCTCTGACAGGTTGAAATACACATTTAACTAAAATACCGTAAAGATAAATATATTCAAATTTCTACTAAAATCTGTACACATTTTACCCCCGTTTAGCTATTTTTTAGGTTTTAAATTTTACTTCCTGGTTGTAAAGTATGACATCACTCTAGGAAATTACCATAGCAACCACACTGTACACTGGGCCAAAATCATCTAATGTGACATCTAATGTCACAGATTTTGTTCATTTGACAAAGATAAACACATGTGAACACCTTTATTTTGTGGAATCAATGTTTAAAGGGTCAAAATAGTAGTTTATTTTGTGTAAATTATGCATAACATTTGTCTCCCCAGTGTGATGTCATTTGTTTGTTTACTTCTTGTAATTGCAGCAGACTTCTTATTCATTCTGTGACAGGTGTTATGAGCCAGTTTGAAATGACACGTACTGAGTGCATCCAGCCAGCAGATGGTGCCAGCACTATATAAAATGTAGTGAAATTAGCGCTGAAAAGACGTTATGATGCGGATTTGCTGCAGCAGTTATCGAGTTTAGAGGCACAAATGCTCAGAACGAGTTTGGCGATGATTTAAGGACTAAAAACAGCAAAAGATTATCAGATAAATGATGTAGATGATCTGAAAATACGTCCGAAAATCCCGGAAGTTCAGCAGGAAGTGTGTTTGACGCTCGGAGGGAGAGGATTTTCTGATAAACATTCCTCAAAACAGCGTGAATGCAACTGAATGCAACATCGGGTGTGTTTTTGATGATGGAACATTGTTAGAACATGATTTAAAATTCAGAAAAGTCACTGTAGCAGAATATAAGTCCTTTAAAGTGCGTATGAAAGGCTTGTATCATTTTCGAATTTTGACTTTCTTTGGTGTATTAATACCAGTTGTAAATAAAAATTATAGTTTTACACCAATCAAGTAGCCATTTGTGGAGAAAAATGGAAAAAATCTGTAGAAAGTTACAGGAAGTTGATGACGTCACACTGGGGAGACAAAGGTTATGCATAATTTACACAAAATAAACTACTTTTTTGACCCTTTTAAACATTAATCCAACAAAATAAAGATTGTCACATGTATTTTTATTTCTCAAATAAACAAATCTGTGATATTAGATGAGTTTAGATGAGTGTACAAGATCGTCGCTTGGTAATTTCCCAGTGTGATATCATCATTTACAACCAGGAAGTGACATTAAAAAACCCTAACCCTAAGTATTTTAGCAAACTTTGAAATATATTTAACTTAACTGCATTTTTGTCAAATGAGTCGTCAGTAACAATAATTTTGAAGCTACTTTATGCCACTAACACAAGAACCAGAGAAAATAGTTTCAGCAAAACACGAGCTGCAATACACAAAAAAACAGAATGAAACTTTAGTATTTGTTTAGTTTCTATAATCAGTCACACAAATTACTATTCAACACCTGGAGCTCTGAAGAAAAGCTATTATTTATTGAATGATGAGTCATTTTTTTGACCGACCTAACAGCAGCAACTATTAATTTAGTGTCCATTTTATTTTAGTTTTTGCTCTGCTTTAAAACGACTCATTTAGAATAGTTTGGTCATCGTTTTAGTCCCACTTTTAACCAGTTTTACTTGAAAAGCCAAACACGTTCTTAGCTGTAATTGACGTCAAAAGAACCAATGAACTTAAGGGTTTTTCTAAGTAGAACATGTTTTTCGGTCAGTGTTTTCGTGGTAGAACGGCACATCTGTTTGGGGGGAGGGAGACTTTTACCCTGTGGACGTTTAATTTCAAGGCCAGAAACAAAAAGGGTTTTTTGGGACCAAATATCAAAAGCAGAGACGGAGCCTAATGAACAACAGCCCTGGGACGACAGCGGACGGTTTTTAAAAGTGTGGCTGGATATTTTCTACTCTCCATTATGTATTTTAACGGGACTGAAACGTGAAGTACATTTATGTCGGGTCTGAATCACATCCTGCCTGAAGATTTCTAGTTAAAGATCCTTTAAAAATGACAAGATGAATTAAAGTGAGACGCTACAGGGGAATAGGACAAAATCTTAAATTTGAAGATATCAATTGTAAACTTCTCCTGTAGTTTAGTCACATAAATGTAAGAGAAAAATTTATTACAAGTTTTTCATCACGTCATGTTTTCATGTAGAAATAAGGCATTTTATGTGTAAAAACTGCCAAAATTACACATATTTGGGACATTTAAACCTGAAAAATTGACAGAACCAGGTTTAAATTTGAAAGAACGTTTGAAATATAAAAGTCGATAGAAATGACAAAAGAAATTACAATATAAAAGTCGACAAAAGATGACAGGAAGTAGAGCTGAGTTTTAAAATGGAATCCCTCTGTGATGTCATCAAAAAGCGACGAACCACGAATGCTGGGACAATTTACAGACAACGGGCACATTTTTCTGACAGTTTAAACCATCACTCGACAAAATAAAGTTGTTATCAGGTATTACTTACTGCCAATTCCTAATTATTGTATAATATAAATGTATTTTGGCCCTTGTTTACAGTCTGGTTGCTAGGTAACAGGTCTGGAATTGCCTCTAGCCATCTAACTATGACATATTTGTGCTCATGTTCAACCAGGAAGTGACATTTTAAACTTTACAAAAACTGTCAAACTGGGGATAAATGGGCAAAATGCTTAAAGGTCCCATATTCTGCTATTTTCCCCTTTACACAGTCTATTCTAAGGGCTTTGTTGATAAAATGTTTGCATTGTGTAATATCCATAACATAACAGTTTCCAAAAAACACCCATTTCTTGGACTGGCCCCCCTCCTTGCAAAAGCAAACGGCTCACTCTGAGATCTGACCCCCCCGAACAGAGCGCAGGCTGCTTCCCCCGCCCAACTCGCGCGCCTCCCCCGCCCAACCCGCGACGAAGCCTAGAGCGGAGATAGTGCGCATGCGCCGTGTGCTCCGGTAAACAGCGATACACAAACACGGGAATAAACCTTTTATCCGTCCTGACGGTGCGTCGTGCTGAGTCCTACGTCCTGGATCTGACCTGGAGTTTGACGATCATGCAGTACCTCGACGATGGACGTTGCCGTTTGGTAAATAACAAGCTAACTCTTCGATCTGTCGTATCCATCGTGTAATTACTGTGTAGCATTAGCTGTTTTTATTCTGCGGCTGCGCGCTTCCCGGAGGCGTGGCTTAAACACCGCGTCCTCCATGGGATGAGCCCCCGTCTGCTGCTCACCCGAGGGGGACGGAAAAGACAGTTCTCTAGCGAAAGCATGCGGGAATCAATCAAAAAACCACTTTGGGCACACATACGAGGCCCAAATAGCACCGTAGGAAGGTTAAAACCTCTGAAAAGTCGATTTTGCATGTTATGGGACCTTTAATAAAATCTTAAATATAATCATGTTCACTACGTTTTAGTGAAATGTGTTGTATAGAATTTAGGTAACCAAATGAATACTTCTCCCACCAGTGCATGGAAATAGCTTCGTTTATGATATTTTGCAAAACGTTTTAGACAAAACAACAACATCTTCATGGAGAACAGTATGTTTCAGATGCTCCACCCAAAACTTCAAAAGTGCCCCTTTAAACTAGCTCTGGATCAACACAAAAGGACCTAGATGTGTCGCAGAAAGATGAGAACCTAAACTCCCTGTCCCGTTGCGCTCACCTCCGGAGGACGCCGCCGAGCAGCGAGGCGTTGAGGCACTCGGGCGGGGAAAGCCTCCTCTGGACCTCGCCCACCGTCACTTTGTATTTGGACGTGGAGCTGAGCAGAGACAGGCGACCCGGGACCGAGCAGAAGACCTCCGCCGGGTTTGAGACCGCGCCCATCCCAAAACTGTCCTTCCCCAACGACAGCGAGGAGAAGGACGAGCCGTTCAGCTTAGACGGGATCGGGACTGAGCACAGAAAGAGAAGAGAGAAGAAAAGTTAGAGTAAATACTGGTTAAAAAAAAGAAAATATGCACTAGATGATTAAAATACAGTCTTTTAAAGGGGATCTATCCATTATCCTAGCTTCAAACGTTTACCTCACTGTAAAAATGAGATTTGAAAGAAGAATAAAAGCGATTTTTGTTCAGAAAGAAACACCATTTTTATAGGAATGTTGGTCAGAGATTAAAGGTTGTCAGAAGTATTGACGTAGCGTAAATCAGATACTAATCGATTATTAAAGGAAAAACATTATACATTTTTCATATTGTTGTTATGCTCTGGAGTGCCTTAAATTTGCCGCCTCATGTTTTGAAACAAAAAAAAATTTGTTTATTATTTATGAACTAAATGAACATATTTCCTTGCAGTTTGCCCTGACACTTATATATATATGTAGTATCTGTAGCCAGCAGATGGCGCCTTTAGTCATGTTATCACTTTAAGAGACGCTATGATCAGGCTAACAGAAGGATTCTCCGATAAGGAAAAACACCATCGATCGAGGGAGTTCAGCAGGAAGTGTGTTTGATGGTCAGAGGGAGAGGATTTTCCAGCCCATTTTCCAGAAAAATACAAACATATTTAATATTTTTGTAATTCCATTTACTTAGCTATTGTACGTTTTTGTTACATTTTTATTTTCAAAATACGTACAATAAGTACATCTGTGAACACAAACACGTTTTTGGAAATGATGCTGCATGAGTACGTCAACTGAAAATGTACATTTTTCACATTTTGCAAATTATGTAACATAAGAATGTCAATTAAAAACACGTTACAGTTTATCAATAATAAACCCTAACCCCAACACAGACTCTAATCCTAATTTACAAAATGTAAAATGTGTATGTTTTCCAAAAACGTACAACCACTGAAGCTATTTTGACAAAAACGTACAATAAATGGTAAATGGTCACATTTTTATACAGTACTTTTCCACCTTCGAGGCTCAAAGCGCTTTACATCAAGGAACCATTCACCCGTTCACTCACACATTCACACCAGAGTACGCACACACTGGGGGCGAGGCGGGTTAAGTGTCTTGCCCAAGGACACAACGGCAGTATTCACCTGCAGGAGCAATTGCACCGCCAACCTGTGGGTGAGTGGATCTGACCGCTCAACAAGGAGCGGGAGCTACGTAAATGCAAAATCGTGAATTATATACGTATTTTTCTGGAGACTGGGCTGCATTTTCTTACAAACGTTCCTTAAACTTGCGCGAATGCAGATAAGTGCAACTCCAGGTGTGATTTTGAAGACAGAACATCATTACAACAGGGTTAAAAGCTCAAAAAAGTCACAAAAGCATAATATTTGTCCTTTAAATCTTTCAAAAAAAAATTGCAGTGTAGTTTGCGGATCTTGTTCAACGGCAATAAAGCCTTTTCTGATTCTGACATCTTCAAGCAAACACACACAGAAAAGTCACACAGTGCGCCTTTAAGTCCACGTTCCTCTACAGCGCACGTCATTCCCGCGCACACATCGCGCCCCGAGTGTTCCCTAATGATGTTTCCAGTCGATCCATCTCAGACTAAACTCTCTCCGCCGTTGCCCGTAATGACTCGTCGCACCTGCGCTCGCTCCGTCTGCGCCTGTGAACTTAAACATGCGGCGCCGTCGTCTGGTCTAATTCTGGCGCTCGGAGCTGCGGGAGGTTAGCGGCGCATTCGCAAACACTTCACGCCTCCACGGAACCAATTCTCGCCGAAGTGCGCTAACGACGGCGCCGAGTTTGACTAAGTTTTTAATTGAAAGCGCGCCACTTGTTGCGACGTCGACGCGCGGCTAAAAATACGAAACCTGAAAAGAGGAGCGCGTTTTATCCGGCGCAGAAGAAGAAAGGCGTGGGAGTCGCTAAACGCTTACTTTGTTCGCGCACTTACACTCGCTGATCACGTACTTTGTTTGTCTAAATACATTTTAACGCCGCGTTTTGACAAGAAACACTCTGGAACTCGAGTGTTGCAACGAAAAAGTCCGTGTGCATGGATTGAACTAAGGATTAGAGCAACAATTTGAGAAAAAAAACAGCTAAAACGATTAAAAAAACTATTATTTTAGTTGTTAATCGATAAAATACAATACATTTTCAACCAAATAAAGGCTGAAATTCTGTGACTCAAGGCTTTTAGATAGAGAATATTTAACAATAAAATGCATTGTTGAAGAAAATCTGAGATAGTTTATTCTTTTTTGACATTTTTCTTATTTCGCCTTAATAAAGCATTAACAAAGACTTAAGTAATGATGAATATATAGTTTATCAAACATGATTCAGGATCAGTAACTACTTAATTAGGGTTAGGGTTAGAAATTAGGGTTTGAATATTTGTTAAATAGTTACTAAGTCTGAATCATTCTTAATAAACTATTTGTTGATTGTGAACAAAGTCTTTATTAAGGCATAAATAAGTGTAGTGTGTTACCTACTTTTCTTCAATAAAGTCGTAGTATAAAAATGTGTTCACACTTGTACTTTGATCGATCTCGGTTTGAACCCAGTTTGATTCTTACCTAGTCTTGATTTTGTCCAGGTTTAGACCCAGTTTAGGTCCGATTTATAAGTGTGATCGCACCCTTAGAGTCAATAGAAATTACGTTGACTGGACATTTTTCAATGATTCTCTCACATTAAATCTAAATTCTACTGGTTTTAAGTGTTTGTGTTTGAAAAAAGCAACACATTTGAATTTCCAGAGTAGAAAGGTCAGTTAGTTTGATTTTCTATAACAAACGATGGACGAAATACAGTTTTCTAGCCTTAAATTGTATTTTAGCTTCAAAAGAATCTACTTTATGGAACAGTATCTAATAAATCTCTAGATAAAATGATAAATGATTGTGGGCTCAACATTTCTGTGAGTATTTTTCCAGTAAAACCCATATATCTGGATTGTTCTTCATCAAAAATGCAAAGAGTTGATGATAATTTCCTCAAACATAATGTAAAATACAATAATAAATGTGTTTAAAGCAGCTCTGATGTCACTCACATGTGTCTGAGGCTTTTACTGACACTAAATCATCTACATTTGTCATATTTTGTGATATTCTGAGGTTAATCCCAGTTTCTCAGTGAAATCACATTATGTTCCACTTCACTTTTGCCTCCATTTAGAAAGTCTTTGTTTGCACTTTTAAAGGGTCTATAAAGTGTATTACTGAAGAAAATCTGACATTGATTATTCTTTTTTGACATTTTTCTTCAATAACGCTCCTGTTTTGTTATTAAAAGGTCTTTTGTATGTGTTTTAGGGTGTGTTCTAGAGCTGGTTTATATCATATCGTTCATGATTTATCGTCATTTGATTTCGGGACAATGTGAAATATGGAACATGTCGATATAATTCCGCGTTCACTGCAGCAGATTTTCCTCTTGGTTGTGAAGTGAATCTGATGTTGCTGGTTTAACGTTCTATAATCGCACACAGACAGCCCACAGCGGTATCATTTTGACCCGAATAGATGCTTTTACAACAGATCTGAGCTGAGGAGGAACTGATTTAACTTTCTTACATGAAAAACGTGGGTAAAGCACCTTTAAACAAGTGAAATATTGGTGCCGTTGTTAAGTATTTAGTCTAGAGCAGTGTTTCTCAAACTGTGGTACGTGTACGCCTGGTGGTACACCAACTTCTTCTGGTGGTTCGTGGACACCTCTTCAATTGTAATGTTTACTTCATTTAGAGCACATTTTATTACATTTTTTGCTCTTCCTTTGGTAAAATTCTAGTTAAAACTACTGTGGCGATGGTGTGTTCCTACTTAAGACCAGGATTATCCCTAATTTAGACCTAAAATAGTCCTGTTATAGTCCACATTTAGATTTGGTGGTGCTCAGGAAGCCAAATCTTTTCTTTAGTGGTAAAAAGTTTGAGAACCACTGCTCTAGAGTCATTTATATCGTCAGTTACATCGTTATCGCAAATGTTCTCTTTTATATCATGATAAAATGTTTGCCCCTGTCGCCCTGCCGTAGTGCGCTCACACTGGTACGGTTTGAACCCAGTTTGATTCAGATCTAGTCTTGACTTGGGTCTCGATGTTCAATTCCCATTTTGGCACCACTTTATAATAACTACACCTTAATTAGCCTCAACAAAGCATGAACAAACACTTAATTGATAACAAACATGTCGTTTATTGAGCATGATTCAGGATTAGTGACGAGTTAATTAAGGTTAAGGTCAGGGTTAGAGTAGTTACTAAGACTGAAACATTCTTAATAAACTATTTGCTCACGAATTAAGTCTTTGTTTACGCTTTATTAAAGTCGATATGACACATTTCACTAAAACTTAGTGAACATGATTATATTTAAGTTTTTACTAAACATTTTGCTCATTTGTCCACAGTTTGACAGTTTTCGTAATGTTTATAATGTCACTTCCTGGTTGGACATGAGCAGCAAATATGACACAGCTAGAGGTGATTCTACAGCTGTTACCATAGCAACCATTTTGAAAACAAGCTCCAAAACGCACATAAATTACACAATAGTTATGATTTGACAAATAATAATACCCAGTAACAACTTTATTTTGTTGAATGACACTTTAAAGTATCAAAAGGTTGTGTCAGTTGTCTTTAAATTGTATTTGTGTTTTTCACGGCACGTCGCTTTTTGATGACATCACAGAGGGATTCCGTTTTAGAACTCAGTCACTTCCTGTTATTTTTTTATACATTTCTTCACAAACTGCAACTTCACAGATGCAAAACTACAGTAAATAATTGCTAAAGTTAAAATTAGAACATTTTGAGAACCTTCACATAGACTTTAAGGCAGGAATAAGTGTAGTTATTATAAAGTGTTACGCAGATTTTTTTTTTTTTAACCCAAATCAGATTTTTTTGGGAGAGACCATTGCAAATTAAACGTGACTCAGCTCCGTTTTCAATCGGCATAAGTTGATGTTTTATCTTTGTCACACGTGATCGCACTCTTAGATTCTGTACAGTCCAGATAACGATTACGGACATCACAAAACAACATTCACGAGCAGCGTGCAGGAGACTCATGTATGTCCCGTGTTTGTAGAGCTCTAAACAACAGTTATTAGCTTTTACCACAGAATAAGACTCATGGATCGGCCTGTCATGAAAACAAACACTGATATCGTTACAGAAAATATCACGATAAAGGATAATATTGAAACTACTTTATGTCACTGACACAGGAACCTAAAGCTGGATCATCCCAATTCTAGCCGTTCTAAATGTGAAATATTGTTAAAAACATGAGCTACACTTAATAATTAGCAGAATTAAACACTTTTTCAGTAAGTTGGTGCCGATTATGAGTCATAAAACGCAGTTCTGTTTGACGAGAACTCCGTTAAAGCTAATGACGAACGAGGGAAAAGTCTCACCGCTAAAATGTTACATAAAGTAGATTGATTTGTGTAAAATGTTTAATGAACACGAGCAACAACAAGTCACAACGCAACGATTTCCTGAAAACGTCTTTTTAGTCCGTGTAGAACTTATTTTCTGTTGAGCTCGTCTGCTCCATGTGAACTACAACGGAAACAAGACGGCGGCGCGTACGACAACTTCAGGAATAAAGTGAATAGAAGAAGAAGAAGAAGAATTTTTATTTATAGAGCGCTTTTCCACCTAACAGGCACCCAAAGCGAATAGATTTAGAATATTTTTGTTAAATTTCTAGGACCATAAATATAATTAAAACTAAAAATATAATAGGAACAATTACAATATGCAACGAATAAACCAATTTATTTGTCTGAAACTCAAGTTGAGGAGCATGAGACAAAGCATAGTTGGTACTCGAGACAAAAAAGGTTGGGAACCACTGATCTAAC
Organism: Rhinogobius similis; assembly: GCA_019453435.1. NCBI lineage: Eukaryota > Metazoa > Chordata > Actinopteri > Gobiiformes > Gobiidae > Rhinogobius > Rhinogobius similis. Next base: position 3,929,358 of record CM033635.1, on the reverse strand, counting down.
GTGCTCCTTCCTCACAAACTCTTTGGCACATTGTGAGTCACTTGCATGACTTTTGTAGCCAACAGCACAATAAAACAGCTTTTTCAGACAGAAAAGTTAAACTACTGCGACCCGCCCCCCAAGCACAGCCAATCAGAGCACTCTTATTTATTTATCTTTATTTATTGACCTTTATTTCACCAGGAAAGTCCCACTGAGCTTTAGAATCTCTTTTTCAGGGGAGTCCTGGCCCCAGAGGGAGGAGCCTATGGTACATGATTTTAGGGAAACAGAAGCACCTGGAGGAAACCATGGATGTATTAAAAGAACTGGATAAGACACGCCCCCTCTGTCTGTGTCCCAGATTGATTAGTGGCCGTGCGAGGTACTGCAGCCTCTTGGAACCAGCCTTTTTCTAAAATTGCACTTTGCATTGCATTTTAATCACAGACAGTACTGAATTATTATCGGTATTTAAATAAAATAGAAGGAAATGTTCTTTTCTACCGTTTCTAAAATCACAGAAATTACCGTTTTTATATGAAGTGGGGGATTGTGGTCACGTGGCGCCCTAAAGCAAAGATGGCCGCCTCCGTATCAGGAAGTAAATGCGGAAGTAAGAAACTTTTTTGGGGTCATGCACCAATGAGCTCACTCCACAGGGAGGAACAGGGCGGCCATTTTGGATTCATCTTCCAGGTTTTATTATAGTTCTATGGAGGAAACCCACACAGACATGGGGAGAACACGCAAACTCCACACAGACTATTTGGAAGAAAACACACACTTCTGCATATTTGAGCAGAAATACAACCACTTTGTGTCCATAAAACTTGCACTTCACATCAGGTCTGGACGATACGGTGATAACAATCGAATGCTGCTCGAGACAATCTGCTGTTTTTGTGAAATCGTCGTGTCGTGATTGACTGTTTGTGTCTTTAATGCAGCTGTCTGTTCAAACACACTTTTTCTCCTGTTGTTTAGCCTCTGAAGCCTCTGAGCAGATGACTTTATTTACCTCTTAAAGGCCACAGCTGCACAATTAAACCAAATCCACACAAAATCACAATTTAATGGATGTAATTAGCAAATGACAAAGACTGCAATGTTTGAAGTGCAATAATTTCTTCCACAAACAACAAAATGTCTTGCTTTGATTTGAATAAAAACTGCTCACATTGTAGTTTGGATTTGTACAAACATGTTCTGAAACAAGCCACAAAAAGCGATAAAAATGTGTTCAAAAGTGACAAAAATACGCCTAAAAAAGACAAAATCGCGACTAAAAGTGACAAAGATGCATTTAAATATGACAATTACAAATGAACATGAAAAAATCGTGACTAAACGTGACAAAAACAGAACTAAAAGTGACAAAAACATGACTGAAAGTAGGTCTGGCTGATATGGGGATAAAAATGTAATGTTGAGCTGGTCCCTGTGACAATCTGCTGTTTTTGTGAAATCGTTGTATCATGATTGACTGTTTGTGTCTTTAATGCAGCTGTCTGTTCAAACACACTTTTTCTCCTGTTGTTTAGCCTCTGAAGCCTCTGAGCAGATGACTTTATTTACCTCTTAAAGGCCAGAGCTGCACAATTAAACCAAAATCACAATTTTAATGGATGTAATTAGCAAATCACTGCAAAAGACTGCAGTGTTTGAAGTGCAATCATTTCTTCCACAAACATCTTGCTTTGATTGGAATTAAAACGGCTAACGGTGTGGTTTGCGGTTTGTAAAAACATGTTCTGAAACAAGCAACAAAAGCGCAACCAAAAGCGATAAAATGTGTTCAGAGATGACAAATGCGCACCAACAAACACGACTCAAAGCACCAAAATGCGACTAAAAGGGACAAAAACGTGTCTAGAAATTTTTGTGAAATCGTCGTATCGTGATTGACTGTTTGTGTCTTTGATGCAGCTGTCTGTTCAAACACACTTTTTCTCCTGTTGTTTAGCCTCTGAAGCCTCTGAGCAGATGACTTTATTTACCTCTTAAAGGTCAGAGCTGCACAATTAAACCAAAAACACACAAAATCACAATTTTAATGGATGCAATTAACAAAATGGAAAGGCTGCAAAGTGCAATAATTTCTTCCACAAACAACAAAATGTCTTGTTTTGATTTGAATAAAAACTGTTAACGCTGTGGATTCTGAAACAAGTGACAGGTTTCTCTTTTTTTCTTCTCTCTTCTATCAACTTCTCTCACCTCTTCCTCTCCCTTTCTGTCTCTCTTTCTTTCTCCTCCTTCTCTTTTTTTCTTCTTCCTCTTCCATCAATTTTTCTCACCTCTTCCTCTGTCTCTCCACTCTCTCCTCTCTTTCTCCCCCTTTCTCTTTCTTTTCTTCTCTCCTCCATTAATTTCTCCTCTCCCTTTCTGTCTCCTTTCTTTCTCCCCCTTTCTCTTCCATCCATTTCTCTCACTTCTTCCTCCCTTCCTCTCTCTATTTCTCCCACCTCTCCCTCTCCTCCCCTCCCTCTCCCTCTCCTCTCTTTCTCCTTCTTTCTCTTTCTTCCTCTCTTTATTTCTCCCACCTCTCCCTCTACTCTCTCTCTTTCTCCTTCTCTCTCTTTCTCTTTCTTCCTCTCTTTATTTCTCCCACCTCTCCCTCTACTCTCTCTCTTTCTCCTTCTCTCTCTTTCTCTTTCTTCCTCTCTTTATTTCTCCCACCTCTCCCTCTACTCTCTCTCTTTCTCCTTCTCTCTCTTTCTCTTTCGTCCTCTCTCTCCCTCCCCCCTCTGTCTCCTCTCTTTCTCCCCCTTTCTCTTTCTCCCTCTCCTCTTCCTCTCTCTGTTTCTCCCACCTCTTCCTGTCCTCTTCCCCTCTCTCTTTCTCTTTCGTCCTCTCTCTCCCTCTCCCCCCCTCTCTGTCTCCTCTCTTTCTCCTCCTTTCTCTGTCGTCCTCCCTCCCCTCTCTCCCTCCCCCTCTCCTCTCTCCCCCTCTCTCCCCCTCTCTCTCCCTTCATTACCACACAGTGCCTTTAGGCCGAGTCCACAGCCTCCACTTCAAATGAAACCAAAAGCAGAATTATTTATCAGTCTGGGCCTCTCTGCTGCTGCTGCCTCAGACGGAGCAGCGGCGCTTTAGGGAGAACGCTTCAATTAGAATCCCCCCAAATCCTCTCACCTTTTTTAATGACGGAGTGGTCCAGGATGCCCAGAGCCGAACCCTCCTCCATCGCCTGCAACACAACAGCGCCTTATTACAGAAAATGGTGGTCCAAATGTCTCAAAATGTGGGCAAGGTTCAGAATTAAAATGGCGTGAGTGGCGTTCTGGTGCTTTAGCGGAGAGGCACGAAAACGGTCACTTTTCAAACGGGTTTAGTCACATTTAAGTCACGTTTTAGACCTGGTTTAGTCTCATGGTTTAGTCTTATTTTAGACCTGGTTTAGTCTCATGGTTTAGTCTTATTTTAGCCTCATTTTAGACCTGGTTTGGTCTCATTTTAGTGTCATTTTAGACCTGGTTTAGTCTCATGGTTTGGTCTCATGGTTTAGTCTTATTTTAGCCTAATTTTAGACCTGGTTTGGTCTCATTTTAGTGTCATTTTAGACCTGATTTAGTCTCATGGTTTAGTGTCATTTTAGACCTGGTTTCATCTCAAGGTTTAGTGTCATTTAAGTCTCATTCTAGACCTGGTTTAGTCTCATTTTAGACCTGGTTTAGTCCCATGGTTTAGTCTTATTTTGGCCTCATTTTAGACCTGGTTTAGCTTCATTTTAGACCTGGTTTAGTCTCATTTTTGACCTGGTTTAGTCTCATGTTAGACCTGGTTTAGTCTCATGGTTTAGTCTTATTTTAGCCTCATTTTAGACCTGGATATGTCTCATTTTAGACCTGGTTAAGTCTCATTCTAGACCTGGTTTAGTCTCATTTTAGACCTGGTTTAGTCCCATGGTTTAGTCTTATTTTGGCCTCATTTTAGACCTGGTTTAGCTTCATTTTAGACCTGGTTTAGTCTCATTTTTGACCTGGTTTAGTCTCATGTTAGACCTGGTTTAGTCTCATGGTTTAGTCTTATTTTAGCCTCATTTTAGTCCTGGATATGTCTCATTTTAGACCTGGTTAAGTCTCATTTATATCTGATTTAGTCTCATTTTTGACCTGGTTTAGTCTCATGTTAGACCTGGTTTAGTCTCATGGTTTAGTCTTATTTTAGCCTCATTTTAGTCCTGGATATGTCTCATTTTAGACCTGGTTAAGTCTCATTTATATCTGATTTAGTCTCATTTTAGACCTGGTTTAGTCTCATGGTTTAGTGTCATTTTAGTCTAATTTTAGACCTGGTTTGGTTTCATTTTAGTGTCATTTTAGACCATGTTTAGACTCATTTTATCTCTGGTTTTTAGATCTGGTTTGTTCTCATTTTAGTTTCATTTTAGACCATATTTAGTCTAATTTTGACCTTGTTTGGTCTCAATTTAGACCTGGTTTAGTCTTATTTTAGTCTCATTTAGACCTTGTTTAGTCTCATTTTAGACCTGGTTTAGTCTCATGGTTTAGTGTCATTTTAGTCTCATTTTAGACCTGGTTTGGTTTCATTTTAGTGTCATTTTAGACCTGGTTTGGTTTCATTTTAGTGTCATTTTAGACCATGTTTAGACTCATTTTATCTCTGGTTTTTAGATCTGGTTTGTTCTCATTTTAGTTTCATTTTAGACCATATTTAGTCTAATTTTGACCTTGTTTGGTCTCAATTTAGACCTGGTTTAGTCTTATTTTAGTCTCATTTTAGACCTTGTTTGGTCTCATTTTAGACCTGGTTTAGTCTCATGGTTTAGTGTCATTTTAGTCTCATTTTAGACCTGGTTTGGTTTCATTTTAGTGTCATTTTAGACCATGTTTAGACTCATTTTATCTCTGGTTTGTAGATCTGGTTTGTTCTCATTTTAGTTTCATTTTAGACCATATTTAGTCTACTTTTGACCTTGTTTGGTCTCAATTTAGACCTGGTTTAGTCTTATTTTAGTCTCATTTTAGACCTTGTTTGGTCTCATTTTAGACCTGGTTTAGTCTCATGGTTTAGTGTCATTTTAGTCTCATTTTTAGACCTGGTTTGGTTTCATTTTAGTGTCATTTTAGACCATGTTTAGACTCATTTTATCTCTGGTTTTTAGATCTGGTTTGTTCTCATTTTAGTTTCATTTTAGACCATATTTAGTCTAATTTTGACCTTGTTTGGTCTCAATTTAGACCTGGTTTAGTCTTATTTTAGTCTCATTTTAGACCTTGTTTGGTCTCATTTTAGACCTGGTTTAGTCTCATGGTTTAGTGTATTTTTAGTCTAATTTTAGACCTGGTTTGGTTTCATTTTAGTGTCATTTTAGACCATGTTTAGACTCATTTTATCTCTGGTTTTTAGATCTGGTTTGTTCTCATTTTAGTTTCATTTTAGACCATATTTAGTCTAATTTTGACCTTGTTTGGTCTCAATTTAGACCTGGTTTAGTCTTATTTTAGTCTCATTTTAGACCTTGTTTGGTCTCATTTTTAGACCTGGTTTAGTCTCATGGTTTAGTGTCATTTTAGTCTCATTTTAGACCTGGTTTGGTTTCATTTTAGTGTCATTTTAGACCATGTTTAGACTCATTTTATCTCTGGTTTTTAGATCTGGTTTGTTCTCATTTTAGTTTCATTTTAGACCATATTTAGTCTACTTTTGACCTTGTTTGGTCTCAATTTAGACCTGGTTTAGTCTTATTTTAGTCTCATTTTAGACCTTGTTTGGTCTCATTTTAGACCTGGTTTAGTCTCATGGTTTAGTGTCATTTTAGTCTCATTTTAGACCTGGTTTGGTTTCATTTTAGTGTCATTTTTAGACCATGTTTAGACTCATTTTATCTCTGGTTTTTAGATCTGGTTTGTTCTCATTTTAGTTTCATTTTAGACCATATTTAGTCTAATTTTGACCTTGTTTGGTCTCAATTTAGACCTGGTTTAGTCTTATTTTAGTCTCATTTTAGACCTTGTTTGGTCTCATTTTAGACCTGGTTTAGTCTCATGGTTTAGTGTCATTTTAGTCTCATTTTAGACCTGGTTTGGTTTCATTTTAGTGTCATTTTAGACCATGTTTAGACTCATTTTATCTCTGGTTTTTAGATCTGGTTTGTTCTCATTTTAGTTTCATTTTAGACCATATTTAGTCTAATTTTGACCTTGTTTGGTCTCAATTTAGACCTGGTTTAGTCTTATTTTAGTCTCATTTTAGACCTTGTTTGGTCTCATTTTAGACCTGGTTTAGTCTCATGGTTTAGTCTTATTTTAGCCTCATTTTAGACCTGGTTAAGTCTCATTTTAGACCTGGTTTAGTCTCATGGTTTAGTGTCATTTTAGTCTCATTTTAGACCTGGTTTGGTTTCATTTTAGTGTCATTTTAGACCTGGTTTGGTTTCATTTTAGTGTCATTTTAGACCATGTTTAGACTCATTTTATCTCTGGTTTTTAGATCTAGTTTGGTCTCATTTTAGTTTCATTTTAGACCATATTTAGTCTAATTTTGACCTTGTTTGGTCTCATTTTAGACCTGGTTTAGTCTCATGGTTTAGTCTCATTTTATACCTTCAGTCTCTTTTTAGATGTTTCGTCTCATTTTAGACCATGTTTAGTCACATTTTAGACCTGGTTTGGTTTCATTTTAGTGTCATTTTAGTCCTGGTTTGGTGTCATTTTAGTGTCATTTTAGACCATGTTTAGACTCATTTTATCTCTGGTTTTTAGATCTGGTTTGTTCTCATTTTAGTTTCATTTTAGACCATATTTAGTCTAATTTTGACCTTGTTTGGTCTCATTTTAGACCTGGTTTAGTCTCATGGTTTAGTCTCATTTTATACCTTCAGTCTCTTTTTAGATGTTTCGTCTCATTTTAGACCATGTTTAGTCACATTTTAGACCTGGTTCGGTCTCATTTTAGACCAGGTTAAGTCTCAGTTTAGTCTAATTTTAGACTTGGTTTAGTCTGGTCACATTTAGTCACATTTTACATTGTAGTTTGGTTTTACTTTAGATCATTCAGCCCAAATATTGCTCTAGTCCAGGTTTAGACCTGTTGGTACTTGGAAAGCAGAACATTAGGTCGTACTTTGTGTGAACAGTTTGAGAGGCACTTTTCAATCATAGACCAAGACATTTTAACACATAGTAGTTGCCTAGAGTGACTTAACAAATGTCAGAGGAAAAGTGGGTTAAGCATTTGAAAAATATTATTTTCAAAATGTTTCAAATCAGTTTCATTGGCCAGTTTACCAAGAAAAAATGTATGTCTTTAGCAGAGTTCAAGCACTGATCATTATTATTGTTATTTTCCTTTCAGTGTATTAAGCCAACAATTAGCACCAATTAAAACCAGACCTAATTGCATCCCAAGTGTAAATAGTAGATATTATATAACCATTTACAAAACAGCACTAAACAGTTCAGTTAGTGTGATTTATCTGCACTCTGACTGATTGAACGATTGTTTTTATTTATTTGTTTATTTAATGCACCTTTTCCTGTTCTAAAAAGCACTTTGAATTACTTTATTTACAAATTGTGCTGTACAAATAAACCTGCTTCCCTTAAACCTTGCTTAACTAAATATAACTCCATAATTAGACATCATTCTTAATTAATATCGTCGCGTAAAGTTGGTCGTGTCGTATTTTAGATGCAAAGTTAACCCATTTAATTAAACAACTAAACTTTGCTCTGCAGCTGAAAGGAGGAAAAGCCGTCTATCCGCGCGTTATGAATGTGTAATGGCCTCTTCATATTCATAGCGCTTGTGATCTCGTAAAGCTGCGGGTGGGGCGTCTCTGCGGGCCTTTTTACGCGCGCGCACGTCCCCTTTGTGCGCGCGCTCACTCGGGGTCTCGCGGAGGGTGCGGGACGTGACCCGTAAATCCTCAAACGCACGGGGAGCGTTCAGCGGCAGCACGTGGGTCCTTTTGCTGTGGCTTTTCACGCGTTTGTCCGCGTAATGGCCGTGGACTCATCGATTCGTCGCGGTGGCGTTTGTTTAAAAAGCGCAAAGGCGACAAACTGCGCGCTGCACCTGCCTGCGCTCCGCAAACCAGGCGCTTTCACGCTCCCAGACGCGCTCACACAAAAGAGGCGCGGCGCAGACTCTGGGGCGCAAGTTTGACGTGTTTTTGTGTCGGTTCGTTTGGTTCACAGGTTTGTGGACGACAGAGACATTATTCACGCCAGTTCAATCTTCACAAAGAAGTTCAGGCTGAAATATTTACATGACAACGTTCCATTGCTAAAATAAATATTATTATAGGCTATAACATGGTGTATCCTAAGATAAAAGACATGAACTATCCATGGGCTTCAGAAAGACAAGAAATTATAGGATTATAGGACTGTTCCCAAAGAGATTAACCATTTAAAACCAAATATTATCTACTTTGAAAGGGAGATGGGTCCTCAACGTGTTGCGTGTTAAACAGGAAGTTGAAACCCATAAAAAATGTCTTGAACTTAAAAGAAAAGTCACAAAGAATGCCACATTTGCCTCCAATAAAAACAACAAACAAAAAACATGTTGGTGCCGCTCTTAAGTCCATTACACGTTAATGGCACTGAACATGAACAAACCGTTTAATAAGTATAAGGTTCAGCCTTAACCACTTCATTTAGAGTTAGGATCATGAGAGGATATTCATTAATTGTCCAAGCTTTATTAATGACACTATTAAATGTTAATAACAACGTGTTACCAAACTTTGAGTAATTTTCTTCCCTTCGTCCTCTTTACGCACATGTTTCTTAATGATAGGCCTATTCTCTTCCGCCCTGAGGCCTGATGATAGGCCGGGCCTATGACACACGCCTGGAGTGATGTGTTGACTTTGACTAAACACGTGACAAACCGCTCTGTTTGACAAAGGTGACACAGAAATGATGAAAACGCGGTTCAACCTGATCGTGCTTTAACTTTTACGCACTGGATCCTTTTGGTTTGGTTCAATCTAAAGCTGCCCTCGGGCCTCTATTAAACCGTCTCGAAACCGGGAGTGAAACGGTAATTAAAATCCTCCTAATCTCTGAGCGGAGCTGGGACCGGGGCTGTTAATGTTATGCGTAAAAGTGCGTCGGTGCTCGCGGTTCCAAACAGACGCACGGGTTTGTGGCGCCTCTGGGCCTGAGCTCCCGCCCGGAGGCCGCTCGGTCCTCGGTCTGAGCCGGAGGCCTCTCCACCGGAGACGCCTCTGAGAAGAGTCACGTGGAACCACGTGACGGATGTGAGAGATTCAGGGTCACGTTTGTTTTGACGCACCGCGTACCTGTACGTGTTGTGTTTGTGCTGACGTCATGACTCACCTGGATGTCGTCGTGCGCGTGGTGTCCCAGGTGCATGCCCAGAGGCCCGTCCGCGAGCGCGGCGGCGCCCTCCGCGAGCCCGTGCAGGAGGCGCGGCACAGACGGAAACTCACGCCGCGGCTCGAGGCTGAGCGCGCGGTGCGACTGCGACAGAAGCCCCGCCTCCTCGGAGCGCGTGCGCTGCGAGTGCCAGGCTGACTGGTGATGGTGCTGCGCGTGCGCAGAGTGGTGCTGGTGCAGAGAGTTGAGGGACGCGTAGGGCTCGTAGTCCTGGCTCTGCGCCGCGTACGGCAGCGACGACTGCGCGTACGGCGGCGGGAAATACGGCGGCTGGAAGTCCGAGGCCGGAGTGTGGCACAGCGGCGGGGCCGAGGAGTACGCGCCCTGAGCGGACAGGGACGACAGAGAGGACAGGCGACCCCCGGGGGAAGAGCTCAGGCCGTCCGCGCGCTCCTGCACACACAGGCACGAGGACAGCGTTAGATCAAACACATGCAGTCATGACATCATCACAGAACACATCACATAAACCCCACTGAACCGTCACGTGCCCACCTGTGTGAGGAGCTGTCCACGTGCGGCTCAAGAGAGAGGGCGCGAGGACAAAGAGGGCAGAGCACAAAGGCACGCGCTCACCAAACCCCTTTGACCTTTTCCAAACCCTGTCCCGCACCAAGAGACCGATTAACCGTTTAACCCCAACAACATCCGGGTCTAACGTCACGTCAGGGTGAATTCACTTTAATCACGTTTGTCTGAGAGTTCAGTCTGACCCGACACGCTTTACTTGTAGCTTTTACGCACGACGGGCGTTAAAAGTCACCACATCTGCTCCAAAGTCCTCATCCTATCAGTAAGAATTATTATTGATCGATATTTTAAAACATTCTGGGACATACCGATCCAAAATCAATGAAACTGTAACTGTCAACAGCAAGTGCGCTATGACACTGACACATTTGAACCGTTTGTGGAGACGATTTTACGCACCAAAAATCACCCAATAAACAAGTCTAAAATCAGAGGAAAATACGTATTCTTTCCATTTATCATCTTTGAATGTTTGTTTTGTAAAAGTGCTAAATCCCATTATTCAACATACAATTACCAACATAAAGGATTTTGTTTCTGGAATTACAATAAATTAAATCATAATTAGGTGACGCACGTTTTCCGTAGCTTTTTCTGGGTCAATTCGTAATCAATAATTTGCAGTAGACAGTGAACTAAACACAATTTAAATTATACTCGTATTTTATTTTGTGCCAAATGGTCGACGCAAATGAAAACACACACCTGCATCACAAATTTAATATAAAAAACACACAAAAAAGGCAACGTTTTCGGTGTAATTTCATCATTTCGTTCGACTATTTGGAAAAGTCAATCGGGGACGACCTTTCAATCAAATGTTACTGTACAATTTGATCGTTTAATCCAGCTGTCAGTCCATCCATGGCCTCGTAGCCTACATTTGGCACAGCATCCTGTTCCAAATGGATTTCTCTGTAAATCTGGGTCAAGCGGGTCGATACCGTGTGGAAAAAAACGACCAAAAACAGCGCATACGACACGTTTGGACGCGTACATTTGGGCTAATTGCACGTCTAAAACGTTGCGCACGATTTGGACGTGACAGTCAGTGATTTGTGGTTGAAATTCTCGTGTGGATTTCTCGGTCTTTGTCGCTGTGAGTGCGCGCAGTTTAGAGGGAGTCACCGCGCCAAAGACGGATGCGGATGGCTCGTGTCAAGCTTTACGCACGAACCACTGACGCCACAAAAGGATGCCGCGGATAAAGACGTCGACTTCTGCGATTCACACGAGCCGTTTGGACAAAAACAAGTCGTCAACAAGTCTTTTTTTCTGTGGTGTTAAGTGTGAAACGATAAAACACAAATGTAACACAGAACTGCGATTGCGGGAGAGCATTTAGAGCGTTATGGATGAAGATTTGGCACAAGAAAGAAAGGCTTTATTTAATTAAGATTCAGTTTGTTTGACAGAAGGCAATGCATACAGCACACTTGTTTTATTTATTTATTTATTTTTAATAAACACAGGCCTCCATCCTTAATTGTTTTGTCTTTTTACGTATTTCTTCTTCGTGTTTGAGAGTTAAAAAGGCGTGCTAAGTTTGATTATTACTATTAAAACATGAAGGAACAATCCAGATTTATGGGTTTTACTGGAAAAATACTCACAGAAATGTTGAGCCCACAATCATTTTTCATTTTATCCAGAGATATATTAGATACTGTTCCATAAAGTAGTGTTGAGTGTTAAAAGGCGTGCTATAAGTTTGATTATTACTATGAAAACAAGAGATACTTTCCTTCTTCATCAGGAGTTAAACGTCAAACATTACAATTCACAATAAATATAACAATTGTTGAAAAAATGTGTCAGATTATACATTTAATTACGCGTTTACAGCAGGATTTGGAGAGATTATGAAGTCTGTGACACACATTATTCTGGACACTCCTGTCGTAAAACTGCCTTTTCATTTTGGCTCAAGTGGAACAATGTGCAAAATATTCTTAATACACTTTGCAAAATTGCTGCAATCGTTGACAATTTTAAACGTCTTTTGAAACATGTAAAGCCACATTGTACTCATTTTATCCGGTTTTATAGTTTTGTGACGCTGGTTTCCCCTAAAGGTTCATATATGCGTCATCACGTCTGTTCCACTTCTGTTTCAAATAACCAGCGCATCTTTGCACAATCCACACCTGGTTAGTTTTTAATTCGGCTCAAGTGACGCTTTATGAAGAGTCTCTAGTGAAGAAAAAAAAACAAAAAAAAAAACTTTAGTTTTATAACGTCATGACAAATCGCTTGACATATTTCCACTCACACTTTGGATTATTTACTGTTTCTGTCTCGCACCAACTGATCATTTAACCGTTTAACATTTCCACACTGATTTAATTTAAATTGTCAAACATAATATTCAGTGTTTTTACCATTTAGTTACGCATATTATTTTGAGTGCAATTGCTGATTGAGCCTCAAATTATCACCAATTTACACCAATAGCTTTTAATTAAGTCTAATTGACACTTAATGATGAGTAATTGTTTCTACGGGAGAAAACAAAAAGCACACGACATATTATTTTCACTCACACATAATTCAACAAAATCTGGGTCGTATTTTTGTTTTAGCGCGCAATTATAATTTTATTAAAACCAACATTTCGGTATTTATTAAAACAAACACAACGTCAGTCACGGTGCGCATTTTACGCACTTGGATACACCTTTACGCATCGCCGAGCACCTCTCCAGCACTCACCATGGCAGAGTACGTGTGGATCAACATCTGGAAGCCAAAACGTCAAACTGAGCCAAAAGAAAATCCGTCAACAAAGTCAAACCAAGCGATAATCCAAGTCCATCCGCGTGATGCGTTTTCAGGTGGCGCCCGCGTCTTGTTTTTCCCGAGTTCAGATCGAAAACCATCAACAAACAAACGCGGAGGAGATGAGACCGGTCCAGCGCTCTCTCCATGAACGTGCCGCTTATAAAGAGGGCGCGCGCAGGGGGGAGGGGTCTCCGGAGTGCGCTCGTCTTAAAGGGGCACATTCAAGGCACGTCGTGGTGTTGTCGGTTCGTTTTTCTGTGATTTTAAAAGACGGCGACAATGTGGAAACGTCTTGGTTTTGTGCCAAACGTCTTAGTTCTGGCGCAAATTGTTGTTTTAAGTCTTAGTTTGAACGTGCTATTAAGATAAGATAAAAAAAAGAACCTTTATTTGTCCGACAATAGAGGAATATCAGTGGTGCAACGCACAAAATGAAGATAAATAACATTAAAATATACTTAAATCCAATAAAATCCTGTAACTGTTTACATTTTGCGCACACTTTACGCACGGTCTTTACATTTTACGCACCAAACAATAGTAAACCTCTCGTCTTTACTCTATAACCACTAATTTCATCTAGTTTTGTCGTTTTAAATCAGTGAATAAACATAAATTTGCAATTAGTCCATTTTGTGCGCACTTTACGCATTTGGCACGTTTTTACGCACGAACAAAACTAAAGCATATCCGACTTAAATTGAAATCTTAAAAGTGTTACAAGTTCAAACAACTCATTTTCAATTCATTTTACAAATTTTACCCATCTAACAAAGCTTTGGCACTCAAAAACTGCACGATTTGACCTAAAGATTCTGTGGATAATCAGTCACTTACCTGTGGAATGTCGCTTTTGCTCCGGGATTTCCACAACATCGCTGCGTTTTGGTGCGTAATTGGAGATGCTCTGGGTGAGTTCGAAGCGGAGCAAGTTTGCAGGCGACGACACTGGGCAGGAGTTTGTCAAGCGGAGAGTTTTTGAAGGCGATGGAGCGCGGCAGAGGAGGAGGAAGCGGAGGGAAGGAGGAGGAGGAGGGGCCGCTGGTGGAGGAAAAGTTTATTCAATGTATTCAAAGTTGACGCGTGGAGCAAAAGATGAATGAAAGAGAGAGAGGGGGGCGAAAGGGCAATTAAAGCGTGAAAATGGCTCAACAATCGTCTCAAAACTGAAAAATGTGCTGAGACTGAAACTAAACTAACTTCACTTTATCGTTAACTCCGCGTAGAACAACTTAAAGCGCGTGATTTAGCCTTTTGTGTTACTCAGCTGAGTCAATTATTGGGTTAAGAAGAACCTTTAGTAAAACCAAACGACCACCTTAAAGGAAATGTGAACACTCTGGAAGTTGGTCTAAAAAAGTGATATATTTACCAAAACAAAGCAAACAAACCATAAAATAGTGCCAAATTGGAATGATATCGACACAGATGTAAACAAATATATAAATAAAAATGACCCTCATTCCATAGGGTTTGTATAACATTTGTATAAAGAGGGAGACGTTGTGTGTCGACCAATAGACCCTTTAAAAATGTGTAAATGAAATAAACAGAAACATTTTAAATTTAGAACGGAGGCAAAAGTGAAGCAACATAATGTGATTTCACTGAGAAACTGGGATTAACCTCAGAATATCATAAAATGTGACAAATGTAGATGATTTAGTGTCAGTAAAAGCCTCAGACACATGTGAGTGACATCAGAGCTGCTTTAAACACATTTATTATTGTATTTTACATCATGTTTTAGGAAATTATGATCAACTCTTTGCATTTTTGATGAAGAACAATCCAGATTTATGGGTTTTACTGGAAAAATACTCACAGAAATGTTGAGCCCACAATCATTTTTCATTTTATCTAGAGATATATTAGATACTGTTCCATAAAGTAGATTCTTTTGAAGCTAAAACACAATTTTAAGGCTAGAAAACTGTATTTTGTCCATTGTTTGTTGTAGAAAATCAAACTAACTGACCTTTCTACTCTGGAAATTCAAACGTGTTGCTTTTTTCCAACACAAACACTGAAAACCAGTAGAATTTAGATCTAATGTGAGAGAATCTTCGAACAATTTACCGTAAACTTCATTTTGCCTCCGTTCTGATTTTGATGACGTCACATTTTAAAGGGTCTATGTGTCTAAATAGATTCACTTGTTTTAAAATTCCACTAAAAGCTGAAACTGAACCGCATTCCAGGCTCATGAACCTCTGACTAAAGAACACGGGTTTGGGGGATCGGAGGATAAACCCAACATTTGTGAAATATTTTTCGTTTGAACAAAAGACAAACGTGTACTTTTCACGCTCACGTTTCTTCGTCGTCTGCCGTGAATCGTGTTTTGTTTTAAATGCGTCACGGTTTGATCCAAGGCCCCGAGGCCCTGAGCCCCGCGCGCCTCCAGGAAGAGGCCAAAAGAGAGGAAACACCGCCATCTACCGGTGAAGGAAGGTACTGAGATTGAATTAGTAAAAGTCCTTTTAAAAAATGTAAACAACGCCTAACTAGGGATGCATATAAGCAATTTATTATTTTTCATATACTTTTCATCTGTAAATGGAGCCTTAACTTGAGTTTAAGTTTCCAACTAAAAACAAAAAGTGTATATACATTAGGAACTTGCTAAAACCAGGACTTTTATCATTCCTGTTGAAAACTTGTTACAATTTCTAAACACTATTCGCTTATTTTTGCCAAGATCTCCACAGATAAATGTTTGTTCCTCCTTAATGGAAAATAACACAATTAAAATACAATACAAAATAAATAAAACCTGGACGAAACCAGAACTGAACAAGCTCAAAACTAGGATTAAACTAGTCCCAAATACAAATTGGTTTTAGCTATTAATATCCATGTGCTATGCTTTTAAACATTTTATTTAATTTAATGTAAATTTTAATTCAGTTTCCTAATGTGCCCTGTGCAGAAACATTAATAACATAAATAAAAGACAAAAAATATTCAAGATTTCCACCAAGTTTGCCTAATTTATTTAGTTTTTTTTTTTTAGTACCATTTCACTTTTGTAATTGTTTACTTGGTCTTTACCTGGAAAAAAGTGAATTTCTCTCTAAAGTACTATTTATTTAACAAAAAAATACACCAGTCGAACATTTTCTGATAAAATAACTCTTTATTAAGTGCACTATTAATCATTTCATTTACAGATTCACAGACGAGACAAGTTTATGATACAAAGAAATAACAATAAAATACGTTTGTCTTTCTGAATGCTTTTATTACACGTGTGGGACTATTTAGTTGCCGCTAGTCGTTGTAGTTTGCTCATGCAGCTCAGCCCTCCTCGGTCGCTCTTCATCGCGGCGTGGATTTCCTGTTTACAAAGCGAGCACTGGTCGGCCACCGCACACAGCGCCTCCTCCAGGGCGTTCTGCGTGTCCGGGTCGGGCAGCGCGGTGGACTGTCCCAGAGTGGACAGGACGTGCTTTAACCAGCCCTCGTCCCTCACCAGGCGCACGGTCCAGGGCTGAGACCGGACGCAGCTGCCCAGAGCCTGGAGCGAGAGCCTCCAGAGCTCGGCCGCCTCGTCCCAGCAGCCGTCCCAGGCCGGGCTCACCGTGGCCGGGCCGCGGCCGGAGCCGGAGGTCAGGGCGCCGCGGAGGAAACGAAGAGAGCAGGAGAAGAGGCGGCGATGAGAGGAATCGACCGGGTCTGAGAGGGACGTAAAGGTAAAGTGTGTGAGGACAGAGGCCTAACAAAACATCTTTAAAGGGCGTATGACGGGTTTTTATGATTTTCTAATTTTGACTTTCTTCAGTGTATTAACACCTCTTGTAAATATAAATTGTAGTTTTACACCAATCAGGTCGCTGTTTGTGGAGAAAAGTTGAAAAATCTGTTGATAATTACAGGAAGTAAACAAATCAATGACATCACACTGGGGAGACAAAGGTTATGCATAATTTACACAAAATAAACTACTTTTTTGACCCTTTAAACATTAATTCAACAAAATAAAGGTGTCACATGTGTTTCTCTTTGTCAAATGAACAAAATCTGTGACATTAGATGAGTTTTGGCCCAATGTACAGTGTGGTTGCGACGGTGATTTCCTAGTGTGATGTCATACTTTACAAACAGGAAGTAAATTTAAAACCTAAAAAATAGCTAAACTGGGATAACATTTGTAAAGATTTTAGTAGAAATTTGATTATATGTATCTGTACTGCATTTTAGTTAAATGTGTATTTCAACCTGTCAGAGGCCTTTAAACCCTGGTGTCCACTGTGCAATATTTTTATCTTATAAGCTATTTTAATGTCGCACAACAACACTCGGGGAATTTAAAGTCGCAGACAGCACAGTCTACGATGATTCACACAATCAGTCGAGGCAACGAACAAAGTCTGAGTGAACGTCGGGCTCTGGGCTCCATGTCAACCATGGATGTATTAAAGTGGACATATCATGCTTTTATTTTCACCTTTTGAACATTTAAAACATTTACCTGGGGTCTAAATATACTGTACCTGCAATCTACAGTCTGAATTCCTCCTAATTTTCTTTCTACATGCCTCTCTTTTACCCCTTTTGTAAGGAGCGCTTTTGAGCGCCTTGTTTTGGCACTGTCTCTTTAAATGCAAATGAGTTAGTTCACACCCCACCCTCTCCCATGCGCATTGCACGCAGACTCCGCCCCGTTCAGCCATTGTTGTAGTCCCAAACACAGTCCGTCTGTCGGATCCAAAACTTCTCCAAAGTTAGAAATAAACGTAATGACAATCGAAAAAATGGAAACAAGCGAAGACATCAACATCCAGCCTTACATGTACGAGCCAGAGTCTGACACAGACCAAGAGGAAATCGAAGAAGACGATCCTCCGCACTTCAAATGGCTGCATCTCAATGGTTTGTTTACTACTATGTAATTCGCTATGCGCTCCGTTAGCTTAACTGTGTGTGAAAGATGTTAACAGGTTGTCTAATGGACCCTCACTTTACCATCTTACTACAACAACAGTCCGGGGGAAAAGGCTACTGTCAAGTCAGTCAGCGTAGTTAAGGTGCTGCGGGCTACGCTTGCTGCGCGCTAATGTTAGCGACATGCTAACGCTAGCGACATGCTAACGTCAGCTACGAGCAGTCTGATGTGAGTTCTGCCTTATGAAAACCTAAAACATAAATGTATTATATGTGTATATAAAGACATGTGCCCTAAGCAGCTGGAACACAGCCGAGTAAAAGATGGGCAGCTACAGGTGTAATGCTAATCCCTCACAAATGGCCAGAACACAGGTAAAGAATGACTGGATAAAAAACACAGTGTTTGAGCGTTTCTTGACTTACCGCTCCACTATATCGTCATCTCCATAGACCGAAGGAACTGACCCTTCGATCAAATGCAATCTTTGAGCAAATCCCTGGTTGTACTGGCGGAGGTTACCGAAGCACTCCTCTTTGAAGTGCTTAGCGCACACAAACTGAACTTTCCCACTGTCTGTGGTACATTACCACGAAAAATAAAACGTAACCAGCCGATCTCAGTTGTTCGCATGCAGGCGGTCGGTGTAATGAGTTGTGCTGGTAACACAACCAAGAACAGAGCATTTTAACTTGTCTACTCGCACCTTTGACATCTTTGCGCTTGGACTACAAAATCGCTACGAAGAAAATAAAGATGGCGGTCTCTGCCGGAAGCTCTTGACCTTGTTTAGTAGTTCCGCTGTGACGTGATAGATAAAAATACGTAACAGATAATGCGGATATTTGAACGAACTGAGAAATATGTTGCAAAATTTATATAAATATATCTCTGCAGCTACTTAAGTGATTAATTTCAACTTTTAGCCACTACCAGACACCCACAGTACACAATAAAAGGTATCTAAGGGCCAAAAAAGTAGATTTTGCATGATATGTCCCCTTTAAATGAACTGGATAAGACACGCCCCCTCTGTCTGTGTCCCAGATTGATTAGTGGTCGTGTGAGGTACTGCAGCCTCTTAGAACCAGCCTTTTTCTAAAATGTCACATTATAATCACAGACAGGACTGAATTATTATCGGTATTTAAATAAAATAGAAGGAAATGTTCTTTTCTACCGTTTCTAAAATCACTGAAATTACCGTTTTTATCTGAAGTGACGTCACACAAACATGTGTGAGTCACGTGAACGAGCGTCGGACGATACAAACAGAAGCTCGTGGAAAAGGCTCGACTAGAGACACCTGTAAGTTGTATTTTATTTCATTTCAGACGCTTCACGTGTGTCTAACATGAAGAACACAATTACAATCACACAAGCTAACGCTAACACAAAAACTTGCAGCTGCTGGTCGTTCACGTCGCTCAAAGCATCATGGGGGATTGTCGTCACATGGTGCCCTAAAGCAAAGATGGCCGCCTCCGTATCAGGAAGTAAATGCGGAAGTAAGAAACTTTTTTGGGGTCATGCACCAATGAGCTCACTCCATAGGGATAAACAGGCCGGCCATTTTGGATTCATCTTCCAGGTTTTATTATAGTTCTATGGTGTGAAGTCACTGTGTTGTATCTGTTAGCTCAAGCTAGCACTGCTACTGGTAAAAGTTTGTGAATTGAAGGGAAATGGGGAGATGAACACTCGTGTTTACTGCTGGTCACATGTCTACGTCTACTGTCGGTCACATGTTTGTGTTTAGTATATATTAGACCGAGGGAGAGGAGGCTCACTGTGACAAAGATTCTAAAATCTAACTTTGAAACCCGTGTTTTTGAGCCACATCCCAAGTTTTTCCTCACGATCAGATTCTGTCATTGCAGATGGCCCCGTTGCATGCTCTTATTTTAAGCATAGTCTACACTTTTTACTTTATTATTATTATTATTATTATTATTATTATTATTATTATTATTATTATTATTATTATTATTATTATTATTATTATTATTATTATATTGCTGTATGTTGCACTTTACCGCCAAAGCTAGTTCGTGGTTTGTGTGTTTTGTTCACTGACAATCGCAATAAAAACCTCTCAGATTCTGACTGGTCACGATAAATGAACGTTGACCGCTTGAACTCACCGGCTTTGGTTCGGAGTCGTCCGATCATCAGACCCAGAGTGCAGAAGTTCGCCGCCAAAACCAACAAACTCTGTTTATGCACCAAAACAGGAAGAGCTTCACTCAGCAGAGTCTCCAGCGCCCGGAAGCACGGGTCACTCCTACAACAAGACCAGGGTTCAGTCACTGCATACAAACCTGTTAGAATAATAAAAGTGCTCTAACGCTGCAGTTTAAACCTCTACAAACATGTTCTAATATATTATTCCATGTTTCAATCTTCTCTCAAACGTTAAAGTGCGTATGACGGGTTTTTATGATTTTCTAATTTTGACTTTATTTAGTGTTTATTTTGTTGTAAACAGAAATTATAGTTTTACACCAATCAGGTCACTGTTTGTGGAAAAAAGTTGAAAAACCTGTTGAAAAATACAGGAAGTAAACGAACTGATGACATCACACTGGGGAGACAAAGATTATGCATCATTTACACAAAATAAACTACTTTTTTGACCCTTTAAACATTAATTCAACAAAATAAAGGTGTTCACATTTATTTTTATTTGTCAAATCAAAATAATGTAACATTAGATGAGTTTTGGCCCAGTTTACAGTGTTGTTGCTATGGTAATTTCCTAGCGTGACGTCATCATTTACAACCAGGAAGTAAAATTAAAAAGCTAAAAATTGCGAAAAACTGTAAAATTTGTAAAGAATTTTATCTAATTTTGAAATATGTTTATCTGAACTACATTTTGGTTAAATGAGCAGCCCGACCTGTCATGGGCCCTTTAAAGTGTGCTGTGAAACAATTCTGGATTTCTGAAGTGTTTGTCAGAGAGAAAAAAAGTATTAGATACTTTTCCAAAAGGGTTCAGTAGAACTGAAAAGCATTAGTCTAATATTTAATCGATTCATCGGTCGACAGAGTCTTAATCGACCAAAACGTTTGTCAGTCGACACATTTAAAGGATTTAAACGGACACCAGCACAAAGAAGAACGCGTGGAATGAGCTGTGAATGTATTCTGTCAAAGGTCAACAATAAATAGCTAGTTCTCATTTCACCACTAGAGGGCGCCGATTCATTTAGATTCAAACACCATTTTCTTGCACGTGTTCTATTTTTTGTACAATTTTTACATTTCTTTTCCCATTATTTGTGTGGCTTTCATATATCTAAGACGACCTTTAAAAATATTTAAATTTGAGGAATGTTAAGCCACGTGTTTCAGAACGTTTTTGTCACTTTTAGTAGCGTTTTTGTCGCTTTAAGATGAGCTAGTTGCATTCTGCCGCTTTTGTCATGTTTTTGTTGCTTAAGAATAATTTTGTCACATTTAGCTGGTCATGTTTTTTCACTTTTAGAAGCGTTTTTGTTGCTTCAAGTCGCAGTTTGGTTGCCTTCAGTCGCGCTTTTGTCACTTTTAGTTATGTTTTTGTTGCTTAAAGTATAATTTTGTCACATTTGGTATAATTTTCACATTTAGTCACGTTTTTTGGCACTTTAAGAAGCGGTTTTGTCACTTTCAGGAGCGTTTTTGTTGTTTCAAGACGAGTTAATCGCACTGCGGTTGCCTTTAGTTGCGATTTTGTCACTTTAAAGATCCGTTTTTGTCGTTTTTTTGTTGCCTTTTTTTAATCGTCACTTTAAGAAGCCTTTATTGGTTGATTTTAGTTGCGTTTTTGTCACTTGTTTCATAACATTTCAAAAAATCTAAACTTCAGGGTTAGCAGTTTTTTTAAACGCAGAATAAAACACGACATTTTGTTGTTTGTGGAGGAAATTATTGCACTTCAAAAACTGCACCCTTTGTGATCTTCTCATTAACTCGGTTCAAATTGCGATTCCGCTCGATCCCGCAGCCGTAGCGTGTCGTGGCACACGCTCGGGAGGATTCGCGCCGCTCGTACCTGACTCGTTGCGGTTCGGTGACGGCGAAGTTGAGCAGCGCGGAGCAGGCCGTCTCCAGGCTCGGCTCTCTCTGCACCGGAGAAGCCTCCTTCAGCGAGCTCCAGGACTGCGACAGGAAGCCCACGAGGAGCTGCGGCGTGTCCAGGGACAGCAGCTGCCGCCGGGGACCGTCCTCGGCCGAGAGGTGGCACAGAGCCGGGAGCAGGTACCTGGACAAGTGCAGGGGCAGAAGAAGTGTTTAAAACCGTTGTGACGTCATGACATTCCAGCAGGATACAGCTTTGTGATGTGAGAGCGCCTACTAAATAAAACGTATTATTATTAAGGTTTTCATCCACCAACCCAAAGCTCAACGGTTAAAATGTAAGACCTGCACTGGACTGGCTTTTGATTGAAAAGCTCCCACCTGGTCCTGTCTCTGCACAAAGAGATCACAGCGGGACCCCACTTTTTGCTTATTTTGTGAATATTAAAAGAGGCTGCAGCATGAAGTGCCCGGCCTCAGACACTGGCTGTGGATGCATCTTTGAGAGTCTGCACCATTCTGTCAAAATAAAGCCTTGGGTATATCTTTGTGATATAATATAATGTGTAGGAACTTTTCAGAAGGAGAAACTCCCTCCCCAGAGTTTGTTTGTTCCATTCACCTGGTTCAAAGCGTCGTCGTGTGAGAATAGATTAATTCCTGACGCTGGTCAGAGCTCTCGTCTGTTCTGTGCTCCGAGGCAGCAGTGGGCAGTCGCTCACACACCACACGGTCTCACGGCTCTCTCCTGTAGAGACGACTCTGCTCCGGCTCAGTCTGGGGCTCTGCGTGGGCCACGGCTCGTACAGCACTCAGGACCCGAGGAGTTTAGGTTTAGACTATCCTCTCCGCCTGAGCTCCAAGCATTTGTGTCGGGTCCTAAATCCCACCCGTACAGGTCTCTAGTTTACCTGCCCGTGTAAGAATGTGGTGTGTGAACGTGTGAATGAGTGATCGGCAGCCTCGCTTCTACCAGTCTGCCCCAGGGCAGCTGTGGCTAATGTCTTACTCCCATAAAGTGTGGAGTGAATAATAATCTAGACATTTACCTCAGAGGTTCTTTCCCCGTCCATCTCGCTCGCTCTCCTGCGACTGACATCTGGTCCATCCAATCAGAGAGCTCCGTTTGCTCTCGGTCATCGATCATGTGACTTCTGCTGTAGCCAATCAGGAACGGCAGCAGCGCGGTCACTTCCTCCTTCAGACAGGACGTCTCCTCGGCCAGCCACGAGCAGAGCGCGCGGAACGTGGCGAAGATAAAGGGGTCTCCGTATCGACTCTGGTCCACCTGCACAGAGAGAACAACTATAACCCTGTCCCGTGGACACTCAGAGCCTCCTCCTGGTCCGGTACCTGCTGCAGGTGGTAGATCACAGAAGAGAAGGCCTCGTGCAGGACGCCCAGGACCTGCCGGCTCTGCTGCAGACTGAGCCCCAGCACAGAGCTCTGCCCTGGGGCAGGACCAGCACCGACACAGGCCTGTTCCACGGCCGCCTCCATGATCCGGTAACAGCCTGAGAGTCAGAGCAGAACAGAGTTTATTTAATCAAGATTCAACATGGAGAATATTTATGAATGAACTGCATTATTGATGACCACTGTCTTTGTTATGAAAAAGTATTTTTGTATGTGTTTTGGAGTGTGCATTAGTCCATGAAACAATCAAAATACAGCTACGACTATTGGTCACAATTAGTCCTTTTATCGTTGCAGCCCGACCTTAGACAGTCTTACCATTTCGTTCAGTCTTTTCTTGAAAATTGTATGTAAAAGGTTAAATTAGTGCCAGATACAGGTGCTGTGCATATGAAAGGATTTTATCTGCAGAGCAGTGCAGATACAGTTCTGCTTTCTTTTTTTTTCTTCTAACAATTATTTATGCGTCTGTTTTGTGAATTTAACACATCTTTTCCAGTTATGTAAAGTATGTTGAATTACTTTCTATACAAACTGTGCTCTACGAATAAACTTGCCTTGCCTTATGAAATTTAGATGCAACAATAACTAAACTAATTAAACCTACTTGCTGTGAGTAGGATGTCAAGATTATTTGGTTAATCAATGATTGTTATTTTTCATGTCACAATAGATTCAACAAACAAAAAAATAATATGTTTTAAGACCAAAATGTAGTTGTTCAATCTTTATGTAAAGAGCTTCTGTATCCGTTTATGTCACATTAAGTTAATCATTCAGAAAGTTTTAATTCATAACACTGATCTCATACTAGAAGAATGGAAACTTAAACGCCAACGATAAATCAAGGGTGTCAAATTGTAAATCCTCATTCAATGGCCGTGTCTTTCCTCACGACAATCATAAACTTCACCTGTGAGCGTCTGCTGTGTCTCTGGACTGAGCTCGTGTCCCGGCGGCTCCTCGAGGCCCATCCTGACCTCGACGCAGGCTCGATTCACCAGCAGGCAGCAGAACTTGGGCGGCCCCACCGCCTCCCACCCGCACACGTCCAGCAGACACGCCCCGAGCACCAGGACCGCGCCCAGCTGCTTCGACGTCAACTTCGACTGCAGCATCGGCCTAAGCGCTCCCCACGTTTGACTCGCGACGCCTTTCAGCCTCTCGCCTTCGACGTTCGACCCGACTGGAGGCAAAAACTGAGCCAACTTCGCGCACATTTCAAGTCTGTCTTTCTCCGGAGCGCGAGCGAAATCGTCGGCCAGCTTTGCCAAAAGGTTAAACAGTTCGGTTGGATTCCTGGCCCACGCCTTTTCTTTCGTTTTACCGGAAAGCAGACATGCCAAGAGCGGGATTCCCTTCTCGCTGCTCAAAGTCTGGTCTTGCTCCACGGCTCGGCACAACGCTCGGACGGCGCCGCGGTTCAGGAGCTGCTCCGGACCCAGCGGTAAAGCGCACACCGAAAACAAAACCTGGTAGCAGTCGGCGGCGACGGCTCGGTCGATTTTCGAACACGACTGCGACGGAGACTGGCCGTTTCCCGCGCTTCCGTCATCCCCGTTTTGCTGCGATTTTGCGAAATTGCCTTCAGAGTCATTGGCGTTTCCCACGGCTTCTCCCGTCTCTTCGCCGCTCTCCTGCGTTTGCTGGTTTAGTCCGTGGTTGGAGAGGATCTGCAGCAGAATGGGGATCGTGGTGAGGAGCTGGGGGTTGTAGGCCACGTCCGGGTCGGTGCTGAGGGCGGCCAGGAGAGCGGTGCCCAGCGAGAGGAGCTCGTTTGGGGCTAGACCGGAGCTCTCGCTGCTGTCTCTGATGGCGGTGACCAGGAGTCGAGCCGGGAGGTTCAGGCCCACCGCCTCGAAGATTCGCCTCAGGGTGGATTTGTCCAGCTGGTTTGCAGGACACAGACGAGTGATCTGGAAATGAGAGGAACACGAGATCTGTAAGTCTTTAGCCATTCACGGTGTCTTAGTCAACCAAAGTTTGAAAATTCGAGTGAAAAGAGTGAGTCAGGTTGAGTTTTAGTGGTAAATTATGATTTTAATCTTTCTTCTTGTAGATAAGACAGTGTATTTTTCAATTTAAATTCATAGCAAGGCCCACAAATCTATTTTAAAAGGAGCTGTACCTGATGATGAAACTCAAAAAACAACTAGTTCATCTGCCTGATTTTCTGCATCTAATAAAGTTAAACCTGTTGCTACGGCACAGATACATTATAAAAGCTTCTATTTGGCAGAAAATGAGACGACAGGGTTTACTCTGCACATATTTATAGTGTTTTATTCTACGAGAAGGAGGAAGTTCACTGTTAGCATGCCAATGTTTGTTAGCGTTACCCGTGACAGCTCAACTGGATCTAGGCTCAGAAACGGGTGAAAAGCGCTTTTAAACTCATGGCAGTGAATATTTATGATGCTAGGACTGCATTAGGAAATTGAGCAATACACGTGACTGATGTTTTTCACGCTATAAAAATGGTAAAAATCAGGTACAACCCCTTTAAGTTGAAGTAAAGTCCAGAAATTAACTTTTTTCTTTAAATAAAATCGAAAGTAATAATATAATAATAACAATAAACACCACAAATAATAACAGAATGCATTTAAGAGATATTGGTGTCAAATTTGTGCAAATATGCATTAATTTTTTTAACAGCTAGAATAACTAGCTGTTAAAAACTGACCAAACTCTTTCCATCAAGGGTCGCATATTGAAATATGGTCAATGAAGTCAGTGAGTCATTCGGATTGAAGGTTTTAACAAGGTTTAAAAGAGCCGCAATACCTCAATTCGATCATAACGCACTAGGAGAGACTGGAAAAGCATCAATCTCACTTTGTATACAATTTATGTGGCATCATTGAAAAAGGGGACAAGGGACAGTGGTCTCAGTGGCTGTGCAGGAAAACCAAAACAGAGGCAGGTGGTACTGTACTCTCTCTCTCTGTTTTTTTTTTTTTTTTTACAAAATGGATATAGTTACATATTACAACCACTCACCAGTAAAAGTGCAGCGAGTATATGGCTGTCATTCTTGGCGTGTTTGAGCGCATGAAGACACCTCTCCAACACCTCTCTTTGCGCATCACTCAAACCTTCTTCTGCACTGTTCTGCTTTTCTCCTTCTTTATCCCGGTTCTGCTCATCTTTCCCGTTCGTTTCACTGCTCTCCATCGCATTTTCAGCCATCATCACCTTGAAATCAATCAAAAAAAGCCAAGAAATGTCAAAATGTTAGTCCATATGCCACGTGCATCACCCTAAAACGTCGTTGTCACCATAGATACCGTCTTGTTTTGCTTTCCAACTATTGCCCTTGGTGAGTGCAATCAACAAACTCGTTTAAATGTCAACATAAAGCTTTTAAATGATAAATAACTCACGGTTTACTCTCCTCCCTTGACTTTCACGCGGCGGATTCGTCGTTGATCATGCTTTCCGGATACGTGTGTCAAAATAACTACGGGATAGCCAATGGAAACGAGCCTTCAACATGAGCGGACCAATGAGAGCAAGCGTTGTTTAAACGTCACTTTCGCCATTTTGGGTCGACGCGGTCACTACGGAATACGTTGAATACTCGTAACGTTTATATGTAAAGTGACAGTAGACTGACAATGATGTAAGCTTACTTTATTCATAACCGTAGTCTGAGTTTTATAACTTTAGGTGACAAAAATCCTAAATTAACCGCATTAAAACACCGAAATAGCAACAGCACTGAAGCTGTCACTTTAACAACGGACAGCAGGTGGTGCAGAACGACAGGATATCGCATGTCATAATTATTAAATTAGCTTTTATACGTTAATAACCTTATTTGAGAATAAATACAAATATCTCTTGTAATATTTATTACAGACTTTATTTGTAATTTAAAGTCTATGATATTGATATTATTTTGTATTTTGTATTGACTTTTTTTATCCTATATTTTTTCACTGTAACAGTTATTAGCCTTCATAATTTTCAGCTTCCTGCTATATGCAACATATTTTTTCTCTCAATATTTTAATTACTTTCCTATTCCAAAGACATAATATTTAGCTAAATTGTTAGTCACTATGGTCCTTTTCTAATTTCTATCATTCTGAAACCAGTGAATCGTCAATGTTTTTGCTTTCTTCAAGTATTTTTTATTTTTATTATGATGTACAAAACCAAAGTTAGCATTTTATTTGTTTACATTAAAATACAAAGATACATAACAAATAAAAACGGAAAACGCGATAATCATGCACTGTACTTAAAAAAAAGTTTATTTTACACAAAAATGCAAGTCAGTATTTTTAGCTAACTGTTACATATCTTTACTTTAAAAATAGAGACAGAAATAATAAAATAATAACGGACTAAAAACAGAGAAAAACAACCGGAAATGGATTCGTGCTTTTTTACACAGAAATAAAAGTTAACATTTATTAGCTTACTTTAACATTTCTTTACGTTAAAAATCGAGGCATAAATAATAAAATAATAACAAATTTTTTTTTTAAAAAGAGAGAAAAACAGCCGGAAACGTGATTCGTGCTTTTATTGTGAAGTCCCCGTCCCCACAGGAAGTTGTATTTATCTTCGGGTTGGCAGTGGAGTCGCATCAGCTGAACATGCCAGAGCAACACTGACCCAATTTACTGTCCAAAGACGTCGAAACTGCGACGCTGACACGGCTCCCGGGGGCAAAACACGAAGCAGGAGACCTCATCATTAGTTTAAGCTGTAAGTACACTGTAATGTGCTGTAATTACGCGTGACAGGTTGCAATAAAACACGCGTAGTTGTGGTGTACGTGAAGCAAAAGAGATGCATCAGCAGCAGCAAGGTGCTTTATCCTGGATTACACACGTGAATTTTCATATCCTTGCGTCTTTATGGTGTTGTAAATGCTTTTAGACATTTTCTGAATAATTAACGCGACCAATTTGGGCTGTGTTTGCGTTTGGTATGCGGGTTTCATTGGAATAGTGACTACGCAAGGTGGATTTCTCTGGCTTTTGTAATGTGCGAGTAACTACAGACTCGCTGCTTTTTTATTTAGTCTTTTTATTTATTAATGTAGACGTAGGAAAGCACCAAATGTACGGCAAGTAAATGTTTCATATTGTATTGATTTTTATTTTTGCTTTGATGAATAGACGTTTGTGGGAAGAAAAAACCCCAATTGCGATTTTTCTGATGATTGTTGCGATTTGGATTAGATTTGGGATTTTGTAGCGCACTTTGTAAACTACTCCAGCGGCGTTAACGTTAGCATTTGACGAAAATCTGAACTGATACCTTTACAAAAGAATTGCATGCATTTCAGGATAAAAGATCAGGATATTTTGTTTTTTGCTGAAATTTGAAAATTGCGTCAACTCAAAATTGAATGCGATTGCGAAATATTGTGTTGTTCTGGTTTTACTGGGTATTTGCATTGCTTTTAGTCAATTATTGCCCCTTAATGAGTACATCTAGTTTAGTAGAGCTTGAATACTATTTTTCAACGAGGACAGACAGAACGTTCAAATTGAAACGGCCTAAACAAGACAGTTAATATTACATTATTCTCTCATTGTTTTTGGCTGTTGGAAATGGGCTTTTTTTGCAGTCATTTTGGTATTATTTGTTGATGTAATCAGGTCTAAAATAGCACTAAACAAGGACTGAACCAGATCTAAACCAGGACTGAATCCAGTCTAAACCAGGACTGACCCAATCCTGAGAAGGAACCAAGAAATAAACAGATCTAAACCAGATCTAAACCAGATATAATCCAGGTCTAAACCAGAACCAGGACTGAACCAGGTCTAAACCAGGTTTAAACCAGAACCAAGTCTGAACCAGGACAATCCTGAGAAGGAACCAAGAAATAAACAGATCTAAATTGGGTCTGAACCAGGTCTGAACCAGATCTAAACCAGATATAATCCAGGTCTAAACCAGAACCAGGACTGAACCAGGACTGAACCAGGACTGAACCAGGACTGAACCAAGACTGAACCAGGAAATAAAGAGGTCGGAATCGGATCTGACTCAGGATTGAACCAGGATTGATCCAAGACTAATCCAAGAAATAAACGGGTCTTACTTGGGACTGAACCAGGACTAAAGCAGGACTGAACCAGGACTGAACCAAGACTGAACCAGGACTAATCCAGGAAATAAACGGGTCTTACTTGGGACTAAACCAGTACAGAACCAGGACTGAACCAGGACTAATCCAGGAAATAAACAGGTCTGTAACAGGTCTTACTCGGAACGGAACCGGGACTGAACCAGGACTGAACCAAGAATTAAGCAAGAAATAACCAGGTCTAAATCTGAACTGAACCAGGACTCTTAAATCAAAACAAAAACAAAAAAGTCGTCTTAAAATCATACATTTCCCACCAAAACTATGACACAAACGTGTAAATTACTCAGTACATTTCAATACATTTTCCCCAAACAAAGCGCTCTTTGTGATAAAACTCCATTGTTTGACGCTCGCACGGTTTAACTGTCAACAACCTGTCATTTTGAGATGAACGGATAACAAAAGACTGGCTTATCAAGAAGAATGCAAGAAATAATATCTAGACATTAACTCGAAAATTCAATGGGTGTGTTGCCAAAAATTGATGATATTTTGTACACGTCTAACAATTTAATCTTTCTGTTTTATTGGAATGTATTTATTTAATTGCATAAACTTTTGCTTGCGAGGTTAGAACTTATGTAACTTCTGGATCTCTAAGCTGCGTCGTTCACATGTCATTTTCAAGTATTTTTGAACTACATTTTGTGACTTCAAAGTGCTATAATTATATTTGGCAGAACAGGTCGAGAAGTTTTAACAACACGTAGCACTAGCTTTATGTTTATGACCGACATTTCACGTTTTCAAAAGCTTTTCTGACTTTTCTGACCAATTTTTCAGCTTCGAGATTTATCGAAGAGTCTTTAAAGAACAAATATTATGCATTATTTGTGTTATGAGCCTTTAAAGCTGCTCCCGAGTGTCTTCAGTTTGTCATATTAAAAATAAAATGCTTTTACAAAGAAAACTATAATTTTATCTCTGTTGGGAGATGCCTTTTTGACTTAGCTGTGGCTCCATCTACTGGCTGTAGAGGCAATTACACACAAGTAAATATATACCCACAATGCTTTGCAGTATGCAGTGTCGTTTGTGTCGCTTTTATTCACAGTTTTGTTGCTTTATGTCACTTTTTGGGCGTTTGTGGATGTCTCTTTGTCACTTTTAGTTGCATTTTGTCACTTTTGTTGTGTTTTGTAGCTATTAGTCACTTTTTAGGCATTTGTAGATGTCTTTTTGTCACTTTTAGTTGTGATTTTGTTGCTTTTAGTCACAGTTTTGTACCTTTATGTCACTTTTTGGTAGTTTGTAGATGTGTTTTTGTCACTTTTAGTTGCATTTTGTCACTATTAGTCACAATTTTGTAGCTTATAGTCGCTTTTTGGCCACTTGTAGATGTATTTTTGTCACTTTTAGTTGTGATTTTGTTGCTTTTAGTCACAGTTTTGTACCTTTATGTCACTTTTTGGTCGTTTGTAGATGTGTTTTTGTCACTTTTAGTTGCATTTTGTCACTTTTGTTGTGTTTTGTAGCTTGTAGTCACTTTTTGGCCACTTGTAGATGTCTTTTTGTCACTTTTAGTTGTGATTTTGTTGCTTTTAATCACAGTTTTGTACCTTTTAGTCACTTTTTGGGCATTTGTAGATGTGTTTTTGTCACTTTTAGTTGCATTTGTCACTATTAGTCACAATTTTGTAGCTTATAGTCGCTTTTTGGCCACTTGTAGATGTATTTTGTCACTTTTAGTTGTGATTTTGTTGCTTTTAGTCACAGTTTTGTAGCTTTATGTCACTTTTTGGTCGTTTGTAGATGTGTTTTTGTCACTTTTAGTTGCATTTTGTCACTTTTAGTTGTGTTTTTGTCACTTTTAGTTGCATTTTGTCACTATTAGTCCCAATTTTGTAGCTTATAGTTGCTTTTTGGCCGCTCGTAGACGTGTTTTTGTCACTTTTAGTCACGTTTTTGGTGCTTTCAGTCGCATATTTGTCACTTGTCGTCACACTTTTGTTGTTTTTAGCAGTTTAATGCAGGATAAAACAGGTTGTTCTGTTCTTTGTGGAGGAAATTATTGCACTTCAAAAGTTGCAGCCTTAATAATTTAATTGCATCTATTCAAATTGCAATTTCGATTAATTGCAGTGCAGCTCTACTGTCAACTGCGAAAATAATCCTCATCTACAGTCAATATTTTAAACAGAAACTAAATTACAATTAAAATTATATACCGTAAATACTGAAATCTGATTGTAAACATTTCCTGTTATCATTTCCTCTTTCGATTAATGCTCTACCAACCTGTTTGTTTCTCTGTATTTTGTTGTAGAAATGAATGTATCTTGCTGAAAAATGCTGCTTTCACTGACACATTTTCCTTTTTTTTTTCCTTCACAGATTTTATCTTGAAAAACTACAACAACTTGAAAATGATTTTGTGAACTCGCAGCTTGCCCCGGCTTTGGAAAACCAAAACAACTTTTACAAGAAAAAGACGACAGGGACAAGAGAGAGAAGTGGAAGTGTCACTCGCTGCTTTGTTCTGAAATCGTCTCCGGGGAAAACAAGCACAAAGATTCATTTGTGCTCGACTTTTGGTTATTTCTACTCGGCAAAAACAAGGATAACCAAGGACTTTAAGCGAAAACATTACTGGAGTATTGTGCGACATTTTGGATACGTATTTTTTTTGAGAGATGATTTGACGGCGCTGTGGAGAAGACGCTTGAGCGCAGAGGAATGCAGACTCATGTGGAGGAAAACAAACAGGTGAGTGTCAAAAAACAAATATGAAATGGATATAAAAGATGATATTGCAAGGATTGTTTTGAAGACGAGCCAAATTATAATGAGTGGATAAAAATAGAGCAAAAAGAGCACTTTATGTAAAAAAAACAAAAACAAAAACATGGATGTAAAGCAGGGATAATCAGCTTTATTTTACAGCAATTTTTCAAATGGTTTTGTCCTTGAGGCCAGAAACTAGGACAAAACCAGGACTAAACCAAGTTTAAACCAGGACTAAACCAGGACTAAATCAAGTCTAAACCAAGTCTAAACCAGGAGTGAACCAAGTTTAAACCAGAACTAAACCAGGACCAAACCAGGACCAAATCAGGTTTAACTCAGGACTAAACCAGGACTAAACCAGGACCAAATCAGGTTTAACTCAGGACTAAACCAGGACTTAACCAGGACCAAATCAGGTTTAACTCAGGACTTAACCAGGACTTAACCAGGACCAAACCAGGTCTAAACCAGGACTAAACCAGGACTTAACTAGGACCAAACCAGGTCTAAACCAGGACTAAACCAGGACTACTAAAGCAGGACTAAACCAGGACTTAACCAGGTCTAAACCAGTACCAAATCAGGTTTAACTCAGGACTAAACCAGGACTGAACCAGGACCAAATCAGGTTTAACTCAGGACTAAACCAGGACTTAACCAGGACCAAACCAGGTCTAAACCAGGACTAAACCAGGACTACTAAAGTAGGACTAAACCAGAACTTAACCAGGACCAAACCAGATCTAA
The DNA here is from genome assembly GCA_019453435.1 of Rhinogobius similis. Classification (NCBI taxonomy): domain Eukaryota; kingdom Metazoa; phylum Chordata; class Actinopteri; order Gobiiformes; family Gobiidae; genus Rhinogobius; species Rhinogobius similis. Next base: position 3,896,726 of record CM033635.1, on the reverse strand, counting down.
ACCAGGACTAAACCAGGTCTAAACCAGGACTAAACCAGGACTAAACCAGGACTAAACCAGGTCTAAACCAGGTCTAAACCAGGTCTGATTGAATAGCCCTGATATAAAGTGATCTTTTTACTCTTTTGTTGTTATTCTTACAGCCTGTTCTTCTTTTGTGACATCGTTGAACCTCAAAGACTTTCACCTCAAAGACACATTTGAACTCACTCCTGACTCAGAAACCACCTACAATCTACAGTTGTTAAAGTAAAACCCAAAGTGAGCGACACAAAACGAGCTCTGACGTCTTTCACTGCAGCAAGAATCACTCTGTGTATTTACATAACAAGCCCTGGAGCTCAGAGCCGTTTATGTTACATTTCACAGATTCTGCCGCTGGATTCATTCAGAGGTGACATTCACTCAAGAACAACACTCTTACTCCAGCAATTAGCTCCTTTTAAAACGCTTGGTCACCAGGATGTTTGAAAAGTCCAGAATGCAGGCAGAATTAAGTCGACAATAAAACATTTTCAGTGATTAAAGTTACAATTAAGCAACTATTTTGAATTTCTGAGCATAGACCGTAGAACAGTGGACTGTGGGAATGTGACGTCACTCATAGTGTTTGGCTCCAGTTAAATGAAGCCAATCGCGGCTAGCAGTTATAGCGGCTAAAGTGGAGCTAGCACAAAGAACTATAATAAAACCTGGAAGATGAATCCAAAATGGCGCCCTGTTCCTCCCTGTGGCCTGAGCTCATTGGTGCATGACCCCAAAAAAATGTCTTACTTCCGCATTTACTTCCTGATACGGAGGCGGCCATCTTTGCTTTAGGGCACCACGTGACCACAATCCCCCATGATGCTTTGAGCGACGTGAACGACCAGCAGCTGCAGGTTTTTGTGTTAGCGTTAGCTTGTGTGATTGTAATTGTGTTCTTCATGTTAGACACACGTGAAGCGTCTGAAATGAAATAAAATACAATTTACAGGTGTCTCTAGTCGAGCCTTTTCCACGAGCTTCTGTTTGTATCGTCCGACGCTCGTTCACGTGACTCACACATGTTTGTGTGACGTCACTTCAGATAAAAACGGTAATTTCTGTGATTTTAGAAACGGTAGAAAAGAACATTTCCTTCTATTTTATTTAAATACCGATAATAATTCAGTCCTGTCTGTGATTATAATGTGCAATTATAGAAAAAGGCTGGTTCCAAGAGGCTGCAGTACCTCGCACGACCACTAATCAATCTGGGACACAGACAGAAGGGGCGTGTCTTATTCACCTTATTCCTGAAGTTGCCGTACGCGCCGCCGTCTTGTTTCCGTTGTAGTTCACACGGAGCAGACGAGCTCAACAGAAAATAAGTTCTACTCGACTAAAAGGAAATCGTTGCGTTGTGACTTGTTGTTGCTCGTGTTCATTAAACATTTTACACAAATCAATCTACTTTATGTAACATTTTAGCGGCGAGACTTTTCCCTCGTTCGTCATTAGCTTTAACAGAGTTCTCGTCAAACGGAAGTGCGTTTACAGACGGAAGTGCAGAAAACGGCAAAAGTGGGCGGGGCAGAATAAGGTCAATACAGTTCATTTAATACATCCATGAGCTAGCAGTTATAGCAGCTAAGGTGGAGCCAGACTCCATATTTGGAAATCCAAGTGCGTATCGTGTATTGGTTGCGTATCAACCTCACGGACTAATCAGGAGCGCGGTTGTTAACTGTTTCCGCACCTCGGCGAGAGGAAACAGCGGCTACGTGCAGCGCTACCTGTCAATCAAACCGACCTCTGGAAAAGGAGGCACCTGATTGGTCAGTTATTGTTGATAATAACTTGATTTATGAACAACCAACGAGAAAAAAACACCCGATTCATGTAGAGTGTGTCAAAACAGACATTTTAGTTCCAGATGTGAGTTTGACAGAAACAGTTACAGAGTAAAGGCTCCAGTGTCACAATAGAAAGTGAATGGCAGCTCAGCTTTATGGAGCCAGTAGCCTCCAGAGCTGCTTCCTGTTTGGAACGCGGCGGCAGCGGCTCCAACAGTCCACACTACGGTCTATATTTCCAAGTTTGCTTTTCTAACACCAAGGACCGACAAATCCTGTTTTCAACCATTCAGAGCGGGTCAAAATGATGATCCGGATAGTTTTCAAATGGAGCTAAAACGACTCACACATGCACGGATTACATTTAAAACACTTCAGGCGTGTTTTTGACGAGGGGGAAAAAACACGTTATAACCAAAATATCACTTTAAAACTCCTCCTGAGCAGCCGGCCCTCCAAGAGACACGATCCGGCCTCAACCCATCGTCTGTTCTAATATTTTATCTCGTTATTGGTTTAGACCTGATTTAGTCCTGGTTTAGTCCTGGTTTAGTCACAGCTGAGACCCGGCTTAGAGTTGGTTTAGACCCGGTTCAGTCCTGGTTCAGTCCTGCTTTAGACCTGGTTTAGACCTGGTTCGGTCCCAGTTAGGTCCTGGTCCTGTCCTTGTCCAGACCTGGTTCAGTCCTGGTTCAATCCTGGTTCAGTCTTGGTTTACTCCTGCTTTAGTCCTGGTTTAGACCTGGTTTAGACCTGGTTCAGTCCTAGTTAGGTCCTGGTCCGGTCCTGGTTCAGTCCTGGTTTAGTCCTGGTTTAATCTTGGTTTAATCTTGGTTTAGTCCTGGTTTTCTCCTGGTTTAATCTTGGTTTAATCTTGGTTTAGTCCTGGTTTAGTCCTGGTTTAGTCCTGGTTTAATCTTGGTTTTCTCCTGGTTTAATCTTGGTTTAATCTTGGTTTAATCTTGGTTTAGTCCTGGTTTAGTCCTGGTTTAATCCTGGTTTAGTCCTGGTTTAATCCTGGTTTAGTCCTGGTTTAGCCCTGGTTTAGTCCTGGTTTAATCTTGGTTTAATCTTGGTTTAGTCCTGGTTAAGTCCTGGTTTAGTCTCGGTTTAGTCCTGCTTTAGTCCTGGTTTAATCCTGCTTTAGTCCTGGTTTCTGGCCTCGAGGACAAACCTTTGTAAAATAAATTTGAATCTCCCTGTTTTATATTCGTATAATTCATCTTTTCTTTCTTCTTATTATTAACTTGTGAATTTCTTCTAATAAAACAGTTGTAAAAAGTTCATAAATTGTCTTATTAGTTGAAATTCACAAGTTAAACTGAACAGCCCTGGTTTATCTCTTGTTCATATTGGACAGTTTTCTCTCTTTTGAAGCTAATTTTTAACCATTTTAATCCTTGACAATGAACTCAATATTGTAGTTTTGCAGATTTCCAAAACGACACTTGCGACACTTCAAATATAAATTTACTTTTCAGTGCAGTTTCTCCAAATACCACAACTTCTTACATGTAATCGATGAATATAATTTGACTTTTGAGTATAATTTGTGATTCGGTGGATAATATTTTACTTGAACTGAACTGGAGCTTTGAACAAACACGAGGCCGGAGCCTGAAGAAAAGGTTCTATTTTGGATCATTATCTGTAAAAATAAGAGTTAAAGACGGAGTTCAAAGTGCAGAGAGATAAAACACACAAACAGCTGACGCTTTAAACACAGACTTTATCACTCGGACAAGGGATTTCACACAATACAATAGAATAATTACAAAGAGCAATAAAATAAATACAAAATGATGACAATAATAAAGTAATACATAAATAAAAACAAATAAATAATAATATAAAAATAAATATAATAAATAAATTAATAATGTAATACAAATAAATAAATAATATAAAAACAAATAAATATAATAAATAAATAAATAATAATGTAATAAAAATAAATAATAATATAATATATAATAATAATAAACAGAAAAAGATAATTAAATCAATTAATTAAAATGTATTTAAAATAATAATAATAATAAACTAATAAATGCAAATAAATAATTAAATAAAATAATAAAAGTAAAATTAAATAATTAAAAAATAAACAAATAATAATATAAATAAACAAATAAAAATAAAGAAAAGAAAGAAATAATACATGATATTAATATAATACATACAAAATAACTAAATAAATAGAAACAATCAAATAAATAAAATAAATAACTAAATAAATAGAAATAATTAAATACATAAATGTTTATTAAATTCAGAATAGTTGAAGTAGCGTTAACAAGCATTTACCTCATAGTGTTTGTTCTGTTAAACTTATATTTTGTTTTGTTTTATGTGTTTATGTTTTTATTATCTCACTAATACAGCATGCACACATTTGAAAAAGAAAGAGTTTGTGTTTTAAATGTGAATTTGAACAGAATCCTATTATTAAAACATAAATCTAATCACAATCGTACTGGTCAGAAAAATCACAATTAGATCTTTTTCCGAATTTTTGAAGCTTTTAAAGGCAACAGAAAAATACAAAGTGAACATGAATCGAAATAAAATCAAAATCATGATCCGAAAATCAGGATAATAATGTGTTGCCATAGCGCCCAGCTCTACTTTGAACAGAATCCCATTATTAAAACACACATCTCGATCACAAAACTGGTCAGAAAGATCGCACTTTTGATATTTTTCCCAAATCGTGCAGCTCTGATCTGAACTACTGTCAGAGCACACGCAAACGTTAACGAACCTGCTGGAAAATACACTTCAAAATGACTTATTACATTAAAACGATCGTCATAAAGAGGGTTTTTTGCGTCGTATCAGAATGAGTCAGGTTTGTAGGGCCAGTCGCACATGTTTTTGTTTATAACAGTCATTTCTTCGTTCTGCATTAAGCGCTTTGGCTTCCACTTCCTGCCCACAACATGAAAGTATTTGTGGTCGTCCTTTTCTGCAGCGACTAATCTGTTAATGATCGGAGTTTAGCGACTGTGAATAGATTTGAGACGTGTGTTTTAACGACGGGATTGTGTTTGAAGTTCACATTTTAAACACGACCAGGAGAATTGACAAAAAGACTGAAATATGAAGTGACGAACTAATAAAAGAGTCGAGTTTGGGAACGTTTTTGACGCTTTTTGTTGTGTTTTTGTCCGTATTTGTTGTGTTTTTGTCGCTTTTTGTTGTGTTTTTGTCAGTATTTGTTGTATTGACGCTTTTTGTTGTGTTTTTGTCAGTGTTTTTGTCAGTATTTGTTGTGTTTTTGTCAGTGTTTTTGTCAGTATTTGTTGTGTTTTTGTCAGTATTTGTTGTGTTTTTGTCAGTGTTTTTGTCAGTATTTGTTGTGTTTTTGTCAGTATTTGTTGTGTTTTTGTCACTTTTTGTGTTTTTGTCAGTGTTTGTTGTGTTTTTGTCAGTGTTTTTGTCAGTATTTGTTGTGTTTTTGTCAGTGTTTTTGTCAGTATTTGTTGTGTTTTTGTCAGTATTTGTTGTGTTTTTGTTGTGTTTTTGTCAGTATTTGTTGTGTTTTTGTCACTTTTTGTTGTGTTTTTGTCAGTGTTTTTGTCAGTATTTGTTGTGTTTTTGTCAGTATTTGTTGTGTTTTTGTTGTGTTTTTGTCAGTATTTGTTGTGTTTTTGTCACTTTTTGTTGTGTTTTTGTCAGTATTTGTTGTGTTTTTGTCAGTGTTTTTGTCAGTATTTGTTGTGTTTTTGTCAGTGTTTTTGTCAGTATTTGTTGTGTTTTTGTCACTTTTTGTTGTGTTTTTGTCAGTGTTTTTGTCAGTATTTGTTGTGTTTTTGTCAGTATTTGTTGTGTTTTTGTTGTGTTTTTGTCAGTATTTGTTGTGTTTTTGTCACTTTTTGTTGTGTTTTTGACACTTTTTGTTGTGTTTTTGTCAGTGTTTTTGTCAGTATTTGTTGTGTTTTTGTCACTTTTTGTTGTGTTTTTGTCAGTATTTGTTGTGTTTTTGTCACTTTTTGTTGTGTTTTTGTCAGTATTTGTTGTGTTTTTGTCACTTTTTGTTGTGTTTTTGTCACTTTTTGTTTTGTTTTTGTCAGTATTTGTTGTGTTTTTGTCAGTGTTTTTGTCAGTATTTGTTGTGTTTTTGTCAGTATTTGTTGTGTTTTTGTCAGTATTTGTTGTGTTTTTGTCAATATTTGTTGTGTTTTTGTCAGTGTTTTTGTCAGTATTTGTTGTGTTTTTGTCAGTGTTTTTGTCAGTATTTGTTGTGTTTTTGTCAGTATTTGCTGTGTTTTTGTCAGTGTTTTTGTCAGTATTTGTTGTGTTTTTGTCAGTGTTTTTGTCAGTATTTGGTGTGTTTTTGTCAGTATTTGTTGTGTTTTTGTCACTTTTTGTTGTGTTTTTGACACTTTTTGTTGTGTTTTTGTCACTTTTTGTTGTGTTTTTGTCAGTGTTTTTGTCAGTATTTGGTGTGTTTTTGTCAGTATTTGTTGTGTTTTTGTCAGTGTTTTTGTCAGTATTTGGTGTGTTTTTGTCAGTATTTGTTGTGTTTTTGTCAGTGTTTTTGTCAGTATTTGTTGTGTTTTTGTCAGTGTTTTTGTCAGTATTTGTTGTGTTTTGTCACTTTTGTTGTGTTTTTGACACTTTTTGTTGTGTTTTTGTCACTTTTTGTTGTGTTTTTGTCACTTTTTGTTGTGTTTCTGACACTTTTTGTTGTGTTTTTGTCAGTATTTGTTGTGTTTTTGTCAGTATTTGTTGTGTTTTTGTCAGTATTTGTTGTGTTTTTGTCAGTGTTTTTGTCAGTTTTTGTCAGTGTTTTTGTCAGTTTTTGTCAGTATTTGTTGTGTTTTTGTCAGTATTTGTTGTGTTTTTGTCACTTTTTGTTGTGTTTTTGTCACTTTTGTTGTGTTTTTGTCAGTATTTGTTGTGTTTTTGTTGTGTTTTTGTCAGTATTTGTTGTGTTTTTGTCACTTTTTGTTGTGTTTTTGACACTTTTTGTTGTGTTTTTGTCAGTGTTTTTGTCAGTATTTGTTGTGTTTTTGTCACTTTTTGTTGTGTTTTTGTCAGTATTTGTTGTGTTTTTGTCACTTTTTGTTGTGTTTTTGTCAGTATTTGTTGTGTTTTTGTCACTTTTTGTTGTGTTTTTGTCACTTTTTGTTTTGTTTTTGTCAGTATTTGTTGTGTTTTTGTCAGTGTTTTTGTCAGTATTTGTTGTGTTTTTGTCAGTATTTGTTGTGTTTTTGTCAGTATTTGTTGTGTTTTTGTCAATATTTGTTGTGTTTTTGTCAGTGTTTTTGTCAGTATTTGTTGTGTTTTTGTCAGTGTTTTTGTCAGTATTTGTTGTGTTTTTGTCAGTATTTGCTGTGTTTTTGTCAGTGTTTTTGTCAGTATTTGTTGTGTTTTTGTCAGTGTTTTTGTCAGTATTTGGTGTGTTTTTGTCAGTATTTGTTGTGTTTTTGTCACTTTTTGTTGTGTTTTTGACACTTTTTGTTGTGTTTTTGTCACTTTTTGTTGTGTTTTTGTCAGTGTTTTTGTCAGTATTTGGTGTGTTTTTGTCAGTATTTGTTGTGTTTTTGTCAGTGTTTTTGTCAGTATTTGGTGTGTTTTTGTCAGTATTTGTTGTGTTTTTGTCAGTGTTTTTGTCAGTATTTGTTGTGTTTTTGTCAGTGTTTTTGTCAGTATTTGTTGTGTTTTTGTCACTTTTTGTTGTGTTTTTGACACTTTTTGTTGTGTTTTTGTCACTTTTTGTTGTGTTTTTGTCACTTTTTGTTGTGTTTCTGACACTTTTTGTTGTGTTTTTGTCAGTATTTGTTGTGTTTTTGTCAGTATTTGTTGTGTTTTTGTCAGTATTTGTTGTGTTTTTGTCAGTGTTTTTGTCAGTTTTTGTCAGTGTTTTTGTCAGTTTTTGTCAGTATTTGTTGTGTTTTTGTCAGTATTTGTTGTGTTTTTGTCACTTTTTGTTGTGTTTTTGTCACTTTTTGTTGTGTTTTTGTCACTTTTTGTTGTGTTTTTGTCACTTTTTGTTGTGTTTTTGTCACTTTTTGTTGTGTTTTTGTCACTTTTTGTTGTGTTTTTGTCTCTTTTTGTTGTGTTTTTGTCAGTATTTGTTGTGTTTTTGACACTTTTTGTTGTGTTTTTGTCGCTTTTAGTTTTTAGTTGCATTTTTGTGTCATTTTGTTGTTGCCTTTTATTGTGTTTTTGACGCTTTGTGTTGTGTTTTTGATGCTTTTTGTTGCGTTTTTGTGGCTTTGAGATGCATTTTTGTAGGTAATAGTCACGTTTTTGGCGCTTATAGTCACATTATTGACGCTTTTAGTTGCGTTTTTATGACTTTTAGTCTCTCATTTGCATTTTCGGGTGGTTTCAGTTTGTTTTTTGTCACGTTTTGTCCCTTGTTTCAGAACATGTCTCAACAAATCGAAAGTTTCTTTACAGAATAAAACTGGATACTTTGTTGTTTGTGGAGAAAATTATTGCACTTCAAAAATTGCAGCCTTTGCGATTTGCTAATTTTGTCCATTCAAATTACAATTTTGATTCAATTTCGATCAATTATGCAACTCTACTGTCGATTGCTAAAATAATCGTTAGTTTTACCTTGAGTCAATATTGTCAAGAACAACTACAATTATAAATACTGAAATCTGTGTATTAACTTTTCCTCTCTTTCTTTTCTTCAGATGAATTTGAGCTCTTGAGCCGTGCCAGCGTCCAGCGTCGGCCATGTTGGATCTGTTTCACTCTTCGCCGACTTAACTCCGTCGTTCTTCCTCTTTGTTTCTTCCGCTGCTCGACCGGAGTCAGGTGAGTTTATCCTGTCTCGATAATTAATATATATCGACTTATTATTCAATATATCTCAGAAAGAACAATATATTAGGTGTTAAGTATTTATCGTGGACATATTCTTTGCACTTTGGGGAACTTTTTCTTTATTTTTCAGTTTGATCTGAGCTGTAGATAGTAAAATTTGTAACTTTTATGACTCATTAATGACAGGAACTACCTACAAAAGTGTTTCATTGTAATATTTTAATAATAGAAATAATACATTTTATTTATTTTTCTTTCTTTTCTGGACACTCAACGTCACCTTTTTAATGATATTGCACAGTTTTTTAGGGATTCTCCTGCTGTCAGCGATGTTAAGTAGATTAAATATCAGGACTGAACCACGGCAAAACCAGGACTGAACCAGGGCAAAACCAGGACTAAACCAGGGCAAAACCAGGGCAAAACCAGGACTAAACCAGGACTGAACCAGGGCAAAACCAGGACTAAACCAGGACTAAACCAGGACTAAACCAGGACTAAACCAGGACTAAACCAGGACTAAACCAGGGCAAAACCAGGGCAAAACCAGGACTAAACCAGGACTAAACCAGGGCAAAACCAGGACTAAACCAGGACTAAACCAGGACTGAACCAGGACTGAACCAGGACTAAACCAGGGCAAAACCAGGACTGAACCAGGACTGAACCAGGGCTAAACCAGGACTGAACCAGGACTGAACCAGGGCTAAACCAGGACTGAACCAGGACTAAACCAGGACTGATTTTTGTTTATCATGATATATTTTGTGTTAATATATTTCACGTCAAAATTTGTCATCGTGACAGGACTAGGTGAGATGCACAGTTTTGCACAATCACAGTTCAATTTCAGTTTATTTCTGTAAAGCGCAAGATCAAAAACAGCAGTAAACAGCGGGTTTATTCATTTAGTCAAAAGTACACAATGATCTCATACAAAAAATTATAGAAAGATGTCACAATCCTTTATCTAAACTGGCTTTAAATTACAATACTGGCAATATCGTAAGAGTAAAACGTCACGATATGAAAAACAGCATGTCTACATTTAAAAAACACAATGGTTTAGCCTGATCCATCAGATTAAAAAGCATTATTGACTAGAAATGATTAATATTATTATTACTATTAATGAGAAATAACAAGGCACATCACAGAAAACACAGCAGTCATTATTGTTACTTGAAAATTGCACTTTAGAGTCGCCGTGTGTGATCATTTCTATTATTCTGGTTCTAAAATATGACAATAAATTAAAAAATAAATAATAATTAATGACAGGAGCATATTACACTGTCAGTCTTGTTATTATGAACATGGACACGTCATTTTGAGCTCTTCTACAAAATCGTGAGCTTCGCAAAACATATCGTATCGTGAGGTTCATGTCGTGATAATATCTACTAAATATAATAATATAATAATAATATAGTATCTACTTTAAATGTGTTCTTCAGGTGCAAAATGTCCTATGCACGACAGAAGCTGCTGAGCTGGGGTTTACCTCTGCTCCTCCTGATCTACCTCTGGCTCCTGGCTCCTCCCACAGGTAAAATAAAACTACTCTCTGTGTCTTTCAGTACGTTTACACTATTATGCACCTTGGTTTAGTCTTTGAAAATGATTACTTTATTGTCTGGACTTGTGCAGAGGTGAATATTTTGGCAGAAGGACCCGACTGATATTGATTTTCTTTGAAGATTATTCACTTTAATCCGGATGTTGCCGTCGGTGCCACCATTTTTTCCCCCCGTTGAGTTAGTTTTACACGTGGAGCTCAACAGTAAAGAAGTTACACCAGGCATGTCCAAACTATGGCCAGGGGTCCAAACTATGGCCCCACAGACCAATTTAATATTTTGAATAAGTTAAATATGAATATTTTCATGTTGAAGTATGTAAAATATTTTAAAAAGACAACAACAAAAAAATCTAATTTGCTTTGTTTCCTTTCATTAAACCAGGGGTGTCCAAACTTTTCCCATCGAGGGCCACATATTGAAATATAGACCAAGTGGAGGGCCACAAATCAATTGCGAAACATTAAAAAAGCTGCATTTATCTGATGTTTTAAGCTCCACCACATCTACATTCAGTCTCAGTGTCTTAATATCAGGTCTGTGTTGCACCAAAATGTTAGTTATTTAGGTCAGAATTGTAGAAAATCTGAAATGTGCTGTAAATAGTACTTATCAGGACAATGTGGGCCAGTTCACCAGGAAGACTAAGGGCCAAGAAAAATTGGTCTGAGGGCCGCATTTGGCCCCCGGGCCTGAGTTTGGACATGCCTGCATTAAACCATTAATCATGAATAATCGTAAAATCATGTTGTTTTTTCTCCCTCACAATAATTGCGACTCTTAAACCGTGTCGTCCCGTTCACCGTTCACTCCCAGACTCCAGGATAACTCACTCGTGCTTCCTGCTTTTGTGAACTCTCTGAAGAACAACACTGAGCTTTGTCTTAAACTGAACCAGCCTGATCACTTTTATTTATTTACTCGCTCCTCTTCTCTCATCTTCGGCTCAGCGTTACACCTTTGCTTGCTCAGGGAGGATCTGTCTTTTGTTGAATCGGCGACCGTTTATCTTTTCTCTAATCTACTGTCCACATGTTCTTTGGCCCCGGCTGCTGCTTAGGTCACGGTTTAAGTCACACAAAAGGACTCTTTGACGAAGCGGTGGGCATTTCATGTAATGTATGTGAGTGTGGGAGTAAGGGGAGCGACAAGGGACAAAAAGGCTCGAACAAACCTAAAGCCGTGTTTGCAAACCGTATAATTACTTCTATATCTGATAATAAATAAAACATGCAGCCGATGAGTTTTGTAACTTCTGTATTTCATGTTGTTTATTGTATTTTTAGGAGCTATTACTATTGATACGTTATTTATTTATAAAGTTGTGTATTTAAGAGGTGTTGTTGTGTAAATAGGGGCGTTTAGGGACTTAAATTTTCTTCCGTTTGAAGTCTGTACGACAGGTTTGGCTGTTCAACTTAAAGGGCCCATGACAGGTCGGACTACTCATTTAACCAAAATGTAGTTCAGATAAATATATTTCAAAATTAGCTAAAATTCTTTACAAATTTTACACAGTTTTCGCAATTTTTAGCTTTTTAATTTTACTTCCTGCTTGTAAAAGATGACGTCACGCTAGGAAATTACCATAGCAACAACACTGTAAACTGGGCCAAAACTCATCTAATGTCACATTTTTTTGATTTGACAAATAAAAATAAATATGAACACCTTTATTTTGTTGAATTAATGTTTAAAGGGTCAAAAAAGTAGTATATCTTGTGTAAATGATGCATAATCTTTGTCTCCCCAGTGTGATGTCATCAGTTCGTTTACTTCCTGTATTTTTCAACAGGTTTTTCAACTTTTTTCACAAACAGTCACCTGATTGGAAACTATAATTTCTATTTACAACAAGTATTAATACACTAAATAAAGTCAAAATTAGAAAATCATAGAAACCCGTCATACGCACTTTAAAGGGCCTATGACAGGTTATACCACTCATGTAACTAAAATACAGGTAAGATAAATATATTTAAAATTTTGCTAAAAGTAATTATAGATTCAATCATTTGTAGCATTTTTTTTTTAGTTTGAAATATCACTTCCTGGTTATAAATGATGACATCACACTAGGAAATTACCCCGTACACTGGACTAAAACTCTGCTGATGTCACCTTTATTTTGTTGACTTAAAGGGCCCATGACAGGTTGGACCACTCATTTACCTAAAATACAGTTAAGATAAATATATTTCAAGTTTTGCTAAAATTCTTTACAAATGTTATCCCGGTTTAGCAGTTTTATACGTTTTAATTTCACTTCCTGGTTGTAAAGTATGACATCACACTAGGAAATTACTATAGCAACCACATCGTAGAAAGGGTTTCAGAGGTTGTCATCCGGACGCCGTTTAAAGATCGAGACGTTTCGACTTTTATCCAAAAGTCATTGTCAATCTAAGAGCTGGTCTGGGAACTTGGGCTTATATGCTACTCTACGTAGTGGGAGTCCTGCCCCCAGGGAGGAGTCACTGAAACCTGTCTTTGTTATAAAATTGTTTGTATGTCACCTGGGACTTGATTAATAGGTCTGTCTTGTTGATTAATGGTTGGCCTCACCTAGTTTCACCTGTGACTAAGGTCTATTGTTATTGATAGTTGGCTGTTGCTCCCTCCTCACTGCTGATTACCTCATTAGCATTTGACTGGTCTATTGATCTGGACCAAGGTGTTAGAATGCTGTCATAAATCTTAGCCAAATTAAATCTTAAGCCCCCATTCCTGTTCAGAGAAGGACTCTCTCTTTTTACAAAAATGGCCTCCTTAACTCCTCTTTCAAACCAGTTCTTCTCTCTGCTCAAAATCTTCACCTCACTGTCTTCAAAGGAGTGGTTTATAGCTTTTAGGTGCAGATGGACTGCACTTTGTGGTCCCGTGGAGGTCGATCTTCTGTGTTGGTACCAGGGCTGCTGCTAGCTTTTTTGGTGCCCTATGCAAAATGTCTTGATGGCGCCTCCGCCCCGCTGCATTAAATGACCAAACCCACAATTACTTTCTTTTCTTTCCATGTTCATTTTATTATCTTAAATTAAATACACAATATATAGTACTATAAACACAAGATGGAAATGTAAGTTTCCAACAAAAAATATTAATAAATATCTTAAATAACTAAATAAAACTTAAATATTCAAGTGTAAAACAAATACCACCCAATAAAAGTACAAATACGAATATAGATAGAATCATCCAACAAGTGAAGTATATGTAAACATTAACAGGCTCCTACAAATGTGTACGTCTACATTTTCTAGCTGCAAAGTTGTTTATCAAGTCATGAGAGCTTCTGTGCCAATTGGTGGTGAGTTCAAGGGGTAAAAGAAACGAAATATTCGTAACTGTAAATGATTACTACTACTACAATTTATTTATTTATTTTTTTGCAAAAAATGAATAAAAATAGTTTATTCAGCTTTAAGAAATGCACAGGAACTGTTGTCATTGTGAATGTATCATTGGCATCATATTTATTCACGGATTAAGTGCAATAAAAGCCCACGCACCAAATGTCCCCTAAACGCCTCAGAGTCACGTTAGCTGCAGAGTGGCAGGTAATAGGCTCCTCCGCTGACTCTCTCTCGTCTTCATCATTCTCTCAAACTTTGCCTGGGGTCTTGGAAAAGTTGGTGGGTCTTGGCCATCCCTGTTCTCTGAGGGAGGAGCCGGAGGAAAGAGAGAGAGCCCTTGGCGTCGCGGTTTTATTTGCATGCGCTTCACTTTGGCGAGCGCCGGAATGCGGCGCGCGAATTGCGGCGCGCGAAATGCGGCGCCGCGTGGGCACCGCTCGTTTTCGCCACAGGCGGCCACGGCACAGCCGATGTGGTGCCCCCCTCAGAGCACTTGGTGCCCTACGCGCTGTGCGTTACGTGCTTTATGGAAGCGGCGGCCCTGGTTGGTACAGCCTTTTGTGCAATGGCTGTTTGGTTTCCCCTATGTAACGTTCTTTACAACTGTCCTCACTGCACTCTATTGAATAAACTACATTGCTCTGTTTCTCTGTCAGCCTCTTGTCTTTCGGGTGGACCAGTTTCTGTTTAAGTGTGTTGCCAGGTTTGAAATAAACAGGGATGTCGTGTTCTCTAAAAATCCTTTGAAACTTCTCAGACAGGCCCGAGACATAAGGGATAGAGACACCCCTCCTGCTGGGGTCTTTATCCTTTCTGACCCCAGAAAGTTTATTTCAGTCTTTGTGATTTGCTAATTGCATCCATAAAAAATGTTATTTTGTGTGTTTTTGGTTTAATTGTGCAGCTCTGGCCTTTAAGAGGTAAATAAAGTCATCTGTTCAGAGGCTTCAGAGGCTAAACAACAGGAGAAAAAGTGTGTTTGAACAGACAGCTGCATTAAAGACACAAACAGTCAATCACAATTTCACAAAAATAGGAGATTGTCACAGGGATGAGCTCACAATTATGATAAATATAAAGGTTGTAATGTTTCTTGCCCGCTGACTTAGGATGAGCAAAAGACATATTCAAGTTGTCAACTGTTTTATTTTTGTACCAGGAGGTATTTAGAGAGCGTCGAAGGTGTTGTTTTTGATGGTTTCTGTGGATTCTCTGTCGGTGGCTCTTGTTTACACGAGCTCCAGTTTCGCAGAATTCACTCAGGAGTCGGTTCATTTGAGCTCAGCAGTGCGTCTGTGTCAGTTTGAGGCACATCTGATACTCCCGAGCCTGCGGTCGATCGGGCTCCGAAATCCCGAGCGCGGTTTTAATGTTTAATCGATTTTCCTCCGTGACGTTTGCTCCCGTTACATAAGGTCAACAAGCCCCGGCACACAGCTGCTGTTTCTCACACGACGGCTGCGGAAAAAAAACATCACTTTCTCCAGTCAGCCGCGGGCAACGAGAGCCGGAGAGTTAACGATGATAGTCCAAGTGTGATCAGTCGGCTTATTAAAAATGGGCAGATTGTGATTCACCATTTTTGTTGTTTTAAAGGACAGATATTAAAGGTCCCATAACATGCAAAATGGACTTTTCAGAGGTTTTAACCTTCCTACAGTGCTATTTGGGCCTTGTATGTTGTGCCCAAAGTGGTTTTTTGATTGATTCCCTCATGTTTTCACTAGAGAACTGTCTTTTCCGTCCCCCTCGGCTGAGCAGCAGACGGGGGCTCCTCACTAAGATGACGCGGTGTTTAAGCCACGCCTCCATGAAGCGCGCAGCCGCAAGAATAAAAACGGCTAATGCTAATGCTACACAGTAATTACATGATGGATACGACAGATCGAAGAGTTAGCTTGTTATTTACCAAACGGCAACGTGCGTCGTCGAGGTCCTGGAGCACGTCAAACTCCAGGTCAGATCCAGGACGTAGGACTCAGCACGACGCACCCTCAGGACGGATAAAATGTTTATTCAGTGTTTGTGTATCGCTGTTTACCGGAGCACACGGCGCATGCACCATCTCCGCTCTAGGCTTCGGCACGAGTTGGGCGGGGGAGGCAGCCTGCTCTCTGTTCGGGGGGGTCAGATCTCAGAGTGAGGAGGGGGGCCAGTCCAAGAAATGGGTGTTTTTTGGAAACTGTTATGTTATGGATATTACACAACACAAACATTTATCAACAAAGCCCTTAGAAAAGACTGTGTAAAGGGGAAAAGAGCAGAATATGGGATCTTTAAGCATTCTTTGTATTGTTATTGGCCCTTAAACCTGCTCTTGAGTGTCTTTACTTTGACTGCTCATGGTTTGGAACTAAAAATAAGATGTTTTGACAAAGAACAGTAGACCCTTTAAAATGTGAGGTCATCAAAATTCCTGAATGGAGGCAAAATGACGTTGACTGTAAGTGTTTCAGTGATGATCTCACATTAGAGCAGGCTCAAGTATAAATCCTTTTAATGAAAATAAAATAATGAGTCGACTAAAAAAATGTTGGTCGACTAAGACGCCATCGACCGATTAATCGACTAAAAGACCACAGCCCTAATTAAAACGTAAATGGCACTGGTCAGGAACATCACAATTAGATATTTTTCCTAAATGGTGCAGCTCTATTAAAGGCAACAGAAAAATACAAAGTGAACATGAATCGTGATAAATTAAAATCATGATCTGGCCCCAAGAATATTGTAGTAATCATTTGTTCCAATATCACCCGGACCTAATACAATCTGTTTTTTGAGTTCATGACATTTGGTTTCTCCAGATAATGATTATTAAACATCTCTTCAGTCGTTGATTAGTCACAATTATTCCACCTAATTATTGCAGCTGTAATTCTTAAATAACATCACAGTCCTAATCTGTTCTTATCTTTAGTCAGCTGTGGTTCTGACATTTACACAACAACAAGTCAGAGTTTACAAAACGGCTGTATTTTAAAGGCAAGTTTGTCTTTGTTGCAGCGGGTTATGCATAAACTGAGAGTCAGGGATTAGCGTTTCTGATCCGCACACAGGTCAAAACTTTAAATGAACATTAACATCTGAAACATGAGACGTAAAACTGTTTGTGTTTGGTAATAACGCTGCACTAAATATTAGGCAAGGCAAGTAACTGACTCTGGCACCAGCAGGAGGCCGGTCCATGTTTAGTCCTGACTCTGGCACCAGCAGGAGGCCGGTCCATGTTTAGTCCTGACTCTGGCACCAGCAGGAGGCCGGTCCATGTTTAGTCCTGACTCTGGCACCAGCAGGAGGCCGGTCCATGTTTAGTCCTGACTCTGGCACCAGCAGGAGGCCGGTCCATGTTTAGTCCTGACTCTGGCACCAGCAGGAGGCCGGTCCATGTTTAGTCCTGACTCTGGCACCAGCAGGAGGCCGGTCCATGTTTAGTCCTGACTCTGGCACCAGCAGGAGGCCGGTCCATATTTAGTCCTGACTCTGGCACTAGCAGGAGGCCGGTCCATGTTTAGTCCTGACTCTGGCACCAGCAGGAGGCCAGTCCCTGAGGTCCTCAGAGTGCGAGATGGTTCATGTGGCTCTAACATGTCAGAGATGTACTTTGGTGCTTTGGAGAGACTTGAACACAAGCAGAGCTGCTTTAAAGTCTATTCTCTGAGCCTGAAGCCAGTGCAGTGACCTGAGCACAGACTAATGTGATCGTACTTCCTGGTTCTTGTCAGGACTCGAGCAGCAGCGTTCTGGATGTACTGCAGCTGTTTTACAGCTCGTTTGGAGAGGCCAGTGAGCAGCCGTTACAGTAGTCTAACCTACTGGAGACAAATGCATGGATAAGTCTCTCCAAGTCTGGTTTAGACACTATACCTTTAATTTTGGCAATGATTTTTAGTTGGTAAAAGGCAGTTGATGTTATTGATATTGATGTTATTTGATGTGGCTGTCAAAGTTCAGGTCTGAGTCCATTATTACCCCCAGATTTCTAACTTGATTTGTCGGTTTTAGAGCGAGAGACTGGAGGTGACACTGACACTTTCTCTCTGTTTCTGCGGCCCAAAGACGATGATTTCAGTCTTGTCTGAGTTTAGCTGAAGATGATGCCCATGACATGCTCTGCTGCAGTGACTTTTTTTGAGCTTTTAGCCCTGTTCTAACAATGTTCCATCATCAAAAACATAACTAGTAGCATTCAGTTGCGTTCACGCTGTTTCGAGGAATGTTTATTAGAAAATTCACTCACTCAGAGCGTCAAACACACTTCTTGCTGAACTTCCTTGTTTCTGGGACATATTTTCAGACTTCATACGTCATTTATCTGAGAATCTTTTGCTGTTTTTTGTCCTTAAATCATCTTGTTCTGACTTGTTCTGAGCATTTTTGCCTCTAAACACCATCAATGCTGCTGCTCATTCGCACCTTAATGTTGGAAAACTTAACTAGATTGCGTGAGTGCTAGGCGCCATCTAGTGGTTGGATGTAGTCAGTAAGTATCTTTTGACAAAGGCTGATAAAAGCTGTCATTTAAGGAATAATTAACTTTTTTGTTATTTCAAAACATGAGGTGGCAAATTTAAGGTACTCAAGGGCATGTTTAAAGGCTAATAACAATATGAAAATGCAGAATATTTTAACTATTTTTAAAAATGTGAAAAACAGAACTGGCTCATTTTAAACTCTTTGCAGCTGTCACATGTATTGCATTTTGAGCATTGTAATTATTCACCGTGAGTTTTTCATGAGTCCCCGAGCGCTATTAGCCTATTAGCATGCTAATGGTGTAACCTAGTGCATTGATTTTCAACCAGTGGCCGGGGAACACCAGTTTGCCTTGAGGTATATGCCTTGAAAACATGTCAAATTTGAGTTAACAGATTCATGCATATTTAATTTAACATTTTGAAGTGTCCTGAACGTACTTCTCCACCAAAAGAGAAAGCAAAACCAATCAGCGTTGCCAAATTTAAAGAACTAGATCATGCCACAGACATTACTTATCACTTTATTTCCCAATTATTTTTACTTGTCGTTTATGTAGTGTAGTATTTTAGTAGATCGTGTGCCGTGGGGTCTTTTCAGATTAAAAAAAAGTGTGCCGCGACTCAAAAAGGTTGAAAAACACTGACCTAGTGTACATGAATACAACATTTCTGATCATTGTCTGATTTCGGGTTCAGGATCATAAAGAAATGTGATTTTTTTTTTCTGTTAGCCATCACCATTCCTCAAACTGTGTCACCAGCTTTATGAAATCAAACTTTCTCAATGACAAAGTAAACTTAAAGGACATATAATGTGCTAAATTAACTTTTTTGAGCTTTCCACCCTGTTCTAACATTATTCTGCCATCACAAACACATTTGAGTTGTGTTTAGCTTCATTCACGCTAGTTTCTTGTTAAATCCTGGTTAAAAAATCCTCTCCATTCAGCTGTCAACCGTCATCCGTTCTGAATTTTCTCGATGTGTGGCGTTTTCTCGATATGTGATGAGGCTCCGAGAATCTTCTGCTCGGTTTTTAAGTCCATAAATCATTGTTAGACTCGTTCTGAGCATTTCTGCCTCTAAACACAATCACTACGTTCATAACACATTTAAAATGTTTCCCTCTGCAGCCAGTTACTCATTTTATTTTTATTTCTAAAACATGAGATACTCAGGAGCAAGTTTAAAGGGCCTGTGCCTGATTTTGAACCGTGAGACAGGAACATGGTTTTGTTTGAAGAATTTGCCCCGCCCACATAGTCAAGCCTGTCACTCAATATTGCACCGTGACTCAGAAACGACTGTCTGGAATAGTCTTTTGCAGTTGATTCCTCACAGGGAGCTTTTAGGACTTTTGAAACTGCACCATGACAGAGAATCACAGTCTGGGATAGAGCCAAGCAGTTATTTTCCCATAATTCATAGTGTACAATGTGCCTGATTGGCTGAAAAGAGGTGACCCTGGCAAACACTTCTGCACTAGTTTTTCCCTAACAAAGTGCATCTATAATATGCACAGATTATAAATTACAAACCCACTGTTTTTCCATGAAGTTGCTTCTATCAAACAATGTGTGATTTAAAGATAATTTATCTTAACTAGAATAAATAAAAATCAGGTATAGGCCCTTTAAAGGCCAATAACAACACAAATAATGCATTATATTTGTCCTTTAATGCAGCACAAACAGCCAGAGAAATAAGCAATTAACATTTTTTAGTTTATATTGAATCAAATTGACACATTTTTGCTAAAAGTGTCACAATTGTTAGCATGAGACATTAGATCATTGCATCCTGCTTTCCTCTCTTTACACTTGCTTTATCATGTGTCCTGTCGGTTCAAAACAGACATTTATCACAAGATGCACTCGGCTACGAAAGGTTTACAAGGATTTTATGACCAGGACACGACTAATAAACCAGAACAGTGGAAGGTAATGCGGTTTACAGTGTACAGCGCACGTCTGGTTTGGTACAGTCTATTTCCTGGAGTGTACAGTATGTGCTCTGGGTTCTAATCAGGTTTTTATGCAGAGGGAAACCTAACGACACATCCTGTTTCTGTTGAGCGCTCAGAGTTTGTCAATCTTGATAGCGTTTTTGTCGCTTTGAGTCACATTTTTGTCACCTTGAGTCTCGTTTTTGTCGCTTTCAGTCACATTTTTGTCGCTTCCAGTCTTGTTTTTGTCGCTCTTAATCATGTTTTTTGTCACTCTTAATTGCTTTTTTGTCACTTTCCATCGTTTTTGTTGTTTTGAGTCGTATTAATCGTGTTTCTGTCTTGCTTAATCGCGTTTTTTCGCTTTTGAGTTTTGTTTTTGTTGCTTATAGTCACGTTTTTGACGCTCTACGACGCATTTTTGTCACTCTTAAATGCAAGTGTTTCACAACGTTGTTACTCTTGCTTTTTTGTCGCTTTGAATCGTCTTTTTGTCGTTTTGAGTCATATTAATCTTGTTTTTGTCGTGCTTCATTGCGTTATGCGTTGAGTCATGTTTTTGTTGCTTGTAATTACGTTTTTGATACTCTTAAATGCAAGTGTTTCACAACGTTTTGTCGCTTTTTTATCACATTTTCAATTAAATCCATTTTTTAATCACGTTTTCTCGCTCTTAATCACGTTTTTCTCACTCTTAATGCAGTTTTTCTCGCTCTTAATGCCGTTTTCCTCGCTTTTAATTGCATTTTTGTTGCTTTGAGTCGTGTGACATGGTTTACAGTGTACAGCTCGCGTCTGGTTTGGTACAGTCTATTTCCTGGAGTCTACAGTATGTGCTCTGGGTTCTAATCAGGTTTTTATGCAGAGGGAAACCTAACGACACATCCTGTTTCTGTAGAGCGCTCAGACCAGAGTGTGCCACTCTTTATAGCGTTTTTGTCACTTTAAGTCATATTTTTGTCGCTCTTAATTGCGTTTTTATCGCGTTGAGTTGTGTTTTTGCCATTTTGAGTCATCTTAATGGTGTTTTTGTCGCTCTTAATCATGTTTTTGTCGCTCTTAATTGTCACTCTTAATTGTATTTTTGTTGCTTTGTGTCATTTAATGCAGTTTACAGTGTACAGCTCGCGTCTGGTTTGGTACAGTCTACTTCCTGGAGTCTACAGTATGTGCTCTGGGTTCTAATCAGGTTTTTATGCAGAGGGAAACCTAACGACACATCCTGTTTCTTGTGACGACTCGGTTGAGCGCTCAGACCGGAGTGTGGCCTTTTCACGGATGCAGAGTCGAGGTCTAATCTTTGTCAGGGCGGTTTTGTCTGGTGCCTCGTTTCACTGTCGACAAAGAGAAGGAAAACTGAGCCTCATTGTTTATGCAGACGGACACTGACAGATCCTGGAAAGCACTGAGCCGAGGTCCACATCAGCACAAGATTATACTGACAACAGGCCTGTCATAATATGATTATAACGTGCAATAAAAGAGAGAAAGCCGTGTGATTTGGCCTCAATATTTGCACAACATTTTCCTATCAGCAGATTTGGGGACTCAGTTATGTTTATTTGAGTAATATTTTAATAAAACTGTGCTTCTCTGAGTATTTTTCCGACAAGAGAATTGACAAAAGACTGAAACGTGAACTGATAAACTAATAAAAGTGTTCACAATGTTCTGTCACTTTCACTCGCGACGTGTTGTTGTCGTTTTGTCGCTTTGAGTCATATTTTTAACCCTAACCTTACACTAATTGTGAAAAAAATAAATATAAAAAAAATAAATATAATATATATATATATATATATAAGTGGGTTGGGTAAAAAACAAGTATGCAATATTTACCAGCAGTAGTGGGAGATAAAGGACATTTCAACTGCAAAGCAAGGACTTAAAATTATCTTAATTATTATTTTATCTTATTTAGCGTATTTTCTAATTGTGACTTTATTAGGTGTATTTATGAATACTAGTTTTAAATCAATCAGGTGTCTGTTTGTGGAGGAAAAATGTGTTGAAAATTGCAAGTAAACAGACTGATGACGTCACACCAGGGAGACAAACGATATTCACCTTATTCCTGAAGTTGTCGTACCCGCCGCCGTCTTGTTTCCGTTGTAGTTCACATGGAGCAGACGAGCTCAACAGAAAATAAGTTCTACTTGGACTAAAAAGACGTTTTCAGGAAATCGTTGCGTTGTGACTTGTTGTTGCTCGTGTTCATTAAACATTTTACACAAATCAATCTACTTTATGTAACATTTTAGTGTCAGACTTTTCCCTCGTTCGTCATTAGCTTTAACGGAGTTCTCGTCAAACGGAAGTGCGTTTACAACAAAACGGCAAAAAAACGCAAAAGTGGGCGGGGCAGAATAAGGTCAATAGCATAATTTGGAAAAAAATAAACTACTTTTTCGACCCTTTAAACATTAATTCAGCAAAATAAAGATGTTCCGATATATTCTTTGTCAAGTTAAAAAGTCTGTGACATTAGATGAGTTTTGGTTTTGTGTACAGTGTGGTTGCCATGTGCCGTGTGATCAATCAGGAAGTAAAACTAAAAACATAAAAAAATGTTGAACTGGGATAGAATTTTAGCTGAATTTTAAATATATTTATCCTAACTGCGTTTATTTAAATGAGTAGTCCAACCTGTCAGAGGCGCTTTAAGGAGAGAAAGGTCATGAGTTCATCTGTGCGTGATCCAAAGTCTGTGTCAGTGATAAATGTGAGCTGCATGTGACGCCGTTTATCTACCACTGTTTACTTCATTTTCTTTTTTTAGATGTCAGATACAAAGTAAATACTTAGCAGAGGTGTAGACTTTTATATTGGTTATCTGACTTCAGAGTCTCTTTCACATTACCATTTTTGCTAATTTCCGGAATTTTGTGATGTCATCTGCACATGTTCTGTGTATCTGCGTTTGTTGTGTGTAGGATCTACTTTAAGGCTGATCTTTATGTCTCGAGGGAGAAAAATGCATTTTAAGAAAACGGCCTTTGAAGTTACAATGTCCCAGAGAAATCTATGGATGAAGTGAATTCAATGGAAGAATAAAACATCTTTAGGAGCACATTGGACAAGTTTGTTGTTTCCACATGAAAGTCGATGTTGTTGAGAGAGAAAACTGACCAAAAAAAAAGTTAAAAAAAAGTTTTGCCTGTAGTGTCTTGCCTTAAATTGCATTTTATCCATAAAATTGCAAATTCAGAATCAGAATCAAAAAACGGTTTATTGCTGTTGTCAGTGATCAAAATTCACAAATATAGGAACTTGCTTCGGTATGAAGTGCAACATAAAACAATGAATAAAATATAATAAAATATATAAAATAGGCATGCGTAAAATTAAGAATAAGATCAAATAAAATAGACTAAGATAGACTAGATCAGGAGTGTCCAAACTTTTTTCCATCGAGGGCCGCATATTGAAATATAGACCAAGCGGAGGGCCACAAATCAATCGTGAAACGTTCAAAAAAGCTTCATTTATCTGATGTTTTAAGCTCCACCACATCTACATTCAGTCTCAGTGCCTTAATATCAGGTCTGTATTGCACCTAAATGTTAGTTTTTTAGGATAGAATTGTAGAAAATCTAAAATTTGCTGTAAAAAGTACTTCTCAGGACAATGTGGGCCAATTCACCAGGAAGCCTAAGGGCCAAGAAAAATTGGTCTGAGGGCCGCATTTGGCCCCCGGGCCTTAGTTTGGACATGCCTGGACTAGATTAAGACAGAGCAAATGTAGCAGTGCCATTATGTTCAATTGATTTGCCTCAACAAATTCACCGGACAAACATCCGTCTGTATCGTAGCAACTGTAGAGACCCAGCAATTCCGCGTGTATGAATGTCTCAGTGTAATCGTCTCCTCTTCCCTCAGGAGTGTCTGCGAGCCTGTGCCGTGTCACCGGTGGCGTCCTGGGCATTCACTGGAGCAGCATCCTCAGTCTGGGCTGGGTCCCCCTGGCCGACGGCAGAGGCGGCGCCACCTGCTGGGAGTCCTGCTGCATGTCGCCTCGCTGCAGCGCCGTGTGGAGCCTGGGGGGGCGCTGCGTGCTGCTGTCCTGCACCCGGAGCAGAGGCTGCGCCATCAGCTTCCTGCCGCAGCCCAACCAGGAGTCTCTGGGGCTCCTGCAGCTGCTGTCCAAGGTGCAAAAAATACTCAAGTAAAAGTGCAGAGAGGTGTGCAAAAAAATACAGAGGTGTGCAAAAAATACTCAAGTAAAAGTGCAGAGACGTGTGCAAAAAATACTCAAGTAAAAGTGCAGATAGGTGTGCAAAAAAATACTCAAGTAAAAGTGCAGATACGAGTGCAAAAAATACGCAAGAGGTGTGCAAAAAATACTCAAGTAAAAGTGCAGAGAGGTGTGCAAAAAATACTCAAGTAAAAGTGCAGAGAGGTGTGCAAAAAATACTCAAGTAAAAGTGCAGATAGATGTGCAAAATACTCAAGTAAAAGTGCAGATATGTGTGCAAAAAATACTCAAGTAAAAGTGCAGAGAGGTGTGCAAAAAATACTCAAGTAAAAGTGCAGATATGTGTGCAAAAAATACTCAAGTAAAAGTGCAGAGAGGTGTGCAAAAAATACTCAAGTAAAAGTGCAGATATGTGTGCAAAAAATACTCAAGTAAAAGTGCAGATATGTGTGCAAAAAATACTCAAGTAAAAGTGCAGAGAGGTGTGCAAAAAATACTCAAGTAAAAGTGCAGATATGTGTGCAAAAAATACTCAAGTAAAAGTGCAGATACTTGTGCAAAAATACTCAAGTAAAAAGTGCAGAGAGTGTGCAAAAATACTCAAGTAAAAGTGCAGAGAGGTGTGCAAAAATACTCAAGTAAAGTGCAGTGTGCAAAAATACAGAGGTGCAAAATACTCAAGTAAAAGTGCAGATATGTGTGCAAAAATACTCAAGTAAAAGTGCAGAGAGGTGTGCAAAAATACTCAAGTAAAAGTGCAGATATGTGTGCAAAAAATACTCAAGTAAAAGTGCAGATATGTGTGCAAAAAATACTCAAGTAAAAGTGCAGATAGATGTGCAAAAAATACTCAAGTAAAAGTGCAGATATGTGTGCAAAAAATACTCAAGTAAAAGTGCAGAGAGGTGTGCAAAAAATACTCAAGTAAAAGTGCAGAGAGGTGTGCAAAAAATACTCAAGTAAAAGTGCAGAGAGGTGTGCAAAAAATACTCAAGTAAAAGTGCAGAGAGGTGTGCAAAAAATACTCAAGTAAAAGTGCAGATATGTGTGCAAAAAATACTCAAGTAAAAGTGCAGAGAGGTGTGCAAAAATACTCAAGTAAAAGTGCAGAGAGGTGTGCAAAAAATACTCAAGTAAAAGTGCAGATAGATGTGCAAAAAATACTCAAGTAAAAGTGCAGATATGTGTGCAAAAAATACTCAAGTAAAAGTGCAGATACGAGTGCAAAAAATACTCAAGTAAAAGTGCAGAGAGGTGTGCAAAAAATACTCAAGTAAAAGTGCAGATATGTGTGCAAAAAATACTCAAGTAAAAGTGCAGAGACGTGTGCAAAAAATACTCAAGTAAAAGTGCAGAGAGGTGTGCAAAAAATACTCAAGTAAAAGTGCAGATATGTGTGCAAAAAATACTCAAGTAAAAGTGCAGATAGATGTGCAAAAAATACTCAAGTAAAAGTGCAGATATGTGTGCAAAAAATACAGAGATGTGCAAAAAATACTCAAGTAAAAGTGCAGAGAGGTGTGCAAAAAATACTCAAGTAAAAGTGCAGAGAGGTGTGCAAAAAATACTCAAGTAAAAGTGCAGAGAGGTGTGCAAAAAATACTCAAGTAAAAGTGCAGATATGTGTGCAAAAAATACTCAAGTAAAAGTGCAGAGACGTGTGCAAAAAAATACAGAGGTGTGCAAAAAATACTCAAGTAAAAGTGCAGATATGTGTGCAAAAAATACTCAAGTAAAAGTGCAGAGAGGTGTGCAAAAAATACTCAAGTAAAAGTGCAGATAGATGTGCAAAAAATACTCAAGTAAAAGTGCAGATATGTGTGCAAAAAATACAGAGGTGTGCAAAAAATACTCAAGTAAAAGTGCAGAGAGGTGTGCAAAAATACTCAAGTAAAAGTGCAGAGAGGTGTGCAAAAAATACTCAAGTAAAAGTGCAGATAGATGTGCAAAAAATACTCAAGTAAAAGTGCAGATAGATGTGCAAAAAATACTCAAGTAAAAGTGCAGATAGATGTGCAAAAAATACTCAAGTAAAAGTGCAGAGAGGTGTGCAAAAAATACTCAAGTAAAAGTGCAGATATGTGTGCAAAAAATACTCAAGTAAAAGTGCAGATACGAGTGCAAAAAATACTCAAGTAAAAGTGCAGATACGAGTGCAAAAAATACTCAAGTAAAAGTGCAGAGGTGTGCAAAAAATACTCAAGTAAAAGTGCAGAGGTGTGCAAAAAATACTCAAGTAAAAGTGCAGAGACGTGTGCAAAAAATACTCAAGTAAAAGTGCAGATACGAGTGCAAAAAATACTCAAGTAAAAGTGCAGATATGTGTGCAAAAAATACTCAAGTAAAAGTGCAGAGAGGTGTGCAAAAAATACTCAAGTAAAAGTGCAGATATGTGTGCAAAAAATACTCAAGTAAAAGTGCAGAGACGTGTGCAAAAAATACTCAAGTAAAAGTGCAGAGAGGTGTGCAAAAAAATACAGAGGTGTGCAAAAAATACTCAAGTAAAAGTGCAGATAGGTGTGCAAAAAATACTCAAGTAAAAGTGCAGATATGTGTGCAAAAAATACTCAAGTAAAAGTGCAGAGAGGTGTGCAAAAAATACTCAAGTAAAAGTGCAGAGAGGTGTGCAAAAAATACTCAAGTAAAAGTATCACATTAAAAAATCTACTTAAAGTCTATAACGAAGGTTCTCATGTTTCTCTAATTCTAACTGAGTTTGGTGGGAGGGCACCTGTGTTAAATATTTATCTTAGTTTTACATTTGTGAAGTAGCAGTTTATGAAGAAATTTTTAAAATAAAAGTTTAAAATGACAGTAAGTAGTGATGAGTTCTTAAATGGAATCCCTCTGTGATGTCATCAAAAAGTGATACACAGTTGAAAATAAATATCAAATCAAATCAAATCAATTTATTTTTATAATGCCCAAAATCACAACAACAGTTGCCTCGATGGGCCAGACAGTTAACGCTAAATAGACAGTTAACGCTCAACTGAAACATCTTTCTGACAGTTTAAAGTGTCATTCAACAAAATAAAGGTGTTATTAGGTATTATAATTTAAGATTTTTGGCCCTTGTTTTCAAAATGGTTGCTATTTATTTTCAACTGTGTATCACTTTTTGATGACATCACAGAGGGATTCCATTCTAGAACTCTGCACTACTTCCTGTCATTTTAAACTTTTATTTTTAAAAAGTTCTTCAAAAGCAACACATTTAAATTTCCAGAGTAGAAAGGTCAGTTAGTTTTGCTTTTCTTCTTCAAAAGAATCTAATTTATGGAACAGTATCTAATATATCTCTAGATAAAATGAAAAATGATTGTGGGCTCAACATTTTTCTGAGTATTTTTCCAGTAAAACCCATAAATCTGGATTGTTCTTCATCAAAAATGCAAAGAGTTGATCATAATTTCCTAAAACATAATGTAAAATACAATAATAAATGTGTTTAAAGCAGCTCTGATGTCACTCACATGTGTCTGAGGCTTTTACTGACACTAAATCATCTACATTTGTCATATTTTGTGATATTCTGAGGTTAATCCCAGTTTCTCAGTGAAATCACATTATGTTCCACTTAACTTTTGTCTCCGTTCTCAATTTAGAATGTTTTTGTTTACAGACTTTTAAAATGTCTACAGACTTCAAGTAAAAAAACAAATTTACTTACTCTTATAAAAAAAATGTTTAAAAGACACATTATTCTAAACTGATTGAACATCAAAAACACAGCTGGAGTGGTGTTTAGTTTCATTCACATTCGTTTCATTAATCCTATTTACGAGCTTGTCTCCTCACAAAGTACTCCGTTTCAATTTCCAGACTTATTACGTCAAAGGTAGCGATACGGATGTCCCTTTTGCTGTTTTTAAGTCCATAAATCCTCTCCAAACTCAAATCACGTTCATTAGAACTGCGCCCTTGTGTCACCATGCGGTCACGTAGCTTAAATAGCTAGGTTTTGTTTGTTAATTGCCTCTGCTGTCAGTAGACGGCGCGATGAGGGAAAGCACAGACGGAAAGCTTTGTGTTGTTCTTAAAGTATGTTATTTTAAATTCTAAAACATGAGATACCAAAGTAAAGTGACTCAAGAGCATGTTTTAAAGGGTGTATGACGGGTTTTTACGATTGTCTAATTTTGACTTTATTCAGTGTATTAATACCTGTTGTAAATATAAATTATAGTTTTACACCAATCAGGTCGCTGTTTGTGGAGAAAAGTTGTAAAATCTGTTGATAATTACAGGAAGTAAACAAACTGATGACATCACACTGGGGAGACAAAGGTTAGGCATAATTTACACAAAATAAACTACTTTTTTGACCCTTTAAACTTTGATTCAACAAAATAAAGATGTTCAAGTGTGTTTCTCTTTGTCAAATGAACAAAATCTGTGACATTAGATGAGTTTTGGCCCAATGTACAGTGTGGTTGCTATGGTAATTTCCTAGTGTGATGTCATACTTTACAACCAGGAAGTAAAATTTAAAACCAAAAAAATTGCTAAATGGGGTAAAATTTGTAAAGATTTTTGCAGAAATTTGAATATATTTATCTTTTATCTGCATTTTAGTTAAATGTGTATTTCAACCTGTCATAGGCCCTTTAAAGACCAATAACAAAACAATGAATGCATAATGTGTAATTTATTTATTTTTATATTAAAGTCTTATTGATCTCTAGCACAGCATTGAATATTTTAGAGCCGGAACAAGTATAATCCATTTCAACTATCCAATTATGGAGATGGCCGCCCTCTAATTAAGCAATCAAACGATCATTATCTGGACTTTACACAGACTCCAAAACATGTCATGAGCTGAGAAGAGGTTTTATGACTCAGACAGAGCAGGAATCACAGAAAATCACACGGGAAATGTGTAAACTGAGTTATTTTTGATGATAACACTATTTTGTCTGTAAATATTATCCACCTGGACGTCCGCAAACAGCTCCACTTCAGTTTTATCTGGGCAAAAATGGAGTAAAAATCACATATTCACAGGCTTTATGCGTTCTAAACAACTTATCGATTAATGGAAAGAATAATCTCCAGACTGATCGATTAAATAAATAATTGTTTTTTGCTGCCTTAGTGTATTTAATAACTTTTAAAACATAATACGTTTTTTTTCCCCCTGCATCTTTTCAATAAGTTGGTGTGATCAGTGAGCAGACGAGAGAAATTCTGTCCAAAAAACATCATTATTTCCTTAAAGTGCGTATGACAGGTTTTCATGAATTTCTAATTTTGACTTTATTTAATGTATTAATACCAGTTGTACAAATACATTTTAGTTTTACACCAATCAAGCAGCCGTTTGTGGAGAAATTGTGGAGAAATATATTGAAAAATATGTTAAAAGATACAGGAAGTAAACAAACTGATGACATCACGCTGGGGAGACTAAAGTTAAGCATAATTTACAGAAATAAACGACTATTTTTGATCCTTTAAACACTGATTCAACAAAATAAAGGCGTTCACATGTATTTTATTTGTAAAATTAAAAAAATCTTTGACACTGGATGAGTTTTGGCCCAGCGTACAGGATGGTTGCTATGGTAATTTCACAGTGTGATGTCATCATTTACAACCAGGAAGTAAAACAAAAAAGTAAGTAAGTAAGTAAAAGGAAGTATTTTAACAAAATTTGAAATATACTGATCTTAATTGTATTTTTGTCAAATAAGTCATCCAATCTGTCAGGGGCACTTTAAACTTTTAGTCAAAGCTTCGTAGAATAAGAACAAATCCAATTGAAATAGTAATGAGTTAAAGTGCATATGACAGATTGAAATACACATTTAACTAAAATGCAGTTAAGATAAATATATTCACAATTCTACTAAAATCTTTACAAATTTAACCCCAGTTTAGCGATATTTTAGGTTTTAAATTTTACTTCCAGGTTGTAAAGTATGACATCACGCTAGGAAATTACCATAGCAACCACACTGTACACTGGGCCAAAACTCATCTAATGTCACAGATTTTTTCATTTGACAAAGAGAAACACATGTGAACATCTTTATTTTGTTGAATCAAAGTTTAAAGGGTCAAAAAAGTAGTTTATTTTGTGTAAATTATGCATGACCTTTGTCTCCCCAGTGTGATGTCATCAGTTTGTTTACTTCCTGTAATTGTCGACCGATTTTTCAACTTTTCTCCACAAACAGCGACCTGATCGTGTAAAACTATAATTTGTATTTACACAAAGTATTAACACACTGAATAAAGTCAAAATTAGAAAATCATAAAAACCTGTCATACGCCCTTTAATAAGAAAACTTTGAAAACCTGTGTTTGAAATTCAACCGACAATGAAGCAAAGACTGTTTATATGTCATGTAGAACAATTTTAGACCTGTATGAAGCTGTTTATTTATCTTTTTTTTTCCTGTTTTTAGGGTCCAGTCACCCTGAACAGAAAAAGAAGATCTGACCCGACGACAAACCCCAAAGCTCCTCCTCCGCTGACACCTCCCGACACAGTGAGTCCAAATACAAAATACATCGCTTTGTGGTTCGTCTTTGTGACAGCGTTAGACGTCACAGTTCGCTCAAATGTAGTGAAGATGATTATATTTAAGATTGTACTGAGCATTTTTCCCGTTTGTCCCTGGTTTGCATGGATGTATTAAATGAACTGGATAAGACACGCCCCCTCTGTCTGTGTCCCAGATTGATTAGTGGCCGTGCGAGGTACTGCAGCCTCTTGGGACCAGCCTTTTTCTAAAATTGCTCATTATAATCACAGACAGGACTGAATTATTATCGGTATTTAAATAAAATAGAAGGAAATGTTCTTTTCTACCGTTTCTAAAATCACAGAAATTACCGTTTTTATTGACCTTATTCCTGAAGTTGCCGTATGCGCCGCCGTCTTGTTTCCGTTGTAGTTCACATGGAGCAGACGAGCTCAACAGAAAATAAGTTCTACATGGACTAAAAAGACGTTTTCAGTAAATCGTTGCGTTGTGACTTGTTGTTGCTCGTGTTCATTAAACATTTTACACAAATCAATCTACTTTATGTAACATTTTAGCGGCGAGACTTTTCCCTCGTTCGTCATTAGCTTTAACGGAGTTCTCGTCAAACGGAAGTGCGTTTACAACAAAAGTGCAAAAGTGGGCGGAGCAGAATAAGGTCAATATGAAGTGGGGGATTGTCGTCTCGTGGCGCCCTAAAGTAAAGATGGCAGCCTCCGTATCAGGAAGTAAAACAAAGATGGCCGCCTCCGTATCAGGAAGTAAAACAAAGATGGCCGCCTCCGTATCAGGAAGTAAATGCGGAAGTAAGAAACTTTTTTGGGGTCATGCGCCAATGAGCTCACTCCATAGGGATAAACAGGGCGGCCATTTTGGATTCATCTTCCAGGTTTTATTATAGTTCTATGCCGGTTTGACAGTTTTTGTAAAGTTTATAATGTCACTTCCTGGTTGGACATGGAAAGCAAATATGACACAGTTAGAGGTAATTCCACAGCTGTTTCCTAGCAACAATTTTGAAAACAAGGGCCAAAATCCATATAAATTACACAACTGATACAGAAAGATGTGTCAGTTGAGTGCATAGAACTATAATAAAACCTGGAAGATGAATCCAAAATGGCGCCCTGGTTTGTTTAGGTTTTATTTTATTTTTTTACATACATACATACATATTATACATATTTTTTAGGATTTTAGGTTTTAAATGAAGATGAAATGTACTTTTATCTGTTAAAATGTGTGATTAGTTGTACATTTAGCATCTCTTTGGAGCATCTTGGACCATAATAATAATTAAAACAATACATACAGTAATAACTGACTGTATTGAACTAGTAAACCCATTTATTTGCCTGAAACTCCAGTTAAGGGCTACTCGGAGTGTGAAACAAAACTTAGGGGGAACTCTAGACAAAAAGGTTGGGAAGTCGATTAATCGGTCGATGATGTTCTAGTCGACTAATCGTTTTGTTTCAATTTATACGATTTATACGATAAAAACGGCAAAAAGTGAAGATATGGAGTAGGGCTGTGATCCTTTAGTCGATTAATCGGTCGATGGAGTCTTAGTCGACCAAGATTTTTATTAGTCGACTGATCATTTTATTAAGATTCAAATTATATATGTGACAAAAACGATAGAAACGAAAGAAGATATGGAGTGAGTTAACTGAACGTTTTTGAGTCTAACATACAAATTCTCTGTTTCCTATCACTTTTCTGTATAAATAGTTGTTTTAGCATGAACTCTTGTGCAGTTTTGTTCTTTTGAGCGCAGTTTGGGTCAAATACATTGAGATACTTAAAGTGCCTCTGACAGGTTGAAATACACGTTTAACTAAAATAGAAAAGATAAATATATTCAAATTTCTACTGAAATATTTACAAATTTTACCCCAGTTTAGCTATTTTTTAGGTTTTCAATTTTACTTCCTGGTTGTAAAGTATGACATCACACTGGGAAATTACCATAGCAACCACACTGTACACTGGGCCAAAACTCATCTAATGTCACAGATTTTGTTCATTTGACAAAGAGAAACACATGTGAACCCCTTTATTTTGTTGAATTAATGTTTAAAATGTCAAAAAAGTAGTTTATTTTGTGTAAATTATGCGTAACCTTTGTCTCCCACAGTGTGATGTCATCAGTTTGTTTACTTCCTGTAATTGTCAACAGATTTTTCAACTTTTCTCCACAAACAGCGACCTGATCGGTGTAAAACTACAATTTGTATTTACACAAAGTATTAATGCACTGAATAAAGTCAAAATTAGACAATCGTAAAAACCCGTCATACGCACTTTAATAGTTTTGATACATTTTTGTCACCCCCTTTTGAGTCGATTAATCGATCGATGGGGCAGGTCTTTGGTCGACCAAGAATTTCGACTCCAGCCCTAAACACGAGCGATAATGATTTTTTTTCGATATATTGTGCAGCCCTAGTGGGGAGAGTATGTAAATGAACGTTTGGTCAAATATCTCAAGAATGCCTTTCAGGGTGTTGGTTTTACTGGGATTGTTTAAGTCACAACAAAGCGTCCTCGTAAACCCCCTGCAGGTACAGCACAGTCGTTTGTTTCAAATCAGTCGAGGTAAAAGGGAAAGGCCTCTGATGACATCCTGCTTTAAGGGTTTGAGTAAAATACAAATACAGCAACAAACAAAACTGTGGTGAGCGGGTGGGGTGTCAACAATTATGACTAACGACCCGGATTAATGGCTTAACCTTCACAACTACCAGAATCCTATACGTTCAAGAAAGTCTGAACTACAGGATTAACAGGTTTAGACAGGTTGTTTTCAGTGGAAATTATGTCACTTTAAAGGAGACATATTATGTAACTTGATTTTTAAAGGGAACATGTTCTGCCACAGTGACTTTCTTGAGCTTTTAATCCTGTTCTAACAATGTCACGTCATTAAAAACACACACCTGAAGTAGCATTCAGCTGCATTCACGCTGTTTTGAGGAATGTTCATTAGAAAATCCTCTCCCTCTGAGCGTCAAACTCACTTCCTGCTGAACACGGTCGATCCGGGACGTATTTTCAGATCATCTACGTCACTTATCTTATATAAGAGTCGTTCTGAGCATAAACACAATAAATGCTGCAGCAAACCGTCCTTATTAACCTTATCTCGCCCACTTTTGCCACAGATGCGCGCTTCTGTTGTAAACGCACTTACGGTTTGACGAGAACTCTGTTAAAGCTATTGGTGAACGAGGGAAAAGTCTGACGCTAGATTGATTTGTGTAAAATGTTTAATGAACACGAGCAACAACAAGTCAACAACGCAACGATTTCCTGAAAACGTCTTTTTAGTCGAGTAGAACTTATTTTCTGTTGAGGTCGTCTGCCTCGTGTAAACTACAACAGAAACAAGACGGCGGCGCGAACGGCAACTTCAGGATTAATGAATAGCATTTGTTGACGGATAACTTCACTAGATTGTATATTGCGCTGGTGCCATCTGCTGGCTGGATGCACTCAGTAAATGTAATTTCATACAAGGCTGATAAAAAAATTAATTTAATGAATAAGAAATGTTTTTGTTGTTGTTTCAAAACATGAGATGGCAAATTTTAGGTGCTCAAGAGCATGTTTAAATAGCAATATGAAAAATGCTGAATAATTTTCCTTTAAGGTGAAACACTACAGGCAAATCCCTTTTTTTTGTTTTGTTTTGTTTTTGGGTCAGTTTACTCACCACTTTGTAGCTCTTGTCCATGACAGTTTGAACAACTCATTCATGTAGCTTGCACCTTTGCCACATTTGCAGTTTTTTCCCGTCTCCTGCACAAACTAAACCATATTAATATTGTCTTTTTTTTTTTTTTCTGTCGCAGCAAAGCCCTGACCCCGACTCGGCCGGTCCGACGCTCGCCGCCCTCAGCGCCGTCACGTTAGTCCAGATCGACAACGGGACCTCGGAGTCCAGAGTCCAGGACCAGAGCCAGACCAACTCCACGGCCCCAGACCAAGAGGAGAGGACGGCGAACAAGAGCGGCACCGAGGACACAGCGCCCCCTACGGCCTTAACCACTCCTACTGCGGCGGGTAAGGATTGACCTGTTACCGTGAGGCTGGACTTTTGATTAATCTCTTTCATTTCCTAATTTTAAATTTTATTTCATTGTTCATTTCAATTGTACTCACATGTAATACATTCAAATTTTTAAAAAGCACCACCACAATCGAAAAGGAGCCGATCGAAGAAAAAAATCGTAGAAAAATCTGCCCCTTTCTAAAACACACATAACTGAAATACTGGTAATAATAACAATAATAAACTAATAATGGTCTTAGAATACATTTTGTTATGATTTTTTTGAACATGCAACGCTTCCATTAATGATTTTATTTAATTTGTGTTTAATTTTTATGTTTTTTTATTATTAAAATCTTTGTAAGTCCGTGTGGTGTTTGTAAATGTATTTTCGGAGCGTTTCAAGCTCTCGTTGTCGCCCCCTGCTGTCTCTGCGCAGAAAACCAGCTGCAACATTTGCAGAAAATAACTCTCCTGAGAAACATGAAATGTTTTTTGTATGTGTTTGTACTTCCTTATTTCAATGAAAAATATGGAGAAAAAAAAGTAGATTTTGCGTCTTCTCAAAAGCAGTGTAATTTCACAGGAGAGCTGCAGGGGGAGCTCTGTCCCTGAATTTACTTGGTTCTGCTTTATTTACATTTGTCAGAGGAAATTGCATTATACTTGCAAGTTTCAAGAAAATAGAACAGACTATAACTAGAAACTATAGTTCATGTTTTATGGTTTATGGTTTAATTGGTCGGGTGTTTATTATGTCACGATAAAGTTGAGTTCATGTTTGGTATTCAGAAAGGCTTGCTCTTTGTGTGTACTTGAAATACTCGTATGATCAGTGTTTTAATAATCCTGCAATTATAATCCAGGTTGATTATCAGGTTGAAGGTGCAGTCAGACTTTGCAACGTGTACATCTTAAGTATTTAGATGCAATTAAAAAGTTTGCTATTTTAGGCTTTGAAGAGAATATTGAGTGCTGGATCTTGCTGCAGACCATGAATTACAAATAAAGATCATATTTTAATGTCTGCTTTCCTGTTGCAGTGCGCCCCCTGGTGGTGTCGGCGGGCGAGAGCGTGGAAGTCACTCTGCCTCGGAACGAAGTCGAGCTCAACGCTTACGTCGTCCCAACTCCTCCAGAAGGTAATGACGAAATAATGCATTTAAAGAGAACAAATCATTAAAAATCTATGTTTTTGAGCTTTTAACAATATTTTTCTTATCAAAAACAAACCTGCTGGAGTTGTCTCGTGCTCCATTCATGTTTTTTTCTTTTGTGCGATTTATGCCAAATTGTTGCGTAACAATTGGAAGCCCTGAAGTCTCCTGCACAGTTTGTGATTCCATAAACCCGGCCTGTTCAGACACACATTCTTCTACTGTGACGTTTTTGAGCTTTTAATCCTGTTCTAACAATGTCCCGTCATCAAAAACACACCTGGAGTTGCATTTAGCTGAATTCAAGCCATTTTGAGGAATCCTGGTTTGAAAATCCTCTCCCTTCGACCGCCAAAAACTCTTCCTGCTGAACTCCCTCCATCCGTGACCTTTGTTCAGGTTTCATACGTCATTTATTTGAGAATCTTCTGCTGTTTTAAGCCCTCAAACTATCACAGACTTTCTATCACTGAGCATTTCTGCCTCTAAACACAATCACTGCTACTGCTAGCTTGATAATAGCGTGTCGCGCATTCTCTTAAAGTGATAACGCAACTAAATTGTGTAGCATTAGGCGCCATCTACGGGCTCCAAACACAACAGAGAAACTTGTTAATTTAGTGTATAATGACCTTGTTTCAAATGAATTTTAGTTTTGGTAATGACGAGATGATCGATACCAAACAGGTAAATTATTTCTGACTGAGGAAGCTTTGTTGGTCAGCTCTTCACTCAACTATTTGGCCAGGCCAACTTTCCATCTCCCCTGGTTATTGAAAAGGCACATCGCTCTCCGGGAGCATCAATAAGACGAGATGCCAAAGCTGGTCCGCGACCAATTCTTGTGAAGTTTCTCCATTTTCAAGACAAGCTAAAAGTTCTTCGTCTCTCCCGTGAGAAAAAAGAGCTTGTATACAAAGGAAGTAGAATATATATATATCCTGACTTCAGTGCTGGATTAATGGAAAAACGGCGTCTGTTTACTCCAGTAAAAAAGAAGCTCCGTGACAAGGATATCGAGTATGCCTTGCTGTTTCCTGCAACTCTTCGAGTCCGCATTGATGGCAAATCACTCTTCTTTCGCTCTCCGGATGAAGTTGAGGCGTTCTTACGCGATGCTGACAAGGAACCTACCTGAATGTGGTCGGTAATTATCTTCATTATTTGACTCTCGTGTCTCATTGAGTTACTTTATCTTCATGAACTATTTTGACTGTGGCATGGGAGCCGAAGTGACCACGTGATTCTGCGTTTGCCGTAAACCGCACTCTTCAGTCGTGACGTTGTGTCGTACAGTTACTATATTAGTTGTAACTGTATTCGACTATTTGTGTTGAGCAGAGTTTTGTCTATCTTAAGTTAAAGGAAATTTATATATAGATAGAATATTAGTTTATAAATACCAATAAAGTTTGGTTTGTAATTAATTTGCTTTAAGGAAAGTATAGTTCCTCTGCTATAAAAAAAATAAAAAAAAAAAAAAAAAAAAAGACTTCCCTCATATTGCAGACTGAGTTTGTTGTTTTGTCTTTTTGTTTTTGTATAGTGAATCCTAAAGTTGATCCAGTTGTTTTGTGCTATGTGTGTTTGTGTGTGCCTGTGTGTGTCTGTTACTGTGCTCTTGACTAGTAGTTATTTTATTATTTACATTCTTATTATGCAGTACTATTTTCTTGTTTATTCTCTTTTCCTTAGACTATGGTTAATGGTCTTCAAATCATTCATGTAAATATCAGAAGCCTATTACCAAAGATTGACCAATTAAAGGCTTGGCTAGCCTACAATAAACCTAGCATTATTACAATATCTGAGACATGGCTTTCCTCTAGTGTCTCTGATACTGACATCTGTCTGGACAATTATATTCTGTATAGAGCAGATAGAAGTTCTAGAGGGGGTGGGGTTGCTACTTATGTGTCATCAAGCCTACAGTCACATGTCATCTGTCCAAAGGAGAAACCTCTTCATTTTGAAGGCCTGTTTGTTAAATTAATTTTACATGAAAATAAACATTTAATAATTGGAAATATATATAGACCTCCTATGTCTCCTTCTGAATCAGTAAAAAATATTGTATCGACTGTTAAATCTTTAGGCTGTAATAGTGAACTGATTCTTCTTGGTGATTTTAATATAAACTGGTTGGCTTCTTCGTTTGCCACAGAACGCAATATGTTTAATAGCTCAAACCTTTCTCAATTAATTAATAAACCAACAAGAATTAGTTCTAAATCTAAATCCCTTATAGACTGGATCTTAGTAACCCATCCAGAGAGATTTCAGGACTCAGGTGTTTTATCCGACTGTTTCAGTGATCATTGCATCATCTATTGTATTTGGAAAATTAAAACTCCTCATTTTCCTCCAAAATTAATCAAAAGTTCCGCCAAATGAAATCATTGAATAATGAGGACTTTCTTAATGACTTGGTAAATATTAATTTGTCTAGACTTAATCTAATACCATCCATAAATGAGGCTTGGGACTTTTTTTCTACTGAATTGCTGAATGTTATTAATAAACACGCACCTTTGACAGTTGTCAGAGTCAGAGGCAAACAGCTTCCCTGGGTGAATGGTGAACTTATCAGCCTGTTCAGACAGAGGGATAAGGCCTGGTCTAAATTCCATCATACTCAGGATAGAGCGGATTGGGATGTATACAAACGCCTTAGAAACATTTGTACAACTCAGACTAGAAATTCTAGATCTAATTATTATAAAAATAACTTGGCAAATAACATTAATAATCCAAAGCAATTCTGGAGACAAATTAATAATGTACTGGGTACATCTAATTGTTCTCCTACTAATATGTTTATTAATAATGTATGTACAAATGATCCTGCTGAAATTGCAAATGCCCTCAGTCAGCATTTTTCACATCCACCCCTGGTACAATCTCCCTCTAATGCTGGATTTTACAGTGATACCATATAGTCAATGGCAACACTTTCTCTTTTAGAAGGGTCAGCTTGGTT
Source organism: Rhinogobius similis (assembly GCA_019453435.1). Lineage (NCBI taxonomy): Eukaryota > Metazoa > Chordata > Actinopteri > Gobiiformes > Gobiidae > Rhinogobius > Rhinogobius similis. Next base: position 3,857,875 of record CM033635.1, on the reverse strand, counting down.
GACGTGCAACAAGCAATAAGTGGTCTATCCTCAACGAGCAGTGCTGGTCCTGATGGCATTGAGGCAAAGTTCATAAAGCTTGCTTCCCAGGTCCTCTGTTCTCCTCTGGCTGATCTATTTAATCTTTCTTTTAATACATGTGAAGTTCCATCTGCATGGAAATGTGCAAAGGTTATACCACTTCACAAAGGTGGCGACCCTAATAACATGAACAATTACAGACCAATCTCTATTATTAATAGCATTGTGAAAGTTTATGAGAAAATTATTTTTAACCAACTTTCTGAACATTTATCGGTCAATAATCTTTTATCACCAGTTCAATCTGGTTTCAGAAAACATTTTTCTACAACTTCTGCTTTACTAAAATTTACAAATGATATATTTTCTGGTTTTGACAGCAACATGGTTACTGGTGCTTTATTTATTGACCTTACCAAAGCTTTTGATATGGTCGATCATTATTTGTTATTGGACAAACTTTATTCAGTTGGTCTTAATAGGTCTTCCCTCCTTTGGTTCAATTCATATCTTCATCATCGTCAACAGTGTGTTTTTTTTAAAGGCAGCTTCTCCAACTTTTTAACCATAGAGAGAGGTGTGCCACAAGGATCTTCACTTGGTCCCCTTTTATTTTCTATTTTCATTAACTTTGACCTTCCTTTCTTGTACTGACTGCAAGATACAACTTTATGCAGATGATACTGTAATCTACTAATCCAAATCTAATATTATTGACATTCAGCACTCTATTCAGTCTGACTTTAACACTGTCCAACTTTGGCTTGAATCTAACAAACTATTACTCAATAAATCCAAATCCTATTTTATGCTATTTCAGAAAAGACGGTGTTCTGTGCTAACCAATGAAATTAGTCTGACCTATTTGGATGGGACACCAATTGCAGCTACAGAACAATTTAAATATTTAGGTCTGTGGCTGGATTCCTCACTGTCATTTAACACTCATATTAACTCAATCACAAATAAAATTTCTTATCGTTTAAAATGACTGTATCACTCAATTAACTGTTTTAGTTTCTCAGTTAGGAAAAGGATAATCTCTCAACTCATTCTGCCAATTCTTGATTACAGTGATCTAATTTATCAAAACACCACAGCTAGTAATCTCAAACCACTCGATGTCATCTATAACAGTCTTTGCAGGTTTATTCTCCGCTGTCCCTTCAGAACTCACCCTTGTGTTATGTATGGACAGCTTTCCTGGCTCCCACTATTCTCTCGACGACACTTTCATTGGTTATTATTTATTTTCAAATGCATCAATCTTAGTTTTCCTGAATATCTTAAACAGTATTTGTATCCATTTAGACCCTCGTATAGCTTACGCCATGCAAATCAGGTATTCTTTGTTGTCCCAAGAGTTAAAAAAGAAATTGGTAAATATTCATTCAAATATAAAGCTCCCTTTGATTGGAACAATCTCCCCTCATCTATTCGCTCTGTAACTTCTTTCACTTTGTTTAAGGACAGCCTTCTTCATGTAATTGCTTTTGACCTGCCTTTTTATTTGTGAATGTTTCAATTTTTATTTTATTATTGATATATTTTTATGTTCTTGCTTTACAAATCTATTGATTAAGAGTTTACAGTAAGTGTGTGTATGTGTGGGTGTGTGTGTTATTGTCATTTTTGTTTAGTATTTTAAGTTTCTATGTACAGTTTATTTATTCTGTCTGCTCTACTGTATCCATCCATTTTTTTTGTTGTTGTAATCTTGAGGACCCCCTTGAAAACGAGATGGTTCATCTCAAGGGGCTTATCCTCCTAATAAATAAATAAATAAATAAATAAAATAAATAAATTGAATAGGATTGATTCTATTACTACAGTTGTTTTTATAGTCAACCAATTGGCAATTTTATTTTATTTTTTTTGTTTAATTGACAAACTAGTGCGTCAAACTATTATTTATTGGACATTGTGACTTTTTAAATACATTTTGACCCAAATAAAGGTTGAAATATGGGACTGAAAGCTTCTAGACAGAGAATATTTATGAATAAAGTGTATTATTAATGAAAATCACATATTGTTTACTCTTTTTTTAAATATAATTTTGCACGGAGGTGGTTCAAAACGGCTCTTTCTTTTTTTTTTTTTCCAGGAACTAAGAACTATGAGTTTGATTGGCGCCTGATCACTCATCCCAAAGACTACAGCGGCGAAATGGAGGGGCAGCACAGCGGGACTCTCAAGCTCAGCCAGGTGCCCCACATTTCAGAGACTTTCTACGTGACAGATTCTCAAAATGTTGTGATTATGACTAAGTTTGGTGGGAGGGCAAAGAAAAAGGGCCAAAATCCACATGAATTACACAATAGTTATGATTTTACAAACAATTACAGCTGATAAAAACTTTAAAATTGTGTCAAATTGTCTATATTTTCAACTGTACATCAGCACTTCCTGTAATTTAAACCTTTATTTCTTCACAAATTGCATCTTCAGATATAAAACTATAATAAATAATTGCCACAGGTGCCCTCCCACCAAGCTAAGCCATAAGTAGAACCTTTTGAGAACCTGTCATATAAACTTTAAAGCTGTTTTTGTTTTTTGTTTTTTGGGTGTAAATTGGTAAAGTTTGTGTTTTCCATCAAAGAGTATCTAGTAAAAGCAGCACTTTCTTACAAAAATGAGACCTCTGTGTGCCGTCTGCGTCTAATAATAAAGTATTTTGTCTCGAAGTAAGAGCTAAAAGCAGCGTTCTGATTGGCTGAGCTCGGGTGGTCCTCCCCAGTTTCACTTTGTCGTCTGAAATAGCCGTTTTAAAGCTGTGCACAAGATTGAAAATGAATGCGTGTGAATTTTAACGATGTGCCAAAGGGTTTGTGAGAAAAACGTACTTCTGGTTCCGCGGTGTGAACATCAGGTAGCCCAGCTTTAAAGGGGCTCTACCTAATTTTTCTATGTAATAAAGTAAAATATGTTTTTGCTCCAGTTCAAATGTTTTCTAAAAGCAGCTCTTTGGGTCAAAACTGACACCACTGTGCGCTGTCACGATAGCAAATGTTGAAGTGTCATATACTGTTAGAAAAAATCATGATAAACGATAATATTTAAACTATTTTATGACACTGACTGTTATCTGAAAGCTGGAAAATCCCAGACATAGTCATTCTAAAAGTGAAACATTGTTAAAAATGGGTTAGGATAAACCGACAAGAAGGAGGTGAGACGTATGAGGAAAAACATGGAAAAAGCTGAAAATCCGACAAGAAAAAGGTGAGATATATGAGAAAGAAAAAAAAAAATGATGAGAAAGAAGTGAGATGTTCAGGAAAAACATGATTAACCGACAAGCAGAGGTGAGATGTACAGGAAAAAATAAAAAACTGACAAGAAAGAGGTGAGATGTACAGGAAAAAAACATGAAAAAACGTGTTTCGTGTGTTTTTTGGACACTTTTCCCATGTTTTGGGTCTTTTCTGGACTCTTTTCTTGTGTTTTGTGTCTTTTCTGGGCTCTTTTGCCGTGTTTTCCCATGTTTTGCCGTGTTTTCTGGACTCTCTTGCCGCGTATTTTGCGTTTTCTGGACTCTTTCGCCGTGTTTTGTGTCTTTTCTGGACTTTATTCTTGTGTTTTGGGTCTTTTCTGGGCTCTTTCTTCGCGTTTTTTTGCGTTTTCTGAACTATCTTGCCGTGATTTTTGCGTTTTCTGAACTATCTTGCCGTGATTTTTGCGTTTTCTGAACTATCTTGCCGCGATTTTTGCGTTTTCTGGACTCTTTCGCCGTGTTTTGTGTGTTTTCTAGACTCTCTTGCCGTGTTTTGTGCGTTTTCTGTACTCTTTTCCCGTGTTTTTTGTGTTTTCTGGACTCTTGTCAAAAACAAAGAAAATGTTGTCTAAAGTGCAAACAAAATGTACACACAATAAATATCAATCCCCGAAAATGTTATTCTTTCCGTCACATTCTAAACAAGAAGTCGATATAGTAATTATTATGACATATTTAGGACGCTGGGAAAGTGTTAGGAAAGTGAGGGAATTAGATAGTTTTTTAAGTTTTCAGTATTGTAAAAATCAAGTACAGCACCTTTAATTTCCTTTGTTGTTTTTCGTTGCTGCAGTTGACGGTCGGTTTGTACGAGTTTGAGGTGATGGTCGACGGAGACGGAGCTCACGGAGAAGGATACGTCAACGTCACGGTCAAACCAGGTACAAAATAAACAAAATACAAAAGCGACAATATTACTTATTACATGGTTTGGTGGGATAGAACCTGTGGTCAATTTATATCATAGTTTTACATCAGTCAAGTTGCAGTTTGTGAAGAAAAAAACTAAAAATTAAACGTTTTACTGGAAGAATTAGGCCTTTCACGAAAGAACATTTTGAAGTGCGATTTATTGCTATAGAAGATATCAATACACTGGAAAAACATACAATCATAAATGAGATAATAAGTTAAAAAGACGACACATTTCACTAAAACATTGTGAACAACATTATTTTTGAGATTTTACTACACGTTTTTGCCCATTTGTCCACAGTTTGGCAGTTTTTGTAAAGTTTATAATTCGTCGATGTAAACCCTCATTCGTCCAGGTGTGGTCCATCGTAGAAAGGGTTTCAGAGGTTGTCATCCGGACGCCGTTTGAAGATCGAGACGTTTCGACTTTTATCCAAAAGCTGGCTGTTGCTCCCTCAGCAGTGAGGAGGGAGCAACACAGGTGAAACTAGGTGAGGCCAACTATTAATCAAACAAGACAGACCAATTAATCAAGTCCCAGGTGACAAACAAACAATTTTATAACAAAGACAGGTATTCAGTGACTCCTCCCTGGGGGCAGGACTCCCACTATTTAGAGGAGCATATAAGCCCAAGTTCCCAGACCAGCTCTTAGATTGACAATGACTTTTGGATAAAAGTCGAAACGTCTCGATCTTCAAACGGCGTCCGGATGACAACCTCTGAAACCCTTTCTACGATAAAGTTTATAATGTCACTTCCTGGTTGGACATGGGCAAATATGACAGAGAGGTAATTCCACTGTTCAACTGTTACCATAGCAACCAGACTGTAAACAAGGGCCAAAATTCATATAAATTACACAATAGTTATGATTTGACAATAAATATTACCTGATGACTCCTTTATTTTGTTGAACGTAGATTGACCATTAAAGTGCGTACGACAGGTTTTTATCATTTTCTAATTTTGACTTTATTTGGTGGAATAAAACCTGTTGTGAATATAAATGATAGTTTTACACCAATCGAGAGTCAGTTTGTGAAGAAAAGTTGAAAAACATGTTGAACTTTACAGGAGGTAGAGCAGAGTTCCAAAACATGATGACGTCACACTACGGAGACACACCAGGGACAGTTTACAACCGACAAACACATTTTTCTGATCCTTTAAACATGAATTCATCAAAGTAAAGGCGTTCCTGTGTGTTTTTATTTGTCAAATAATAATTTCTGTGACATTTGAGGAGTTTTGACCCAGTGTACAACATGGTTTCTAGGCAACAGTTACAGAATTCCCCAGTGTGATGTCATGATTTACAACCAGGAAGTGAACATTTAAACCTAAAAAACTGCCAAACTGGGATGAAATTTGTTTTCTTTTTAACAGAATATAATTATCTTAACTGTGAAATGAGTTCTTCAACCTGTCAGGGGCACTTTAAATCGAGCGCTCTGCCTTTCGACTCAGCTCTTTCTTTACCACAACAGTCCGATACAGAATCTGACAGTAGAATAAATAAAAAATATACAAATAATTAAAAATAGAATAGTAGTAAAGAAAAGCAGCATTCATCAGACTTCTCAGACGTCTTTCTCTGCAGCTTGAGGGGAGATCGGAGAAGCCTGGCAGCCTGCGGCGTTCCTCCCACTCTTTCCTCTCACACAGAGGCTGACTCAGACTCACACACTCGCTCTGTGTTCTGCCGCTGCCGCCGCTGCTGCTGGGATATTGATCCTGTAACTGAACCAACTGTGGTTTTGTTTTGCTTTGTTTGTATCAGAGCCGCGAGTAAACAAGCCTCCGGTCGCCGTGGTGTCGCCAAAGTCTCAGACAATCTCGCTCCCCATCAGCACCACGGTCATCGACGGCAACCGTGAGTCCGGCACACAAACACAGAGTCAGGGCTGTGCAATTAATTGGATTTTGATCGACATTTTAAAATATGTTTCTATTTACTCAGAAAGCACAGACGATGATAAAATCGAGACGTATCGTTGGGAGGAGGTGAAGGGTCCACTGAGGGACGAGAAAGTCTCTGCAGATGGTGCAGTTCTGAAGCTCACCAACCTCGTGCCCGGAAACTACACCTTCAGGTACAGACAGGCTAATGCTAATGCTAATGCTACTGCAACTACACCTTTAGGTACAGACAGGCTAATGCTAATGCTACTGCAACTACACCTTCAGGTACAGACAGGCTAATGCTAATGCTAATGCTACTGCAACTACACCTTCAGGTACAGACAAGCTAATGCTAATGCTACTGCAACTACACCTTCAGGTACAGACAGGCTAATGCTAATGCTACTGCAACTACACCTTCAGGTACAGACAGGCTAATGCTAATGCTACTGCAACTACACCTTCAGGTACAGACAGGCTAATGCTAATGCTACTGCAACTACACCTTCAGGTACAGACAAGCTAATGCTAATGCTACTGCAACTACACCTTCAGGTACAGACAGGCTAATGCTAATGCTACTGCAACTACACCTTCAGGTACAGACAGGCTAATGCTAATGCTACTGCAACTACACCTTCAGGTACAGACAGGCTAATGCTAATGCTACTGCAACTACACCTTCAGGTACAGACAGGCTAATGCTAATGCTAATGCTACTGCAACTACACCTTCAGGTACAGACAGGCTAATGCTAATGCTACTGCAACTACACCTTCAGGTACAGACAGGCTAATGCTAATGCTACTGCAACTACACCTTCAGGTACAGACAGGCTAATGCAACCACACCTTCAGGTACAGACAGGCTAATGCTAATGCACCCACACCTTCAGGTACAGACAGGCTAATGCAACCACACCTTCAGGTACAGACAGGCTAATGCTAATGCTAATGCACCCACACCTTCAGGTACAGACAGGCTAATGCAACCACACCTTCAGGTACAGACAGGCTAATGCTAATGCTACTGCAACTACACCTTCAGGTACAGACAGGCTAATGTTAATGCTAATGCTAATGCAACTACACCTTCAGGTACAGACAAGCTAATGCTAATCCTAATGCTAATGCAACTACACCTTCAGGTACAAACCAGCTAATGCTAATTCAACTACACCTTCAGGTACAGGCTAATGCTAATGCTAATGCAGGTACAGTTTTATTCATCTCCCAGAGTTCAGATGGGAGTGATTGACAGGTGGATTAGCCAATGTGGGACATGCATGAGCTGTCTGTATCAAACATGGCCGCTAATGGGAAGAGAAAAATATCACATGAGACTGAAAAATAGCAGATTTCTGCAGAATTTTTGAGCACAAAACTCCTCTGTATAAAATATACAGGAAGAAACTAGATCTAGATCCAGGCGAGTGTCCAGGTGAGGCGTGGGACTCTGGAGCCAAGACACTCAGCCCCAGAGGGGAGCGCATGTGCATGTGTGCACAATTTATTACTGCCCCTCGCCTCATGACCTGCGCAGTAAATTGTTTTCTAATTTTCCTGTGTTTGCCGTGCCAGATGGAGGTAAACTGTAATGTATTTGTTTAGTGCTAATGTTTTCAAGCTGACTCAATTCCTGTTAAACACGAGGCTTAAACAAAACACTTTTTGTATGATTTTAAACCCTGTTGCTAATGCTCATCATGTTGACTTTCGTGACACGGTGCATGACGCCTGAGTCAAGTGAAAATAACTCAAACTAGAATAAAACACTCTGAACCCATTAAGTCTAGAAACTTTACCCCAACAATTATTTAAACCAGAGAAAGAGTTCATAAAAATACTCATCAAGCACACTGTCTAAAACTCACCACTTGAAGCATTAAGACATGAGCTGTTGTCGATTGTCTGAAAGTAGAAATAGAAAAAGTTGGAAAAGTAGTATTGTTTTATTTGTTTTTATTGTATTCTCTCTTCAGTTTGACGGTGACGGACTCAGACGGAGCCTCAAACTCCACTCTGGCGACTCTGGTGGTGAACAAAGCCATCGACTATTTCCCTTCGGCCAACGCCGGGCCAAACCAGGTCAGGAGATAGTTTTATCCTGCTCATAGTAAAATGTCATGGTAAAAATGTTACTTAGTGTGCCTTTAATGATCTATAAATTTGCACTGTACCCAAAACATCTTAATTGATTGATATTAATGTTTTAAGTTTCCATGAAATGGTTGTATTAAATTTCACTTGAGCAGCTTTAAAAAGTCTTAGATTTCACTTGAGTTTGCATGTTCTTCCTACGTCTTCGGTTTCAATCGACTCTGTCCTTTTGCAGGTGATCACGCTGCCGAAAAACTCCATCACTCTGTTTGGGAACCAGAGCACGGACGACCACGACACTCTGTCCTACGAGTGGTCCCTGAGTCCCGAGAGCAAAGACAAGGTGGTGGAGATGCAGGTGAGAGCGGGCGACGGACAGAGGGGGCAGCGCTTTATTGACTGATCGATCGTGCTTGTTCTGCCCACAGTTAAAGGGTTAAAAAACAAAGCAAAAGACAGTTGATTATAATGTTGTAATAGATATGTTTCTACTCATGCTAAAAAACAGCCACAGGGTAAAAAAGAATTACTTTGCTGTCAGAATTGGTTTAGTTGCACTTTATTTTGAAGGCCAGGTTAATGCATTGTGGGTAGCAGAAGCAGGAAGCAGCCAGAGGAAAAACCCATAGAACTATAATAAAACCTGGAAGATGAATCCAAAATGGCCGCCCTGTTTATCCCTATGGAGTGAGCTCATTGGCGCATGACCCCAAAAAAGTTTCTTACTTCCGCATTTACTTCCTGATACGGAGGCTGACATCTTTGCTTTAGGGCGCCACGTGACGACAATCCCCCACTTCATATAAAAACTGTAATTTCTGTGATTTTAGAAACGGTAGAAAAGAACATTTCCTTCAATTTTATTTAAATACTGATAATAATTCAGTCCTGTCTGTGATTATGATGTGTAATTTTGGAAAAAGGCTGGTTCCAAGAGGCTGCAGTACCTCACACGGCCACTAATCAATCTGGGACACAGACAGACCAAACCTTATCCAGTTCATTTAATACATCCATGGAAAAACCATAGAACTATAATTAAAACTGGAAGATGAACTCAAAGTGGCGCCCTGTTCCTCCCTGTGCCATGAGCTCATTGGCGCACGACCCCTAAAAAGTTCTTTACTTCCGCGTTACTTCCTGATACGGAGGCGGCCATCTTTGCTTTAGGGCGCCACAGGACCACAATCCCCCATGATGCTTTGAGCGACAGGAGCAACCACACAGCTGCAAGTTTTTGTGCTAACGTTAGCTTGTGTGATTGTAATTGTGTTCTTCATGTTAGACACACGTGAAGCGTCTGAAATGAAATAAAATACAACTTACAGGTGTCTCTAGTCGAGCCTTTTCCACGAGCTTCTGTTTGTATCGTCCGACGCTCGTTCACGTGACTCACACATGTTTGTGTGACGTCACTTCATATAAAAACGGTAATTTCGGTGATTTTAGAAACGGTGGAAAAGAACCTTCTATTTTATTTAAATACAGATAATAATTCAGTACTGCCTGCAATTGTAATGTGTAATTTTAGAAAAAGGCTGGGCCCAAGAGGCTGCAGTACCTCACACGACCACTAATCAATCTGGGACACAGACCAGACAGAGGGGGCGTGTCTTATCCAGTTCATTTAATACATCCGTGGGAAAAACGTGTTACAGAAAGCCAGCTTGTTGATGTCCAAACTGTTCCTCCTGTGTCTTAAATATATTGTTATTATCATGCTTCATACATTGGTGAAGCTTAAATAGTCTTCATCAGTGTATTTAAAAAGTCCAATTGTGCAATAGAAATAAGTTTGACTATTCGACTACTAGAATAATCGTGAAATGTAGCCACACAGGATTGGATTTTCATTACTATTATTATTTTATATTGGGTAACATTTTAGACATTTTTACTTAAACTATACGTCATCCTTAAAGGTCCCATATTCTGCTCTTTTCCCCTTTACACAGTCTATTCTAAGGGCTTTGTTGATACATTTTCTCGTTGTGTAATATCCATAACATAACAGTTTACAAAAAACACCCATTTCTTGGACTGGCCCCCCTCCTGCAAAAGCAAACGGCTCACTCTGAGATCTGACCCCCCGAACAGAGAGCAGGCTGCCTCCCCCGCCCAACCCGCGCACCCCCCCTCCCAACCCACGCGCCTCCCCCGCCCAACCCGTGCCGAAGCCTAGAGCGGAGATGGTGCATGTGCCGTGTGCTCCGGTAAACAGCAATACACAAACACAGGAATAAACATTTTCTCGTCCTGACGGTGCGTCGTGCTGAGTCCTACGTCCTGGATCTGACCTGGAGTTTGACGTGCTCCAGGGCCTCAACGACGGAGGTTGCCGTTTGGTAAATAACAAGCTAACTCTTCGATCTGTTGTATCCATCGTGTAATTACGGTGTAGCATTAGCATTAGCTGTTTTTATTCTGCGGCTGCGCGCTTCCTGGAGGCGTGGCTTGAGCACCGCGTCATCTTAGTGAGGAGCCCCCGTCTGCTGCTCAGCCGAGGGGGACGGAAAAGACAGTTCTCTAGTGAAAACATGAGGGAATCAATCAAAAAACCACTTTGGGCACAACATACGAGGCCCAAATAGCACTGGAGGAAGGTTAAAACCTCTGAAAAGTCCATTTTGCATGTTATGGGACCTTTAAACTAATTTATCCTTAATTGTGTGTATTTGTCGTTCAGGGAGTAAGGACGCCGTTCCTTCAGGTGTCGTCGATGCAGGAGGGAGATTACACCTTCAAACTCACTGTAACCGACTCCTCAGGTCAACAGAACTCAGCCCAGGTCACTGTCATCGTACAGCCAGGTGAGGACGGGCCGCGTGTGCATGTTCTCCCTGTGCTGTCCCGTCTCCTGCTCGCACCCACGGCTCTTTCTCACTTCCTCGTCGGCGTCTCGTCTCTCCACCTCTTTAAGAGCTTAATGCATTTACAAATCCCATTAGGAAATCCTTTTGTAAACTGTATTAGATTCTCTGATTAGCTTCTCTGATTAGCTTCTCTGATTAGCTTGTCTGGTCTTCTTGGCTAATGCAAGTGAATAATAAAATTGAACTAGTGAAGTGAACTCTCTGATCTGTTTGAGCAACTTGTAAACCAATCACAGAGCTCCTTACTAGTTCCTTTTTGATATTTGCGGTAAAATGTTATGCAAATTGTACTTTTTTGAGCTTTTTACCCTGTTCTAACACAAAACACACCTGGAGTTGCATTTAGCTTCATTCGTATTTGTTTAGTCCTGGTTTAGTCCCGCTTTAGTCCTGGTTTAGTCTTTCTTTAGTCTTTGTTTAGTCCTGGTTTAGTCCTGGTTTCGGCTTTCTTTAGTCTTTGTTTAGTCCTGGTTTCGTCTTTCTTTAGTCTTTGTTTAGTCCTGGTTTAGTCCTGGTTTCGTCTTTCTTTAGTCTTTGTTTAGTCCTGGTTTCGTCTTTCTTTAGTCTTTGTTTAGTCCTGGTTTAGTCCTGGTTTCGTCTTTCTTTAGTCTTTGTTTAGTCCTGGTTTAGTCCTGGTTTCGTCTTTCTTTAGTCTTTGTTTAGTCCTGGTTTAGTTCTGGTTTCGTCTTTCTTTAGTCTTTGTTTAGTCCTGGTTTAGTCCTGGTTTTGTCTTTCTTTAGTCCTGGTTTAGTCCTGGTTTAGTCCTGGTTTAGTCTTTCTTTAGTCTTTGTTTAGTCCTGGTTTCGTCTTTCTTTAGTCTTTGTTTAGTCCTGGTTTAGACCCTGGTTTAGTCCTGCGCTAGTTTGATGAATCCTGGTTAGAAAATCCTCTCCCTCCGACCGTCAAAAACACTCTGCTCTGAATTCCTGCGATGTGTGATGTTTTCTCGATGTTATCTTAGCACAGCTAGCATAACAAAGCTTTAAGTATTTTTAAATGTGTGTAATTCCCTCTGCAGCCAGTAGATGGAGCCACAGCTAAGTTACTCTGGCGTCGCCCCAGGCTGTGACAAAGTTATATTGTTTTTTGTAAAACATTTTATTATCAGTTCTAAAACATGAGATGTCAAAGTAAAGCTACTCAAGAGTTTGTTTGAAGGCCAATAATTATATAATTAGTATTGTCCTGATTTAGACCCGGTTTAGACCGAGTTTAGTCCTGATTTAGACCTGGTTTAGACCGAGTTTAGTCCTGATTTAGACCTGGTTTAGACCGAGTGTAGTCCTGATTTAGACCTGGTTTAGTTCCTGTTTTAGTCCTGGTTTAGACCTGGTTTAGTCCTCATTTAGACCAGGTTTAGTCCCAGGTTTCGTCCTGGATTAATCCTCGTTTAGTCCTCGTTTAGTCCCTGGTTTAGACCTAGTTTAGTCCCTGGTTTAGTCCCTGGTTTAGTCCTGGTTTCATCTTTCTTTAGTCTTTGTTTAGACCCTGGTTTAGACCTGGTGTAGTCCTGGTTTAGTCCTTGTTTAGTCTTTGTTTAGACCTGGTTTAGTACCGATTTAGACCTGGTTTCGTCTTTCTTAAGGCTTTGTTTAGACCTGGTTTAGTCCTTGTTTGGTCCTTGTTTAGTCTTGGTTTAGTCCTGGTTTAGACCTGGTTTAGTCCTGGTTTAGTCCTGGTTTAGTCCTGGTTTCGTCTTTGTTTAGTCTTTCTTTAGACCTGGTTTAGACCTGGTTTAGTCCCTGGTTTAGTCCTGGTTTAGTCCTGGTTTTAGACCTGGTTCAGTCCTGGTTTTGTCTGTCTTTAGTATTTGTTTAGTCTTGGTTTAGTCCTGGTTTAGTCCTGGTTTCGTCTTTCTTTAGTCTTTGTTTAGTCTTGGTTTAGTCCTGGTTTCGTCTTTCTTTAGTCTTTGTTTAGTCCTGGTTTAGACCTGGTTTCGTCTTTCTTTAGTCTTTGTTTAGTCCTGGTTTAGACCTGGTTTCGTCTTTCTTTAGTCTTTGTTTAGTCCTGGTTTAGACCTGGTTTTTTCTGTCTTTAGTCTTTGTTTAGTCCTGGTTTAGTCCTGGTTTTGTCTTTCTTTAGTCTTTCTTTAGTCCTGGTTTAGACCTGGTTTCTGGCCTCGAGGACAAAACCATCTGAAAAATCTGGCCCTTTGTAAAATAAAGTTGAAAAGGCCTGGACTGGACTGGAATAACTTCGTCCGAGGCGTCTCTGCTCGTCTCAGTCCAAAGGCAAAGAAGAATCTAACGCCCTTTAGTTGTGAATAAACGTTCTCTTGATAAACCTTGACCGTGACAAACCTCAGTTATTCAATCAATTCATTAATCAGTTACGTAAGAGACATTTAAGAGCAGTCATTTTTCCTTTGCTGCTGGATATAAAAACGTACATTGTGTGAAATAACAAAACAAAATGTTAAATGTCAGCAGTTCAGTTTGGGTTTAATTGCTTGTAAAGGTCAGAGCTAATTATTATCAAGAAAGAACATTCAACATTCTGTACAGTACGAACTTAAAGGAGACACATTATGTTTTACTCCAGCATTTCAGACTATATAACCTTTGTATTTCATGTTGTATAGCTTTAAAAATGTGAGTAAAACGAAGTTAATTTGATATTTTGTTCTAGAGTTGCGCAATTAATTAAAATTGAATCGAAATTGCAGTTTTAATAGTAATTAGTAAAATGCAAAGGCTGCAGTTTTTTAAAGTGCGATAATTTCCTCCACAAACAACAAAATAATATCGTGTTTTATTCTGTATAAAATCTGCCAGTCCTGTTGTTTAGATTTGTTGTAACATGTTCTGAAACAAGTGACAAAAATGTGTCTGAAATTAGAAAAACGTGACAAAAAGTGCAACTAAAAAGCAACAAAGCGCAACAAAAAGGTAACAAAAACAGTACAAAAATGCTATATAAACATGGCTAAAAGCGGCAAAAGCACAATTAAAAATGCAACAAAAACATTAAAAAAACACCAGTAAAATACAACAAAAACACTATGAAAATGCTACTAAAATGCAACAAAACATTACAAAAATGCTACTAAAACGCACCACAAAAACACTAGTAAAGTGCATCAAAAACACAAAAAAATGCAACAAAAACACTAAGAAATGCAACAAAAACACTACAAAAATGCATCAAAAACACCACAAAAATGCATCAAAAACACCACAAAAATGCAACAAAAACACTACTAAAATGCAACAAAAACACAAAAAAATGCAACAGAAACACTAAAAAATGCAACAAAACACTAAAAAATGCACCAAAAACACTAAAAAATGCACCAAAAACACTAAAAAATGCAACAAAAACACTAAAAAATGCACCAAAAACACTACAAAAATGCTACTAAACTGCAACAAAAATACTACACGCCTAAAACTGACAAAAAACAATTAATAGTTAATAGTGCGACAAAAACGCAACTAAAAGTGCTCAAAAAGGGCAATAAAAATCAACAAAAACGCAACAAAAATGCATCAAAGTGAGCAAAACGCGACCACAATAAAAGACAGGAAAAGCGACAAAAACGTTCCGAACATTCGACTTTTATTAATTTGTCTCTTCATATTTCAGTCTTTTTGTCAATTCTCCTGGTTGTGTTTAAAACGTCAACTTTGAACAGAATCCCACAGATCTGGGCGATACGGTGATAAAAATCGAATCGTGAGCTGGTCCCTGTGACAATCTATTTTTGTGAAATCGTCGTGTCGTGATTGACTGTTTGTGTCTTTAATGCAGCTGTCTGTTCAAACACACTTTTTCTCCTGTTGTTTAGCCTCTGAAGCCTCTGAGCAGATGACTTTATTTACCTCTTACACCTCTCAAGTGCAATAATTCAATTCAATGCACCAAAACGCAACTAAAAGCGACAAAAATGCGTCTAAAAACTACAAAGACACGACTAAAAGTGACAAAGACGCAACTAAAAGTGACAAAGACTCAATTAATTAAAAGAAACACAACTGAAAGTGACAAAAATGTGACTAAAAGTGACAAAGACTCACTTAATTACAATAAACACAACTGAATGTGACAAAAATGTGACTAAAAGCGACAAAATTATGCTTAAAAAGTGACTCTGAATAGAAAATCTAATCACAATCTCAAAACTGGTCAGAAAAATCACAATTACATACTTTTTCCTAAATGGTGCAGCTCTATTAAAGGCAACAGAAAAAACAAAGTGAACACAAAACATGATAAAATAGAAATCATGATCTGGCCCCAAGAAAATCGTGATTATAATTTTTTGCCGTATCGCCCAGCCCTAGAATCCCATCATTAAAACATAAATCACAATCGCAAATCTGGTCAGAAAAATTGCATACATTGCATTACATACTTTTTCCCACATCGTGCAGCTCTGTTTGCTCATGATCAGAGCAATAATTGTAAATGTTTGTTTTGCAGAAAACAACAAGGCTCCGGTGGCAGACGCCGGTCCAGAGAAGGAGCTGACTTTACCCGTGGATCGAACCACTTTGGACGGAAGCAAGAGCTCAGATGACCAGAAGATCGCCACCTACCTGTGGAAACAGACCAAGTGAGCACAAACACAGCTTTGAGTCGTCATTAATCTGTCACACAAAGACTGTTTGGAAAGATATCAGAGGGTAAACCCACAGCAAAAAATGGAAATGACATGAATTTAGCATTTTTATCTGGATTTGAATGGTTTTGACTCATTTAGATCAAATTGCTGATGTGATGCAGAATATTTCACTGTTTTCAAAGTATTTCTGACAGTCATTTATCTTAAAGGGCGTATGACAGGTTTTTATGATTTTCTAATTCTAACTTTATTTGGTGTATTAATACCAGTTGAACAAATACATTTTAGTTTTACACCAATCAAGCAGCCGTTTGTGGAGAAAAGTTGAAAAATATGTTGAAATTTACAGGAAGTAAACAAACTGATGACATCACACTGGGGAGACAAAGGTTATGCATAATTTACATAAAAGAAACCACATTTTTGATCATTTAAACATTATTTCCACAAAATAAAGGTGTTCACATGTATTTTTATCTGTGAAATAAAAAAAATCTGACATTTAGATGAGTTTTTTGGCCAGTGTACAGTGTGGTTGCTATGGTAATTTCCTAGTGTGATGTCATTATTTACAACCAGGAAGTGAAATTAAAAACCTAAAAAATTGCTAAACTGGGATAAAATTATTATATAAGTTTTATTATATCTTATATCTTATCTTATTATATAAGATAAGTATTTTAACAAACTTTGAAATATATTTATCTTAATTGCATTTTAGCCACGTGTAGTCCAACCTGTCATGGGCACTATAAGGTGAGACGCTGCAGGTGAACGGGAAAAAATATTAAATTTAAAGATATCAATGTTAAACTTCTCCGGTAGTTTAGTCACAAAAATGTAAGAAAAAAATATATTACAACTTTTTCATCATGTCATGTTTTCATGTAGAAATAAGGCATTTTGTGTGTAAAAACTGCCAAAATTGCACATATTTGGGACATTTAAATCTGAAAAATGGACAGAACCAGGTTTAAATTTCTTGGTTCATTTTGTAACATATTAGTTACAAAACAAATTACAGAGGGGATTTTGGATTTCTTATTTACCTTTTAAGTAAACTGAATTAGACTGAAAATGTTCCTAAAAATTCAAATGTTAGATCTGGTCAAAAAAGTTACGTACTACTGTATTAAGATGAATGTATGATCTAAACTTATTTTTAGTGAATGTTGTCCCGTACAAATGAACTTAAACCTGCGTCTCTTCCATCGTTCTCATCTTTCCTGCCTCGTTCCTCGCCGTCTCTCGTCAGGGGCCCCAACGAGGTGAAGATCGAGAACGCGACCTCGGCTGTTGCCACGGTTACCGGCCTGGAGCAGGGCACGTACGAGTTCACGCTGACCGTGACCGACGAGAGGAAACTCCAGAGCAGCGACGCCGTGACCGTCATCGTCAGAGAAGGTGCACGGGACGCTTTAGAAAAAATTGACTTGAAAGAGCTGTTTAAAATGTTACTTTGATTTTAATTTTACTAAATCCTTTTATCTTAAACGAACTGAACTCTCGCTCTCGTCCTGTGCAGAGATGGACAAGCCGCCCGTGGCTCGTGTCCTGCCGGGCCCCGCGGTGTCTCTGCCCTTGAGCACGGCCTCTTTAGACGGGTCACACTCCACCGACGACAAGGGGGGCGTCAGCTACCTGTGGACCCGGGACGACAGCAGCCCAGCCGCCGGGGTGAGGCCTTTTGTTTGTGACTGTTTGGTGCGGAGGATGTTCCAAAGCGTTTAAAGGACACACATTCTGCTACAGTGACTCTCTTGAGCTTTAAATCATGCTCTGACAATGTCCCGCCATCAAAAATATACCTGAAGTTGCATTCAGGTGCATTCACGCTGTTTTGAGGAATGCTAGTTGGAAAAGATTTCCCGCACACCGCCTTACTTGCAAAATATGTGAGTTTATTCAAGCAACGTTTCGGCACTAGGCCTTCATCAGGCTAATCCAATCCAGGCTAATCCAAGGAATGCTAGTTGGAAAATCTTCTCCCCTCCGAGGGTCAAAAACATTTCATGCTGAACTCCCTCGATCTGGGACGTTTGTTCAGATCATATATGTCTCTTATACCAGAATCTTTTGCTGTTTTAAGTCCTTAAATCATCGCTAGACTCATTTCTGCCTCTAAACACGATCACTGCTACTGCTAGGCTGAACATCATCGTCTTAAAGCGCTAACATAACTAAACATGTATTCCGCTAGGCGCCATCTGGTGGCTGGATGCACTCAGTACGTGTCATTTCACAGAGCAGAGAAAACCTTTCATATTGACCTTATTCTACCCCGCCCACTTTTGCCGTTTTTTGCACTTTTGTTGTAAACGCACTTCTGTTTGGCGAGAACTCCGTTAAAGCTAATGACGAACGAGGGAAAAGTCTCGCCGCTAAAATGTTACATAAAGTAGATTGATTTGTGTAAAATGTTTAATGAACACGAGCAACAACGAGTCACAACGCAACGATTTCCTGGTCAGTCTGAAAACGTCTTTTTAGTCCAGTAGAACTTATTTTCTGTTGAGCTCGTCTGCTCCGTGTGAACTACAACGGAAACAAGACGGCGGCGCGAACGACAACTTCAGGAATAAGGTGAATAGTCCATAAAGAAACTTTTTTGTTGCAAAGCATGAGATGGTGAATTGAGAGTAGCTCAGCTCTCAGTCGGAGGAGGCTGTGGAAGTGCCACGGTGCACACCACACTAGCCCCATGCAGACTGTTTTTTCCTTTTATAAATGGTTAGTAATTGCATGAACTCGTTCGGGGAGTGCAGCTTTCAAAGTCTGTGAACACAACAGGACAACACAGCTCCGGTTCTTATGTGAGTTGCACTCCGCAAGAAAACAGCCGCTGTGTGTTCAGTCCAAGCAAGATGTTTATCCCATTCATTACAGAGAAAAGTACTAATGTGACTACGGTTCTGAGTCGGAGTTTTGTAAAATGGAACTGTAGATTTAATTTGATTGAAAGATGGTGATATTATCTGAATGGGAAAATTGTAATCACCAATATGTGCATCCGTGTTCATTATATTTGCTTTTCCTGTCCAGTACTTTTTAATGTTTACAATAATACCAAATAAAAATGTAAAAAGCACATATTTTGATCTGTATTCCCTGCTCTGAATTTCCATGAGCCAGCGCTAAAACCATTTGTGCTGTCGTTACAGGATGTGCTGAACAACTCTGACCACCAGGCGGTGCTGTTCCTGGGAAACCTGGTCCAGGGCACCTACAGCTTCACTCTGACTGTGACCGACTCCAAAGGACAGAGCAGCAAAGCCCAGGGCCGAGTGGACGTCAAACCCGGTAAAGAAGGCAACATGTCACACTGTGTGAAGTGAATCTAAAGAGGAAGAGTGCAGAGTGTGTGGACTTCTGCCAAGGCACAAAAGTGTGATAGTCTGATTTACCTCTTTAAAGTCTGATTTACCTCTCCAAAGTCTGATTTACCTCTTTAAAGTCTGATTTACCTCTCCAAAGTCTGATTTACCTCTCTAAAGTCTGATTTACCTCTCTAAAGTCTGATTTACCTCTCCAAAGTCTGATTTACCTCTCTAAAGTCTGATTTACCTCTCTAAAGTCTGATTTACCTCTCTAAAGTCTGATTTACCTCTTTAAAGTTTGATTTACCTCTCTAAAGTCTGATTTACCTCTCTAAAGTCTGATTTACCTCTCTAAAGTCTGATTTACCTCTTTAAAGTTTGATTTACCTCTCCAAAGTCTGATTTACCTCTCTAAAGTCTGATTTACCTCTTTAAAGTTTGATTTACCTCTCCAAAGTCTGATTTACCTCTCTAAAGTCTGATTTACCTCTCTAAAGTCTGATTTACCTCTTTAAAGTTTGATTGACCTCTTTAAAGTCTGATTTACCTCTTTAAAGTCTGATTTACCTCTGATTTACCTCTTTAAAGTCTGATTTACCTCTCTAAAGTCTGATTTACCTCTTTAAAGTCTGATTTACCTCTGATTTACCTCTTTAAAGTCTGATTTACCTTTTTTAAGTCTGATTTACCTCTTTAAAGTCTGATTTGCCTCTGATTGACCTCTTTAAAGTTTGATTTACCTCTCCAAAGTCTGATTTACCTCTCTAAAGTCTGATTTACCTCTTTAAAGTTTGATTTACCTCTCCAAAGTCTGATTTACCTCTCTAAAGTCTGATTTACCTCTCTAAAGTCTGATTTACCTCTCTAAAGTCTGATTTACCTCTCTAAAGTCTGATTTACCTCTTTAAAGTCTGATTTGCCTCTGATTGACCTCTTTAAAGTCTGATTTACCTCTCTAAAGTCTGATTTACCTCTTTAAAGTCTGATTTGCCTCTGATTGACCTCTTTAAAGTCTGATTTACCTTTTTTAAGTCTGATTTACCTCTTTAAAGTCTGATTTACCTCTCTAAAGTCTGATTTACCTCTTTAAAGTCTGATTTACCTCTTTTTAAAGTCCATACAGCAACGCAGCCTCTTCATTTGGGAACTAAATAAGTCTTCCATACAAAGTAGAACTGTGACTAATGATTATTTTAGTAGACGAAAAGTCAAATCGATTCAACATTTACACTTTTTAAATACATTTTAACCAAATAAAGGTTTAAATACGGCTTCTAGGTAGATGAATATTCAAGGATAATGTTTATTATTGATGAAAATCTGAAATAGCTTTTTTTTGACATTTTGATTTAACAATTTAACAGTTTTAAAACTATTTTTATGGACTATGTTTAGTCCAGATAACAATTAGGATTATCACACAGTTGATTGTCGCTGCGGCTCCTGCACAAAGCATGTGCTGCTCATGGAAATGTACTACTCTTTCCAAGACACTAAATGGGACATTTATTAAGAGCGATATGTGTCTTCATTTTTTTAAACTTTTACAGCCATTTTAAATTTAAATTTGATTTTTATCTCCTGCTCTCTCTCTGGTCTGGTCTGTTTTTCGTGTTCTTCTGTTCTGTGTTATAAACATGAAACAGAAAAATGTTACCTTTTAAGTTGTATTTTCTCCTCCTCTCACCAAAGCTTGACTTGTTGTAGAGCTGCACGATTTGGGAAAAATATAGTTTTTTTTCTGACCATTGCTTCTGATTAGATTTGTGATTTATGTTTTAATAATAGGATTCTGTTTTTAAAACA
Organism: Rhinogobius similis; assembly: GCA_019453435.1. Classification (NCBI taxonomy): domain Eukaryota; kingdom Metazoa; phylum Chordata; class Actinopteri; order Gobiiformes; family Gobiidae; genus Rhinogobius; species Rhinogobius similis. The sequence continues at coordinate 3,837,095 of CM033635.1, read as the reverse complement.
TTAAAGGTGGAATGGAGGATTTCGGGCAACAAATCAGAATCTCATTTCCTCGTGGGTAGCACAAATAACTGGTCCGCTCAGGTGTCAATCATTCTCTGGTGCTAGTGCACGCCCGCAGGCTCGTCCAGGGGAAACGCTCGCTTCCCTGGCCGTGCATGCGTGGTTGATATGCTAGTGTGTTTATGTAGCAGGTTAGCGGCGAGTTCCGTCATTGTAGGTCTAAACTTTCATCCGCGAAGAACCGAAATGTCTGAGGGACGAAAGAGAAAGACTGTTTTCGAGCTTTCACAGAAGAGACGAAAGTCTGCAGAGGAAAGAAACAAAACGCGTGTTATTCTGGGGGAATCGTTTACGCTGACGAGCATTGAAAGAACAAAACAGGCTTCCAACTGATGCCTCCGTTGCAAAGTTTCTGCTGGACAGGTAACTGTTTATCTGACTCTTTTTTTTAGCTTATTGTATGTGGAATGTATTATTGTAGACTAACTGGAACGTGCACTTTTATGGCTTAGCAGACACGAAGTAAAACATAAGTTTTTTTGTTGTTTTTTTAATGTGTTACTCAAAGTAGTTTGTAATGGTAAATTTTAATTTATAATGGTACAGTTTTTAAATCTTCTTGGCGGAGGTTGGCGTGAGAAAGCGACACCAATCGTCTTGTAAACAAATGCGCATGGGCAGTGCTGCTGGGCGTGCTCGTTCACGAGGTTTGGTCGGCGTTCACTCAGGAGAAACGGGGCGGGAGGGAGGGAGGGAGGGGGAACCTGCGCATGCGCTTTTTCAAAAAAAGGACTAACAGTCGCAGATTTTCAAATCGGCGAGAAATCCTCCATTCAACCTTTAAGATGAGCGTCCAGGAGAATGGAAAAAAATGCATAAATTGGCGTTTAAAGTGACAAACTAATTTACAAAAAATAATCACATGTTGGTACAAATTTAAACTGCAGTGTTGGCAGTTTTTATGCAGAACAAAACTGTTTTTGTTGTTCGGAGGAAATTATTGCACCTAAAAATTGCAGACTCAGTAATTGCGCTCATTTCATCTGCTTTGATTTCAGTTAATTATGCAGCTCTAGTTATTATGAACAAAATGAGCCTTGATTTTCTTTGGATGTCTGTTGATACTTTTTTAAATTTTATTTTATATGCTCTTATTTTTCTGCTCGTGATCTTTTTTGTGTGTTCTTCTACACATTGTTCCATCATCAAAAACACACTTAGAGTTGCATTTAGCTTCATTCACGCTAGTTTGATGAATCCTGAACATCCTCGACAAAACACCTCGTTCTCGTTGTGAGACGTTTTCTCATTGTTTTCTCAAGCATTTCTGCCGTCAACTCGTGATCATTACAACTGTGCGACTATTTCAACAAGGCCGAACACAGTTAGCGTTACAATCAGAATCAGAAATCGGTTTATTGCCGTTGTCAGTGATCAAAAATTCACAAACACAGGAACTTGCTTCGGCGTAAGGTGCAACATAAAGCAATGAATAAAATATTTTTAAAAATATATAAAAAAGGCATGCATAAAATTAAGAATAAAATAGACTAAAATAGACTAAGCATTGTTTATTCAAAATGTGTGTAATTCCCTCTGCATCCAGTAGATGGAACTAAAGCTAAATTTCTCTGGCGTCTCAAGGCTGTGACAAAGTTATGTTGTTTTAGAATATTTGACCTTTTCAGTTGCTCATGTATTGTATTTGTGTTGTAAATGTGATTTTCCCTCCTCTTACAAAGCTCGTTGTGTTGTTCCTCTCAGACCCGTCCGAGCGTGACCTGGTGGAGCTGATCCTGGAGGCTCAGGTGTCCTCGGTCTCTCAGCGGCAGAGGGACATGCTCCTCAGGCAGGTCGGAGTCTTACTGGGCGTCCTCGACAGCGACATCATCGTCCGCAGCATCGGCGCCTTCAACGAGCGCAGGTACGAGAGGGCCAGGGTTTAAACGAGACGAACGATGTTTAAATGAGACACACAGGGTTTAAACAAGATGAACGAGGTTTAAATGAGACACACAGGGTTTAAACAAGATGAACGAGGTTTAAACGAGACACGCAGGGTTTAAACGAGACACGCAGGGTTTAAACGAGACACGCAGGGTTTAAATGAGACGTACAGGGTTTAAACGAGACGTACAGGGTTTAAATGAGACACACAGGGTTTAAACGAGACGAACCGCATTTAAACAAGAGGTACAAGGTTTAAACGAGACGAACGAGGTTTAAATGAGACACACAGGGTTTAAACGAGATGAACGAGGTTTAAACGAGACACGCAGGGTTTAAACGAGACACGCAGGGTTTAAACGAGACGAACGAGGTTTAAACAAGACAAACAGCATTTAAACAAGAGGTATGGGGTTTAAACGAGACGAACGAGGTTTAAACGAGACACGCAGGGTTTAAACAAGACACTTACGCCTAAATTCCACATCATGCGTCTCCGCTCCGCCACGCACTGCGCAGAACTTACGCAGCCATCGAAATTAATGAAGCCCGTTCCACATCCCGCGTAAGCGCTGCGCAGGTCTGCGCCTCAGCTCCGCCCCTTGGCTCCGCCCCTCCGCCGCTCTCCGACAGAATTGTGGATGAAGTCTATTTTCTTCTGCGCCAGAGTCCGACCGGATCTAGCCACGCAGTTTAGATCGCACCAAACAGGAAAGAGAACACGAACTACATCTGGGTTTCCAAAACAAAAACTTTTAACTCAGACCTAATGACTTGCATTCAACTTTTTGTTACCCAGAAGGCAAATGTTTACAATCAATACCACCCCAAACATGTAAATGGTTATAAATCTCTTAAGTACAGTTTTAGGCTGTCGTTTTATTAATGCTCTATTCATGCGCCGTGTTGACACGGTGAAAAAAGTGATTGCAGTTGCACAAACGACAAACTTTCAGTGAATCTGCATTTGTTTTCTTTCCGATACTTTTGGAGAGCTTTCTGATCGCGAGTTCTCGCGGATCCCGCGGGTCCCGCGAGTCCCGCTCCCCGGGACTTCGCAGCGGAGCGGAGATGCATGATGTGGACTTCAAGTCTTAGGGTTTAAACGAGACACGCAGGGTTTAAGCGAGACGTACAGGGTTTAAGCGAGAGGTCCAGGGTTTAAACAAGACGTACAGGGTTTAAACAAGACGTACAGGGTTTAAACAAGACGTACAGGGTTTAAACAAGACGTACAGGGTTTAAACGAGACGTACAAGGTTTAAACAAGACGTACAGGGTTTAAACGAGACGCATCGTGTTTAATCAAGATGTACGGGGTGTAAACGACACTTCATAATTCTTTTCCCTTCTCATTTAGAATGATTCATGCGTGTCTTATCTTTATTCTCCTGCAAAGTTGCCATAGCTACATGAATTCCCGCTCCTCTGTACTTTGGTTTTCATTTTATTTATTTATTTTCTAAAAAGTTGACACACGACTAGAATTATCTAGACTTCAGATGCTCTAAAATACACACAAAAAGAGCTTTTATAACAAAGACTGTGAAATTATTAAATAGAAATGTCAAAAAATAATAAACTATTTCAGATCTTTTTTAAATAACACACTTTATTAATACATATTATCTATCTGGAAGCCTTAATTTGCCATATTTAATCCTTTATTTGGTTAAAAATGTATTTAAAACATGTTAAGTTTAGTAGGAATAATATTTGGACTAGTCAACTACCAAAATAATTGTTAGTTGCTCCCTTAATTGTTCTTCTGTTTATTTACTGGTTTGATCTACAATTAATTGGAAGTTTAATAAAATATGAAACATAGGTAGGTCCAAGTATTTGTGCTGATAAATAATTTATTAAAAAATATGTTTGCTTCTTGTTTCATAAATTAAATCATTGTGAATAAACAAAAAAACACAAGGTATGAATGAATGAAAAGTAAGATAAAAGAAATAGAATAAATAAAAAAGGACTAAATCTTAACACAATATATTAAAATGTTGGTTGTGAGAAAGTAAAAAGTCTGGTTATTCATGCTGTAAAACCCTCTTTTCCAGCACTCGTCTGGTCTTCCTGGTGTCTGGTGGTCCGGGGCGCCCCCCTCTGGCCGGACACAGCGTCGCACTTGGACTCAGAAACAAACTCAGAAAACAGAAGAACGACTTCCTCATCTTCAAGGCTCGACGAGTGGACACAGTCGGTGGGTGAACCTTTAGAACAGGGACCCCCAAAACTGCCCTGCAACCGACTCGGGACCCCAAAGTCAAATGAAAATAACAGTAGCAATAATTTTAAGTGTCAAGGCATGTTAAATCAGGTTTAATATTTGTTATTTTAATAGTTTTATAGTTTTTTATTGTCTTGTTGGACCCTATTTCACTAAAAGATACAGTTTTAGTTAAAAAATAGAGCAAATACAATGTCATATTAACTAAAATGAGACCTTGAAATCATCTCGCGACCCCCACTTTGGGAACCACTGCTTTAAAGTGAGAGATTTAAAGTTCTCGTGGTTTTCTAATTCTGACTCCGTTTGGCGGGAGGGCACCTGGGGTAAATATTTATCATAGTTTTACGTCCGTGAAGTTGCAGTTTGTGAAGAGATTTTGAAAAAGAAAAAGTTTAAAATGACAGGAAGTAGCACCGAGTTCTAAAATGGAATCCCTCTGTGATGTCATCAAAAAGCGACGCACAGTTGAAAATAAAGAGACTGTTAACACTCGACTGAAACATTTTCTGACAGTTTAAACCCTCATCCAACAAAATAAAGGTGTTATCAGAAATGATTATTACTCAAATCCAAACTATTGAGTGATTTATGTGGATTTTGGCCCTTGTTTATGGTTGCTATGGTAACAGTTCATGTATAACCAGGAAGTGACATTATAAACATTACAAACACTGTTAAACTTGGGACAAATGGGCAAAATGTTTAGTAAAATCTTAAATATAATCATGTTCATCTGTACTCCAACACAGTGTTTCCCAACCAGGGGTACGGGGACCCCAAGGGGTACGTGAGGAATTACCAGGGGGCACTTGGAATGGTTTTAGTATTTAAATGAAGATGAAATGTACTTTTATCTGAATAAAATGTGTCATTTGTGGTAAATTTAGCATCTTTTTGGAGTATCTTGAACCATAAATATAATTAAAACAATAAATATAGATGAAATAATTGACAATATTCCACAAGTAAATCCATTTATTTGCCCGAAACTCAAGTTAAAGTGCGTATGACAGGTTTTTATGATTTTCTAATTTTGACTTTATTTGGTGTATTAATACTTGTTGTAAATATAAATTATAGTTTTACACCAATCTGGTATCAGTTTGTGTAGAAAAGTTGAAAAATGTGTTGGAAAATTACACGTAAACAGTTTGATGACGTCACATTAGGGAGACAAAGGCTGTAGCACAATTTACAAAAAGAAACTTTTTCTGACTCATTAAACATTCATTTAAAAAAATAAAGACATTCACATATATTTTTATCTGTCAAGTAAAAAAAAATAACTGACATTAGATGAGTTTTGGCCCAGTGTGCAGTGTGGCTGCTTCTTTATTTCCTAGTGTGATGTCATCATTTACAATCAGGAAGTGAATTTAAAAACATAAACGGCTAAATTTGGATAAAATTTGTAAAGAATTTATACAAAATGTTAAATATATTTACCTTAACAGCATTTTAGTTGAATGAGTAGTCCAACCTGACACTGTTCAAACATGTCACATCGACTTTAACCTGTTTCTTTTTAACAAAGCCCTGTTTTTATTCTTTAACGTGGCTCTGTTTAACTCCTGTGTGTCCTTGTGTCGCCCCCTGCAGTCTGCCAGCTGAACTGCTCTGGTCACGGAGACTGCGACTCGTTCACGCGCCGCTGTGTGTGTCAGCCGTTCTGGATGGAGAACTTCATCACGGCCCAGTTCGGAGACCAGGAGAGCAACTGCGGTACTGTGGTGTCATGATTTCTTCTGGAAAACGCTTGCATTTTTGACGCAATGAAGCAAACGAACTCGAAGAAATTCATATAGATAGGTCAATAGAGTCTTTATTGTGCAAAAAATAACTTCATCCTTGGTAAAATGTGAGATCTGGGTGGTTCGCAGACCACGCAAAAAGCTCTTCTAACCAGCGTCCAAGATCATGGCTCAGACAGAGATTCTTGCACAAACAAAAAACCTCCAGAAGCCAATTTATAACCATTTAGACATGAATATTCAAGACCATTACACCCTGTAGCTTGGCTCTTCTCCTGTAGTTTCTTAGTTTTAGGACACTACTCCTCCCAAGTTAATTATTATTATTTCCCAAGCTGATTAATTACTTCCAACATATTCACCTTATTCCTGAAGTTGCTGTACGCGCCGCCGTCTTGTTTCTGTTGTAGTTCACATGGAGCAGACGAGCTCAACAGAAAATAAGTTCTACATGGACTAAAAAGACGTTTTCAGGAAATCGTTGCGTTGTGACTTGTTGTTGCTCTTGTTCATTAAACATTTTACACAAATCAATCTACTTTATGTAACATTTTAGCGGTGAGACTTTTCCCTCGTTCGTCGTTAGCTTTAACGGAGTTCTCGTCAAACGGAAGTGCGTTTACAACAAAAGTGCGTATCTGGCAAAAGTGGGCGGGGCAGAATAAGGTCAATAACTCTTCCCAGTTAAGTCCTTTTTTACAATCGTCCGGTACGACAATGTCAAGTCAATAAAGATGATTTTTGTCATTTTTGCCCATTTCTCTCGGCCGAGCCCCTTGTTCTTGACACATTTCCTCATCCTACAAACTCAGCAAGTTTATTAAGCATTAATTCCATTGATCTTGGAATGTTTTAGTGTGTTTTGATCCCAAGTGTAAACTCACTGCCCCCTACTGGCCCAGTACCATGTCCTGACCTTTGTTTCAGCTCCTGGTACAGGTTCCTCACAGTTGTACTTCTTGCTGCAGTACTTACAAGGCTTGCCCCTATTGGCCGACTCCAGTATTGTCGTATCTGATCCTCCGATGCTCATGTGGCTCTGATGACTTTTTCTATTCACTGAGTTTTTATAATAAGTAAAAATAGAGGAAACATTGTAAACAAAATAATAACACTACAGGCTTTTGTTTTGTCTAAAACTTTAGCTTAAATACTGCAAAAAAACCCTGGTGTTACACTCTTAAGGTGAGACACTGCAGGTGAACAGGAAAAAACCTTACATTGTTTATTTAATTTAAAATATATTAATTGTAAACTTCTCCTGTAGTTTACTCACATAAATGTAAGGAAAAAATGTATTACAAGTTTTAATTATGTCATGTTATCATGTGAAAATAAGGCCTTTTATGTGTAAAAATGGCCAAAAATACACATATTTGGGAAATATAATTCTAAAAAATGGACAGAACCAGGTTTAGATTTCTTGGTTCATTTTATACATATATTAGTTACAAAAAATGTACAGAGGGAATTTTGCATTTCTTATTTAGTTTTATAAAATGTTTAGTTAAGTAAACTAGATTGGACTAAAAATTGTCCTAAAAATTCAAATTTCACTTCATTTTTTGACCTAAAACTTTTAGAATTAGATATCAGAAAATCCTTCTGTCCGTTGTGTCAGAATCTTGTTGAGTCCAGATCGTACAGTTTGGTGTAGGATCTACTTTAAGGCTGATCTTTACGTCTCGAGGAGAAAAATACATTTTAAGAAAACGTCCTTTGAAGTTACAATGTCCCAGAGAAATCTATGGATGAAGTGGATTCAATGGAAGAAGAAAACATCTTCAGGAGCAGATTGGACACGTTTGTTGTTTCCACATAAAAGTCGATGTGAGCCTTAAATATTGTTATTTTAATATTCTTCATCATTACGAGAAAACGACTTCTCTAAAACTACTATTTATTTTGTATTAGTATCAAAACATGAACTCTAAATACTCCATAAAAACCATAATGTATTGTTTATTGATGAGATCCCCATTAGCGCAGGCAGCTGTCGCTATTAATGTTAAATGAGATGTGCTTTTAATTAAAATAAGATCAACTTTATTTCCCAACGGGGGATTTGTCTTGGGCTCTGTGCCTGAAACAGCAGCAGAATCACACTTTGACTCTACGATCAGCTCTAAACATGAAAGAAAGTCAGTTATTAATAATTAAAATCACAATTATTTTGAACAATTACTTCTGTGTTGTCAAAATGATTCTGTTGAGAGCGAATATATTTAATGAGTTATGTTTTAGAAGTGCCTTTGCTTCAGGTTTAAGGCTCTGGAAATGAATAGTATTTACTATCACAACGTTTTTGTAATTGAATTTTGTTTTAATTGAAATCAGGATTATATTTGATTGATTGCACAGCGCTAGTGAATGTGCCACAATGTGAAGTGTGAACGCAGCCTTATCCATCCATCCATCCATCCATCTTCTTCCGCTTATCCGGGGCCGGGTCGCGGGGGCAGCAGTCTAAGCAGGGACTCCCAGACTTCCTTCACCCCAGACACTTCCTCCAGCTCCTCCGGGGGGATCCCGAGGCGTTCCCAGGCCAGCCGAGAGACATAGTCCCTCCAGCGTGTCCTGGGTCTACCCCGCCGCCTCCCGGTGGGACATGCCCAGAACACCTCCCGAGGGAGGCGTCCAGGAGGCATCCGGAACAGATGCCCGAGCCACCTCAGCTGGCTCCTCTCGACGTGGAGGAGCAGCGGCTCTACTCCGAGCTCCTCCCGTGTGACTGAGCTCCTCACCCTATCTCTAAAGCCCTGTTCAGACCGCAGCGACAAAATCGCGTTTGTCGCCCCTAGTTTGTCGCCTGTGCATTTAAGCACAGTCGCTTTAGTCGCGCGACTTGGTCGCCGAAAAAAAAGACACCAGCGGACACGCGGTGCGACCGGCGCGACCAGCACAGCTGACCTGCTGCTAGAGTTTAGATTCCTGGGAGCGGGGCGTTCGGGACCACATTTTCCACTCTGTTGTCGGGCTGGGCGCGGACCTGAGCCGTGTGGGCTCGGTCTCAAGGCAGAGACGAGCACGTGTGGTGTCACGTTTGTAACATGCGCTCCACGGAGCGCGGTGTGCAGCCAGCACTGTGTTGTTTTCCTCCTCATCCTCCGATAAAGTGGTCAAAATATGTGACGGCACCAGAATAAAAGTGTGCGGCTGCTACACGGAGCAGAGGAGAGAGAGAGGGAGAGAGAGCCACGGATGCCCTCCCAAAAAGCTGAAGAAAAGAGCGAGGGAGAGGGATCATTGGTCCAGCGTCAGCGGAGGAACAAGCACTTCTGGAACAGGAGACGTCCCGTTGGTGCAGGTAGAACACTAAACACACAGCCCTGTCAGGCGCTTATTCTGCCAATAAAACTCTGCACTGAACCCAGTTTATGGTTCTACACGTGCGGCTCGGGTCTGTTCGGTCAATCATGCGTTTGGTTTGTTTACGTCCTTCTTTCCGGATAATGATATACGTAGTTACGTCACTCAAGCGTGGTCTCTGATTGGCTGCCATCCGCGGCGGTCGCGGCGTTGGCCGCAGAAAGTTCAGCTCTGTTTATCTTCTGCGACGGTCGCCAAGTCGCGCGAATGAAGCGAATTTGCGGCCGCCGCAAAGTCGCCGCACGACAGAATCGCAGGATTCGCGCCGCGCCGGTCGCCCCGGTCGCGCCCGCAAAATCGCAGAAGGCTTTTTTCGCGCGACACCATAGACTTAACATGTAAACTGGTCGCGTTGGTCGCTGCGGTTTGAACGCCCCTTAAGGGAGCGCCCAGCCACCCGGCAGAGGAAGCTCATTTTGACCGCTTGTATCCGCGATCTTGTCCTTTCGGTCATTACCCAAAGCTCATGACCATAGGTGAGGGTAGGAACGTAGATTGACCGGTAAATCGAGAGCTTCGTCTTTCGACTCAGCTCTTTCTTCACCACAACGGTTCGATACAACGCCCGCATCACTGCAGACGCTGCACCGATCCGACTGTCAATCTCACGCTCCATCCTTCCCTCACTCGTGAACAAGACCCCGAGATACTTAAACTCCTCCACTTGAGGCAAGGACTCCCCACCCACCCGGAGAGGGCAAGCCACCTTTTTCCGGTCGAGAACCATGGCCTCGGATTTGGAGGTGCTGATCCTCATCCCAGCCGCTTCACACTCGGCTGCAAACCGTCCCAGTGCATGCTGTAGGTCCTGGTTTGAGGAAGCCATCAGGACGACATCATCTGCAAACAGCAGAGATGAGATCCTGTGGTCCCCAAACCAGACACCCTCCACGCCCTGACTGCGCCTAGAAATTCTGTCCATAAAAATTATGAACAGAACCGGTGACAAAGGGCAGCCCTGGCGGAGTCCAACATGCACTGGGAACAGGTCTGACTTACTGCCGGCAATGCGAACGCAGCTCCTGCTCCGGTCGTACAAGGACCGGACAGCCCTTAGCAAAGGGCCCCATACTCCCGGAGCACCCCCCACAAGGCGCCCCGGGGCACACGGTCGAATGCCTTCTCCAGATCCACAAAGCACATGTGGACTGGTTGGGCAAACTCCCATGAACCCTCGAGCACCCGATGGAGAGTATAGAGCTGGTCCAGTGTTCCACGACCGGGACGAAAACCACACTGCTCCTCCTGAATCCGAGGTTCGACTATCGGTCGGATTCTCCTCTCCAGTACCCTGGAATAGATCTTACCGGGGAGGCTGAGGAGTGTGATCCCCCTGTGGTTGGAACACACCCTCCGGTCCCCCTTCTTATACAGAGGGACCACCACCCGGTCTGCCAGTCCAGAGGTACCGTCCCGACCGCCACGCGATGTTGCAGAGAGCGTGTCAACCAAGACAGTCCCACAACATCCAGAGACTTAAGATACTCAGGGCGGATCTCATCCACCCCTCGAGCCTTGCCACCAAGGAGCTTGCCAACCACCTCAGTGACTTCAGCCAGGGTGATGGACGAGTCCGCCTCCAAGATCTCAGCCTCTGCTTCTTCCTCGGAAGACGTGACAGTGGGATTGAGGAGATCCTCAAAGTATTCCTTCCACCTTCCGACAACATCCCCAGTCGAGGTCAACAGCTCTCCACCCGCATCAGAACGGTGTTGGTGAAGCACTGCTTCCCCTCCTGAGGCGCCGGATGGTTTGCCAGAATTTCTTTGAGGCCGACCGATAGTCCTCCTCCATGGCCTCCCGAACTCCTCCCAATCCCGAAGTTTTTGCCTCTGCGACAGCCCGGCTGCAGTACGCTTGGCCTGCGGTACCTGTCAGCTGCTTCAGGAGTCCCACGAGCCAGCAAGGCCCGATAGGACTCCTTCTTCAGCCTGACGGCATCCCTTACTTCCGGTGTCCACCACCGGGTTCGGGGATTGCCGCCGCGACAGGCACCAGAGACCTTGCGACCACAGCTACGAGCCGCCGCATCGACAATGGAAGTGGAGAACATGGTCCACTCGGACTCAATGTCTCCAACCTCCCCCGGGATCTGGGAGAAGTTCTCCCGGAGGTGTGAGTTGAAGACCCTGCCGACAGAGGGCTCTGCCAGACGTTCCCAGCAGACCCTCACGATACGCTTGGGCCTGCCGAGTCTGTCCGCTTCCTCCCCCGCCAGCGGATCCAACTCCCCACCAGGTGGTGATCGGTTGACAGCTCCGCCCCTCTCTTCAAGACACGCGGCCGAAGGTCAGATGACACGACAACAAAGTCGATCATCGACCTCCGGCCTAGGGTGTCCTGGTGCCACGTGCACTGATGGACACCCTTGTGCTTGAACATGGTGTTCGTTATGGACAAGCTGTGACTAGCACAGAAGTCCAATAACTGAACACCGCTCGGGTTCAGATCGGGGGGGCCGTTCCTCCCGATTACCCCTCTCCAGGTGTCACTGTCGTTGCCCACGTGGGCGTTGAAGTCCCCCAGTAGAACAACGGAGTCCCCAGGCGGTGCACTGTCCAGTACCCCTCCCAGGGACTCCAAGAAGGTCTGGTACTCTGCACCGCTGTTCGGCCCGTAGGCCGACACAACGGTGAGAGACCTGTCCCCCACCCGAAGGCGGAGGGACGCGACCCTCTCGTTCACTGGGGTAAACTCCCAACACGTGGCGGCTGAGCTGTGGGGCTATGAGCAAGCCCACACCAGCCCGCCGCCTCTCCCCGCGGGCAACGCCAGAGAAATGGAGCGTCCAGCCCCTCTCGAGGAGACGGGTTCCAGAGCCCAGGCTGTGCGTGGAGGTGAGGCCGACTATATCTAGTCGGAAACGCTCGACCTCCCGCACAAGCTCAGGCTCCTTCCCCCCCAGCGAGGTGACATTCCATGTCCCCAGAGCTAGTTTCTGTGTCCGGAGATCTGGTCGTCGAGGTCCCCGCCTTCGACTGCCTCCCAGATCTCTCCGCACCGGCCCCTTATGGATCCTCCTGCGGGTGGTGGGTCCACGGGAGGACGGCCCCACGTCACTCGTTCGGGCTGGGCCCGGCCGGGTCCCGTGGGGAAAGGCCCGGCCACCAGGCGCTCGCCGTCGAGCACCCACCCCAGGCCTGGCTCCAGGGTGGGGCCCCGTGACGCCAATCCGGCGCGTAACTGGCCTTGATTGTTTGCTATTCATAAGGGCTTCTGAACCGCTCTTCGTCTGACCCGTCACCCAGGACCTGTTTGCCATGGGTGACCCTACCAGGGGCATGAAGCCCCCGACAACATAGCTCCCAGGATCATTCGGGTACTCAAACCCCTCCACCACGTTAAGGTGGCGGTTCAAGGAGGGGAACGCAGCCTTAATAATATGATAATGAGAGTTTAGTTTAGTTTGCTTCTCTGCTTCTCACTTGTAAAATATCAGAGGAAAAATAATTGTTAAAGTCTTTGAATAAAAAAGCGTGCAGTCTGATCCTCGTTTAAACCATGTATATTGTTGTTGTGTCCTTGAGCAAGACACTTCCCTCACCTTGTGTTCTGTAACTTTGATATGAAATTGAATCAGAGCTGCACAATTTTGGAGAAAAGAATTGAATGGCGATTACGACTTTCAATAAATGTTTAAAATGTAGGATTTTGAACACAAGAATCCCGCGCAGAAAAGCTTTATAGAGCTTTAACAAAAGAGACGGCAACATTTGTCTGTAAATAATCAGAAAATGTAGTTCTTTGCAGACGACATTTGTTTATCGAAATCAGGGCATTTCAACTGAAGGCCTGCGGGCCAAATCCGGCCCTTCAAGAATATGATCCGGCCTCAGCCCCAAAAAATATTTTGAAAATAGACAATATGGAAAATATTTTGTCTCTTGTTATTGGTTTAGTTCTTGTTTAGTACTGGTTTAGTCCTGTCCAAGTCCTGGTTTAGAACTGGTTTATGCCTGGTGTAGTTCTTGTTTAAACCTGATTTAGTCCTGGTTTTGACCTGGTTTAGACCTGGTATAGACCTGGTTTAGTCAATTCTGGTTAAGTCCTGGTCTAGACCTGGTTTTGACCTAGTTTAGTCCTGGCTTAGATCTGGTTTAGTAAATTCTGGTTTAGTTCTTGTTTAGACCTGGTTTAGTTCTTGTTTATACCTGGTTTAGTCCTGTCCAAGTCCTGGTTTAGAACTGGTTTATGCCTGGTTTAGTTCTTGTGTAAACCTGATTTAGTCCTGGTTTAGACCTGGTTTAGCGCTGGTTTAGTAAATTCTGGTTTATTCCTAGTTTAGTTCTTGTTTATACCTGGTTTAGTCCTGTCCAAGTTCTGGTTTAGACCTGGTTTAGTTTTGGTTTAAACCTGATTTAGTCCTGGTTTAGTCCTGGTTTTGACCTAGTTTAGTCCTGGCTTAGACTTAGATCTGGTTTAGTAAATTCTGGTTTAGTTTAGTCCTAGTTTAGTCAATTCTGCTTTAGTTTAGTCCTGGTTTTTGGCCTCGAGGACAAAAGCATCTGAAAAATCTGTCCCTCTGTGACATAAAGCTGGACCGCCTGCTCTAAACAGCTGCAGATTGTGACAGAATTATGATTTTTTATTTGATGGCGATAGAATAGATATTACGCAGCTCTGAACTGATTCAAACAAATGTGTGTGTGTGTTTTCAGACTGGAGCGTCCTGTACGTCACCATCGCCTCCTTCATGATCCTGGTGGGAGCCGGGACTCTGATCTGGGGAACGATCTGCTGCTGTAACAAGTCCGTCCTGTTCTGGTCAAAATCACACATTTACTTTTCAGATTTTAACCGATTTACTTGTTTTGCTCGTTTTCTTTCAAAGGAGGAAAAGCAAAGTGCGCAGAAGTAAAAGCCGGTACAAAATTTTAGAAGAGGAAGAGCATGACAGTCTGGAGCTGCATCCTCCACGAGCAGGTGACGGAAAATGAAGAAATACTGCCTCAAACGGGTGATAAACATCTGTAAAGTGCTTCTTTATTGGACTGTTTCTGTTTCCTGAATGAGTATTGGAAGTAGAGAATTAGTGCAACTGTTTTAAGCCGAGTGTCCACTGTACGATTTTGTCCGTCTGCGATGTAAGATTTCTGATCGTGGGAAGAATCTTGAGTCGTGGCTCAGAATCGTGGCTCGTAAATCTCTGAGTGTGACGGGGACAAAGACTAGACTTAGAACCGTCGTACGACCAAATAATAATAATAATACATCAAACTTGTATAGCGCTTTTTTGGACACTCAAAGACGCTTTACATAAACAGATAAAACAACATAAATTTACACAAAAGCCAGTTTGAACAGGTGGGTCTTAAGGAGTGGTTTGAATGTCTGTAGTGAGTCCAAGTTCCTGATGGTTGTGGAAGTGAGTTCCAGAGGGCGGGGCCAGAGGGTGGGGCCAGAGGGCGGGGCCAGAGGGTCGGGGCAGCAGCGGCGAAGGCTCGGTCCCCCAAGGTCCGGTGCTTAGTGCGGGTGATGGGAGTGAGGAGGTCGGTGTCAGCAGAGCGGAGGCGGCGGGTGGGACAGTACGGCTGGAGTAGGTCGGTGAGGTAGGAAGGGGCGGGGTTATGGAGGGACTTGTACGTGAGGAGGAGGAGCTTGTATTGGACACGATATTGAACGGGAAGCCAGTGTAGCTGCTGGAGGACGGGGGTGATGTGTTCTCTGGACCGAGTGTGAGTGAGAAGGCGGGCGGCAGAGTTTTGAATGTGTTGTAGTTTTTGAAGGCGAGTGGTGGGAAGTCCATGGAATAAGCTGCAATAGTGGAGTCTGGAGGAGATGAAGGCGTGGATGAGGATTTCAGCTGTGGACTGGGAGAGGGAGGGTCGGAGGCGGGCGGTTCATATCAGACGTGTTTGATATTTTGGAGTCTTGGTCTCAGAGAACCTAAGAAACTAAGCACTAAGAACCTTTCAAGTCAAATCAAATTTTTTATACATAAAAACGTATCAGCAAAACCTGCAAGACAAATATCAGATATCGGTATGGGCTAAAAAAGATTAATAATAACAATAATAATACAAAAACTGTTTAAAATTGTACATATCTTCATAACAATTCACAATATTATCAACATTTTGAAACATTCTTCTTCATTTTTCTTTCTTTCTTCTTCCTTCCTTCCTTCCTTTCCATCTTTCTTTCTTTCTTTCTTCTTGTTCCTTCCCTTCTTCCTTTCTTTCTTCCTTCCTTCCTTCCTTCCTTCCCTTCTTCTTTTTCTGTCTTTCTTTCTTTCTTTCTTTTTCTTCCTTCCTTCCTTCCCTTCTTCTTTTTCTTTCTTTCTTCTTCCTCTTCTTCTTTTTCTTTCTTTTTCTTCCTCATCTTCTTTCCATCTTCTTCCTTTCTTCCTTCTTTCCTTCCCTTTTTTCTTTCTTCCTTCCTATCTTCCTTCCTTTCCTTCTTTTTCTTTCTTTCTTTCTTTCTTTCTTCTTCTTCCTTCCCTTCTTCCTTTCTTCTTCCTTTCTTCCTTTCTTCTTCCTTCCTTTCTTCCTTCCCTTCTTCTTTTTCTTTCTTTCTTTCTTTCTTTCTTCTTCCTCTTCTTCTTTTTCTTTCTTTTTCTTTCTTTCTTTCTTTCTTTCTTTCTTTCTTTCTTCTTCTTCCTCTTCTTCTTTTTCTTTCTTTCTTTCTTCTTCCTCTTCTTCTTCTTCTTTCTCTTTCTTTCTTCTTCTTCCTTCCTTCCCTTCTCCTTCTTCTTCTTCTTCTTCACTCTTAAACCCGCTCTGTTCATGTCCCCGCCCCTCCAGGTCGCCTGAAGGGGGTGGCGGCGCCCACCTCGTCCGCCCTCATGCACTCCGACTCGGACATGGACAGCGACGAGGCCCCGGACCCCTGGACCAACGGGGACCAGGAGCGCGGGAAACTCCTGCGGCCCCAGAACGGCTCCCTGAGGAACGGCCAGGGACCCGGTCGCCCCAAGAAGCAACGGGAGGAGCTGCTATAGCGAGGGGGCCGAGGGTAGCCGCCAGTCTGCCCTCAGCGTAGACTCTGGAGAGGAAGAACACGCCGGACGCACTTCGTTTGTTTACACGAAGGGAAGGGAATCCACGCCACGCGACGAAAACATGGCAGAGAGTTGATCACGATCGCTCAGTTTGAATCTTGGCTTGAATCGCTTTGACTAATTTTGATTTATTTGGTGTTTTACTGTTTTAAAGATGTTTTTTAGCTGTTTTTATGGCACATTTTTTCATTTCCAGTTGAATTAACAGCCAGCGGTGGAGGAAAATTGCACTTGGGCTTCACTTAACGATTATTTTACGAATCGAGTCTAGTCTAGAACTGCAACTAACGATTATTTTACTAATTGAGTCCAGTCTAGAGCTGCAACCATAGACCGTACATATCGATGGACTATGGGATTGTGACGTCATAGCGTTTGGCTCCAGTAAAATGAAGCCCATCGTGGCTAGCAGTTATAGCGGCTAAAGCAGAGCCAGACTCCATATTTGGAAATCCGAGTGCGTATCGTGGCAACCACACGGACCAATCAGGAGCGAGGTTTCTAACGGTATCCGCCCCTCGGTGAGAGGAGACGGCGGCAACGTGCGGCGCTAGCTGTCAATCAAACCTGTTGCTAACACGAGCGAAAACGGCCCCTGGAAAAGGAAGCACCTGATTGGTCAGTTACTGTTGCTAATAACTTGATTTATGAACAACCAACGAGAAAAAAACACCCGATTCATGTAGAGTGAGTCAAAACAGACATTTTAGTTCCAGATGTGAGTTTGACAGAAACAGTTACAGAGTAAAGGCTCCAGTGTCACAGAAAGTGAATGGCAGCTCGGCTTTATGGAGCCAGGAGCCTCCATAGCTGCTTCCTATTTGGAACGCGGCGGCTAGCATGCTAACGCGGTCCACTGATATGTACAGTCTATGGGTGCAACTAACGATTATTTTACTAATCAAACCTAGTCTAGAGATTATTCCTTTGATTAATCGATTAGTTCAGAGCGCAAAAGGCCTTTAAATATGACAATTTTACGCAGACAAAGCTGAAGCGAAGGCGTCTGGTGGAGAATATTTATAGGTCAACAAGGATTTTAATCAAAAACACAAAATTTTCATGTTTCCTGTGTGTTTTTTGCTTGATTCCTGCTCTGTCTGAGTCATAAAACCTCTTTTTTCAACTCATACAATGTTTTGGAGTCTGTGCATAGCCAAGTTAACGATTACTCTATTATTTAATTAGTTGACAACCATTTGTATCATCAGTTAGTTGCGATTAATCGATTCACTTGTTGCAGCCCTAGTCTTGTCCAGTGATTAGTTTTCTGATTAATTGATTTGTTGTTTGGAGCGTGAAATGCTCATAAATATCAGATTTTATTCCAATTTAAACCCAGATGAAGCTGAGATGATGTCGCTTGAAGACGTCCTGATGAGTAAATTTAAAGATAAAATTGGTTTTACGTTAAAAAAAACTAAATTTACTTGTTTTTTAAGCAATTCATGCCTAGTACGAGTCATTAAACCTCTCCTCTCGGCAAATTATAACCCAGATGACAATTATTTGATAATTAAAACAGTCGCTTGATTATCTCAAAATTAAATTAATCGATTAACTTGTTTCAGACGTACTTGAAATTAAGTTAAATTTAGTTCTACTGACAAATAATTTGACTTGAAGTAACAAAAACATTAAGAGATTTACCTGAAATAATTGTGACTGTTTCAAAGTTTGCGTATTTTTATATTTTTTTGATAATTGTTGTCGTAATCTGGACTTCACAGACTCTAAAACGCATAAGAAAAGACGTTTTTATAACAAAGACAGTGGCATTATTCAATCAAAATGTCAAAAAAAGAACAAACGATTACTGATTTTCTATCAATAAGACACTTTATTCGCAAATATTCTCCATTTTAAGCCTTCAGTCGCCATATTTCCACTTTTATTTGGGTGGAAATGTATTTAATAAGTGTCAATGTACAATAGAAATACTTGAAAATAATCGTTAGTTGCTGCCCTATAAACAGAAACTAAATCTAGACCTTTTATAGTCAATTATTAAACACTAAATAAGCATAAACTAGTCAAAATGTTCTGGAATCAAGTCATTTTTAAGTTATTTGTTCTGGATTGTAGCTCGACTTTGCATGGAAACCACGAGCTCCTCACTGAGCCAAAACCAAGACGTTTTACTAGAATTATTATTTAAAAAACTGTCTGAATGTACTTTTTGACCACTTTTCGCGACGGCACATACCGGAGAAGTGGAGAGATTTAGAGAAACGTTTGAATATTTAAGAGGAAAACTCACACTTTGCTGCAATTTTCACTGGATTCTACCGATCACTGCCAGGAGGAAAACACGCCGAAATAACCGGAGACGCCACCCAAAGCAGGAAAACACGCCCACGACGAGAGAAGCGGGAACTACAGAATATTTTTCAACGTTTTGATACAGTTAAAAGCATGTTTGTGTGAGCGAACGCAGAGTTTACGGATGTCGTGCCAAAGTTAAGCATTTTGACTTTCACTGTGGGTAAAATCAACTCAATTCTGACTAAAAATGGCCTTTGGGGTTATTATTTTGTCCTAAAAGATCAATATATATACTAAAATATATTGTTTTAAATGAGTTGAAGAGGTTAACGTTCATATAAAACTTGATTTGAGTCGTTAAGATTGTGATATGAAGCTAAATTTGACGGTAAAAAGTGTCTTATTCCACAAAAACGACATTAAAAACAGTCAAATATTAATTGTTCACATTTAAAAGTTCACATACGGTGTTTTTTGTTGCATATTTTTTGTTAAGAAATGCAGCAATCAAATTATTTATAACTGGGATGCACAATATATTACACAAGTATCGATAACAAAATAAATAGATCACATCGCAATCTGAGAAAAGTACATGTTTTCAAAAAAAAAAGGCTGATTCGTGATTTTGGCACTGAATTGTTTATGTTCAGATAATTTATGCTGTAATCCATTTTTGAAAAAGTAAAAAATAAAACTAAATCGGAAAGTATGATCAATCAAAGCAAGGAAACAAATCTTGCTTAAAGGGGCTGTATCTCTTTTTTGTTTTCTTTTTTTTGTTTTTACATTTTGAAACGTGAAAAACAGTAAATGAGACACAGCGTTTTCTCTGCATCTGTTTATAGAGCGTTTTATTTTACGAGAAGCAGGAAGTGCGCTGTTAGCATGCTAATGTTTGTTAGCTTTACTCAGACGGTGAAAAGTGCTTCTAAACTCATGTATTATTTATATTTATGATGCTGGGACTGCATTAGGAAAGTGAGCGACACATGAGGCTGATGTAAAGACTTTAACATCCACTAGTTCTGTTTTTCACGTCTCAAAACATGAAAAATGACGTACAGCACCTTTAACTGTCATATCGTAATATTTTTCTAAGATTGTGCAGCCGTATTTGACAAGTTTTCCCTGTTTAGTTAGACTTAACTGGACGAAAATGGATGTTTTAAAGTGAAAACTGATGAAACCTTTCACATTTCTTTAAGTTCTTTAGCTCTAAAACAGTTTCACGATCGTAAACGTAAAGTAAATGTTATTGTTTTGCCTCAAATGTTCCACAATATGACATTAAACGTGTCAATTTATAGCATTTATTTAGTTTTGAGTATTTTATTGCTCAAAAACACCTTGAATTCTAACAGTTCTTTTAAGTTGAGCAGGTTTTGCAAAGTTTCTGATCTTAAAATTCAACTATTACGGCTTAAATTTGCACTTTTGGTTTGGATGTTTTTACTCACAGTGAACTCGACAGGTTGTTTTTGGCTCATGTGTTTCTAGTTTCACTGCTTTGACCGCTCGTGTTTTGATTTTGTTCAAACTGGAAGAGAAGTTTAAAATGTTGAACTTATACTTGGATTCTCTTGTTCCACACTGGACCCACGAAGAGTTTTAAAGTTTGTTGTGATTTTTTAACACTGGACACATCTGACAACTGATATTTGACCCTCAGATGCCTTGGATTAGAGCTGCACAGTTTATCAAATTTAATCGAAATCGCAACTTGGAACGAACACAATCAGTAAATCGCAAAAGCTGCAATTTTTGAAGTGCAATAATTTCCTCCACACAACAAAAGATCCAGTTTTATTTCACGTAAAAACTGCTAATCCTGTTGTTTAGATTTGGTAAAACATGTTCGGAAACAAGCGACATAAACGTGACTAAAAGTGACAAAATCGTTACTATAAGCAACAGAAATGCAACTAAAACGACAGAAACCTGACAAAAAGCTACAAATAAACAATTGAAAGTTTTTTTACAAAGTGACTAAAAGTGACAGAAACACAACTGAAAGTCTCAAAAATGTAAAAGTGACAGAAACACGACTCAAAGTGATAAAAACGTGACTAAAAGCAAAAAAACTTGACTTCAAGCTGCAAAAATGCAACAAGCTTAAGCAACAAAAACACATCTGAAAGTCTCAAAAATGTGACTAAAAGTGACAGGAATGTGACTCAAAGTGGCAAAAATGTGACTAAAATCGACTTAAAGTGGCAAAAATGTGACTAACGGCAACAAAAACATGATTAGAAGCGACAGAAATGCATCTTAAAGTAACAAAAATGTGTCTAAAATGACCAAAAGTGAGAAAAATGTGACTTAAATTTATAAAAACAAAACTTAAAGCAACAGAAATGCGATTCAAAGCAACAAAATGTGACTAAAATCGACTAAAAGTGGCAAAAATGTGACTAACGGTGACAAAAACGTGACTAGAAGCGACAGAAACGCAACTTAAAATAACAAAAATGTGTCTAAAATGGACTAAAAGTAAGAAAAACGTGACTTGAAGTGACAAAAACGCAACTAACAGCAACAGAAATGAGACTCAAAGTGACAAAAATGTGGCTAAAATCAACTTAAAGTTACAAAAATGTCACTAACGGCGACAAAAACAGGACTAGAAGCGACAGAAATGCATGCAATGCATAACAAAAATATCTAAAATTGACTACAACTGAGAAAAATGTAAAAGTGACAAATTCTTGACTAGAAGCGACAGAAACGCAACTTTAAGTAACAAAAATGTGTCTAAAATTGACTAAAAGTAAGAAAAACGTGACTTGAAGTGACAAAAACGCAACTAACAGCAACAGAAATGCGACTCAAAAACAACAAAATGTGACTAAAATCGACTAAACGTGGCAAAAATGTCACTAATGGCAACAAAAAGGTGACAAAAAGTGACAGAAACGCATCTGAAAGTAACAAAAATGTGTCTAAAATTGACCAAAAGTGACAAAAACGCAACTAAGAGCAACAGAAATGCGACTCAAAGTGACAAAATGTGACTAAAATCGACTAAAAGTGACAAAAATGCGACTTAAAGTGACAGAAACGTGACAAAAAACAACAAAAAGACAATCAAGATTTTCAAAAATGGGAGTAAAAGTGACAAAAACGCAACTAATTCATGACTAAACGCCACTAAAAGCGACAAATTTTTTTGCCCCAAAACGTGCAGCTCTAATCTGGATCTTTGGATTTATTCATTTTTTTTAACATCCTTTTGCAAATGAAAGTCACAATTACAGGAATAACGTTGGTGTTTTAGGTTGAAGACAATCCTTAGTGCTAAACTTTGAATTATAGAATCACATATTTTATTGCACTTTAGTTACTTTTTTCTTCAGAAGGGACT
Source organism: Rhinogobius similis (assembly GCA_019453435.1). Classification (NCBI taxonomy): domain Eukaryota; kingdom Metazoa; phylum Chordata; class Actinopteri; order Gobiiformes; family Gobiidae; genus Rhinogobius; species Rhinogobius similis. The sequence continues at coordinate 3,815,163 of CM033635.1, read as the reverse complement.
TTTCTAACATTAATTAAGTCGATATATCACCTTGGAACCCCAGTTAAAAAACAGAATAAACTGTGAAATGGTTAAAAACGGTCAAAAATAATGTGCAATAATTAATTAATCATGATTGCTCCAATAAATGAAAAGTTGTATCTAGTGAGTTTAAATGATTTGAATTATAGCAAGTAATTATAATCGTGCTTTGATCATATTTTTAAATCATTTTCTGGACTTTACAGACTCTAAAACACATTCGAAAAGACTTTTTACAACAAAGACAGTGGCGTTATTGAATCAAAATGTCAAAAAGGAATAAAGAATTACACTTTATTTGTAAATATTCTCTGTCTGGAAGCTTTAGTCGCCATGTTTTAACCTTTATTTGGTCAAAAATTCAACAAAAAAGTCTAAATACACAATAGAAATCATCATAAAATAATAAAATAACTGTAATTTGCAGCTTTATTAAATTATGAATATTTTAATTTTGAGTTTATTTGACTTAAAAGTAAATTATCTGCCAATGAAACATGACTTTTTGTTCTCACAGTGACACAAATTTCATCTTCCGTCACTTCATTAAAGAAAAAACATTTAACTTTTACTCAAATCAAGATGAAAACTTTTCTTAATTCAAGTATTTTAACACTTTGCGTCGTGGTTTAATCAAAAAACCTTTTAAATTCTCGTGTCTGGAGCAAAAACTCTCGTCTAATCTACTGTGACTTTAATAAAAATGAACTAAATGACAAATATATTATTTTTCTACAGATAAAGTTTGACACGACATAAACATTTGTTAGAAAAATGTGCACTTTTTGCTTTTAGTCGACGCTAAAAATGATTAAAACGATGGAGCTGTGACCTGAAACTGTGCTGAAAACAAGAGATAAAAGTTCATAAACTCTCACTTCTGCTTTTATTTAGGGACGTTTTGTTGAGTTTTTTCTGTTGAATGTAATGTTTCAACTCACCTTTTTATGAATGTTTAAAGGGTAACACGATCAACTTTAATCAAATCTGTGAATCTTTCAAGCGTTTGCTCCTTTGTTTTTGTAAAATTAACCAGTTTGACAAGAAAATCCACTTCTTTAGTACGGCAACGTATTGCATTCATTTGAATAATAAAAGTTTCTGTTTTAACGAGAAAAGTTTCTGTTTAAACGAGAATTTTTCTGTTTTTATGACAATAGTTTCTGTTTTAACGAAATATTTTCTGTTTTAACGAGAAAAGTTTCTGTTTTAACGAGAAAAGTTTCTGTTTTTATGAGAAAAATAAATCCTGTTTTAACGAGAAAAGTAATTTCTGTTTTAACGTCTAAAATTAATCCCGTTTTAACGAGAAAAGTTTCTGTTTTAACGAGAAAAGTTTCTGTTTTAACGAGAAAAGGTTCTGTTATAACGAGAAAAGTTTCTGTTTTTATGTCCTGTTATGAAAAATAAGAAAATCCTGTTTTTATGAGAAAAGTAATTTCTGTTTTAATGACTAAAATTAATCCTGTTTTACCGAGAAAAGTTTGTTTTTATGAGAAAATAAATCCTGTTTTAACGAGAAAAGTAATTTCTGTTTTAATGACTAAAATGAATCCTGTTTTAACGAGAAAAGTTTCTGTTTTTATGAGAAAAATGAATCCTGTTTTAACGAGAAAAGTGTTTTATGAGCAGAATACGGTGTTTCACGGGCTGTAAGTTTAAGCGGAGCTGGCTAGATGCTACTACCGAGGCGCAAATGTACGATTTATCCAGTTTGATACACTTTTATATTGATTTAGGCTTACGACGTTGGGAGATTTTGGTGTCACTGAGCGCGTCTCCAATAGTATCGCGTTGATTTCAATAAAACATATGTTGTCTCATAAAAACAGACTTATTTAACCTGGAAAAACAGAAACCTTTCTCGTAAAAACAGGATTAATTTTCTCATAAAAACAGAAATTACTTTTCTCATAAAAACAGGATTTATTTTTCTCGTTAAAACAGAAACTATTGTCATAAAAACAGAAACTTTTCTCGTTAAAACAAACTTTTCTTGTTAAAACAGAAACTATTGTCATAAAAACAGAAACGTTTCTCGTTAAAACAGAAACTTTTCTCGTTAAAACAGAAACTTTTATTATTGAAATGAATGCAATACGTTTCCGTACTTTAGAGTTTTTCGTTTTTTTGAAGATATTTTCTACTATTTCTAACAAAAATCCACTCAAACTCTACAATGTAAGTTTTGTTGCTTAGAAAAGTTCAATTGTGCACCTTTTTACTTTGATTTTCGTTCATTTTTAAGACAAAGTTGGTTGTTTTTATCTCGACAAGTTTGTGGAAAAGGTAAAACGACTTATTTTTTGTCTTAAAAACAAACAAAAACCAACGTATATAATGAGAAGAAGTGATGAATCCAATTAACAAAGTGCACCTTTTTGATCAAAGTTAAAGGATTTTCTCAAAAAACAAGTGTAAAAAAACCCCACAAAGTCCTACAAATCTTCCACCGTCTTCCACATGATGTAAATTAGAAAAAGGAATTGTATCCAAACCCTCTTCACTGTAAAATCTCGCCTCGTGCAGCACATTATTCAACGTTTTTGTGAAATTTTGCAAAAGAAAAATTGAAGAAGACACGCTTTTTTTACCTAAATCTGTTACACAAACGGGAGTCTGACTTCGAGCTGTGATTTGAAGGATCTCAAATGTTTTTAAAGATTGTTTTTTGTTGAAACTGAAACTGGAAATGTACAAATAAAGTTGTCATATTGTTCTTGACGAATTCAGCGTAATTGCAGATTTGTTTTTTTCTTACACAAGTAACTAATCACAAATACTCACGTTACTTTGATTGCACACATTTTTTAGGTAATTGTACTTTTCTGAACATTTATGGCACTAAACAGAATCTAAAACACAAATGAAAAGATAATTTATAACAAAGACGGCAACATTACTAAATCAAAATGACATAAAAAAGAATAAAGTGTTCCAGATTTTCTTCAATAATACACTTTATTAGTAAATATTATCAATCTAAAGTCTTAAGTCACCATATTTCAACCTTTATTTTGTCAAAAAGGTATTTAAAAAGCCTCAATGTACAATAGAAATAAATGTTTGACGAATCGACGACTAAAATAATCATTAGTTGTGGCTCTAAACTCACAAAACAGCGCTGCATCATCTTCTCTGATTGGACAGAGCTCACAGATTTAATTAAACTACTTAATGTCTGTAAACAGTGTAATTAATAACGTTTTGTATAAAAGACTGATGTAAAGTGCAACCAAAATTACAAACAAGTATGCATTTTTTGTATTGTTATCCTTTAAACATGCTCTTGAGTACCTTTAATTTGTTTAGTTTAGTTAAACAAACAAAAAAAAAGCTTATTATGAAACAATAAAAACATTTCTCAGCTGTCTGGAATGACACTTACTGAGTGCATCGACCCAGTAGCTGGCACCAAGAGCTTACACAATTTAGAAGAAGAAGAAGAATTTTTATTTGTAGAGCGCTTTTCCACCTATTAGGCACCCAAAGCGCTGTATTATATTATCTCGTTAAGAGAATGTGCTACACGCAATTATCAAGCAGCAGCTGCAGAGATCGTGTTCAGACGGAAGAAATGCTCAGAACGAGTCTGTGATGATTTAAGGACTTAAAACAGCAGAAGATTCTCAGATATTTGATATATATGATCTGAAAATATGTCTCAGAAACAAGGACGTTCTGCAAGAAGTGTGTTTGACGCTCACAGGGGGGAGATTTTCTAATAAACATTCCACAAAACAGTGTGAATGAAACAGAACGCTCCTCCAGGTGTGTTTTTGATGATGAAACATTATTAGAACAAGATTAAAAGAGAGAAACAGTCACTGTAGCAGAATGTGCCTTTAAAAAGTGACAAGCAGCTACACTTTTCACACAAACTTCACACTTTCACAGCTTTGTTTGAGCCGACATTGATCAAACTCACCCACAGCCCTGTTTTTATGATTTTTTTTTTAATGGTTTTTGTGAAGTGTAATCATATTTTTGTGCACTGAAGTGTTCAAAATAAATCTTTTCTGGTGTTCTTTAGACAGCGGGTCAGACAAAAGAATTTAGTCCAATACCTGATACGCTTAAACGTGCAAATATCGGCTCGATGTAACTGTATTTTTCTACATATAACTGGGCTTTTACGTCAAATTTTTAAGTTTTCTTTATGCCCTGGAGCAGAGTAATCTCTAAATACCACACAGGCACTTTTGCTAAAACTGGGATTACAATTATTACATCATAAAGTTCATTGATTTCCTCATAAACGCACACTTTCAACAGCCCATTTGAAAAGGTACTACGGCCATTGAACGCCTCATAAATAAATAAATCGTTCAGTGTTGTTTGCTTTGTGGTTAAAAGGTCAGGATGCTTTTAAAACGTGTTCAAACAAGACTGAACCACAAGACAATTCAATAGTAACTGACTCCGGACGTCATAAAACACTCAGTAATGTTTGCTTTTATAATAACTGCAGGATCCATAAGAATTAATAGTGCATTTTAACCACAGCTTTGAAAATAAATCTGTAATATTAATCATTTCTACAACTACTTTTAATACTTTTTTCAAATGCCTCTATTATACCTCACAAAAAATATTTAAAATACCCTGAATTCCAAATATTTTTCTTTAATTTGACTAATATAGACGTATTTGTTGTAATTTGCCTATTATTTGATTTATTTTAAGACAGTACTTTCCAAATATTTCTCATCTCAAACTAAATTTTGTCCAGTAAAACCTAAAACGTTTTTGCTCTCATCAAAAATGCAATTTATCTGTCATTATCGCCAATTAAATATAATAAAAATAATGTAAAATCCAGTAGTAAAAGTGTTTAAAGGGCCTATGACAGGTTGAAGTATTTATTTTACAAAAAACACAGTTAAAATAATTCTATTTAAGATTCTGCTAAAGAATTTACCAATTTTATCCCAGTTTGGCATTTTTTAGGTTTAAAATTTGACTTCCTGGTTGTAATCGTGACATCACACTGGGGAATTCTGTAACTGTTACCTAGCAACCATGATATATGCGGGGTCAAAACTCCTCTAATGTCACAGAAATTATTATTTGACAAATAAAAATATATGGGAACACCTTTATTTTGTTTAATTAATGTTTAAATGATCATAAAATGCATTTGTTGATTGTAAATTGTCCCTGGTAAGTCTCCCTAGTGTGATGTCATCGTGTTATGGAACTCTGCTCAACTTCCTGCACGTATTTTTCAACTTTTCTTCACAAACTGACTCTTGATTGGCGTAAAATTATGATATATATTTACAACAAGTTTTATTCCACCAAATAAAGTCAAAACTAGAAAATCATAAAAGTCTGTCACGTGCACTTTAAACCACATTTTGCGTATTTTTCATTTGACAAAAACGACTTAATTGCTCATATTTTTGCGATACTCTTGAGGTTAATCCCAGTTTTCCAGCGAAATCACATTATGTTCCACTTCCACAAACTTTTAAAGGGTCGATGGATAAAAACGCAGCCGCTTGTTTCGAATCAGCGACAGAGTTACACGCTCCAGGTCAAGCGTCGTGTCATTATGTCACGGCTGCGGTTTGTTGCGTTAAGATAAAACAAAAGGGGAAGGAAAAACACGGCGTAAACGCGCAGTTTCATCTTTTTTCCGTCTCCTGTCGCTCGCGAGCCTTATATGGCAAAGGAATCGAGTCAGAGGCGCTGCGCTCACGGCACAAGGGCGGAAACCTGCGCTGCGCGGTGTCAGCTGGGTAAAACCGTGCCTCATCCAGGAAGAAAGGACCAGTGCTGCTGCTTTCACGGCGAGCCTGCACACTCCCCACAGCGCTACGAAGGACTAAATCACTGCCACGGCAATTTAGCAGGTAAGAGGAGCCCGTTTTGTGCTGGAAATGGCGTGGTTTGCAGCGAATGACGCGCGCAACGGAGCGAAAACGCGACAGGACGTGCGCGCAATTCGTGCCATTTTTACTATAAATGTTTAATTCGCCGCGTTGTAAATGATGCTAGCGCGCAAAATGAGATATTCTGCGATCAAACCGTCGTTACATTCGATTGCTTTGCGTAATGGGCAGCGTGAACACGGAGGCATTGCAGAAATGTGCGTTTTTGTGCAGACTTGTGCAGCATTTGCTAACACAATCTGGGAGGGGTGTGTTTTAGACGGGCTAAAGACCAGGAAATGCCCAAACGAAAAGAAACTGAACACCAGTGAGGAAGTACAAGTCTCAAATTAAGGCTGATTTGGCTTTGTAAACAATATAATCCCGTTTTTAATTGAAAAAGCAGTCAATTTAGCCGGTTTTGCCACGTAGGTTCACTGACACAATTTGCATCCCGCAGTGTCCTCATTATCAAAGCAGTTTCTTGACTATTTGTGAACATTTAACGCAACGTATCCGGTTGCAACAGCGTGTAGTAGTTGCAGTCAAACAAAATAAACGCGATCAAAGCTTGGGGATACGTTAAAAACACGGTTTAGCTTAAGGTGTGCCACGTTTGTAGGGGGTGCGGAATGCGGCGTAACACCAACTACCGGCTAAAAGCTAGCAACCGTGGCCGAAGAAAGCGACTGCCAACCGGGTTATCGCATTAGCCTCTGCCCCTTGAACTTGATCAGCTGGAGCTTAAGGTCTAGTGGACAGATTTAGAGGAAGTAGTGAAAGATTACAATTAAACTAAGCCTGTTGTGACGGTTAACTGTAGGTATAAAGTCAATGGGAGAGCGTGTTAATTGTTCTGTCTTGTCATTTCTTTTGCCCGGGGCACAGACGCCAGGCCTAACCCACTTCCGTGTTGCAGCTTTTGTGGAGCAAACTTCCCATTTCTTATCTTCACAGAAACTAAACATTGCAATTAAACTGAACAAATTACATTCCAGGGCCATAAACAATCAACAATTAACTGTTGCTGCTTAACAGTCAACAACAGTTAAGTAATAATAATAATAAAGACATAATAATAATAATGATGATTAAAACAATTTATTAAAGGGTTGTTTTGAATTTTAATTTTGAATTTGTTTTGAAATTTTGAAGTGTAAATATTGTTACTACGATCGTCAAAAGACCATTTCTGAACAGTTTTAGGACAATCTTGATCTTTTATCTGAACTAGTTTAAAGTGCATATGACTAGTTAGATCAGTGTTTTTCAACCTTTTTTGAGCTGCCGCACACTTTTCTAGTTCAAATGAAACCACGGCACACCACTTACTACTAAAACATGACCAAATCAGACCATTTAGTTAAAAAAAAAATGCTATATGTCTGTACCACTGTCTGGTTCTTAAAATTTGGTAATAGTGATTGGTTTTGTGTTCTTTTTTAGTGCAGAAGTTGCTCAGGACACTCCAAAATGGTAAATTAGTTAATTACATCTGCATTTGTGAATCTGTTAACTCAAATTGCACATTTTTCAAGGCACATCTGGCAAAGCCTCAAGGTACACTCGTGTTCCCCGGGCCACTGGTTGAAAATCAAGGAGTTAGACTATATATTTCATTAATCATAAATGATAATATTGATAGTTTTACCTGTGTTTAAATGTTTGCCTGTTTTCCCCCGGTTTAACAATTTTGGTGAAGTGAAGTTCATATAAATTACACAATAGTTGCCTGATTAACCTTTAATTTAGATAAATGATGGTTTAAACTGTTACAAAAATGTGTCTGTAAATAGTCCCTGTATTTTGGATAAGACGTCGCTTGTTGATGACATCACAGAGGGATTCTGTTTTCTCTCATTTTCAACTTTTATATACAGTTTTTCTTCACAAACCGACACTTGACTGATGTAAAACTATGATAAATATTAACTACTAAGTACTACCCACCAAACTAAGTGATAAAACAAAAACAAGAGAACATATCACTTAAAATTACACTATTTTGTGTGAAATTATAGTCTACGACCAAAAAATATACAGAACAGTACATTTTTTATTATCGTCATGTACTGTGCTTTTTCCTTAACGGAGTTTGAAATGTTAGTATCACTTATTAACACTTTATGCCAAAGATTATGCACAAATTACGAACAAAATTATGATATAAAATGATTAGCCCTTTTGAATATAATGCAAATTAAAAGAAATAGTTAACAAATTGAATAGAAAAAACATAGACGTGACCGAAAGACAAAGAGGTTGAGTCATTATGGGTGAAATAAAATGATTCGATGGACTTTATGGGAAATGTTTTATGACCAATATATTGTTCAGGACTCAGCTTCTTTTATTGGTTTATGGAGTAATTACTTTTGGTGATATTTGCCTAAGAAAGTTGAAATTCTGCATAAATAAATCCGCTCTGTGTGAAACCCTTGACTCTGCTCACATTAGTTCTGGAAATAGCTGCTTTGTTCTGGATTGTCGTCTTCTGTCATGAACGAATGCAACAACTTTGGACAAAACATTTTTATTTTATCCATTGAGCCTGTTTTCTGTCAATTTATTGTTGCCTTTTTTTCTTCAAGTCACATTAACGCTCAAACTTCTGAACAAATCTTAAAAATTTCCCCAAAATGGCCACCAAAATAAATAACTCATGGTACAATCTGAGCTTTAATAATAAAACAAAGAATTAATATATGGCTGTGATCTTTTTATGGTGTTGAATCTTTAATTCATCAAGTTTAACATTTGCAGATCGTGTATTCATGAATATTTCCTTGCCTATATTTTGTATTTACAATTAAATCTTGAGATATTAAACCTGTAACGATGACAAAGTTTGAAGTGTGATGTATTGCTGCGTCAAAATATCACAATAAACGATGATATTGAAACTACTTTATGCCACTGACACATTCTAAAGCCACAAAATCCCAGTAAACTCTTTTCCAAATATGCAAAATCCTTAAAAAACATGAGCTGCAACAAATATAAAGCAGAATAAAACACTTTAATCATTAGTCAGTGTCTGAAATTTGTGATGGAAGACACTTTTTCATCTCTCCAAAGCTCAGATCTTATTGTTCTACGTAAAATTATAACAAAAAATGTTCACTAGCACGAAGAAAATGTGCACACGCTAAATATTTTAAACCCCCCAAGATTTTTTTTTTGCAATTAACTATTTTTATTCAGCTCTTTGTATCAAATCTTACATCTGTGCCATTTTTGATCCCAGACAGACAAATAACCGAAACACAAACAAACAAACAAAAAATAATACAAATTACAACTTTCATTCATTCATTCATTCATTCATTCAAAAATTTGAAATCAATTTAAATTAAAATGACCATAAAAAATAAACAACTCAATTATAATAGCAACAAACAAACAAGTATGAAAATAATAATGAATAAAATAAAAAAAATGGACAAAACAACTCGACAAGACAAACATAAAATAAGACAAGACAAAGTTGGACAAAATGAACCAAGACAAGACGAGTTGACAAACCACACAAAACAACCCCAAAAATATTGTTCAGGCTATTATTTATTGAACAGTAAGTTGTTTTGGCAACATATGTTCAAATTGTACATGGACCTCTTTTAAAATAAACTAAAACAGAAAGAAAAATGTAATTATTGTGAAAAGCCTAGTAACAATTCATCTATTATTAATCCCATGTTTGGATTCTTGGTGAAATACTAAAGGTCATTATTAATCAAAGTTGTTTTTTGTAATATTTAAATCTAATTGTTCCATCTTTTTCCTCTTGATTGTGTCTCATTTTCCTTTTTTAAAGCTGGACATATTTGGGTGTAAATTAGTATATTTTGTGATTTCCACCAAAGATAATCTGTTTGTAACTAAAATTTGGCCACTCCTCGCTGTCTATTAATCTATTACATTATTATTATTAATCTACATCTATTAATAAAGTATTTTGTCTTGAAGTAAGAGCTAAAAGCAGCGCTCTGATTGGCTGTGCTCTGGTGGTCCTCCCCGGTTTCACTTTGTCATTTGAAAAAGCTGTTTTAAAGCTGTGCACGGGATCAAAAATTAACGTACGTGAATTTTAACGATGAGCCAAAGGATTTGTGAGAGAAAGGGACGAGTAATATTGAAAAAACTACTTCTGGTTCCGCAGCGTGAAAATCAAGTACCCCAGCTTTAAAGGGCCTATGACAGGTTTTTATGATTTTCTAATTTTGACTTTATTCAGTGTATTAATACTTGTTGTAAATATAAATTATAGTTTTACACCAATCAGGCAACTATTTGTGGAGAAAAGTTGAAAAATCTGTTGAAAATTACAGGAAGTAAACAAACTGATGACATCACACTGGGGAGACAAAGGTTATGCATAATTTACACTCAATTTATACACCTTTTTGACCCTTTAAACATTGATTCAACAAAATAAAAAGTGTCCACGTGTTTTTATTTGTCAAATGAAAAAAATCTGTGGCATTAGAGGAGTTTTGGTGCTCTGTACAGGATGTTTCTTGGTAATTTCCCAGTGTGATGTCATCATTTACAACCAGGAAGTAAAATTAAAACCTAAAAAAAATGGCTAAACTGGGGTAAATTTGTCAATGGGCACTTAAAAGTTGGACGAATCATTTCACTAAACCGCGGTTGAGATAAATATAGTTCAAATTTTGCTAAAATACTTCCTGGTTTAGCCATTTTTTTAGTTTTTTGTTTTACTTCCTGGTCGTAAATGATGACATCACACTAGGAAATTGCCATAGCAACCACACTGTACACTGGGCCAAACTCACCTAATGTCATAGATGTTTGAAATTGTACAAAAAATCCATGTGAACACTTTTTTTGTTGTTGAATTAATCTATAAAAGGATCATTTTTTGTTTTGTTTTTTCAACTTTTCTCCACTTTTTTTTTAGTTACAACAGGTATTAATGGACAAAATAAAGACAGAATCAGACAATCATGAAAACCCGTCATACGCACTTGAAGTCAGTTTGGAGTTTTTCATTCCCTGAAGCCGTTTGGCAGAAACTTTTGGAATCACAATAGGAAACCCAACGCTTCAGACACAGTTTTTCCTGGTGTTTGGCCTCATTCAGGACCCACTCCCTGAAAAAGCCCTGAGTCACAGCGGCTCAAACTCAAACCAGGAAGTGGACTTTGTGGAGCTAAAACGCGCCGCTAAATAAATGAGCTCATGTAGTTTTACTGAAACTAAAGTGGAGCAGAGGATAAAGTGACCTGCAGCGCTCGATAAGAGGAGAACGGAGTCATGATAACAAGTCTGACGGTTCTGATTATCGTGTGGGAAGAAAACAATATGAATGAAATCATAATCAAACAACTGAGTAATCCTTTTGTTTAAAAAATCCCCAATCCTGTTCATTATTCCTCAAGTTTGTGTTCAGCTTAATCAAACTGAACTTAACGAAACTGAACTTAACGAAGCTGAACTTAACGAAGCTGAACTTAACGAAGCTGAACTTAACGAAGCTGAACTTAACGAAGCTGAACTTAACGAAGCTGAACTTAACGAAGCTGAACTTAATGAAGCTGAACTTAATGAAGCTGAACTTAATGAAGCTGAACTTAATGAAGCTGAACTTAAAGAAACTGAACTTAAAGAAACTGAACTTAAAGAAACTGAACTTAAAGAAACTGAACTTAAAGAAACTGAACTTAAAGAAACTGAACTTAAAGAAACTGAACTTAAAGAAACTGAACTTAAAGAAACTGAACTTAAAGAAACTGAACTTAAAGAAACTGAACTTTATTCAATCCAGCTTTATGAAACTGAACTTTATTCAATCGAACTGTATGAAACTGAACTTTATTCGATAGAACTTTATTCAATCGAACTTTATGAAACTGAACTTTATTCAATCGAACTTTATAAAACTGAACTTTATTCAGTAGAACTTTATTCAATCGAACATTATGCAATCAACTTTATTCAATCGAACTTTATAAAACTGAACTTTATTCAATAGAACTTTATTCAATCCAACTTTATGAAACTGGACTTTATTCAATCGAACTTTATTCAATCAGACTTTATTCAATCAAATTTTATTCAATCAAACTTTATTCAATTGAGCTTTTAACTTAATTCAGTCGAGCTTTATTCAGCCGAACTTTCTGAATGTTTCTTTCTGAAAGTTAATTTCACAAAAACTTTTAGATGTGTATATATACATTTTTGGACTGTATAAGCAATTTAAAAAAATAATAAGTTTTGCTTCTAAAAGGGTCACGAATGTAATTTTTAGTTCTTACGATTTTTACTGTGACCTGAATAATCGATTTATCACTTAATTCAATTTCTAAATTTACAACATAATTCAAAACTGGACTAAATGACACAATGGAACGCGCTCAGTTTATGGCAATATGACAAAATATTTATCACATCTGATTTTTTTTTTTTTATATATATTGATCGATCTTGATATTGTAATTTGTATTAAAAACCAATAAAATGTTTTTGACCTTGAATTTCCTGAACATAAACAAGACAGACATTTAATCAGTGCAATTTAACACCAAAAACGATCAAATATCTTCCAAAAAAAGTCAAAACTCTGTGACCTCTGTTAGGGATGGGCCGATATGATTTTTTTCAGCCGATACGATATCCGATATATACCTTGGGCATGTGCCCGATAACCGATATTTGCCGATACCGATATTCAAATGCATGTAATAATAAAAACTATACATTTTCTCATATATTTATTGAAAATGCAATTCAACCTCACAATCACATTGTACTGGGTCTTTGAACACATTGTCAGGGATCTAGTAGGTTCCTACAACTAACTTATCCCCTAAAACTGTAAAAAAAAATATGCATTTGAAAAAGAAAACTGTCTATTAGACGTTAACAGTAAACATAAGCTTTGTATGCTAAGGAAAGTAGGAACATTTGTTTCCTTCCTTTGAAACTATGAAAATATGCAAACACAGAAACTCAGCTTCATTACCAAATATATAACTGCAAACATAAAATACTCATCTGCATAAAAATAATACTGCCAAAAACAAAGTCCGCTCAAATTTGAATCTTTAACTACTGTATAAACATTTATAGAACGCAAAAACAGCTTAGCTTATCCCATTGTAAACTATTTATCTGTAAACACAAAATTGGTATTCCTTCCCACAACTTAAAGTGTTCGGCTGAAGTGCTTTCGGCAGTCTTTAGTACATTTTTTTAGCTTTTTCAAACGCCAGTTGAATGGAAGCAGCGTTACCTGGCGCCTCACCCTCTTCCTCGCCTCCGTCTCCGCTTGCTAGCGCTAGTTTTTTGTTGACATTCATTGTAACTGTCCGGGTGTTTTTTCAAGCGGGATATTAAATTGGATGTGTTGAAAGATTTGGCGACTGATCCTCCCCGCGATATTCCCGCTTTGTGCAAATTGCAAATGGCAATTTTTGAATCTTCTGCGGACACCGTGAAGAAGTACCACACGGCAGACATGCTAACAGACATGCTAACCACAACACAACAGCTCAAAACAGTGCCCGCCCCCTCATGCTTGTTTTTTGTTTCTTGTGCGCTAAAGACAGTGCTTCTCCTGCGCTGCCATGAGTGAGCTGTAGTCAGCGTTAGCCCATCCAAAGACATTTATAATCTATCGGCGATGCATATCGGGTGAATTTTTTCATATCGGACCGATACCGATAAATAAAAATAAGACACATATCGGCCGATACCGATGTGTGCGCCGATATATCGCCCATCCCTAACCTCTGTGTTAAAAAGACTCTGATAATTGACGATTTGAAACAACCAAAGTATTAATTGCACAGTTTTACTTTGTGTCAATAATGAATCTTATAGAATTTACCTTTTTCAACCCTTTACAGCTCATATTATACTATAAAAAATACTAAAAATGTCCACACTAGTGCGAAGAAAATGTGCAAACGATAAACATTGATCCCCAAAATATATTGTTCCATGTAATATTTAGATTCAAGGCTAAAGGTTCTCTTATTTATTGAGGAACTAGCCCTTTCAATGTCCAAATAAGTACATATTTGTTTTAAAAAAGGCAACAGAAACTCTCTAAATTTTCCCCGAATTGACAAAACGAAGTGCGTGTGGAGCTGCGTTCAGGCAAAGCGTCTAAAATGTGAGTAATTTGCATTTAAACTGTCAAATATTTAAATTGCGTCTTTACAAAGGCACATCTACAAACGCTGTCACTTTTTCACCTCATAAACCACAAAAACTAATGGTGCGCAGCCAAAAAATTTGACGCATTACTTCAAATTTTGTTGTTTAAAGTATTTAAATTGATTTGTGGGCGTGGTCACGGTCGTAGCGGCGGCGTTTCTGGCCGTTTTGAAGCTCGTAATGCGATCCTCGTCTCCTTTTTAAGTCGTTTGTCGGCAGCTTTATGCAAAAACCTGCTGCAGCCATTTGCATTGAACTTGAGGAGACAAAGGAGAAAAGGACAAACTCTTCGTGAACATTTGGTTAAAAGGGTTTGGTCCTGGATCAGTAACGGCCGAAACAAGACTTTAATCATTCGCGCACGAAATTTAAAGGAGCTGTGTTGTAAAAGACAAATATTAATTGACGTTTTGAGCTTTTAACCCCGTGTTCCATCATCGAAAACACACTATTTAGCTTCATTCACGCTTGTTTCATGAATCAGAATTAGAAAATCCTCTCCCTCCGACCGTCAAACACACTTCCTGCTGAACTCCCTGTCTGAGTTCTTCTTTTAAAGTCCTTAAATCACTCGCTTTTTTTCCACAAAGGCTCGAGAAATGACGCGTTTAGGTCGTGTAAGCGCTATGCAGAGATACAGATGTTCATTTTTGTTTAGTTTTTTTTTTTTCTAAACTAAAATGCAGTTCGTATTGATCGATCTTGATATTGTAATTTGTATTAAAATCCAATGAAATGTTTTTGACTTGAACATAAACAAGACAGACTTTTAATCAGTGCAATTTAACACCAAAATTATCAAATATATTCCTATAAAGTCAAAACTCTGCATTAAAAAGACTAGAAAAGAACAGATTAATTGCAGTTTTACTTACTATCTTATAGAATTTAGTTCAAATTCTGCTAAAATCTTTACAAATTTTACCGAAGTTTAGCGATTTCTTTGGGTCGGGTAGGGTTAAAATTTACTTCCTGGTTGTAAATGATGACATCATGCTAAGAAATGATCAAGAAACATCCTGTACACTGGGCCAAAACTCCTTTTTAATTTCGTATTTTTTTTCACTTGACAAAGAAAAACACACGTGAACACCTTTATTTTGTTGAATCAATGTTTATTTCCTGTAATTTTCAACCTATTTTTCATCTTTTCTCCACAGATAGCTGCCTGATTGGTGTAAAACTATAATTTATATTTACTAAAGTTAATAATACACAAGTCAAAACTAGAAAATCATAAAAATCTGTCGTATGCACAAAGGTTTAAAGGTTAATAATAATAATGATACAAAAACATGTCTAATTGGTTTTAAGAGCTTCTAATTGTTTTCCTTTCTCGTTTTTCCGCTCTGAAGTGATTCATGCCGTTTGAGTAATCTTTTCTGCCAGACGCGTCGTTACTCTGGACTCACTTTGTTCTCCTTTTTTTTCTTAAAGATTCTGCAGCATTTTGTGGCCTTTTCAGTCGCTCTCTCGTGATCTTTACACTCGGCCTCAGCTTTCTTTTGTGTTTATGAGGATTTTTGCGGAAATTCACAGCGAAACTTGGTGAACTTTAGGGCTGCAACAATTAACCGATTAAATGACTAGTAGACTATAACAATGAGTAACCAACTAATCATTAACTAAAGAGCAACATTATAAAATAAAAAGAGTAAATGATGGCTAATTTTAATCAAAAATACACTTTATTTACGAATATTTTCAATCAGGAATCCGTCAATCCCGTATTTCAACGTCTATTTTGCTGAAAATGTATATAAAAAGTCTAAATATAAAATAGAAATAATCGTCTGACACGTCGACTAATCGAAAAAATAATTGCTGAATTGTTGACTAATAAAATAATCTATAGTGATAGCCCTTCTTGACTTGTTTCTTCTTTTTAAACACTTTTTTTTTTTTTACTAAATCTGGATTTTTAAACATTTTTTAAAACACTTTTATTTTAAAACTAAATCTGGACTTTTAAATGCTTTTTTTTTTTTATTCTGACTTTTAAACTGTTTCTTTTTTGTTGTTTTACTAAATCTGGATTTTTAAACACTTTTTTTTTTTTTTTTACAATATCTGGACTTTAAAAAACTTACAAATCTGGATCGTTAAGAACGTCTACAAAATCTGGACTTTTAAACACTTATTTACTAAATCTGGACTTTTAAACACTTATTTACTAAATCTGGACGTTTAAACACTTATTTACTAAATCTGGACTGTTAAACACTTATTTACTAAATCTGGACGTTTAAACACTTATTTACTAAATCTGGACTTTTAAACACTTATTTACTAAATCTGGACGTTTAAACACTTATTTACTAAATCTGGACGTTTAAACACTTATTTACTAAATCTGGACTATTAAACTTTTTTAAATGCATGTCATATTATAACCATACGAGACAAAAGCATAACGTGTCGGAGTTTCACATTTGCTACTAATTTGTACTTTTTTTTTTTTTTTTATTCTGACTTTTAAACAGTTTTTTTTTGTTGTTGTTTTTAAACACTTTTTTTTTTTTTTTTTTTACAATATCTGGACTTTTAAAAACTTACAAATTTGGACCATTAAAAACGTTTACAAAGTCTGGACTTTTAAACACTTATTTACTAAATCTGGAGTGTTTAAAACTTTTACAAATCTGGACTATTAAAAACCTTTACTAAATCTGGACTTTTAAACACTTATTTACTAAATCTGGACTGACAAAGAAAAACACATGTGCGTGTCATCGATTATAAACATACGAGACAAAAGTATAATGTGTCGGAGTTTCACATTTGCTACTAATTTGTACTTTTTATTTTGTAATCATCAAATTGCAATTGTATTTTCCATTCCTCTTGTGGCTCTAACACTTCATAACTTTACATAACAGCAGCAGAAGTGTCCACATACCTTTAGTACGAGTCCAGACCTGACGCCACATTTTTTACACCACAAGGAGAGGTTTTACTGCTGCTACAAATGACTCAGGACTTCCACTCCGCTCAACAATTATCCTGTTCAAGCTGATAACACGGGATAGTTTATTCTAACCTTTAGTTTCATTAGGTCATACCTCTGGCTGTAAAAACTCCATTGGACTTGATTTTGTGCAATTAATCTGACTCATTTAGTTCACAAAAGGCCTGTGAATATGAAATGTTTTGTGTTATTTTGGCATAATTCCTGTTTTGTTGGACTGATAAGATCTCTTTTTTTCTGCACATAGAATAAAAGTTAATAAGAGTTTGTTATAGTCACAGTTTGATTACTAAATAAGTTCAGCAATGTCCTATTTTTTGCCCATGGAGCTGTTTGGCTCAAATTAACTTGGAAATGAGAAGTAGTTTCTCGGTTGTTGCTCCGACTGCGCAGAGGGCTGCACAATGTACTGAAATAAATATCGTTATCGCACTTATTATCTAAATATTCGATCATTTCTAACAGTTAAATGCATTCATCTAGAGTTTCTTGCGCGTCTGGGCTTGTTTTTACTTTTGACCAATCAGACGCGCTCTTAAATGTTCACCTCCAAAAGTGCGACAAGTGAATGTTTAAAGGGCACATATTCTGCTACAGTGACATTTTGAGCTTTAAATCATGTTCTAACAATGTTCCATCATCAAAAACACACCTGGAGTAGCATTCAGCTGCATTCACGCTGTTTTGAGGAATGTTTATTAGAAAATCCTCTCCCTCCGAGCGTCAAACACACTTCCTGCTGAACTTCCGGCATTTTCTGACGTATTTTCGGACGTATTTTCAGACTTCACACGTCACTTATCAGAGAATCTTCCGCTGTTTTAAGTCTTTAAATCATCGCTAAACTCGTTCTGAGCATTTCTGCTTCTAAACACGATAAATGCTACTGCTAATCGTCCTTAAAGCTGGCGCCATCTACTAGCTGGATCTCACTCTGATTAAAAACGATCATTTAATGAATAAGAAACGGAGAGCTAAGAAAGTAAGAGCTAAAAGCAGCGCTCTGATTGGCTGTGCTTGGGTGGTTCTCCTCAGTTTCACTTTGTTGTTTGAAAAAAGCTATTTAAAGGTGTGCACGGGATAAAAATGAACGTATGTGAATTTTAACGTGTCAAAGGATTTGTGAGAGCGAGGGACGAGTCAGAAAGATTAAAAAACCTATTTCTGGTTTGACGGTGTGAAAATAAGCTTTAAAATTCAGAATGTTGTGATGTTATTTGCATAAACTCCAAGGCTTTACAACCAAACTTTGTAATAAATACGTTCTCCCAGACAATTTTAGACATGATAAAAGACATGACATGGATAAAAGCGAGAAAAATGTCGTCTTATTTGGCGATTAACTAGCTTAAAGTGCGTATGACAGGTTTTTATGATTTTCTAATTTTGACTTTATTCAGTGTATTAATAATTGTTGTAAATATATATATAATAGTTTTACACAAATCAGGTCGCTGTTTGTGGAGAAAAGTTGAAAAATATGTTGAAAATGAAAATAACAGGAAGTAAACAAACTGATGACATCACACTGGGGAGACAAACTTTATACACGATTTACACAAAATAAACGTCTTTTTTGACCATTTAAACATCAATTCAACATAAATAAGTTCAAATATATTTTTATTTGTCAGGTAAAAGAATTGATGACATTAGATGAGTTTTAGCCCAGTTTACAGTGTGGTTGCTATGGTGATTTCCTAGTGTGATGTCATTATTTACAACCAGGAAGTGAAATTAAAACGTATAAAACTGTTAAACCGGGATAACATTTGTAAAGAATTTTAGCAAAACTTGAAATATATTTATCTTAACTGAATTTTAGGTAAATGAGTGGTCCAACCTGTCATGGGCCCTTTAAGTTAAAATAAATGAAAAATAAAACTTTGACTGCCACTTAAGTTTTGTTTGTGCACTGAACCAGGACATTTTAATTGTTGCTCGAGCTGATTACACGCCGAGTCTGTCCCCCGTGTCATAATGAGTCCGATTAACAGCTCCTTAAAACAAAACTGGAACACGACTGACGCTCACTTTGGCTTTCCAGATCCTATGAATTATAAAACCAGTTGCAGTAAACCTAAAAAGGCTCTTAATGGCTGCAACTAATAATTATTTTAGAAGTCGAACAAGTATTTCTATTGTACATTGAGACTTTAAACGTACATTATTAACCATTAAAAGTTAAAATATGGTGACTGAAGCTTCTAGAAAGAGAATATTATGAGTAAAGTGTATTAAACAGTGGGCGATGTTGACGAAAAGTAATATTTAGTTTGGTTTTTTGCATTATCGATGATATTGTTTTAATAATGCATCAGAAATGTGCCTGTAAATGTCTCGTTGAGGTTCAAATATCGCACAAAACGTGAGAAAAAAACAGGAATATCACTTTCTGTCCTTGTTTGGACGGCGATTACACTATCATTTTTATATTTATTTATTTATCAGCTTTTTGCAGTCATAATAGAATAAAAATGTGAACAGTGTATCTCCATAACAACAATAATATAAGTTTTTTGTGTATTGTTCATTACGATCCAGACTCGTTTATTCTCTTGACTTGATTTTTATTTAATAATGTCAATGTCTTTGTTATGAAATGTCTTTTTGTCTTTGTACATTTAAATTCATTATCAACCAAATAAAAATTGTGTGGGAGACATTGGCAAAAATAAATATCTCGTTAGCTTTTTTATTATCTAGAACTTAATTCAGACGATATTTTAATAATGCATCTAAAATGTGTCTGTAAATGTCAAGTGTCGCACAAAAACATGAAAAACATCTGAAATATCACTTTCTAGCCTTGTTTAGACCAGAGATTACACATTTTTATGCTTATTTTATTTTTCATCAGCTCTTTTTGAGGTAATTTTTGTAGTTTTAATCATAAACAATGTGTGACATTTGAATATTGAGTAAATCTCCAGAACAACAATTGCAATAATATGTATTTTTTGTGTATCATTGATGAAAATCCTGAATTGTTTTGACATTTAAAAGGGCAAAAACGCGACAAAATGACAAAAATGCGACTAAAAATGACAAAAACATGACTAAAAATGACAAAAACGAGACTAAAAACGTGACTAACAGCGACAAAAACGCAACTAAAAGCGACAAAAACGCGACTAAAAGCGACTAAAAGCGACTAAAAGGCGACAAAAACGCGACAAAAACGCGACAAAAACGCGACAAAAAAGCGACTAAAAGCGACTAAAAGCGACAAAAAAGCGACTAAAAGCGGCAAAAACGCGACAAAAAATGACAAAAACGCGACTAAAAATGACAAAAACGAGACTAAAAACGTGACTAAAAGCAACAAAAAAGCGACTAAAAGCAACAAAAAGGCGACTAAAAGCGGCAAAAAGGCGACTAAAAGCGGCAAAAAGGCGACTAAAAGCAACAAAAATGCGACTAAAAGCGGCAAAAAAGCGACTAAAAATGACAAAAACGCGACTAAAAATGACAAAAACGAGACTAAAAACGTGACTAACAGCGACAAAAACGTGACTAAAAGCAACAAAAAAGCGACTAAAAGCGGCAAAAAGGCGACTAAAAGCGGCAAAAAGGCGACTAAAAGCAACAAAAAAGCGACTAAAAGCGGCAAAAACGTGACTAAAAATGACAAAAACGACAGCTTACTTACATTCACTTTAAATCAACCTCGTGCTTCTTTGGGAACCGTCCTCTTGATAAAATGTTCTATAAATAAAGTCGATGGATGGATGAGCACATTACCCTTATATTGATGTTCATAATTTCTCGTGACTAAAAGCGTGTCAAAAACCCGACTAAAAATGACAAAAACATGACTAAAAGCGACACAAACGTGGCAAAAAACGCAACTAAAAATGACAAAAACACGACTAAAAATGACAAACGCGACAAAAATGCGGCTAAAAGCGGGAAAAATTTGACTAAAAATGACAAACGCGGTTAAAAGCGGCAAAAACACGACTTAAAATAACAAACGCGACAAAAACGCGGCTAAAAGCGGCAAAAACGTGACTAAAAATGACGAACGCGACTAAAAATGACAAAAACGAGACTAAAAGCAGCAAAAACGTGACTAACTGCGACAAAAACGCAACTAAAAATGACAAAAATACAACAAAAGCGACAAAAACACGACTAAAAGCGACAAACGCGACAAAAACACGACTAAAAATGACAAAAACGCGACTAAAAGCCGCAAAATTTTGTTTAAAATGTGAAGTCGATGGATGAGCACATTACAGCTCTTACACTTATATTAATGTTCATACTTTCTCATCTTTTTCAGTCATGGCTGAGTTGGCGGGTCTGGTGTCTCGTTTGGAGGCTGCAGTGGGCCGTCTGGAGGGCATGTCTCTGTCCGGAGGAGGAGGAGGAGCTGCTGCACCTTCAGGACGTGAGTGAAACGCCCAGAAACGCTGAAAAATACATACGTTTCACTGATTAACTGTTTTTGTTTCCCGTTAACAAAAGAGACGGTCGCACATATTGTCTGATTTTCATCCCCGTTGTGTCCGAAAACAACCGGAGCAATTAATCCGTATAAAATGTTCTCACAAAAGTTGCAGGTTAAGACATTTTGCCATCTCCGTTTATAAATGTTTAATTATGGTTTAAAGAAATTCTCCCATCCATAGTTTGTATCTGAGAAAGACTGAAGGACAACATGTGGAAATGAGTAGAAAAGGGTTTAGAAATACTTCTGAAAGTCGTTTTAAATCTGATGGAAAAGGCTTTAGCAGCAGCATTTAGCCGTTTAAACATTTAAACATGGTCTTTAAAGGGCCTATGACATGTTGAAATACACATTTAACTAAAATGCAGATAAAAGATAAATATATTCAAATTTCTACTAAAATCTTTACAAATTTTACCCCATTTAGCTATTTTTTTGGTTTTAAATTTTACTTCCTGGTTGTAAAGTATGACATCACACTAGGAAATTACCATAGCAACCACACTGTACAGTGGCCAAAACTCATCTAATGTCACAGATTTTGTGAGAAACACACATGAACACATTTTTCAACTTTTCTCCACAAACTGTTGATTTGGGTAAAACTATCATTTATATTCACAACAGGTTTTATCCCACCAAATAAAGTCAAAATTAGAAAATCATAAAAACCTGTCGTACGCACTTTAAAGGGCGTATGACGGGTTTTTATGATTTTCTAATTTTGACTTTATTCAGTGTGTTAATACTTTGTGTAAATACAAATTATAGTTTTACACCAATCAAGTCGCTGTTTGTGGAGAAAAGTTGTAAAATCTGTTGACAATTACAGGAAGTAAACAAACTGATGACATCACACTGAGGAGACAAAGGTCATGCATAATTTACACAAAATAAACTACTTTTTTCACCCTTTAAACTTTGATTCAACAAAATGAAGGTGTTCACGTGTGTTTCTCTTTGTCAAATGAACAAAATCTGTGACATTAGAGGAGTTTTGGCCAGTGTACAGTGTGGTTGCTACGGTGATTTCCTACTGTGATGTCATACTTTACAACCAGGAAGTAAAATTTAAAACCTAAAAAACAGCTAAACTGGGGTTAAATTTGTAAAGATTTTAGTAGAAATTTGAATATATTTATCTTAACTGCATTTTAGTTAAATGTGTATTTCAACCTGTCATAGGCCCTTTAAGTTTACTAAAGTATCAGTTTGTAAATCTGATTGTATTCCTTTCCCTTTCAGCCGTGTCTCAGTTCGTGGAGGAGTTCGACAACATCGTGAGTGGAGCCGTGGCCCAGTATCTGTCCCTGAGTCAGAAGATCGGAGGAGACGTCCAGAAACACGTACGATCATCAAACGTTCTGTTACGATCACGCTTCACGTTACACAGTGCGTCATGTTCTGGTCCCTCTGCTCTGTCTCCAGGCCGACATGATGAAGCAGGGCTTTGCTGCTCTCAGACACATCCTCCTGATCGCCTCCACACACCAGAAACCCTCAGATGTAAGTGCTTCTTCTACTACGATTTAAGGCAGTGGTTCCCAACCTTTTTTGGCTCAAGTGCCCCTTAAAGTGCATATGACAGGTTTTTAGGATTTTCAATTTTTTACTTTATTCAGTGTATTAATACCTCTTGTAAATATAAATTATAGTTTGACACCAATCAGGTCGCTGTTTGTGGAAAAAAGTTGTAAAATCTGTCGACAATTACAGGAAGTAAACAAACTGATGACATCACACTGGGGAGACAAAGGTCATGCATAATTTACACAAAAGAAACTACTTTTTTGACCCTTTAAACATTGATTCAACAAAATAAAGGTGTTCACATGTGTTTCTCTTTGTCAAATGAACAAAATCTGTGACATTAGATGAGTTTTGGCCCAGTGTACAGAGTGGTTGCTATGGTAATTTCCTAGTGTGATGTCATACTTTGCAACCAGGAAGTAAAATTAAAAACCTAAAAGAATAGCTAAACTGTGTATAGATTTTAGTAGAAATTGAAATATATTTGTCTTAACTGCATTTTAGTTAAATGAGTATTTCAACTTGTCATACGCACTTTAAGGTTTGTCACACACACTAAGAGTAGCCCTTAACTTGAGTTTTAGGCAAATAAATGCGTTTAATAGTGGCGTATTGTCAATTATTACGATTTTATTTTTTGTTTGTATATAGTCCAGTGTATGTTTGATTTGATTTATTTATTTTCACATAATTAAAAAAAACAGAAGTCCATATAAAACAAAACAACACAATAGTGTGGCAGAAACCTGAAAGGGCTTATCCTTAAAGCCACACCCCTTTAATTGATTATTTTAACAAGCTCAGATTAAAAGCTGTCTGGTCAGATGATTTACAAATGAAAATCACACGATAAACAGAAAACAGCCCTCACAACCACAAAACAAAACATTTTTACAATGAAAATGTACTGGATTTTGTAAATTTTATTATTATTATTATTATTATTATTATGTTCCAAATTTACAACTTATAACTCCTTTTTTATTCAGAAGAAAGTGGATTTAATCTTCTTTTAACACCCTACACCATTCCAAGCACCCCCTGGTGATTCCTCACGTACCCCTAGTGGTCGCCGGACCCCTGGTTGGGAAACACTGACTTAAAGGACAAATATTATGCAAAATTGACTTTGTTGAGCTTTTAACCATGTTTTAACAATGTTCCGTAATTAAAAACGTGAGTCTGGAGTTGCATTTAGCTTCATTCATGCTAGTTTGATCAATCCTGGTTAGAAAATACTCTCCTCCGAGCGTCAAAAACACAGAATTTTCTCGATGTGTCTTTCTCCTCAATGTGTGACGTGACCCTGAGAAGCTTCTACTGTATTTGGAAAGTTCATTCTGTCGTCTTCTATTTATTAACTTGACAGTTTCTACTTATAAGACAGTTGTAAAAAAAAAAGCTATAAACCCATTTACCTTACCTCAGGGGTGTCCAAACTTTTTCCATCGAGGGCCACATATTGACATACAGACCAAGCGGAGGGCCACAAATCAATCATGAAAAAGCGGCGTTTATCTGATGTTTTAAGCACCACCACATCTACATTCAGTCTCGGTGCCTTAATATCAGGTCCAAAATGTTAGTTATTTCAGTTAAAATTGTAGAAAATGTTAAATTTGCTGTAAAAAGTACTTCTCAGGACAATGTGGGCCAATCACCAGGAAGACTAAGGGCCAAGAAACATTGGTATAAGGGCCGCATTTGGCCCCCGGGCCTTAGATTGGACATGCCTGCCTTACCTGGTAAATAAGCGTGTAGGTTTTTCACAACTGTCTTATTAGAAGACACTCTCAAGTTAAGAATCTTTTTGTTTCTTTTGCGTGACGACAAGCAGTGTTTTTAAAATGTGTGTAATTCCCGGTGCAGCCACTAGATGGAGCCAAAGCTCATTTACTCTGGCATTGTCTAAGGCAGTGACAAAGTTTTATTGTTCTTTGTAAAAACATGTTATTTTTAGCTCTAAAACATGCAATGTCAAAGGAAAGATACTCAAGAGCAGGTTTAAAGACCAATAACAGAACAAATAAAACAAATAATGCATAATATTTGTCCTTTAAGTCGTTTTTCTAGTAGAGAAGGAGGTTACAATAATGTGCCGTATGTCCCATTGTTCTAGGCCAATATAAGGGTGCACAACGGTTAGACCACAACAAAATTCTGATTAAACTGGGATTAAATTCAGATCTAATCCAGGACTAAACCAGGACTAAAGCAGGACTAGACAAGAACCAAACAAAGTCTCTTTCTGGACTAAACTGGGCTCAAACCAGGACCCAACGAGGACGAAGACGGCTAGCAATTGGATTTGTTCACCTAAAATACCCCAAATTACAGAAAATTGTCGTAGTATTTTCGTCTTATTTTCCCAGACTCCTCAGCTCGTAAACAGAGCTTTTGCGGCTAAATATCAGCTGCACAAACCTCAAACTCCTTTCTAAATAAGCATAATTATACTGGATATCATATTAGAATTAAAAAGGGTCATGATCTCAAAACTGAAGTGACATGTCTGCTCTTTTGTGAGTTATTTTAAAGTCCTTTCACGTCAACAATCTCATTTAAAAAGAGGTGTTTAATCTTGTAAATCTTGTCTGTTTTCAGTCGGTCATGGGCTCCATCCTGCAGCCCGTGTCCAAAGTGGTGTCTCAGGTGCAGAACTTCCGTGAAGCCAATCGCACGTCGGTGCTGTTCAACCATCTGTCCGCCGTCAGCGAGAGCGTGGGCGCCCTCGGGTGGATCACTGTGGTAAGGCTTTAAACACAAAAGGAGGCTCAGGGGGAAAACAAACACACAAAAAACTAGACAAGTCCAAGAGTTTGTTTGTGTAATTCCTCCGTCAAGAACCAAAAATAACCCTGTGCTCTGCAGGGCTCAAAATCAACTCGAAATCGCAATTTAAATGGACGAATTTGGCAATTTTTTAAGTGCAATAATTTCCTCCACAAACAGCAAAATATCTTTTTCTTTTGCATGAACAAATCTGTAGTTTTGATTTGTTAAAACATGTTCTGAAACAAGTGACAAAAACGCAACTAAAAAGAACAAAAACACGTCTAAAAGTGACAAAAATGCATCTAAACGAGTCTAATGGTGTCAAAAAAGTGACCTAAAAGCGATCAAAAAGGCAACATAAACACACCTTAAAGCGACATAAACATGCCTTAAAGCACAAATATTATACTAAAAGTGACACAAATGATACTAAAACTGACAAAAACACGCCTTAAAGCAACAAAAATTATACTAAAGGTGATTAAAAATGCTACTAAGAGTGACAAAATGATACGAAAAGTGACAAAAATGATACGAAAAATGACAAAAGTGCTACAAAGAGCTAAAAATTATGCTAAGTGACAAAAATACATCTTAAAGCGACAAAACTGATACTAAAAGGGGAGAAAATGTTAAAAGTGACAAAAAGGATACTTAAAGTAACAAAAACATACCTTAAAGCAACAAAAATGATACTAAAAGTGACTAAAATAGTACTAAAAGTGGGGAAATTATATTAAAAGTGACAAAAACACGCCTTAAAGCAACAGAAATTATACTAAAAGCGACAAATGATACTAAAGGCGATAAAAATGATACTAAAAGTGACAAAACCCACCTTAAAGCGACAAAACTGATACTAAAAGAGACAAAAATGATACAAAAAGTGACTAAACTGATACTAAGAGACAAAAACCCGCCTTAAAGTGACAAAACTGATACAAAAAGTGACTAAACTGATACTAAAAGAGACTGATACTAAGAGACAAAAACCCGCCTTAAAGTGACAAAACTGATACAAAAAGTGACTAAACTGATACTAAAAGAGACAAAAATGATATTAAGTGACAAATTCGACTCAAAGCGCCAAAAACATGATCACGTATTAGTTTGTCAGTTCATATTTCAGTTTTTTTTGTCACTTCTCCTGATTGAGCTTAAAATGTAAACTTTGAACAGAATCCCATCATTAAAACAAATCTAGTCACAATCGCATTACTGGGAGACAGCATTAATTTCAATATGACGTTTTAAACTTATACTATTTTTTTCTTATCACTAAATTCTCCTGAGCCAGACTTCACGCTCTGAGAACGAGCCGGGCTTTCTTTCCGTCTCGGTGTGAAAAGCCTCTTCATGAATGAAACGCGCTGCTCTTTTGAGTCGCTGTCGGCTCCAGAAGACGCTGCCGTTTTTGAACAAAAGTCGCTCTGTGCAGCTTCAGAAACCCACTCTGTATGACGGACTTGTGTGTTCTGTGTCCACAAAGACGGGTTTGAGTGTTCAAGTCCATAAACCACTTTTGAATTTGGTTAAAATGTGCTTAAACTGCGGTAAATGTCACTCTTAAATGGAACAGTCACCCGTCATAACTGTGTGAACGTGTCTAATTTACATAACAGTTTATTCATGTTTCCCTCAAGTTTAGACTTTGATGTACAAATTATTTCATTTAATACAATTTATGAAGAGTAAATGTCACTTTATGGCAAAAAAGGCAACAAACGTTTATTTGTTGAGCACATTATGTACACAAAGTCACTCAAAGTGCTTAACAAAAAAGGAAAAGATGCATTAAAATCACAAAACAAACGATAAAAAACATAAAAAATCATTATAAATTTACACTAAAGGCATAAAGTATCATTTGTATTATAATTTTTAAAGTTTTTAGACCAATTTAGTCTCTTCTATTAATGGGAAAGTGTTTGTTACGTCTTTGTTTTTGCCACTTTTAGTCACATTTTTGTCACGTTCAGTCGTGTTTGTCATATTTAAATGCGTCTTTGTAGTTTTTTGTCACATTTTTGCAGTTTTTAGTCATGTTTTTGTCGCTTTTAGTCACGTTTTAGTGCATTGAGTTGCTGTCGTTGTTTGTAGGCACTCTTTTTTTTTTGTCACGTTTCTCACATTTTCTTGTTTGTGGTAGCGTTTTTGTCACTTTTGAACACATTTTCATTGCTTTTGGTCGCGCTTTTGTCGCTCGTTTCAGAACATGTTTGTACAAATCCAAACTACAGCGTTACCAATTTTTATTCAAATCAAAGCAAGACATTTTGTTTTTTGTGGAGGAAATTATTGCACTTCAAAAATTGTATGCTATTTGGTTTAATTGTGCAGCTCTGGCCTTTTGAGAGGTAAATAAATTAATCTGCTCAGAGGCTTCAGAGGCTAAACAACAGGAGAAAAAGTGTGTTTGAACCATAGACTGTACATATTAGTGGACCGCGTTAGCATGCTAGCCGCCGCGTTCCAAATAGGAAGCAGCTATGGAGGCTCCTGGCTCCATGAAGCCGAGCTCCATTCACTTTCTATTGTGACACTGGTGCCTTTACTCTGCAACTGTTTCTGTCAAACTCACCATCTTGGAACTAAAATGTCTGTTTTGACACACTCTACATGAATCGGGTGTTTTTTTTTCTCGTTGGTTGTTCATAAATCAAGTTATTAGCAACAATAACTGGCCAATCAGGTGCTTCCTTTTCCAGGGGCCGTTTTCGCTCGTGTTAGCAACAGGTTTGATTGACAGCTAGCGCCGCACGTTGCCGCCGTCTCCTCCCACCGAGGGGCTAAAACCGTTAACAACCGCGCTCCTGATTGGTCCTTGTGGTCGCCACGATATGCACTCGGATTTCCAAATATGGAGTCTGGCTCTGCTTTAGCCGCTATAACTGCACCCGCGATGGGCTTCATTTGACTGGAGCCAAACGCTATGGGTGACGTCACAATCCCATAGTCCACTGATATGTACGGTCTATGGTTTGAACAGACAGCTGCATTAATCAGTGCATGAATCACGATACCACCATTTAACAAAAATAGCAGATTATCATAGGGACCAGCTCAACATTCAATTTTTTATCACCCAGACCTACGTTAATCTCCTGATCTTTTGCTTGGATCTTGGTGTTTAGACTTTGGCGTTTTCTCAGATGTTGTGCTTACTTTTGTGTCTGTTAAACTGTTTATCTTATTTTGTTAAATTAATCTGTTTTTTATTCTTTCAGGCTCCAAAACCAGGGCCCTACGTGAAGGAGATGAACGACGCCGCCATGTTTTACACCAACCGCGTGCTCAAAGACTACAAGGAGAAGTAGGAAAACCCACTTTTTGTTAGCGCTAGACTTTATGTTACGAGCTCTGAACGCAGACAGCCGTTTATGTTCAGACTTTTACAAATTTACAGGCCACATCTGTTTCCTGTTCAGATCCTCAGGTTGTGCTCTTTTTTTTTTCTTAGTCAGCTTTAGCGAAATGTTACTGCCTGTTCTGTTTTTAGATGAAATGTTGCTAGAATAAAGAGTGAATGAACTAGAATAGGAAATAATCTGTATTTTAAAGGACATTTATTACGCAAAATTGACTTTTTTGAGCTTTTGACCCTGTTCTAACATTGTTCCATCATCAAAAACACATGCATTTAGCTTCATTCACGCTACTTTGATGAATCCTGGTTAAAAAAAAAAAAATCCTCTTGACCTACCGTCAAAAACACTCTAATCTATGGAAGCCCGTTTCCGCCAGTGAAAAAAAATAAAAGCCCCACAGGAAGTCATAATTTAGAAACGAAATTACGACTTTTAAACTCGAAATTATGACATTAAACTCGAAATTACGACTTTTAAACACGAAATTACGACTTTTAAACACGAAATTACGACTTTTAAACACGAAATTATGACTTCCTGTGGGGCTTTTATTTTTTTTTCACTGGCGGAAACAGGCTTCCATACTAATCTGAATGCTCACTCTGACTTTTTTTATCCATAAAAATCTGTGTAATTGCATCTGCAGCCAGTAGATGGAGCCACAGCTAACATGGCTTCTCCCAAGGCTGTGATAAAGTTATATTGTTCTTGGTAAAAGCATTTTATTTTTAGTTCTAACACATGAGATGTCAAACTTAAGACACTCGGGAGCAGGTTTAAAGACCAAGAACAACACAAACGATGCATTATATTTGTCCTTTAAGCTCGACTTTATGTTACGAGCTCTAAACTCAGAGGTTTTTGACTTCGGCAAATTTACAGGCCACATCTGTTTCCTGTTCAGATCCTCAGGTTGTGCTCTTTTCTGAGTCGGCTTTAGTGAACTTTGACTGCCCGTTCTGTTTTTAGATTATTATGTTATTAGAATAAAGAATGAATGAACTTGAATTAGAATCGTCTTTATTTTAAATGGTCCTCGTTTGTCGCAGGGATAAGACGCACACGGAGTGGGTGAAGGCTTACCTCGCCATCTGGACAGAAATGCAGGATTACATCAAGAAGCACCACACGACGGGCCTGTCCTGGAGCAAGAGCGTCAGTTCAGCTGGTTATTTACACGTGGATGGAGTTTATTGTTCTGTTGTTAACTGTACACATCTCTCTCTCAGGGGCCCGTGGCCTCGGCCTCCTCTGTTCCTGCAGCTCCTCCTGCGCCCTCCGGGGGGTGCCCTCCTCCTCCTCCTCCCGGACCCCCGCCTCCCCCTCTGGACCTCAGCGCCGGAGGAGACTCTGGAGCCGACAACCGCAACGCTCTGTTCGCCTCCATCAACAAGGGCGCCGACATCACTAAAGGTGAGCGCCGGCCGTTTGGATCGAACGCACGTGTGGTCCAAACCGACCCGGACCAGAGTGTCCCGGGTGTGGGGCCCCGAGTGTCCCGGGTGTGGGGCCCCGAGTGTCCCGGGTGTGGGGCCCCGAGTGTCCCGGGTGTGGGGCCCCGAGTGTCCCGGGTGTGGGGCCCCGAGTGTCCCGGGTGTGGAGCCCCGAGTGTCCCGGGTGTGGAGCCCCGAGTGTCCCGGGTGTGGGGCCCCGAGTGTCCCACACTGAGTGTCCCGGGTGTGGGGCCCCGGGTGTCCCAGGTCTGGACCCAAGGACTTTATCACTTTGAGTTGCCTAGTTTTTTAATTCAGGGGTCGTGAATGCAAACTGTTATTTTGGGGTCGCGCCCACGAAAGGTTGCGAACCACTGCTCCAGAGCAGCTACTGATGCTCTGTGTGTGCGGGGCGTGTTGTGTGAACACATGTGTTGTGTTCGGTGCGTGTGGTGTGAACACATGTGTTGTGTTCGGTGCGTGTTGTGTGAACACACGTGTTGTGTTCGGTGCGTGTTGTGTGAACACACGTGTTGTGTGCAGTGCGTGTTGTGTGAACACACGTGTTGTGTGCGGGGCGTGTTGTGTGAACACACGTGTTGTGTGCAGTGCGTGTTGTGTGAACACACGTGTTGTGTGCGGGGCGTGTTGTGTGAACACACGTGTTGTGTGCGGGGCGTGTTGTGTGAACACACGTGTTGTGTGCGGGGCGTGTTGTGTGAACACACGTGTTGTGTGCGGGGCGTGTTGTGTGAAGGTGCTCAGTGCGGCTCTGTTCCCTGGACCAGAGTCTGGACCAGCAGCAGAGGATTAATCGATTAATGACTGCGACTCTAATATTTAATCCACCTCATGTTTTCTCCTGTTTAGGCCTGAAACATGTGGCTGACGACCAGAAAACCCACAAGAACCCAAACCTGAGGAGTGTGGGGGCTCCTGTGCGCTCGGGGCCCAAACCCTTCTCCTCGGGCCCCAAACCGGCCGCCGCGGCCCAGGCCCAGACTGGGCCCCCGATCCTGGAGCTCGACGGGAAGAAGTGGAAAGTGGTGAGTTAACGCTGAGCTGATAATCTTCACTGATGGAGCTGTAAATGTGTACATCCACAAATGGAGCTGTCAAGGTGAATTGTCTCTAATATTTTTTCTTTGTTTTGTTTTTAGGAAAATCAGGAAAACGCCCAGAACCTGGTGATCAGCGACACAGAACTCAAACAAGTGGTTTATGCGTTCAAATGCAACAAGAGCACGCTGCAAGTGAAGGGCAAGATCAACTCCATCACCCTCGGTCAGACATGCTCACCTCTAGGACATGTTTGGACTTTGAAACGGGGGCCGACTTTGAAACTGGGGCCCGACTTTGAAACTGGGGCCCGACTTTGAAACTGGGGCCCGACTTTGAAACGGGGGCCGACTTTGAAACGGGGGCCGACTTTGAAACGGGGGCCGACTTTGAAACGGGGGCCGACTTTGAAACTGGGAATGACTTTGAAACGGGGAACTTTGGGACTTTGAAATGGGGGACTTTGGGACTTTGAAATGGGGGACTTTGGGACATTGAAACGAAGGACCATTTAAACAGGAGACTTTGGTACTTTGGAACTTTGAAACGAGGGCCGACTTTGAAACAGGGAACTTTGGGACTATTGAAACAGGGGACTTTGGCACTTTGAAATGGGGGACGACTTTGAAACGTGGGACTTTTGGACTTTGAAATGGGGGACTTTGGGACATTGAGACGAAGGACTTTGAAACGGGGGCCGACTTTGAAACTGGGAATGACTTTGAAACTGGGAACTTTGGGACTTTGAAATGGGGGACTTTGGGACTTTGAAATGGGGGACTTTGGGACTTTGAAATGGGGGACTTTGGGACTTTGAAATGGAGGACTTTGGGACATTGAAACGAAGGACCATTTAAACAGGAGACTTTGGTACTTTGGAACTTTGAAACGAGGGCCGACTTTGAAACAGGGAACTTTGGGACTATTGAAACAGGGGACTTTGGCACTTTGAAATGGGGGACGACTTTGAAACGTGGGACTTTTGGACTTTGAAATGGGGGACTTTGGGACATTGAGACGAAGGACTTTGAAACGGGGGCCGACTTTGAAACTGGGAATGACTTTGAAACTGGGAACTTTGGGACTTTGAAATGGGGGACTTTGGGACTTTGAAATGGGGGACTTTGGGACTTTGAAATGGAGGACTTTGGGACATTGAAACGAAGGACCATTTAAACAGGAGACTTTGGTACTTTGGAACTTTGAAACGAGGGCCGACTTTGAAACAGGGAACTTTGGGACTATTGAAACGGGGGACTTTGGCACTTTGAAATGGGGGACGACTTTGAAACGTGGGACTTTTGGACTTTGAAATGGGGGACTTTGGGACATTGAGACGAAGGACTTTGAAACGAGGGACGACTTTGAAACAGGAGACTTTGGGATTTTGAAACGGGGGACTTTGGGACTTTGAAACAGGACTTTGGGACTTTGAAATGGAGGACTAATAACCACAATTATGACTAAATACGTTGCTCTATTGTGTTTTTCAGACAACTGTAAGAAAATGGGTTTGGTGTTTGACGATGTCGTTGGAATCGTGGAGGCGATAAACTGCAGAGACCTCAAAATTCAGGTAAGAAAAATAACTTTTGTTTGTTCAGAAATCACAAATGCCAACGTTATGAAGGACCTTAAAGTCTATCATGAAGGTTCTTGTGTTTTTCTAATTCTAATTTTTCTCAGTTTGGCGGGAGGGCACCTGTGGGAAATATTTACCATAGTTTTATATCCGTGAAGTAGCAGTTTGTGAAGAGATTTTGAAAAATGAAAGTTTAAATTGACATTAAGTTGAGCAAAATGTTTAGTAAAATCTTAAATATAACGTTTTTTGTTACTTAATCACTTTGACACATTTGTCACTTTTAGTCGCATTTTTATTGCTTTTAGTCACGTTTTTGTTGCATTTTTGTCACTTTTATTCCTGTTTTTCGTCACTTTTAGTCACGTTTGTCATACTTTTAATCAAGTTTGTTTTCACACGTTCGATTTAGCCGTTTCCTGTTTATCGACGCACGGCACTCGCTTTGTCAAAACCCAAACAGGAAGTAGTTTCCGAAAGTCGCTCTGCCGTTAAATGAACCGTTCTAAAGCGCTCGTTGTTGAACCGGTCTGGGATCAGGGCCAGTCGAAACGTGGAAATGGTGAAGGATAGACGACAGAAATGGTCAGATTTGTTTTCTTCTTCAGGTGTTGGGTAAAGTCCCGACCATCTCCATCAACAAGACGGACGGCTGCCACGTTTACCTGAGCAAAGACTCTCTGAGCTGCGAGATCATCAGCGCCAAGAGCTCCGAGATGAACGTCCTGGTGCCCAACAAAGACGGAGAATTCGTGAGTCAAACCTCTGCTCCTCTGACCTTGTCCTCTGTGTGTCCTCTGTGTGTGTGTCCTCTGTGTGTCCTCTGTCTCCAAATGTAAATTCCTCCTAATTTCTAATTTCTTGGAGGCCGCCGTATCAACCTGACGATCCCTTGGGGCCCCTATAATAATTTACTCTATATTCAAACAAATATGTATGTTTTTCTTCTTAAATTTACAATGGTAATAACTGTAGGCTTAATACAGTTTTTTTTAAGTTGTACATTAAAAAAAATTGTATAAATTAGTTTTCAAGCTCTGTTTTCTTTGTTTTGTGGATAACCCTGCAGTGTCTCAGAGACCATCCAGGGGGCACCGGACTCCACTCTGGGAATCACTGTCTACACAAATATGATTAAAAATGTTATTTCAAGTATATAAACTTGTAAACGTATAAACGTCTACAAGATGCTTCCTAGTACTTGTTTCAGTCGTGGAATAGTTCAAGTTTAAGGTTGCGTTCACACTCAAAAATTCATGGGACTAAACCCGGAAACAAACCCTGTGGATCTTTTTTGTCCTCCATTTAAGACTGGGTTTATGACTGGTTTAAGGCGGGTTTAAGGCGGGTTTATGACTGGTTTAAGGCGGGTTTACGACTGGTTTATGACTGGTTTAAGGCGGGTTTATGACTGGTTTAAGGCGGGTTTACGACTGGTTTATGACTGGTTTAAGGCGGGTTTATGACTGGTTTAAGGCGGGTTTACGACTGGTTTATGACTGGTTTAAGGCGGGTTTATGACTGGTTTAAGGCGGGTTTATGACTGGTTTAAGGCGGGTTTATGACTGGTTTAAGGCGGGTTTATGACTGGTTTATGACTGGTTTATGACTGGTTTAAGGCGGGTTTAAGGCAGGTTTATGACTGGTTTAAGGCGGGTTTATGACTGGTTTAAGGCGGGTTTACGACTGGTTTAAGGTGGGTTTAAGGCAGGTTTAAGGCGGGTTTATGACTGGTTTAAGGCGGGTTTACGACTGGTTTAAGGTGGGTTTAAGGCGGGTTTATGACTGGTTTAAGGCGGGTTTACGACTGGTTTAAGGTGGGTTTAAGGCGGGTTTATGACTGGTTTAAGGCGGGTTTACGACTGGTTTAAGGTGGGTTTAAGGCAGGTTTATGACTGGTTTAAGACGGTTTTAAAACTGGTTTATGACTGGTTTAAGGTGGGTCTAAGATGGGGTCTAAGACTGGGTTTATGACTGGTTTTGTTTTCTTCTCCTCAGACCGAGATGCCGGTACCGGAGCAGTTCAAGACGGTTTGGGACGGGCACAAGTTGGTGACCACAGCCACAGAAATCGCCGGATAAAACTCTTCACCTCCTCCAGCTCCATTTTTAATTTCAAAACCGCCTCGTTCCTCGTGACGGCCCCAGCACCAGCTCACTGCAGACGGGCTCCTCAAACACTTCCTCATTCTCGGCCAATCGCGTCACAGCTTCAGCTCCGACAGCCAATGAGAACGCTGCTGTTTGTATTTATATAGAGCAGTTTTCCAGCCAATCACGGAGGAGCAGCTCATTCAGTAAATAAATAAATAAACACACAAAAGGCCAGTGAGCACTTTGCTATTAATAATAAAACTACGAAAATGAATTGCTACACGTTTAAAATGTCTTAAATTTCAGATATTGATCATTTTTGTGTGAAAATGTACTTGCAAAACATTTCTTTGTTTGAGTTGCTTTGTTTGCAGATTTGCCACTTAAATAAGTCTTAATACACTTAAAAATAGAATTTAAAAAACTTTACACACTTAAAAATAAGAAAAACTGCTACTTAATACACGTAAAATTTAGTTTTTCAAATTTTAAGTGCATTGAGATGTCTTTTTCTAATTTTAAAAACAACGCTATACTCTTACAAATTAGAAACAAACCACTTAATACAATTTAGTATGCGTAAACATTTGAAAAACAACTTAATACACTTGAAAAATAGAAAAAACGTGAAAGTTTTCTCATTTTCAGTGCATTGAGACGTTTTTTTTCCATTTTTAAAAACAACTTGAAAATCTTTAAAATCAGAAAAACAACTTAATATGCTTAGTACACTTAAATTAGAAAAACATGAATTTAATAGACTTAAGATGTTGTTTTTCTAATTGTAAGTGCATTAAGATGTTTTTCTATTTAAAAAAATAAAATATCATAAAAATGTAAAACAACAACTTAATACACAAAAAAAAGTTAAAAAAAAACAAAACAATGGAATACACAAATAGAAAAACATCTTAAATATAGAAACCACAACTTAATACACTTGATTGGAAAACTAAAATTAAATGTATGAAGCTGTTTTTCTAATTTTTAAGTGTATGTATGTGAAAAATCACTTTATACACTTAAAAAACAAAACAAAAAACGTATTATTCCACTGGCATATATTTTTCTTCACCAACAAAAGCAACTAAACTCAAGATAAAATGCCCTTTTAATTCAACTAATCCTCAAATGTCAAGATATTAGTTCGTGCAGAGCGCTTCAACTTAAATGATTGAACTTGTCTTGTGATATTTCAGTCGAGTTTCGATGTTTTTTCTCGCATAAAGGCAATTTATCTTCAAAAACGCGTCTTAAATCCACATTCCGCACAAAGCGAAGCTTGAAATTAAAGATAAACGCACTGTGAGTCGTCGGAAACGCCTCGAAATCAGCCGAACACGTCGAAATGAATCGGTTCTAATTCTGAATTCAAGTCATTTGAACTCGTACACGTTGTTTTCTTTGGTGTAACAATTGCCAACAGCTTAAATAAACTAGTTTTTCATGCTGTAGTTTAGCGAATGCGGCGCAGGTTTATCCTAACGAGTGATTCCTCCTTTATAAACGCTTTTAAAACAACGGTATTTTTGATGTAGCGCGTGATATTTTCAAAGCCGTGTTGAAAATACTGCATTTCGGGTCCAATTCTTAATGTTTTCTGTCATTTTTATGCAATTATCCACTGGTTAATGAGCTTAAAGGACGCGTTTTGTCACTGATTAAACAAATATATTCCATAACGCTGATTAAAACAAAACACAAACGTAGGAGTCGTGTCGAACGTTCACTGCAAACCACCTTTTTAGATCAAGATTTAGACGATTCTTTCCACAAATTGTCCTTAAAATGCGTCACACACGGACATTCCTGAGCGTGAAGTCATTCCATGTAAAAAGCGCGAGAGGAGATTTGAAATGTTTTAAAAAAAAGAAACGGTTGAAAAGTGGGAACATTTGGGAAGTGACAGGAGTTTATGGTGTGTAGAGTCTGTGGTGAAAAGCACCCAAATAGTCTTAAGATTCACCTCAAACGACTCACAAACGCATAAATGTGTAAATGTTAAACTGAACTTCTGAGTTTCTGTGTCTCTTGTTTTTGTTTCCTGATTTTGGGTCCAAACGCTCATTTGAAAACATCAATAAAAAGATGCAATAAATGAACGTGTCTGTTGTTTTTCTTAAATACACGAACAAACGCGATGGAAAAGACTGGCTTTTTTAAAATAAAAATGTAATAATTTTCATCAAAAATACTATGGGGTGAGATTTGTTTCATATTAATTTATTGACGCAAAAAGAAAGATTAATTCAAAATCCCAGATTTTTTCACAATCCCTGACTTGTATTTATGGATTTATGCACGCAAAATTAGATTTGCATATATATATTTGTGAATAAAACATATTTTTGTTTTGTGAATCTGTGTTTTTGCGAGAATCTGATACTGAATTTGAGGATCACCTAAATTGTGCATTCTTCACCTTTGTGAATGTGGGTATTTATGAGACAAATGTTACACATTTTGTAAAAAATATCTATGCAGAATTTTGGATTCACGCAAAATCCAGATTTATTCAAAAAGTTAGACTTGCATGCAGAATTTTTTCACACAAATTCTCAATTGTAAAAATTAAGTTACATTTTATTTTGAAATCTGTAGTTTTGCATGTGAGTGTGTGACTTTGCATTTGTGGATCGCTCACCACGTGCATTCATCTCTGATCTCGCCGAGGATCTTTTTAACACAAACATTCTCTCAACTCATTCAGAAGACAGCGCTGTTCCTCTGGTAACCACTAGGGGCAGTGTTGGTGTGTTTTTTTTTTAGCCTTTCCCGGTTCCGTCACATACGAATGAATGAAGCCAATCCCCTTATTAAAGTATATCAAACTTGTTATTTCATGATATTTATGGCATTTATCTGCTATCCTCACCTGTAACATGTAAAAAAGAGAATGGTTTGTGGTCGTTAGACGCTCACAAGAAGCACAAAGAATTCTCAACTTGAAGTCAGTAAGCCTTTAGCTCACATGACTGTACACGTTATTTATTTAAAATAAAATTCAAAATGGATTATTCATAACTTGCGTGCTTTGTGAGCTAATGCTAACGGCTATAGGGAAAATATATGAGGTCGTGTTGCTAAGTGGTCGATAGCATGAGCAGTGAATGCCGTGTCTACTTATTTAAATGTCTACGCTGAAATACTATGCTGCTAGCTAGAACAACGATAAACATATGTTATGTAACCCATCCACCGACTTCACTCTGGTCTCTCTTTTTTTTTTTTTTTTTTTTTTAATTAAACAAATATGTATTTTTGAACAGTAATGCCAGGGGTCATAGACAAGATAAGCATACAGTTACAGATACATTTATACAATAATATTGAAAAGAGTGAGGGCTTCAAGAGTTCTTACAGCCTTGGGGTTCAAAGACAACTTGATCGACTCTGAGTACTGTTGTGCTTCCATTACAAATAGAGAGAAAAAGGGTTTCTTTGAAGCAAATTTGCATTTGTGAATATGAAACTTTGCCAATATAATGAGCAAATTAATTAAGAAGTATTCGTTCCTATGCATGTTCCTTATATTATAAAAGCCGAAAAGTATATTCGTGTATTTTAGAGAAAAATTTGATAGTACATGAGACTCGACAAATTGTATACATTTTTTCCAGAAAGTTACAGTGAAGGGGCATTTCCAAAACAGATGAATTGTTGTTTCTTCTTCTTGGTTACAAAAAGAGCAAGAACAATCAATGTCTTTGTATAACGATTTCTTAACAGGATAACATCTGTGGAGAAGTTTGAAGCAGACGTCCCGAACTTTGTTTGTGATAAAATACTTTGATGTTAAAGTCCAAACCGCTGACCATTTGACATCGGGCACAAACTGTCTCCAGTAATGGGTTACATAAGGTACAGTGGAAATGTCTTTTTGGAATAAATGCCTAATTTTTTTATTTCTTGATACAGGACTAGAAATAAAACATATTTTTCCCACTGCGGTCTCAAATAAATCTACACAAACATTCACCCTCTCCTCTACTGGAGGAACACTTCCCTTGAATAACATTAACACTCCTGGAGGAATAGCGTCCATGACAATAGCAAATTCTCTGGGGGTCACTGGGATCTGGTAAAAAGTCAAAAATTCCGAATAAGACATTAAGTACCCTTCAGGAGTAAAAAGCTGTTTCACATAGACTATGTTGTTGTTATACCAATTTGAAAGAAAAATTGATTTGTTTTTGTAAAGAATGGTACAATTATTCCAAATTTGACAAGTATGTGGTGAGAATGAGTGTTTATATATAAGAGACCAAGCAAGGAGCATTTGTTTGTGATAATTGGCAAGTTTTATAGGCAATTTATCAATCTTAAAGTCCGATTTTAAAACTAATGAGAGGCCACCAATCTTAGAAAATATATGATTAGGGATAAAATTCCACATTGAATTAGGGTTCAACAAAAATTTCCTGATCCAACTTATTTTAAAGGTATTATTTAAGGTGGTGAAATCTAAAACATTTAGTCCTCCAGCATCAACAGGGTTTGAAAGCACTGTGTCTTTAATGTAATGAGTTTTATTCTTCCAAATAAATCTGTATAGCATTCTATCAATGGTTTTGCACATTGACGAGCTGACATTCAAAGACAGCGCAGCATAAGTTAATCGAGAAATCCCTTCTGCTTTGGATATAAGAACTCGACCTCTAAGGGAAAGGTCCCTTTGAAGCCAGTGATTAAGTTTTCTTTTTGTTTTCTCAATGAAGGGCTCAAAATTTAAATTGCATCTTTCCTCTACTTTTTTGGTAATAACTAGTCCTAGATACGTAACTCGAGATTTGACAGGAATATTGTAAAGTGATGTTTCATTACATGAATGGATGGGGAGAAGCTCACATTTGTTTACGTTGAGAGTGAGCCCTGATGCTGCAGAAAAATGTTGAATAAGCTGAAGAGCAATTGGAATTTGACTAGAGTCTTTCAAAAAGAGTGTGGTGTCGTCTGCCACTTGACTAATAAGAATTTGTCGATCTGCAAGGGAGATGCCAGACACGCCATTTTCAGAAATGTACGTTGCAAGAAGTTGCGCTGCAATCAAAAAAAGATAAGGCGCCACAGGACAGCCTTGATGTACACCCCTATCTAATTGGAACCTTGGTGTTGTTCCATGCTTGAGTTTAATTGAACAATTACCATTATAGTACAGAGTCTGAATGGATTTAATGAAGGTTTGGCCAAAACCAAATTTTTTTAATGCACTGAAAATAAAACCATGTTCTAATGAATCGAAGGCCTTGTAAAAGTCTAAAAACAAAATAAAACTATTTTCATTTATTAAGTCAGAGTAGTCCACTAGATCCAAAACAAGACGCAAGTTGTTTGTGATATGTCTTTGGGACATAAAGCCGGACTGTGATTCGTCAATAATAAAGGGTAACACTTTTTTCAATCTTTTTGCTAGAATGCACTCTGGTCTCTCTACGCCGTTTTTTTTTGGGGGTAATAAGGGTCTACATCCGGAAATGCCCTTCTATACAGTTAAAGTTGGTCAGCACTGCCCCTAGTGGTTACCAGAGGAACAGCGCTGTCTTCTGAATGAGTTGAGAGAATGTTTGTGTTAAAAAGATCCTCGGCGAGATCAGAGATGAATGCACGTGGTGAGCGATCCACAAATGCAAAGTCACACACTCACATGCAAAACTACAGATTTCAAAATAAAATGCAACTTAATTTTTACAATTGAGAATTTGTGTGAAAAAATTCTGCATGCAAGTCTAACTTTTTGAATAAATCCGGATTTTGCGTGAATCCAAAATTCTGCATAGATATTTTTTACAAAATGTGTAACATTTGTCTCATAAATATCCACATTCACAAAGGTGAAGAATGCACAATTTAGGTGATCCTCAAATTCAGTATCAGATTCTCGCAAAAACACAGATTCACAAAACAAAAATATGTTTTATTCACAAATATATATATGCAAATCTAATCTTGTGTGCATAAATCCATAAATGCAAGTCAGGGATTGTGAAAAAATCTGGGATTTTGAATTAATCTTTCTTTTTGCGTCAATAAATTAATATGAAACAAATCTCACCCCATAAAATACACTTTGTTTTGTAGATCTTCTCCATCTAGAAGCCTAAAGTCGACATATTTCAACCTTTATTTGGTTTAAAATGTGTGGTTCTATAGAAATAATGGCTGGACTCGTGGATTATCAAAGCAGTAATTATAGTTCATGTCACACAATAAATTCTGAACAGATTTGTTTGGAAAATTATGAATTTCTCCCTAAAAAAATGCAGATTTGAGATAAAACCCTTTGACTCTTTGTAAACACATATTTTTTGCACGGGTTTTGGGTTAAAACGATGAAAAAAGTTCAGTCCAATCAGGTTCACTGCAAAAAATGAATTTGTAGATGAGTTAAATGTCTTGATTTTGACTCGTTAAGATCAGTGGAGACGATTTATTTAATGGAACTAGATTATTTCACTTGTTTCAATCTGTTTGACTTGTTTCAATACATTATTTCTTACTTCAATCCAGATTATCTGTCACTGGGTTAAGATCATTTTACTGACCCACTGACACATGTATTTACTTATTATCAGTCAGAATGTTTCTTAAACCCACCGTCCCTGATCAGGGACACTTTCAGAGTTTTTACATACATGCGTCATTCATTAAAAACAAATGTTTTCAATACAGACATGTTATATGTCATTTGAAAGCTTAGAGTCACCACTAAACGTCTAAAATGTTCAATCCACGCTAAAACTCCTCCCAAAATACTTGTAAGATATCAAACTGTAACATAACCAAACTGTTCATCTCGCATTTCTTACCTTTCGTTGGCTCCTCAAGACGCAAACAAAATCCAATCCAGAAGTGTGTGCACTCTTTCTGCCCATCACAGTCCACAAAATAAGAATATCCAGTTGTTATTTCAAATAATATAATCCATTTGTTGATATCCACCCGTAAACGCATCTTCTTCATTTGACAGTAACACAAAAGCAATAAAAACATAACTTTTGCGCATCACTTTACACAGACATCTTCGGCTTGAGCGGTTCGGCTTGGGTATGTTCGTTTTCCTCTCAGTCTTGTCTTCAAAACGAGCCTATCCGTGCAATTGTCCGTCGAGTACTTCCAGAGGGAGAGCCCTTTGAACAAAGCGAACGCATCCATTTTGACACGCGAGGAGCGTCAGCTCCGCGTGCGTAATGGCGTCACAGCCTGCAATACCATTGGTGATTCAGTAAGTCAATCACAGATTCTTCTAGCCAATCACCAGAGCTTTCAAAAGAGGGGCGGGACATGCCGGTTCATTGAGGCCAAGATCTGCTTTTTACGTGCGTAAAGAGACCAAGACATCATTTTACGCATCATTTACGCAGCGGAACGTCTGTACGCACGACCTGCCTTTGATTTGAGAAAGTTTATGAAAAAAATAATCTATAATATATATTTATAATCACCAAAATGACCAAATGTGGTTTTCAGGGTCATTAGAGTAGCAAAGTGCATGTAAAGCAGTTTGGCACATTTGGCACAGAGAAGGACCTCCTGTTCGGATTAACCCTCCTGTTAGGGTTATTTCATACAAAAAGCTGCTCAACATCAAAATGGTTGGAAGTCTGAAATGTCACACAGTTGTTGTCAACAAGGTGGACAGCTGCTGTGGGGAGTTTCAATAGCACAGCATGAAGTATGTCTTCAGGAAGACATTTTTGTTTTCTCTTTTTTTTTCGAGACCAAAAAAACGACTTTTGGGGTGTGTTTGAACAGGTGTACTGCCGGTTGTGTTTCACTCAGACAAATCTAATGCACAGCTTCTGAAACTAGAAGCTCTTAGCTTTCAAATGACACATCATACAAGTCTATAGACTGTAAGTTAGCCATGCAATAAGCTTTTTCATTTGGGTATGTACTTTTCGAGAAAACTGCCAAAATGACGTGGGACTTAACAGGTTAAACATTGTGTCCAGGAATCTTTGTGTTTTTAATATTGTGTTGTTTTATTGTTGTTGTCCAGCACTTTGGGATAATGTCTTATTATTGTATAAGGTGCTTTATAAATAAAGATGACCTTGACCTTGACCTTGAGAAATACCTTGAAACCAGAGAAATATTCTGCATCACATCAACAATTAAATCTCGAGTCAAAACTTCTCAAATCCAGATAAAAATGATAAATTCAAGACATTTTGAGTTTGGATCAATTTACATTTGAGGTAATTTGGATTGAAGTAAGAAATAATGTGTTGAAACAAGTCACAAACGGATTGAAACAAGTAAAATAATCTAGTTCCATCAAATAAATCGTCTCCACTGATCTTAACGAGTCAAAACGACTTAAATTCAGATTAATATCCTCAAATCAAGACGTTTTAACTCATCTAGAAATTGTTTTTTGTGTAAATGTTCATCTAATAAAAAAAAAAAAACATTTGTCAGTCTGAAGTTTAAATGAAGCTGGTTTGCCGGAAACCGAAATATAAACAATCACTGTGTCCTGTTCAAATGAAAAGTGGGGAAGGTGGGGTTCTGCAGTGTTTTTGAGCTGTAAAAGAATAAAATGGTAAATTCAAAATCATGTAAACATTCTGTGATGTCACTCAGGGCTGGTGGAGAAAGACCATAAATTGAACAAACTAATTAGAATTTTTTTAAACCCTTATATTTATGAAGTATCAGTCAATAATGATATGAATATGTTTATTTAATGTAAAATATCACTTTTGTTTAATGATTCGATTGGTTTTAAGGCAGCCTGGTTTGTCATTGACCAATTTGTAATGCAATATAATAAAAAAAATAGAGTGAAGAAACATTTTAGCAGCATTTCCTGGCAATAATGATCTACGAATATTAAAATGTACAGTTTTACCATTTTTAGTATCTGTGTGTTGATTTTTTTCAGTAGTTTTTATTTCTTCTTCAACAGCCGTAATTGTAAAGTAACTGTACTATATTTGACTAACCCAGCTCTGCGAGTAAAAATAAAAAAACTAATTAGGTAACTAAACTAAAGATGTTTTATTCTTCCACTGAATCCACTTCATCCATAGATTTCTCTGGGACGTTGTGACTTCAAAGGACGTTTTCTCCAAATGCATTTTTGTCCCTCGAGACATAAAGATCAGCCTTAAAGTAGATCCTACATCAAACTGTACAATCTGGACAAGGAT
This sequence comes from Rhinogobius similis, assembly GCA_019453435.1. Lineage (NCBI taxonomy): Eukaryota > Metazoa > Chordata > Actinopteri > Gobiiformes > Gobiidae > Rhinogobius > Rhinogobius similis. Next base: position 3,770,656 of record CM033635.1, on the reverse strand, counting down.
TTGACAAAAAACGACAAAAAAACGTGTTTATAAGCGACAAAAACATGATTAATAGGGACAAAAATGACAATATACAACAACAAATGACTAAAAGTGACTGAAAATGCGACTATAAGCGACAAAAATACAACTAAAGTGACAAAAATTAATCTAAATGCAACAAAAACGTGACTAAAAGTGACAAAAACGCAACTAAAAGTGACAAAAATAAATCTAAAAGCAACAAAAACGTGACTAAAAGTGACAAAAACGCAACTAAAAGTGACAAAAATGAATCTAAAAGCAACTAAAAGTGACAACAATGAATCTAAAAGCAACAAAAACGCAACTAAAAGTGACAACAATGAATCTAAAAGCAACAAAAACGTGACTAAAAGTGACAAAAATGAATCTAAATGCAACAAAAACGTGACTAAAAGTGACAAAAACGTCTTTTGGTTTGTATATTTTTATTTAATTAAAGGCATTTCGTAGCATAAAAATAGCACATAATAACACCGATTCTCTCTCGTACAGTACTTCATCCGACTCCATTATAATCACACTTTATCATGACATAAAATCAACAAATTAAAAACTATTACCATAAAAAATAAGTGGACAGTTGTAATAAAAGCCTGTGTTTGCCGTTAGAAACTGCAGAAACATGTACCCACAAAGTAAATTCAAGGCCTAAACCTGCTCCGGAAAATAAAAAGTGCAAAGTTTACTGAGCTTTTCTTCAGCTCACAGTTTTGTTACAGTTTTATGACTCGTGTTTATGTAGATTTAATGGTTTTTAAGTGTTTTTCTAGGATTGTAGGAAGGGCAGCAGGTTGTCGACGAACCATTCCCTCGTGAACTGCAGGTGATCGCCCTCCGTCTGCAGAAACACCAACTTCCCGGCTTTGTCCATCGCAGCGAGACCCAGACGATCCTGGAAAAGACGGAGAAGCATTGAATTAATTATAAAACGTTAGATTTAGAGAGAAAAGAGAAGGGGACGGGTTTTTTTTGTTCAGTTTTTTTTTTTTTGCTCAGTTTTCTCTCTCACATCGACTTTCATGTGGAAACGACAAACGTGTCCAATCTGCTCCTAAAGATGTTTTATTCTTCCATTGAATCCACTTCATCCATAGATTTCTCTGGGACATTGTAACTTTAAAGGTCGTTTTCTTAAAATGCATTTTTGTCCCTCGAGACATAAAGATCAGCCTTAAAGTAGATCCTACACCAAACTGTACAATCTGGACTCAACAAGATTTAGACAAAACGTACTGAAGGATTTGACAAAAAACGACAAAAAATGTGTTTATAAGCGACAAAAACATGATTAATAAGGACAAAAATGACAATATACAACAACAAATGACTAAAAGTGACTGAAAATGCGACTATAAGCGACAAAAACACAACTAAAAGTGACAAAAATTAATCTAAAAGCAACAAAAACGTGACTAAAAGTGACAAAAACGCAACTAATTCTCCAGATGCATTTTTGTCCCTCGAGACATAAAGATCAGCCTTAAAGTAGATCCTACACCAAACTGTACAATCTGGACTCAACAAGATTTAGACACAACGGACACAAGGATTTGACTAAAAGCAACAAAAATGTGTTTAAAAGTGCCAAAAACGCAACTATAAGTTATAAAAACAGGATGAAATACGGCAAAAAATGACTAAAAGTGTAATAAAAAAGAATATAAGTGACAAAAAAGTGACTAAAAGCAACAAAAATGTTACTATAAGTTATAAAACAGGATGAAATACGTCAAAAAATAACTAAAAGTGTTAAAAAAAAAAGAATATAAGTGACAAAAATGGGACTAAAAGCGACAAAAACACTACTATAAGTGATAAAAACAGGACAAAATATGTCAAAAAATGACTAAAAGCTTAAAAAAAGTGACAAAAATATGACTATAAGTAACAAAAACACAACTAAAAGCGACACAAAATCAAATCAAAAACATGACTGAAAGCGTCTAACTTCAAAGGATGTTTTCTTCAAATGCATTTTTGTCCCTCGAGACATAAAGATCAGCCTTAAAGTAGATCCTACACCAAACTGTACAATCTGGACTCAACAAGATTTAGACACAACGGACACAAGGATTTGTTGATATCTAATTCTAAAACTGATTTACTGAAGTTTTAAGTTAAAAAAATGAGGCGAAATTTGAATTTTTAGGACAATTTTCAGTTCAATCCAAAAACTAAATAAGGAATATAAAATGTATGTATGTATGACAGGTTTTCATAATTTTCTAATTTTGACTTCATCTGGTGCATTAATACCAGTTGTACAGATACATTTTAGTTTTACAACAATCAAGCAGCTGTTTGTGGAGAAAAGTTGACAAATATTTTGAAAATTGCAGGAAGTAAACAAACTGATGACATCACACTATGGAGACTAAATTTGTGCATAATTTACACAAAAGAAACGACTTTTTTGACCATTTAAACATTGATTCAACAAAATAAAGGCGTTCAGATGTGTTTTTCTTTGTAAAATAAAAAATCTGTGATGTTAGAGGAGATTTGGCTCAGTGTATAGTGTGGTTGCTATGGTAATTTCCTAGTGTGATGTCATCATTTACAACCAGGAAGTAAAACAAAACAACAACAAAAATTGCTAAACCGTGATAAAATGTGTGAAGTATTTTAACAAAATGTGAAATATTCATTCATTCATTTGTTCGGAAGTGCGTTTAGGACAAAAGGGCGAATCTGCGGCAAAAAGAGGCAAAAGTGGGCGGGGCCGAATGAGGTGAACAGACCCACCTCTTTGTAGATCACACTCTCCTGCAGAGTCTCCGTCTCTTTGGCTTGACCCGTTTTCAGAAACCCAAACCACTGCAAAAGAACAAATAAACAGGCCCAGTGTAAAGCAGAGTTCTATACGGAGCCCGTCTGATGACAAGGGGAGATATATTTTTAAATTGTGGCCACGAATTACTATTTCGTTCCCACCAAATATAATTTGATTTAGCCAAAACGTTCCCACGAATTAAGAAATCGACCGCCAATTAGATAATGTGCCAGGTACGTAGCAGGGCGAGGTAGTAACAGTTAACTAACATGAATGGACATCATAATGGACCTCGGCAAGAACAAATGAAGGTAAAAAATGTTTACTTGTTCCCTCCTCATATGTTGCTGTGAGTATATGAGAGATGTAAGTTATATGAATTCCAGAACCTTGAATGTTTGCCAGTCTACAATCTGGACTCAACAAGATTTTGATGAAACGTACTGAAGGATTTGATAAAAAACGAAAAAAACTTGATTAAAAGTGATAAAAATGACAAATTACAACAACAAACAACTAAAAGCAACAAAAAAGTGACTGAAAATGCGACTATAAGCGACAAAAACACAACTAAAAGTGACAAAAATTAATCTAAAAGCAACAAAAACGTGACTAAAAGTGACAAAAACGCAACAAATTCTCCAAATGCATTTTTGTCCCTCGAGACATAAAGATCAGCCTTAAAGTAGATCCTACACCAAACTGTACAATTTGGACTCAACAAGATTTAGACACAACGGACACAAGGATTTGACTAAAAGCAACAAAAACGCGTTTAAAAGCGACAAAAACACAACTATAAGTGACAAAAACATGGCGAAATACGACAAAAAAAGACTGAAAGCGACAAAAAAGTGACTAAAAGTGACACAAATGCGACTATTAATGACAAAAGTGTGATTAAAAGCAACAAAAATACAAATAAAAGCAACAAAAATTCATCTAAAAGCGACAAAAGCATGACTGAAAGTGACAAAAGAGCAATTAAAAGTAACAAAAACACAAAATCAAATAAAAAACATGACTGAAAGTGACAAAAGTGTGATTAAAAGTAACACAAACACAACTAAAAGAGACACAAAATCAAATCAAAAACATGACTGAAAGCGTCTAACTTCAAGGGTTGTTTTCTTAAAATGCACTTTTGTCCCTCGAGACATAAAGATCAGCCTTAAAGTATATCCTACACCAAACTGTACAATCTGGACTCAAATAGATTTACTAGCATTTTAGCTTTGTCTAGCCAAAGCTAAAATGCTAGCTTTTTAATTATGATGTCCATTTGATGTTAGTTAAGTGTTACTACCTCGCCCTGCTACGTACCTGGCACATTATCTAATTGGCGGTCGATTTCTTAATTCGTGGGAACGTTTTAGCTAAATCGTGGGAACGAATTATATTTGGTGGGAACGAAATAGTAATTCGTGGCCACAATTTAAAAATATTTCTCCCCCTTGTCATCAGACGGGCTCCGTAGTTCTAGAGTAAATGTCGTATAAATGTATAAAGTATGTCCACCTCGGTGTCCACAGGATCCACCACACTGTCCTGCAGGAACTTCACCATCACAAACTTCTCCAACTTCTGCAGGTTCTTCTTGTACGTCTCATTCACCGCCTTCAAACACATTTTACAGGGTTTTACAGGTTTAATGAGTGAAGATGTGCCGTTAAAACACAGAAATGGCACCAAACGCTTACAGATATTCCACATTTTTAAACATTTGTCCGTGGTTTATTCGGTTTATTCTTCTCACTCACTCGTTCCTGGTTGACGTCGGCCAAAAACAGACTGTGTTTCTTGTAGAGGTCTTGGTTCAGAGGGTCGTGCCAGTACTCGGCCTGGACCAGACTGAAGAAAAACGTCAAAAAAGGGGATAAAATATCAAAACGTTTACTAATTTTACTGTATTTTCACAATTTTGGACAAAAACAATAACAATGTACATTTCAAACACATCAAGGAGCAGAAAATAGTGAGAAAAAACTGAAATCTGAACTGCAAAACTGATAAAAAAAACACGTTTGTAGAGCTCTAAACAACAGGGTTAGTTTTTGTTTTTGTTTCCATTAAAGGGCGTATGACAGGTTTTTATGATTTTCTCGTTTTGACTTTATTTGGTGGAATAAAACCTGTTGTGAATATAAATGATAGTTTTACACCAATCGGGTGTCAGTTTGTGAAGAAAAGTTGAAAAATATGTTGAACTTTACAGGAAGTAGAGCAGAGTTCCAAAACATGATGACATCACACTAGGGAGACTCACCAGGGACAATTTACAAACAAGAAACACATACATCTGATCCTTTAAACATTAATTCATCAAAATAAAGGCGTTCCTATGTGTTTTTATTTGTCAAATAGTAATTTCTGTGACATTTGAGGAGTTTTGACCCAGTGTACGACATGGTTTCTAGGCAACAGTTACAGAATTCCCCAGTGTGATGTCATGATTTACAACCAGGAAGTGAACATTTAAACCTAAAAAACTGCCAAACTCGGATAAAAAATGTTTTGTTTTTAGCAGAATCTTGAATATAATTATCTTAACTGTGTTTTAGTAAAATGAGTACTTCAACCTGTCAGGGGCCCTTTAAAGGACACGCATTATGTAAAATTTTGTCACATGTTCTTATTTGAGAAGTTTTGAATTGAATTGCTGATGTGAAGCAGAATATTTCACTGGTTTCAAAGTATTTCTGATGATCCTGTAATAATTTTGCTTGTTTTAAACATTTTAAAGGAAAAATATTATGCATTTTTTGTATTGTTATTAGCCTTAAAACAAGAGTAGCAGAACATGAGCTCTTGAGTACCTTAAATTTGCCATCTCATGTTTTGAAACAAAAAATGTTTATTATGAAATTATTATTATGAAAATGAAGTTTTTCTCAGCAGTCTACACACAATTATCAAGATAGTAGCAGCAGTTTAGAGGCAGAAACGCTCAGAACGTGTCTGTGATGATTTAAGGACTTAAAACAGCATAAGATTCTAGAATAAGTGACGCAGATTATCTGAAAATACGTCCCAGACCAAGGAAGTTCAACAGGACGTGTGTTTGACGCTCGGAGGGAGAGGATTTTCTGATAAACATTCCTCAAAACAGTGTGAATGCAGCTGAATGTAACTCCAGGTGTGTTTTTGATGACGGAACATTAGGTCAGGGTTAAAAGCTGAAAAAAGTCACTGTGGCAGAATATGTTCCCTTTAAAGGCTAATAACAAAACAAATAATGCACCATATTGTTCCTTTAAACCACTGGTAGATAATTTGGCTTGAAGTAAGAAGTAATGAATTGAAACAAGTCAGAAACAGATTGAAACAAGTAAAATAATAATAATAATCTAGTCTTAACTAATGAATAACCTGGAATCAATCATTTTTTGTAAAGTGAAGTAAAGAAACAAACAAATTTAAAGGTCCCATATCCTGCTCTTTCCCCTTCACACAGTCTATTCTAAGGGCTTTGTTGATACATTTTCTCGTTGTGTAATATCCATAACATAACAGTTTACAAAAAACACCCATCTCTTGGACTGGCCCCCCTCCTTGTAAAAGCAAACGGCTCACTCTGAGATCTGACCCCCCCGAACAGAGAGCAGGCTGCCTCCCCCGCCCAACCCGCGCGCCTCCCCCTCCCAACTTGCGGCGAAGCCTAGAGCGGAGATAGTGCATGCGCCGTGTGCTCCGGTAAACAGCGATACACAAACACTGAATAAACATTTTCTCGTCCTGACGGTGCGTCGTGCTGAGTCCTACGTCCTGGATCTGACCTGGAGTTTGACGTGCTCCAGGGCCTCGACGACGGACGTTGCCGTTTGGTAAATAACAAGCTAACTCTTCGATCTGTCGTATCCATCATGTGATTACTGTGTAGCATTAGCATTAGCTGTTTTTATTCTTGCGGCTGTGCGCTTCCTGGAGGCGTGGCTTAAACACCGCGTCATCTTAGTGAGGAGCCCCCGTCTGCTGCTCAGCCGAGGGGGACGGAAAAGACAGTTCTCTAGTGAAAACATGAGGGAATCAATCAAAAAACCACTTTGGGCACAACATACGAGGCCCAAATAGCACTGTAGGAAGGTTAAAACCTCTGAAAAGTCGATTTTGCATGTTATGGGACCTTTAAAGTACAAGAACTATAAAACAATGCAGAATATGTGAACTTTAAGCCTTATTTTTAGAAATGTAAGGCGTCTCACTGCTGTTGGATCCAGTCGCTGTAGGCTCCGGTGTTCAGAGCTTCTCGGATGTAGTCGCAGATTTTAGAGCTTTCTCCCGGACATTTGGGCAATCCATAAACTCCTGTCGATCAGAGAAACACGGCGTCAAACGATAACGAAGCAGCAGGATACAGTCGTGTTTACGTTCGTCTCCGATTAATTAAGAAAGGCTGTGGTTACGTGTGCTTAGTTATTATCACGACAGTTAAATCTGGAGCGAGAAAACTGAAATGTAAAGGGCCGTGGTCTTTTAGTCGATTTATAAGTCGACTAATTATTTGATGTCAATTAAAAGGGTTTATACGATAAAAACAGTGAAAAAGTGATGATATGGAGTGAGTTAGCTGAATATTTTGGATTGAATCATGAGTTTAATCTAATTATGTATCTGTAACATCTAAATGCACTGTTTCCTGGTACTTTTCTGTATAAATTGTTATTTTTTGGCATGAACTCCAAGGCAAGGCAAGGCAAGTTTATTTGTAGAGCACAGTTCGTACACAGGTCAATTCAAAGTGCTTTACATAAACAGGAAAAGTTGCATTAAAATCACAAAACACAAAAAGACACACAGAATCATTTTAAAATAAAGCGCTTTAAAAGAGAAGAGTGCAGATAGATCTTTCAGTCAACAACTGCAGTATTTTTTGAGTGCAGCTTGGGTCAGAAACATAGAGATACGTCATAGTTTTGCCACGCCCCCTTTATAGTCGATCGGAAAGGTCTTTAGTCGACGACAGCCCTCGAAATTGAACATTGTATGACTGAAAGTGAAATGCCAAATCTGAAACTGAATGTAGCAAATCAAATGTGTTATTAGTTTTTTTTTAAATCCAGAAAACTAATGCTTTCATTCAATTTAACAATTTGTTTCAAATACCTTTTCAAAAGTCTCACCGCTAAAATGTTACATAAAGTAGATTGATTTGTGTAAAATGTTTAATGAACACGAGCAACAAGTCACAACGCAACGATTTCCTGAAAACGTCTTTTTAGTCGAGTAGAACTTATTTTCTGTTGAGCTCGTCTGCTCCGTGTGAACTACAACGGAAACAAGACGACGGCGTGTACGACAACTTCAGGAATAAAGTGAATAAAGCACTGTGCTGTTCTTTCAGCAATTTCAGCAAAAAATGTTTTCTTATGAATTTTATTAATATATTTTAGTTTTCTCAATGGTGGGGCATAAATGGGCTAAAAGAAAAAAGAAAAAACTTAACTTTTCAGTCCAGTTAAAAATGTAGTGGAGTAGATACAGATTCCTGCTCTCAAATGAAGGGAAAGTATCCACTGAAAAGTATTTAAAGTCTATATGAACATAGTGAACATGATGATATTTAAGATGTTACTAAACATTTTGCCCATTTGTCCTCAGTTTGACAGTTTTTGTCAAGTTTATAATGTCACTTCCTGGTTGAACACGAGCACAAATATGACATAGTTAGAGGTAATTCCACAACTGTTACCATAGCAACCAGATATTTGTCGAATAATAATTTCTGTGACACTAGAGGAGTTTTGACATGGTTGCTAGGTAACAGTTGCAGAGTTTCCTACTGTGATGTCATGATTTACAACCAGGAAGTACAATTTAAACCTAAAAAATTGCCAAACCGGTATAAAAATGGTTACTTCTTTAGCACAATCTTACATATAACTATCTTAACTGTGTTTTAGTCAAATACGTACTTCATCCGTCATGGGCCCTTTAAAATGTGAAACAACGGACACAAACATACGAACCGTGACATTTGTGTTTTGTTTTGCTCCATGTATTCTTTGGTAAAAAACAGAATTTGTGCATGATTTATTCGTTTTTTAAAGGCTGTGTTAGATAAGATTAATGGAAATACGGTAAATAAACGAGGATGAAGGTGTGAATGGGTCCAGTGTGCGCCTCACCCTGGTGCTGTCCTCCCACAGAGAGCAGCGTCTTCATCGGAGGCTCGGGACAACGCTGGGCCACGGCTCGACTGAAAACACAACAAGTGTTTACGTTTCTGTGAATAAAGCTCTATCGGTTTGATTTTTGATGTAGAAGTACACCTAAATCAATTAAAACCAAATTTGACCAAGATCAAACTATTTCAAAAAACAAACATTTTTAATAGTTAATAGTTTTTGTTTTGTTTTAGTGCTTTACATGAAGTTTAAATACATTCTGTCAAAATTGTAGTCGTCATTTTACTTTGGTTTAATTCTGCAAATTATTACCTCATGAATTAAGATTTAGTATAAAAATCACAATAATTCATGTTAGTTTTAGTCCAGTTTGTTATAAAAATGTATCCAAATTAGACAGAAATCAAACTATTTCCACAACACACATGTATTTTTTGTAAATTTAAGTTTTTAATACTTACATCTATACATTCTGTCAAAGTTTTAGTATACATTAATCACTTCTTTATTTAATTTAGGTTTGATTTTAATCTGCAAATTATTACTTTTACAAAATCTATGAATGAAATCTGAAAATGCTTTTAGTTTGTCTCAAGAATTAAGATGTTTTAGTTTGTTTTAGTCCAGTTTCAGTTCCAAAATGTTATTAAAATTAGACTAAAATCAAACTATTTCAACATTTTAGTCTTCATTAATCTCTTTTTATTTAATTTGGTCTTAATTTTAATCTGCAAATGATTACTTTTACAAAATGTATGACAAAATATCTAAGTCTTGACAAAAATGAAGTTTACGCTGATTTAGACGTGTATATTTATTTAATCTGTGTTTAGTCTTAAGCACTTTACAACATTTTTATAAATTATGTCAAAGTTGAAGTCTTCAATAATTACTTCTTTATTTAATTTTGGTTTGATTTTAATCTGCAAATTATTACTTTTACAAAATCTATGAATGAAATGTGAATGTACCTATAATTTGACTCAAGAATTAAGATGTTTTAGTTTGTTTTAGTCCAGGTTCAGTTCCAAAATGTTATTAAAATTAGACTAAAATCAAACTATTTCAAAGTTTTAGTCTTCATTAATCACTTTTTATTTAATTTAGTCTTAATTTTAATCTGCAAATGATTACTTTTACAAAATGTATGACAAAATATCTAAGTCTTGACAAAAAATGAAGTGTACGTTTATTTAGACGTTTAGTTTAGTACGTTTAGTCTTTAGTACTTTACCATATTTGCATGAATAATGTCAATGTTGGTTTGATTTTAATCTGCAAATTATTACTTTTACAAAATCTCTGAATGAAACGTAAATGTGCCTGTGATTTGACTCAAGAATTAAGATGTTTTAGTTTGTTTTAGTCCAGTTTCAGTTCCAAAATTTGATCCAAATTAGACTAAAATCAAACTATTTCAAAGTTTTAGTCTTCAATAATCACTTCTTTATTTAATTTTAATCTGCAAATTATTACTTTTACAAAATCTATGAATGAAATGTGAATGTACCTATAATTTGACTCAAGAATTAAGATGTTTTAGTTTGTTTTAGTTCAGTTTCAGTTCCAAAATGATATTCAAATTAGACTAAAATCAAACTATTTCAACATTTTAGTCTTCATTAATCACTTTTTATTTAATTTAGTCTTAATTTCAATCTGCAAATGATTACTTTTACAAAACATCCAAGCCTCGACATAAACGAAGCGCCTGCCTGCTTCATACGTACAGAAATTGCGCCCCCTGGGAGAAGCCCATGGCATTGTATCCTCGCTGTAGCTTGGGGTCCTGGGCCAGTTTCTCACAAACCATCGACACCTGGTCATTCACGTTCATGAAGAAGCCATTTTCCGTGTCCTGCGAACGCCAAAATGGGAAATAAATCCGCCGCGGCCGACTCAAAATGGACAAAACGAGAAACGTCACGGCACTTTTGCGGATCAAAGCAAATGCAAAGAGTTCAGGCCGAGTTTAGTTTGAATTTTAATGGAGGGAGAGGAATGTTGGGCAATAGATTCTGATGTAACCCGTGCTTCTGGTTCTGCAAGAAACGTCACGAGGATGTTTCAATCAGAGCTGGAAAAGTCCGGAGTAATGAGATGCATTCAACTCGGGGTGCTTTGGAAAATTGGAAAAACTGGGGTCGGAAATTTAAGCCCGACTTTCTGACTTTTGGGAACAATGTACAGTTTGAAGCGCCGCCGGGTTAATCGGAATCAGACGCTTGGAGCTGCAATCTGATATTTGGATCGTAAATTAGATCTTGACGTGAGTTTAGATTTTAAAAAGTGAAATTGAATCGCTTTATTTTAGTGAAATGCACCACAAAGAGCAGAACGAAACGAATTAAACTCTTAAAACTTTTGAGCGGTCGATACAATTCAATTTTATTTTGCCGCAAAGAACGTTTATGTATTAAAATATTGGTTCAAGCCAAACTACGTCACATACTGTAACAAGAACAGAGTTAAATTCAGGGTTAAAGTCTATAGGAAGGTTCTCATGTTTTTCAAATTGTGACTTCACAGCAAAAAATGTAAATCTGTCGAAGCTTAAAATGGCTTGAATTTATCATTTTTATCTGGATTTGAGAAGTTTTGACTCAATGAGATTTAATTGTTGATGTGAAGCAGAATATTTCACTGGTTTCAAGGTATTTCTAACTGATTATACCATCATTTAGCTTAAAATAAGAAAATACATTTGTCAGTGGGTCAGTAAAATGATCTTAACCCAGTGACAGATAATTTGGATTGAAATAAGAAATAATGTGTTGAAACAAGTCAGAAATGGTTTGAAACAAGTAAAATAATCTAGTTCCATCAAATAAATCGTCTCCACTGATCTTAATGAGTCAAAACGTCTGAAATTCAGATTAATATCCTCAGATCAACACATTTAACTCAGCTAGAACTTCAGTTTTTGCAGTGTTAGTTTGGCGGGAGGGCACCTGTGGTAAATATTTATCATAGTTTTACGTCCAGGAAGTTGCAGTTTGTGAAGAAATTTTAAAAAATAAGAGTTTAAAATGACAGGAAGTAGTAGGCGCTGAGTTCTAGAATGGAATCCCTCTGTGATGTCATCAAAAAGCGACGTACAGTTGAAAATAAAGAGACGTTTAACGCTCAACTGACACATCTTTCAGTTGTCATTCAACAAAATAAAGGTGTTATCAGGTTTTATAATTTGTCAAATCATAACTATTGTGTAATTTAAATGGGTTTTGGCCCGTGTTTACAGTCTGGTTGCTATGGTAACAGTGGTGGAATATTTGTGCTCATGTTCAACCAGGAAGTGACATCACAAAAACTGTCAAACAGGCAAAATGTTCAGTCAAATCTTAAATATAAATAGTGAAACGTGACGTCGAACCTGTCTTTAAAGTGCGGCTGGTCAGAGGCATATAGTTTCTACAATTGTTTACTTTTTGTACGTTGCCTTTTTATAAAAATGCAGCTGTTTTGCACGATGTAATTTGTTGTTTGATAATTGTCAGAACCACAGTAAAGATCAGGACTGTTCTTATATTTGAGCAGTTTATGCAGTTTTTTTTTGGAGTTTACGTTTGTTTACATTTGCGACCGGAATCAAGATGAAGATTAGGATGAAGACACTTATCAACATCAGATTAGCTGCCAAATTGTACATCAAATGGTTAATTCTGTGTTAATCAGTTGTTGTTGTTGTTGGTTTTTTTTTGCCTTTTTTAAATGTTTTACTCCATTTAACCTTGTTCTACTTCTAACAACAGCACCTGGTTAGCTCAGTGTTAGCTCAGTGTTAGCGTCTGTACTTCCTGTCTCAATGCTAATGCTAATTCTACTGTTGAAAACAATTTAAGTTAATAAAAAAATTAAAAAAAATAAAAACTGAAATAACCTTCACATACATCAGACAGTTTTTACTTTAAATGTAATTGGTTGTTTATTTTCTATTTTAAATTTTAATAAAAGTTAGCATTAGCTGTTAAACTGTTAGCTTAGCGAACTACTGCTGTGCAAAGACATTTACTTACACTTTCTTATTCATATTCTCATCATTACTGATTTTTAGAATGAATTTAAGACTTTTTTTGGATATGAATAAGCATTAATCAATAAAAATAACATAATCCATGTCAAAAAGTAATGATTTGAATATTAATAGGAAAACGTTTGTAGCCACCGTCTAATTAGCATCTAATAATGTTATGCAGAATAAACATTAATGAAAGGGGCCCAATAAAGACTGATTAACTTAATCACTGACCAGCCAGGTAAATGTTAATAAGTCTACCCTAAAATAAGTGTCACTAATATTTGAATTAATAAATGTTCTTTGTTGACAATGAAAATAAAGTGTGAATACATTTCGACGATCACAAGTAGCTTCTTCAGTTCATCTGTTCTTTGTATTCTTAAGAATGTTTGAGAAGATTCTGGACAATAATTGACAAACTACAGTAAAAAGATAAATTTGAGTGGCTTTGCTCCAGGTTTTAAGGGGCAAAGTGCGAATCATTCACAACCCCAACAGATTATATTATAAATGACCTTTTTCTTTTCAATTTCACCATTTTTATAATTGAATGAACTTGATTAACTGCACGGCCCTACTTTAACTCTTCAAAAACATGACAAAATAAGTAAATATATATGGTTTTACTTCGATGACGTTCTTCCCAATCATCAGCGACAGGACGTAGACGCCTGGAATCTGCTCCTCGATCATTTTCTTTATGGCGCCCATGCTCAGAGGGTTACAGCAGCTGTCGCCTGGAGCACAGAACACGCAGAACTCTTTAGCATTATAGAAAAAGCTAAATGTATGTACGTAATTATAAGGTGCAGTATGTCCTCTGCAAAGTCTAGAAATGCAGGCTTCATACATGTTAAAGGACCCATATCATGCAAAATGGACTTTTCAGAGGTTTTAACCTTCCTCCAGTGCTATTTGGGCCTCGTATGTTGTGCCCAAAGTGGTTTTTTGATTGATTCCCTCATGTTTTCACTAGAGAACTGTCTTTTCCGTCCCCCTCGGCTGAGCAGCAGACGGGGGCTCCTCACTAAGATGACGCGGTGTTTAAGCCACGCCTCCAGGAAGCGCGCAGCCGCAGAATAAAAACAGCTAATGCTAATGCTACACAGTAATTACACGATGGATACGACAGATCGAAGAGTTAGCTTGTTATTTACCAAACGGCAACTTCCGTCGTCGAGGCCCTGGAGCACGTCAAACTCCAGGTCAGATCCAGGACGTAGGACTCAGCACGACGCACCGTCAGGAGGATAAAATGTTTATTCAGTGTTTGTGTATCGCTGTTTACCGGAGCACACGGCGCATGCACCATCTCCACTCTAGGCTTCGTCGCGGGTTGGGCGGGGGAGGGGCGCAGGTTGGGCGGGGGAGGCAGCCTGCTCTCTGTTCGGGGGGGTCAGATCGCAGAGTGAGCCGTTTGCTTTTGCAAGGAGGGGGGCCAGTCCAAGAAATGGGTGTTTTTTGGAAACTGTTATGTTATGGATATTACACAACACAACATTTTATCAACAAAGCCCTTAGAATAGACTGTGTAAAGGGGAAAAGAGCAGAATATGGGACCTTTAAGTGACAAGTGTAAATGAGTGATATAAAAACGCAGCCGTCAGCTCAAACACAGACTTTTTCCCGCCCTCTCCTCCCATTGGTCAGCGTCCGTCCAGCTCTGAGTGAGTGACAGGTGAATTTAACCAATCACAGTGAAATCATGACCTAAAGTGCGGCTGGTCGGAGGCATATTGTTTCTACAATTGTTTACTTTTTGTACTTTGCCTTTTTATAAAAATGCAGCTGTTTTGCACGATGTAATTTGTTGTTTTATAATTGTCAGAACAACAGTACAGATCAGGACTGTTTGGTTATTTGTTTATTTTGTTTATTTAAGGATCCCCATTAGTCTCTACAGCAGCAGAGACTATTCTTCCTGGGGTCCACTTTCACAATTTAAAACACTACAAGACAAACATATTAAAATTCAAGCATTAACAATCAGAAAACAGAACACTACATTTGAGTTCAATCATAAGTTATTATGATAAAACACAAAGATGGTACAGTTTGCCTTAAACATTGAGCATGATTACATTTTCCAACATTGATTTCTTTAAGCTTCTTTTAAAAACATGATGGTTCTCTATTATAATCAGCTTTTGCGGCAGCACATTCCAGTAAGAAATGGCTCTGTATAAAAATGTTTAATATTTGAGCAGTTTATGCAGATTTTCTTTGGAGTTTACGTTTGTTTACATTTGCGACCGGAATCAAGATGAAGATTAGGATGAAGACACTTATCAACATCAGATTAGCTGCCAAATTGTACATCAAATGGTTAATTCTGTGTTAATCAGTTGTTGTTGTTGTTGTTTTTTTGCCTTTAAATTAATCAGTATTAGCCACAGGGGGCGCTCTGACGTGTAGGGAAATATATGTCAGACTCAGTGAGGCATTGGCTTATTTCAAAAGCTGGTATTATTTATAAAAGATTAGCTCAGTCCAAGAATGTGCATTAATTTCCTCCACAAACAACAAAACCTTCTGTTTTATTCTGCATAAAAACTGCCAGTCCTGAAGTTTAGATTTGTTAAAAAATGTACTGAAACAAGTGACAGAAACATGACTAAAAGCAACAAAAATTAGACTAAAAATGACAAACACGTGACTAGAGGCTACAAGAACGGAACTAAAAGTGACTAAAAGTAACAAAAACAAGACTAAAAGGGACAAAGATTTGACTAAAAGCGCCAAAAACATGACAAAAAGTGACAAAAATGTGCCTAAAACTGATAAGAATGTGACTAAAAGTGACAAAAACGTGACTAATGCGACAAAAATGTGACTAAACATGACAAGAACGTTACTAAAAGCCACATGAACATGACTAAAAGCTACAAAAACACTACTAAAAGCGACAAAAACGTGACAAAAGCAACACAAATGTGATTATTTTATTAGTTTGTCCGTTTTTGATTGGAATCTTGTGAGTTATTTTCACATGCACTGCAAAAACTAATATCTAGGCGAGTTGAAAGGACTAAAATTTAGAACAAATTATGTTGATTTGAGTGGAATCAACATGCAAAGAGTTGTTGTATTTCTTATTTTAAGGACCAAAAGTCTTACTTCCCCAGATAAAGTGGAAAAAATACGGATGGATAGTTCTGCTTTTGTCCTGGTTGAGACCTGGCAAAACCTGCTGAACTTCTACTGCTAATGTCATTATGTAATGATGTTATTTAGGAATATAAGTAGATCTATTGGTAACATATAACCTGCACAACATCTAACAACCTTAGTCAATCAATTTATTAAAAAAAAAAAACAATAACAGCAACAACAACAGAAACAAAACTACAATGCTCTGGTAAATGTAAAAGTAAAATCTCAAACAAAATAATAAGCAGATCTTACCCATCCCGTGCCAAATGACCACTGGAGTTGTCTCATTATTGTTGGGGTAATGTATTGGAGTCCCTTTAACAAGCAGCAGAGAAGACAGAGACAGGAAACAAACCAAAAGCATCGCCATGACTCTGCAATAGTGACGACAAATGCAATTCTGCAACGAAAGAAGCAAACAGCCGTTTAGATTTTGCGATCAGTCTTATGCAAACAGTAAACTTCATTTACATTAACACAAATAAGCGATTATTCAACTGGGCTACTTATGTAAAATTATTAAAATCTTGTGTAAAATAACATAATTACATGTCAGGAAATTCTTCAACATATCATAAAGGATATAATACGATTCTGCTGTGTAAAAATAGGATTAAAAACAAATAAAAACGTTTTAAAAGTCCAAAACATTACCGAGCGCTTGTCCACTTCCTGCTTGTTTGAAGAGGCGGCGATCACATGACAGCTTCGGACGCAACAGCCAATCAGAATCGAGAACGTAAAAGGGGGCGGAAGTGCGGGCGGAACTTGTCTGTGATTAGACAACACTTTTCAGAGATTTTGTTTGTTGTTTAGGGTTAATACGACAATTTTGGAATATTTTATGGGCGGCGACTTATCGGATCGCCTTTATAATGAGGACCACGTGAATCCGTTGCATTTGAAAGCGGTAATTTTGCAAAACATGCTCGTAAATCGGCTGCTTAGCTTGTGACGCTAGCTAGTTTTGGGGTACACCTATCAGAAAAGCGTCAACAAGACAAGCTAAAACAGGGGATATTTTAGTTTTGAAAGAGGAGACGGGGGTGAAAATGTCCATCCAGTACGACGAGGCAGGTTTGGCGGGGAGTTTCGGCTCGTTTCCCAAGAGTTTTGACTACGGAGCGGAGGAGCCCGAGGCGCACAGCCCGACTTCCAGCGACAAACCCCGGATTCTGCTGATGGGGCTGCGGCGGAGCGGGAAGTCCTCCATCCAGAAGGTGAACACTGACACAACCAGGCTGGAAATACGGTGTTTCAAAGTTTACGTGAGAAATTAAGCTTTTATAACTAGCCATCATTGCTGTTTTACATTTTATGGATGAACTGCACATCCATAAGATGAACATTGTAGGCTTTTATCCATGCATTGGCACACAACAGAGCCAGAGCTACTACACATATAGAAGATCTGTTTTAATTCATGAGTATTGCTTGTTTCATAATTGATTTCACCATTTTTACCATGCAAGATACTCAAATTGAATCGACTGATAACATATTTACATAATTTAAGAAAGAAGGCAGCAATTAATCAGAATAATTATGAAAACTCATGCCAAAAATACCTTCTATAACAAAGACAGTGGCTTCATTAAATCAAAATGTCAAAAAAAGAATAAACAATCTTTTTTCATCAATAATATCCTCAAAAATACTCTGTCTCGCCTCCAGTTATGTTTCAGCTATTGTTTATTTTAAAAATTATCTAAAAATTCCCAAAGTAAATTTAAAAAAAATCCATTGTCACTAGTCAACTTATCAAAAAAATACTAAACTACTCAAATAAGCGTTATTTGCAACACTAGAATGAAGTAATATTCATTCAGATGGTGGAGCAAAGGAATAGTCCCATAATAATTCTTAGATTCATTAAAACCATAAAATGTCCAGTAGATTTATTCCACACAAGTAAAAAAAAAATACTAATTTTTTTACAAGACAAGACATTAGACTGAGAAGTGCTACAGTCTGTGGTTTCTGAAAAGGAAGTAGTGCAACCCCACAACTCCATAGTGCAAGTTTACATGACTTTATGGTTATTTTTAGTTGGAGCAGTAAAATGGCTCTGAGCAAAAATATTTGACATTTCTGAGGAGCAGAGATTGTGAACATCTAGGGATGCAACTATCGAATGCACTATGCAATTATCAAAATATCAGGTCTCACAGTAATATTGTGGGCTGTCACAATAGATCGAATAAGCTTCTTTTGCATAAATAAAGGGTGTTAAACGGTGTAAAACACAAGAACACGCAAAAATGTTTCAAAGTGTGGCCCTCGGTGAAAAAACGTTGGACACTTGTGGCTTAAATGCATTGTTTTCTTGCAGTGCAGCAGCTAAAAACAGGAAACTACCAAGACCATGATCCTTTGCTCTATTTAGGATTGGCCAAAATCATTTATTGGTAGAAAGTCGGTGTTGACTAAGGCAGGTTTGACATAAATAAACCAATTTATGAATCTGTGAAAAGGTTATTCTGGATAGAAGGATTTCCTAAAACTATTTAAATCACAATTAATTTTATTTAAAAATTAATTTAATGATATCTGAAAATCAAAATGGGATCCCAGTTGAGTAAAGACCGTCCTGCAAAGGATTTTGTGAAGTAAATTCAAATTTTATGAAAAAGTTGATGAGTGGAAAGCAAAGGGATTTAAAGGGCCTCTGACAGGTTGAAGTACTCATTTCACTAAAACACAGTTAAGATCATTATATTCAAGATTCTGCTGAAAACAAAGCTATTTTTATCCCAGTTTGGCAGTTTTTAGGTTTAAATCTTTACTTCCTGGTTGTAAATCATGACATCACACTGGGGAATTCTGTAACTGTTGCCTAGAAACCATGTCGTACACTGGGTGAAAACTCCTCTAATGTCACAGAAATTATTATTTGACAAATAAAAACATATTGGAACACCTTTATTTTGATGAATTAATGTTTAAAAGTGTCAGACAAATGTGTTTGTTAATTTAAATTATCCCTGTTGTGTCTCCCTAGTGTGATGTCATCGTGTTGAGAACTCTGCTCTACTTCCTGTACATTTTAACATGTTTTTCAACTTTTCTTCACAAACTGACACCCGATTGGTGTAAAACTATCATTTATATTTACAACAGGTTTTGTTCCACCAAATAAAGTCAAAACTAGAAAATCATAAAAACCTGTCACACGCACTTTAATGGAAGGATGAGTGACGGCGTCTGATGGCACCGAGAAACAGAATAAAAGATGCTAAAGACAAAGAAAATAAAACAAATAACTGATATAAAAGGGCATTTTGAATGTTTAGAAATGTGGGAAAAAGCAGCTGCAGAAAATGAAGGAAAAAGATATGAATCTGAACATTTTTGACAAGGTTAAAGGACCATTTGAAGACACTAAACTTGATTTATCTGCATTCTTTAAAAAAATATTTTAATAATGCCTGTGTGAACTTTACTTGAATTCTAACTTAATTCTTCTCTCTTTTCAGGTCGTGTTTCATAAAATGTCGCCCAACGAGACGTTATTTCTGGAAAGCACAAATAAAATCTACAAAGACGACATCTCCAGCACCTCCTTCGTGCAGTTCCAGATCTGGGACTTTCCGGGACAAGTGGATTTCTTCGACCCGACGTTCGACAGCGAGATGATTTTCAAAGGAACGGGAGCGCTCATCTACGTCATCGATGCACAGGTTTGACCCCATCAGGAGTTAATCAGTACAAATTAAATAAAAAGATATGATAAAGACCACAAAAGTAAACTAAAACGGTCATTGTTTTGGTCGTTGTCTGTGCTGTTTTTACTGTTGGCGACTGGATACTGAAACTGAACAATTTGATTATTTTCTTCAACTTTTCTCTCCTTTGAATTGATTTTTCTTGATTAACGGTGCATTGTTTCATTCCTTGCCTTGACTAATTAGTTAGATATTTAGTTTGTTTGTGAATACTTTCAAAGATAATAAATATAAGATAAAATAATCAAACTTTAAATGAGTTCTTATCTAATCATTTCAAGTCATCAATGATTGACCAAGGTTTTTTTCTTCTTCTTAAATGGAAGTGGAAAGCATTAATTTGTTGTTTTTATATTTATTTTATTTTGTGCACTGATAGAACATGTTAAAAAAATATAAAAAATAAGTGTCAGAAGAGGCAAAAAGGGGCCGATATTAAAGCCTCCACTGGATGAATAGATACAATTCAGATAATTATTGGCAAGACAAGTTTATTTGTTGAGCACAAGTCGTACAGAAGACAATTCAAAGTGTTTTATACGAACGGAAAAGATGCATTAAACTCACAAAATGGTTAAAGACATAATATCATTAATCAGTTGTTGTTCATTGATAAAACCAACATAAACGCACCAAACAAGTTTAGTTAAATAATATATATATATCAAATTCAAGGAAATATCAAGCATTTCCATAAAACTTTATTTAAATTTAACATCTCTGATATTTTGTCACAAGCCAGATGTGAAACTGAGTACTTGATGTGACACAATTTGGAACATGAAAATGATAATTTTAATGAATGTTGTATCAATGAATCTTTGCATTTGCTTTAAATTAAAGTGTTCAGGGATGACAGTTGTATTAAACAGGGTTTTGTGAATTAAAATACAAATCTGATACATTTTAAAGGGCCTGTACCTGATTTTTACTGTAGTGAAACGGGAAAAAGAAAGATCTAGACTGTGTTCCCGATTTCTTGCATGTAATAAAGTAAAATCTGTGTTGCTCCAGCACAGATATATTATAAAAGCATCTATTCAGGTGAAAATGAGACCACAACTTTTACTCTGCATCAATTTTATAGAGCTTTTTAATCCTGTGAGAGAAGCAGGAAGTGCGCTGTTAGCATGCAAATGTTTGCTAGCTTTACCCGGGACGGTCAGTAATGCTCTGGACTCAGAAACGTGTGAAAAGTGCTTATAAACTTCTCTCGATGAATATTTAGGATGCTGGGAGTGCATTACTAAAGTGAGCGATACATGACTTGGAAAATAAAGTAGTTCTGTTTTCCAAGTTTCAAAGCAGTGCAAATCAGGTACAGGGCCTTTAATATCATGAATATGAAGATTATTAAGTGATGATTCGTGCTAAATAAATAAATAAATTAGAAGATGTTGCTGTGTCAGATTGAGTTGCATTTGGAACAAAACGCTGCTCCTGCTTTTTGCACCATATTTTGTCCAGAGCAGAAGGGAATTATTTAGCCCCAAGATAAAAGATGAGGGTAAATTATAAATATTTTAGAAGGGTTAAGCTGAGGTTTAGTTTAAAAGTCTGTCTTGTTTTAAGGATAAAGGATTTCCCCGTGGAGGAGCTTGACTGTTCTGTTTCTGATTGAATCACTGGCCTTGATAAATACACAAGATAAGATAAGATAAGAGATCCTTTATTTGTCTCACAATGGGGAAATTCCACTGTTGCAACACACAGTTTAGAACAGGAATGAATGAAATAGGTGCATGCAATAAAAATAGGATAAATAATTACAAAACATGGTAATAAAAATACAATATAAAGTATAAAGTGCACACTCTTATTTACAGTAGGTGGCTGTCTGGGAATAAATAGTAAAAATGGCAAATAAAGTGGCTTAAGTGTATTGTTATATACAGTAAGTGAGGTAAAAGTGTATTAATAGTAATAAAAGTGTATGAATAGTAGTATATATAGTGTTTAAATAGTTGTTTATTAACCCTCGTCGTGTCTGGTTCCAGGATGATTACGTAGAAGCCTTGAATCGATTACATCTGACCGTGTCCCGCGCCTTCAGAGTGAACCCAAACATAAACTTTGAGGTTTTCATTCACAAAGTGGACGGTTTATCGGACGACCACAAGATCGAGACGCAGAGGGACATTCACCAAAGAGCCAACGACGACCTGTGCGACGCCAACCTGGAGAAAGTCCACCTCAGGTTAGAACCAAGAAACATTACAATCCAGAAGTCAAATTATTCATCGTTTTTGCTGACATAAAAACAACAAAATACATGTATGTGTTCATTAGAGCTGCAGCTAATGATTATTTTAGTAGTCGACGAGTCAAACAGTTATTTCTATTGAACATTGAGACTTTCAAAATACATTTTTAATGAAATAAAGGTGAAAATATAGCGACTGAAGGCTTCTAGAGAGATAATATTTATGAATGAAGTGTATTATTGATGAAAAACAGACATTGCTTATTCTTTTTTGACATTTTGATTGAATAATGCCACTGTCTTTGTTTTTGAAAAGTTATTTTAGAGTTTGTATAGATACGTTATCTATATAGACAGATAACGAGTATTTCTTAGATGAATCGTTGCAGCACAAGGGTTTAATCCAGGCATGTCCAAACTCAGGCCCGGGGGCCAAATGTGGCCCTCAGACCAATTTTTCTTGGCCCTTAGTCTTCCTGGTGAACTGGCCCACATTGTCCTGATAAGTACTATTTACAGCACATTTCAGATTTTCTACAATTCCAACCTAAATAACAAACATTTTGGTGCAGCACAGACCTGATATTAAGACACTGAGACTGAATGTAGATGTGGTGGAGCTTAAAACATCAGATAAATGCAGCTTTTTTGAACGTTTCACGATTGATTTGTGGCCCTCCGCTTGGTCTATATTTCAATATGTGGCCCTCGATGGAAAAAGTTTGGACACCCCTGGTTTAATCTATTAAAACAGGATCTTAAGTAGCTTTTGACTTGAGAGCGTCTTATTTGGTCTTTTTCTGAGTGGTTTCCTTATATATTTTCTGCTTAAAATGATGTGCTTTGCTAAAAGTTGACCAAAGGAAGCTGTAATGCTACTAAATTAATTGTCATTTTCTTTTCTATTGTGTGAAGTTTTTGAGAAACGGAATCAGAATTGATTTTACATTTCTGTTAAACCTTGCAACATAATTGCAATGGTGGCTAAAATTGTTTTGGCTCTACACTGCAAAAATGAACTTCTAGCTGAGTTAAACGTCTTGATTTGAGGATATTAATCTGAATTTAAGACGTTTTGACTCGTTAAGATCAATGGAGACGATTTATTTGATGGAACTAGATTATTTCACTTGTTTCAAACCGTTTCTGACTTGTTTCAACACATTATTTCTTTTTTCAATCCAAATTATCTCCTGCACAGCAAAAAATGTAACTCCAGCCAAACTTAAAATGGCTTGAATGTATCATTTTTATCTGGATTTGAGAAGTTTTGACTCGTTGAGATTTAATTGTTGATGTGATGCAGAATATTTCACTGGTTTCAAGGTATTTCTGATGATCCTGTGATAATTTTGCTTAAAAGAAGAAAATACATTTGTCAGTGGGCCAGTAAAATGATCTTAAACAGATAATTTGGATTGAAGTAAGAAATAATGTATTGAAACAAGTCACAAACGGATTGAAACAAGTGAAATAATCTAGTTCCATCAAATAAATCGTCTCCACTGATCTTAACGAGTCAAAACGTCTGAAATTCAGATTAATATCCTCAAATCAAGACATTTAACTCATCTAGAAATTCATTTTTTGCAGCATATATTGTGGGTGTTAATTAGCGAAATATAAAACTATCTATGGACGCCAACGTTGAATACAGTTCCCAACACTTGTCGTCTTTAAGCCTGATCTTTTTCGTTTTCCCCTCAGTTTCTATCTGACCAGTATCTACGACCACTCCATCTTCGAGGCCTTCAGCAAAGTGGTCCAGAAGCTCATTCCTCAGCTGCCCACGCTTGAAAACCTCCTCAACATCTTTATATCGGCAAGTCTGTGTTTACTCCATCCTGATAAGTGCAGGAACGATGCATTTAGAAAAGAAAACATGTCCCGGAGCGTGCTTTGGTGAGCTGCCAACGCACAATCTACTGAAGGGAAACTAACAAATGCTCCGAGTGCGTAAACCGTGACGTCTGAAGAGAGCAGGCCAGGGATTTTTATGTAATTATGCATGTTACAATAAAGTTTATGCAGGTGTGAATGGCAAAAACACATGGTGCACTGCAAAAATGAATTTCTAGACGAGTTAACATGTGTTGATTTGAGGATATTAATCTTAATTTCCGACGTTTTGACTCGTTAAGATCAGTGGAGACGATTTATTTGATGGAACTAGATTATTTTACTTGTTTCAATACATTATTTCTTACTTCAATCCAAATTATAAGTCTGTCAATGATAAATGTGAGCGTAACTGCAGTGTTCCTGTTGTTTATCTGGTTTTCCACAACTGTTTACTTGATTTTCATTGTTTAGATGTCAAACTAAACATTTTTACAGAGTTGTAGATTTACATTTGCTATCAGATTGTAGCAGCTCTTTCACATTTCAGTTGTGTTTTGAGCTTTTACAGGAGTATTTTTTGCCACTCAGCGCTAAAATTCAGAATGCTGTGACGTCACTCGCATAAACTCTATTCACTTTATTCCTGAAGTTGTCGTACGCGCCGCCGTCTTGTTTCCGTTGTAGTTCACACGGGGCAGACGAGCTCAACAGAAAATAAGTTCTACTCGACTAAAAAGACGTTTTCGCCCAAGAAATTGTGACTTGTTGTTGCTCGTGTTCATTAAACATTTTACACAAATCAACCTACTTTATGTAATGTTTTAGCGAGAGACTTTTCCCTCGTTCATTTGCGCGAACACCGTTCGCATCAAACCGGAAGTCCCTTTACTACAAAAGTGCGGATCATAGACATAAAAAGAGGCAAAAGTGGGCGGAATAAGGTGAATAATTCCACATTTTCACGATAAAATAATGTCTTTTAATGTCAGAAAGGCCCAAATACCTCCTCAGATCCCGACATATCTTCTGTGTTTTCAGCGTTTAAACATAAATCCCGTGTGTTTTCAGCGTTTAAACATAAATCCCGTGTGTTTTCAGCGTTTAAACATAAATCCTGTGCGTTTTCAGCGTTTAAACATAAATCCTGTGCGTTTTCTGCGTTTAAACATATATCCCGTGTGTTCTCAGCATTCGGGGATCGAGAAGGCGTTCCTGTTCGATGTGGTCAGTAAGATCTACATCGCCACGGACAGTTCGCCGGTGGACATGCAGTCGTACGAGCTCTGCTGCGACATGATCGACGTGGTCATCGACGTCTCCTGCATCTACGGGTGAGTGTTTACGAAAGGTTTTATGATGCGAACACGATGAGATGAAGCAGCACCCGTAGAGTTCTGGTTCAGATTCCCAGACCTCTGCGCAGGATTAGTCACTAAAACGTGCAAGACACACCGCAAACGAAACGAAATTGCTGTTTGAACGTCGTCATTAGTACGTCACAAAGACCGTGTTTGTTTAACGTGCGTATGATTTTCTAATTTCGATTTTATTCTGTGTATTAATACGTATTGTACATAAAAGAATATTGTTTTACACCAATCACGTCGTGGTTTGTGGAGAAAACTATTTAAAACTACAGGAAGTTAAAAAATTTATGACGTCACACCAGGGAGAGTCATTCCATCCAAAGGTTCTGCACATAGACCGTACATATCAGTGGACTATGGGATTGTGACGTCACCCATAGCGTTTGGCTCCAGTCAAATGAAGCCCATCGTGGCTAGCAGTTATAGCGGCTAAAGTGGAGC
Source organism: Rhinogobius similis (assembly GCA_019453435.1). Classification (NCBI taxonomy): domain Eukaryota; kingdom Metazoa; phylum Chordata; class Actinopteri; order Gobiiformes; family Gobiidae; genus Rhinogobius; species Rhinogobius similis. The sequence continues at coordinate 3,744,985 of CM033635.1, read as the reverse complement.
TAGCAGTTATAGCGGCTAAAGTGGAGCCAGACTCCATATTTGGAAATCCGAGTGCGTATCATGGCAACCACATGGACCAATCAGGAGCGAGGTTGTTAACGGTATCCGCCCCTCGGTGAGAGGAGACGGCGGCAACGTGCGGCGCTAGCTGTCAATCAAACCTGTTGCTAACACGAGCGAAAACGGCCCCTGGAAAAGGAAGCACCTGATTGGCCAGTTATTGTTTCTAATAACTTGATTTATGAACAACCAACGAGAAAAAAACACCCGATTCATGTAGAGTGTGTCAAAACAGACGTTTTAGTTCCAGATGTGAGTTTGACAGAAACAGTTACAGAGTAAAGGCTCCAGTGTCCCAACAGAAAGTGAATGGCAGCTCGGCTTTATGGAGCCAGGAGCCTCCATAGCTGCTTCCTATTTGGAACGCGGCGGCTAGCATGCTAACGTGGTCCACTGATATACAGTCTATGGTTCTGCATAATTTACACAAAATAAACAACTTATTTTACCCTTAAACATTAATTTAACAAAATAAAGGTGTTCACATATATTTTGATTTATCGGGGAAAAAAATCTGGGACATTAGCTGAGTTTTAGCCAAGTGTGCAGAGTAATTTCCTTGTAAATGGTAAATGGTCACATATTTATACAGCGCTTTTCAGAAATTCAGAACGCTCTGACGTCACTTGCATAAACTCTATTCACCTTATTCCTGAAGTTGCCGTATGCACCGCCGTCTTGTTTCCGTTGTAGTTCACACGGAGCAGACGAGCTCAACAGAAAATAAGTTCTACTCGACTAAAAAGCTGCTTTCAGGTCTCAGGAAATCGTTGCGTTGTGACTTGTTGTTGCTCGTGTTCATTAAACATTTTACACAAATCAATCTACTTTATATAATGTTTTAGTGAGAGACTTTTCCCTCGATCCATTTGCGCGAACACCGTTAGCGTCATTTGTCTCTGAAACCTAATTGAGGACATCTAGAGACATGTTTGAGCAGATTTTTGTTGGATTGTCATAATATTGTCTGAATATTGTTATCGGGATACTCAAAATGAAAGCAATAAATACACATTTGAATCTTTATAAATGACGATGAAGGCAGTTTCTTCTGTGGGACAAATAAATGTTTTCCCATCGAATCCTGCACTGCAAATAATGACGTTCTATCTGAGTTAAACGTCTTGATTTGAGGATATTAATCTGAATTTCAGACGTTTTGACTCGTTAAGATCAGTGGAGACGATTTATTTGATGGAACTAGATTATTTTACTTGTTTCAATCCATTTCTGACTTGTTTCAATACATTATTTCTTATTTCAATCCAAATTATCTGTCACTGGGTTAAGATCATTTTATTTACTCCACTGACACATTTATTTTCTTATTTTAAGCAAAATTATCGCAGGATCATCAGAAATACCTTGAAACCAGTGAAATATTCTGCATCACATCAACAATTAAATCTCATCGAGTCAAAACTTCTCAAATCCAGATAAAAATGATCAATTCAAGACATTTTAAGCTTTGATAGATTTACTTTTTTTGCTGTATGTCTGTGTGTTTTGCCGTTAAAGTGGTTTAAAGTCCATGTTCTGGTTTCAGGCTGATGCAGGACGGCAGCGGCTGCGCTTACGACAAAGAGTCTTTAGCCACGATCAAACTGAACAACACCACGGTTCTGTATCTGAAGGAGGTCACAAAGTTCCTGGCTTTAGTTTGTATCCTGCGAGAGGAAAGCTTCGAGAGGAAAGGTCTGGGATGGATGTTTTCATTTACAGCACGCACCAAGAAACGTATCACTCTAACATGTCAAATCCATCTTTTACCACAAATAAAAACACTCGAGGTCTAAGAGGTTTTGTCGCAGTTTTGTTGCATTTAATCATGAGACAAACACGCAACAAAAATGCACCAAAAGCAACAAAATGTGACTAAAATCAAAAATTTAACAAAAATGCAACAAGCAATAAGTGACAAAAAAAGTGTATAAAAGTATTTGGAGAACTATGAAGCATCAAATTGTAATCTGGATGGTTTATTCTGTTGAGTTTTGGTCGTTAAGGTTGGCTTTCAGGTTATTTTTCTCTTTAGAGGCTTTTTGTTTGCAAAAAGAGAACTATAACAAAACCAAAAACAAGATGTGCTAAAAAATAAGCCCCCCAGTCTTTTCAGCAGGTCTAAAACCTTAAAAAGTAAAAAACTTTTATGTTTCAGTCCAGTTCAAAAATGTAGTTGAGCAGAAATTACAGATACAGCTCTGAAATGTAGTGAAGTAAAAGTATCTACTGTAAAATGTGCTTAAAGTGGACATATCATGCTTTTATTTTCACCTTTTGAACATTTAAAACATTTCCCTGGGGTCTAAATAAACTGTACCTGCAATCTACAGTCTGAATTCCTCCTAATTTTCTTTCTACATGCCTCTCTTTTACCCCTTTTGTAAGGAGCGCTTTTGAGCGCCTTGTTTTGGCACTGTCTCTTTAAATGCAAATGAGTTAGTTCGCACCCCACCCCCTCCCATGTGCATTGCACGCAGACTCCGCCCCGTTCAGCCATTGTTGTAGTCCCAAACACAGTCCGTCCGTCAGATCCAAAACTTCTCGAAAGTTAGAAAAAAACGTAATGACAATCGAAAAATGGAAACAAGCGAAGAAATCAACATCCAGCCACGAGCCAGAGTCTGACACAGACCAAGAGGAAATCGAAGAAGACGATCCTCCGCAGCAAAGACTTCAAATGGCTGCATCTCAATGGTTTGTTTACTACTATGTAATTCGCTATGCGCTCCGTTAGCTTAACTGTGTGTGAAAAATATTAGCAGGTTGTCTAATGGACCCTCACTTTACCATCTTACTACAACAACAGTCCGGGGGAAAAGGCTACTGTCAAGTCAGTCAGCGTAGTTAAGGTGCTGCGGGCTACGCTTGCTGCGCGCTAATGCTAGCGACATGCTAACGCTAGCGACATGCTAATGTCAGCTACGAGCAGTCTGATGTGAGTTCTGCCTTATGAAAACATCAAAAATAAATGTATTATATGTGTATATAAAGACATGTGCCCTAAGCAGCTGGAAAACAGCCGAGTAAAAGATGGGCAGCTACAGGTGTAATGCTAATCCCTCACAAATGGCCAGAACACAGGTAAAGAATGACTGGATAAAAAATAGGTCTAATAAACAGTGTTTCAGCGTTTCTTGACTTACCGCTCCACTATATCATCATCTCCATAGACCGAAGGAACTGACCCTTCGATCAAATGCAATCTTTGAGTAAATCCCTCGTTGTACTGGCGGAGGTTACTGAAGCACTCCTCTTTGAAGTGCTTAGCACACAAACTGGACTTTCCCCACTGTCGGTGGTACATTACCACGAAAAATAAAACGTAACCAGCCGATCTCAGTTGTTCGGATGCAGGCGGTCGGTGTAATGAGTTGTGCTGGTAACACAACCAAGAACAGAGCATTTTAACTTGTCCACTCGCACCTTTGACATCTTTGCGCTTGGACTACAAAATCGCTACGAGGAAAATAAAGATGGCGGTCTCTGCCGGAAGCTCTTGACCTTTTTTAGTAGTTCCGCTGTGACGTGATAGATAAAAATACGTAACAGATAATGCGGATATTCGAACGAACTGAGAAATATGTTGCAAAATTTATATAAATATATCTCTGCAGCTACTTAAGTGATTAATTTCAACTTTTAGCCACTACCAGACACCCACAGTACACAATAAAAGGTATCTAAGGGCCAAAAAAGTAGATTTTGCATGATATGTCCCCTTTAAGGCGAGACACTACAGGCAATTCCAGTTTTGTGTTTTTTGCTCAGTTTTCTCTCTCACATCGACTTTCATGTGGAAACAACAAACGTGTCCAATCTGCTCCTAAAGATGTTTGATTCTTCCATTGAATCCACTTCATCCATAGATTTCTCTGGGACATTGTAACTTCAAAGGACGTTTTCTTAAAATGCACTTTTGTTCCTCGAGACATAAAGATCAGCCTTAAAGTAGATCCTACACCAAACTGTACAATCTGGACTCAACAAGACTTAGACACAACGGACACAAGGATATTTTGATATTTAATTCTGAAACTGATTTAAGTTTTAGGTCCAAAAAATGAGGTGAAATTTGAATTTTTAGGACAATTTTCAGTCCAATCTAGTTTACTTAAAAACTAACAAAATCCTCTGTACATTTTTTGTACCTAATATTTGTACAAAATGAACCAAGACATTTAAACCTGGTTCTGTCCATTTTTCAGATTTAAATGTCCCAAATATGTGGATTTTTGGCCATTTTTCCACATAAAATGCCTTATTTCTACATGAAAACATGACACGATGAAAAACTTGTAATATATTTTTCTCTTACATTTACGTGACTAAACTACAGGACACGTTTACAATCAATATCTTTACATTTAAGATTTTTTTCCTATTCATTCATTCAGATATATAAAAACTGTCCTTAAATACTGTACTTTTTCTTGTGTACTTTGTTACTCTCCACCTCTGCAAACAAATATAACCGAACGTATTTGTTTTTTTGCTTTTCTTTCAGGTTTGATCGACTACAACTTCCACTGTTTCCGAAAAGCCGTTCACGAGGTTTTCGAAGTGGGCGGAGTCTCATCTCTTCTGTGTCCGAAGCGAAACAACAGCCTCAAGTTCGCCGCACTCAAAGGGAGCATTCTTTAACGTTTTATTCACATCTAAACATAAGAAATACTACCTTTAGTGCCATAAAACGACACAGAGACGAGATCAGACGCTTTCAAACGGTTTAGAGCAGCAACTGGACGTTTGTTCTGTTTATATCTTGGACTTGTCTCCGTTTCTGTTTAATATTTATCATAGAAATACTGAATTATTATATGTTTATCCCATGGGATTTACAGAGAGGAGTTAAACATAAAAAGGGTTAAGAATGGACAGAGACATTCAACAAATTGACGCGGGCCACAGATTTCCGAAAAGCAACAATTTGAGGCATCGAGCAGACAACGGTTTAGTTTATTTTAGTTTTTTTTAACAATCATTTAACATTTAACTAAATATAAAAATACTACCTTAAGTGCCATGGTTACAATTTAGAGCATCAATCTGTCTTTTTTTCTTTTTTTAGAAATACAAATTCTTAATAGTTAAATTCAAGTCACTTTATTTTTGCACATTCAAAAATCACAAAATAGTTGAATTAACCAACAGAAAACTGGAAAATCAAACGATGAACGCTTATTATTTACATTTACAGACATATTTTTAGTCTAATTTCTTTTTTTTTTTTAACTAATTCTTCAGTTTTAAAGCAGAACTAAGTAACTTCAGCGACAGAGCTCCCCCTGCAGGTCTCTTGTGAAACTACACTGCCCGTAAAAACACCCAAAAGATTATTTTTTTTTCCTTCTTTTTATTGACATAAGGAAGTACAACCACGAACAAAAACATTTCATGTCACCAAATATAAAAAAGAGCCAGTGTTTCTCAGGAGAGTTGTCTTCAGGTCGGCGTCAGGAAATGTTTGCAGCTGGTTTTCTGCTCAAAGACAGCAGGGGGCGAGCGAGGGATTCAAATGCCACGAAAATACATTTGCAAACACCACACGGACTTACGAAGACGTTTAAAGGCACGTGTTCTGCTACAGTCACTTTTATTGAGCTTTAAACCCTGTTCTAACAATGTTCCACCATCAAAAACACACCTGAAGTAGCATTTTGCTTCATTCACTCTGTTTTGTGGAATGTTTATCAGAAAATCCTCTTCCTCTGAGCGTCAAACACACTTCCTGCTGAACTTCCGGGATTTTCGGACGTATTTTCAGACTTCATTTCAGACGTCACTTATCAGAGAATCTTCTGCTGTTTTAAATCCTTAAATCATCGCTAAACTCGTTCTGAACATTTCTGCCTCTAAACACGATAACTGCTGCAGCAAATCCACATAATAAAGTCTTTTCAGCGCTAACTTCACTAAATTGTGTATAGTGCTGGCGCCATAAATGTGTTATTTCATACTGGCCCATAAAAAAAAAAGTAATAGTGAATGAATAAGAAACTTTTTGTTTTGTTTTAAAACATGAGATGACAAATGTAAGGCGCTCGAGCAAGGCTAGTAACAATATGAAAAATGCATAATATTGTTCCTTTAATGAGGTAAAATGTTACTTAGTTCTGCTTTAAAAGACAAATCTAATGCTCCGAGGACAAATTTCAGTACAAAAATCAACAAAACTTTCAATATCGGACCAAAACCGACATATATTTAATTCCTAAAATCAACACAACAACATCATTACAACAATTATTTTACTTTTTCACAAATACTGTTTTTGGGGCTGTATTTATTTTTGGTTGCCTGGTGGTGATTTGACTTTTTTTGGTGATGTTTTGGTGACTGGAGGGTGATTTGAGTGAAGTGTCTTGCCCAAGAACACAACAGCAGCAATATTTTCACTGCGGCACTGCCCCTTTTCCTTTTATGACGTCACAAAATGAAATGTTTACAGACTTTAAACACGAAATGACAAAACCCACAGTTCCATTTTGATTTCTGTTTCGCGTTTGGCTTAATTTTCTTATTTTTTAATTTTATTTTTTTGACCCAAACTCAAAACATCCGATAAAAGCGTAAAGCTACCTCTGTTTTGTGACTTCTTGCTTTGATTGCACAATTAAAAAGTTACGACGAGTTTACTTTATTTGGCCAGTCCAACTTTAGAAATGTTTTTAAATCGAAATACTTTTTTGTTTTTGCTTTTTTTTGGTACGAAGATGATTCTCTTGACGTACGAATAGAAATGTGTAGCACAAATATGAACTTACTGGCTTTTTATTTATCTATGAACGTTACAAAGATTATTTTTCATTACTGTACGATTAAATTTATTGTCAAACCGAGTCGCTTTTGTCAGTTTTCTTCGGCTTTCATCACCGCAGTGCAGTTTTATAGTTTTCTTTTAGCATTGCGTTTAATTAAATGTGCTTTTATCATTACGAGTTGCAGGTTTTGTGGTTGTAGTGCGTGATTTGACCTGTAGAGGGCAGCACGGTCTCATTCAAATGCACAGTTTAGAGCGTCAGGAACCATCGCCCAATAAATCACAACAAATACTTTTAACTGAGAGACTTGTTCTGCTTTAAGTCAAATTTGGTCTTGTTTGATTTAAGGCGAGACACTACAGTTTGTTTTTGGTCAGTTTTGTCTCATCCAATCTGCTCCTAAAGATGTTTTATTCTTCCATTGAATCCACTTCATCCATAGATTTCTCTGGGACATTGTAACTTCAAAGGCCGTTTTCTTAAAATGCATTTTTGTCCCTCGAGACATAAAGATCAGCCTTAAAGTAGATCCTACACCAAACTGTACAATCTGGACTCAACAAGATTTTAATAAGACGTACAGAAGGATTTGTTGATATCTGATCTTAAAATTGATTTATTGAAATTTTAGGTCAAAAATTTGAATTTCTTTGGAGATTTTTCAGTCCAAACTAGTTTACTTTAAAAACTAAATAAGAAATCCAAAATCCCCTCTCTACATTTTTTTTATAACTAATATGTTACAAAATTAACCAAGAAATTTAAACCTGGTTCTGTCCATTTTTCAGATTTAAATGTCCCAAATATGTGTATTTTTGGCCGTTTTTCCACATAAAATGCCTTATTTCTACATGAAAACTTGACATGATGAAAAACTTGTAATACATTTCTTTCTTACATTTATGTGAGTAAACTACAGGAGAAGTTTAACATTGATATCTTTAAATTTAAGATTTTTTCCTGTTCACCTGCAGCGTCTGAGTTTAATTTTGTTGTTTTATTTAATGACACTTGAAAACAGATAAGGTTTGTGCCTGGGACCCTGGAGCCCTGGTTCCTCTAACTTTGAGTGCAGTTTAGTCTAAGTTAAGTTAATTGATTAGTCGCAACTAATCGATTATAGAAATAGTTGTCAACAAATTAAATAATAGTAAGTGATCGTGAACTGGTCTTTACACAGACTCCATTGTATGAGCTGAAAGAGGAGGTTTATGACTCACACGGAGCAGGAATGACACACAAACACATGATTTTTATTAAAATACTTGTCCATCTATAAATATTTATCACCAGGATGTCATCACACGCCTTCAGTTCAGCTTTGTCTGGGTGTGATTTAGTAAAATTCTCATAATTCAGTGTCTTTCTAAACAACTAATCGATAAATTGAAGGAATAATCGCTGGACTAATCGACTACAAAAATAATCAATAGTTCTAGTTTAGTTTGACTTGTTTTGGTTCTGTCTTGGTTTAGTCCTCGTTTAATTCAAAGTTTAGTCTCAGTTTTGAAAAAAAAGTATGTGCAAAAAGGGATTATCTAACTTAGTTAAATTTACTTCAATTAAGCAAATTAACCTTAAAAGTCCAATTTTAAGATTTTTTCACTTGACAGGACTACTTCAAATTGACATTATTTGACTGGTTTTAAGTAAACTTGATGAGTAAAATAATCTTATTCCACTGGCAGATAATTTCACTTAAATTAGGGTAAAAAATCTTATTTTGAGTTTATTTTTCTTATTTTTTGATAGGCCTTTTTGCAGTGTCCAACTGTACATTTCTGAATATAGTCTTAGTCTATTCTATTTTATTTTATTCTTAATCTTATGCCTCTTTTTATATGTTTTATTATATTTTATTCATTGTTTTATGTTGCACTTTACGCCAAAACAAGTTCCTGTGTTTGTGAACTTTGACACTGACAACGGCAATAAACCCATTCTGATTCTGATTCTGAAGACTTCATAGGAATTATTTATCTAAACCAGGCATGTCCAAACTCAGGCCCGGGGGCCAAAAGCGGCCCTCAGACCAATTTATCTTGGCTCTCAGGCTCCCTGGTGAACTGGCCCACATTGTCCTAATACATACTTTTTACAGCACATTTCAGATTTTCTACTATTATAACCTAAATAACTAACATTTTGGTGCAATACAGACCTGATATTAAAGCACTCAGACTGAATGTAGATGTGGTGGTGCTTAAAAATTAGATTAATGCAATTTTTTTGAACGTTTCACGATTGATTTGTGACCCTCGATGGAAAAAGTTTGGACACCCCTGGTCTAAGTTGTTGGTAAATAGTTTTAAACGGCCTCTGACAGGTTGGACGACTCATTGAACTAAAATACAGGTAAGATAAATGTATTTCAAATTCTGCTAAAGTCTTTACAAACCTTTTTTTTCCTTTTTTTAGGTTTTTAATTGTACTTCCTGATTGTAAATGATGACATCACACTGGGAAATGACCAAGAAACATCCTGTACAGTGGGCTAAAACTCCTCTTATGTGACAGATTTGTTTTATTTGACAAATAAAAATACACGTGAACACTTTTATTTTGTTGAATCAGTGTTTAAAGTGTCAAAAATTTGTTTCTTTTGTGTAAATCATGCTTAAAGTGCCCATGACAGCTTGGACCACTCATTTACCTAAAATGCAGTTAAGATAAATATATTTCAAGTTTTGCTAAAATCCTTTACAAATGTTATCCCGGTTTAGCATTTATATACGTTTTTATTTCACTTCCTGGTTGTAAATAATGACATCACACTAGGAAATCACCATAGCAACCACACTGTAAACTGGGCTAAAACTCATCTAATGTCAAAATCAATTCTTTTACCTGACAAATAAAAATATAATTGAACTTATTTATTTAGTTGAATTAATGTTTAAAGGGTCAAAAAAGTAGTTTATTTTGTGTAAATCGTGTATAAAGTTTGTCTCCCCAGTGTGAAGTCATCAGTTTGTTTACTTCCTGTCATTTTCAACATATTTTTCAACTTTTCTCCACAAACAGCGACCTGATTGGTGTGAAACTATTATATATATTTATAACAAATATTTATACACTGAATAAAGTCAAAATTAGCAAATCATAAAAACCTGTCATACGCCCTTTAATCTTTGTCTCCCCAGTGTGATGTCATCAGTCTGTTCACTTCCTGTAATTTTCAACATACTTTTCATCTTTTCTCCACAAACAGCGACCTGATTGGTGTGAAACTATTATATATATTTATAACAAGTATTAATACACTGAATAAAGTCAGAATTAGAAAATCATACAAACCTGTCACACGCACTTCTGCCGCTCGGACCTGTTTTTCCTCAAACGTGTGACTGAAACGAGCCTCAAACTGAAGCTGTTTCTGGTCCTTTGGACACAAACAATTGTCTGACTCTTTGTGAAGCTCAGACTCTGGAGTTTTGTGTCTGATTTACTCTGATTCCACTGAAACAAGCTCCGCCCACAGGAACATCAGACTTTAATACATTTTCTTTGTTAAATCTATGAAGAAGTGAAGCTGTGTTTGTAGATTTTGACACGACTTTTGGCTTTTGTTGGTTTTGACAATTCCTCTTTCAAAGCTGAAGCTAATTTAACAAAAAAAAAAAAAAAGTTTTAGGGACGTGTAATAAAGTAAAAACAAGGCGGAATCCATATAAAAGTCCTATTAAATGTTTTTGAACTTTAGTGTAATTTTTAAATGTGTGCTTTGGAGTAAAAACTGACTCTAATTCATCCCAGAATGTTTGATTTGATGATAATAAGTGGGTCACAACTTTCTTTTCACATTGAACACGTCCAGCAGCTGATCGTTTCCTTTTATCAGATGTGGATAAAAAGGAATAAATTAATGAATGTATTCCAAAGTGCTGCTAATAATGATGAACTATTGTATTTTAGTAGAATCTCTGCTGATGAATTGTTTATTTATTCAGTGTATAACGGGTGCTACGTTGTAAACAAATCTTGTTTGTTGTTGTTTATTTAAAACCTGCCCAAGGACGACAGATGGAAAGTATCTTGTAGCTAAATCTGGCGCAGAGCATCTCTTCTCATTGAGTTTAATGTTATCTGTGCACTGTCCTTGTTTTAAATAAATACAATAAAATAATAAAAAATAAATAAAATAAGTCTAGCGTCCCGCCGGTGGGACGCAGTATAGCATCTGGTTAACTTTTGTAAAATAAAGTCCCATTAATTCCTCGACAGCACCACATTTTCTTTTCCAGGGCGAACATCTGTGGGTTCTTTTGGACGAGTCACTTCTGTGCACTTAAAGTATTCGGTTTCATCCAAGAATCACATCTTTTTCCTTCAGACTTAACAACTTTTGACGCGAGGCGCAGACACAGACGCGCGGGGAGAGAGCGGGAGGCGTGGCTTACTTTACGGTCCCTTTTGGTTTTACGCACGGACGCAGACGCTTCAGTCAGTGGAAACAGACTCGTTTTTCCACGAGATTCAACGCGGAGTCCACGGGCGAGATTCGTCTGCGCGTTTAAAGGAAGGACAGACACGGAAGGAAGACCACACAGCGCAAAGAGGAGCGGGTTTTGGCGACGGTCTCCAACGTCTGACGCGCAGGAATAGGTGAGTTTACGGTTTTACGCACGTTTTGTTGAATGTTTGGGAGGGAATTGCGGGTTTAAAGTGTGGTAAACGTAGAAAAAAAGCGTCTGCGTTAAGTTTTGAGAGCTTGTTTGTGATGTTTTGTTACGTGGTTATTCTCGTGTGGCGTTGGATTTCGTGCGTAAAGGAAATGTGAAGTGTTACAGAACAATCATGTGATGCTCGGTTAATTCAGTGTCAGAAAGACAAACTAAGCAGTGTTTCCTACTGTTTTTTTTCTTTTCTTCTGAAACTATCGTTGCACAAACTTCAATCCTTATTTGAATAATTGTATTTTTACACTTTTTGGAGTAAATATGTCACTTTTTGCCACTGGTGGAAAGTAGTAAAGTACAAATGTTAAAGTACTGTTCTTAAGTCAGTTTTTTAGGTATCTGTACTTTACTTTAGTACATTTTACAGAAGACACTTTTTACTTTTACTTCACTACATTTCAGAGCTGAAGAAGTGCACTTTCTACTTCAATACAATACAATACAATTTTGAACTGGACTGAAAAGTAATATTTTCCAAAGGTTTTAGACCTGATGAAAAGACTGACAGGTTTATTTTTTACACATTTACGGGGACATTTTGCTTGTTTAATTTTTTTTCTAGTTCCCTTTGAGCAATAAAAAAGCCTCTGTAGAGAAAAATAACCTGAAAGTTGCCTTTAACGACCAAACCTCAACAGAATAAATCAATCAAGATCACAATCTGATGTTTTTGTAATTCACCAAACCAAAAAGAATCACTTTTACTTTTTACTCTTAAAGTAAATTTTTAAAGGAGTGCTTTAATACTTTTACTCCAGTAGATTTTAAAATGTGATACTTTTACTTTTGCTTGAGTATTTTTTTCTGTTGTATCTGTACTTTTCCTTAAGTAACAAAGTGGAGTACTTCATCCACCGCTGTTTATTGCCTCTTATTAATAAAAAAAGGACAGATTAAAGGAGACGTATCATGTGTTTCGTCAGGTGTTTCTTATTAAACTATGACATAAGTAGATCACCATTTTATGTTATGTTTAGTGTAAACTGCAATATTGATCTTAAAAAGACTTAATAATAGAACAGGTCATTGACTTCCTGTTCAAAACGGCAGAACTGATAAGCCCCGCTTCATTGTGACATTTAACAAGCGGCAGATTCTCATTTCCGTGTTTCTTATTTTTGAAAAGCGTCAGTGTGACATTTTTTAACTCTACGTGTGTCACTCGGAGTCCTAATTCTTCAAATAATCCCAACTAATTACAGGATGTGGGCGGGGACAGGGGGTAAGTGAGAACAGGGGTTTTCTGAGCACTCAAGCTTCAGTTGTAGATTAATCCAAACATGCAGGAATCAATCCAAATACAACTTAAAATATTAAACAAAGCGAAAACAAACAAAAAGTAAATGTTAAAGGGCAGGTTAACTAATAATAATAATGTGATAATGTTCAATATAATCCAGATTTTAATGTTAAAGCACGTACGATCATTTGAAGTTATGCACATCATTGTTCACTCAGTCGTTAGTCATCAGTAAAAAGAAAATGATGTCATTGCGTCTCCTGGATTGTTCCACAGTGCGGCATTAAAGGAGCTGTACTTGGTTTTTACTGTTTCGAAGCACAGCATCTGTTCGAGTGACAATGAGACCACAGCACTTTATCTGCCTCTGTTTGTGGAGCGTTTTATTCCACGAGAAGCAGGAAGTGTGCCACTAGCATGCTAATGTTTGTTAGCTTCACCCGGGACGGTTCAAAGACGGCGAAAAATGCTTCTAAACTCATGGATTTTAACACTTTGTGTCGACCGAGATTTACCAAACTGAAGAAACACGACGACAAAGACACCTCAAAACACCAAGTGATAGTTTTACACCGATCAGGAGCTGTTTGTGGAGAAAAACTGAAACCTATGTTGAAAATTACAGGAAGAACACACTGATGACATCACACTGAGGAGACAAATATTATTCATAATTTACACAAAAACTACTTTTTTGATCCTTTAAATCAGAGCTATTCAACTTTAGGCCCGCGGGCCAAATCAGGCCGTCCAAGGGACATGATCCGGCCCTCAACCATCTTCAAAAAATATAGAAAATATATATTTTTTAATCTCTTGTCATTGGTTTAGTCCTGGTTTAGTCCTGGTTTAGACCTGCGTTAGACTTGGTTTAGACTTGGTTTAGTTCCGGTTTAATCCTGGTTTAGACCTGCTTTAGTCCTGCTTTAGTCCTGGTTTAGTCGTGGTTTAGACTTGGTTTAGTCCTGCTTTAGTCCTGGTTTAATCCTGGTTTAGACCTGCTTTAGACCTGCTTTAGACTTGGTTTAGACCTGGTTTAGACTTGGTTTAGTTCTGGTTTAATCCTGGTTTAGACCTGGTTTAGTCCTGGTTTAGACCTGATTTAGTCCTGGTTTAGACCTGGTTAAGACTTGGTTTAATCCTGCTTTAGTCCTGGTTTAGACCTGGTTTAGTCCTGGTTTAGACCTGATTTAGTCCTGGTTTAGACCTGGTTTAGACCTGATTTAGTCCTGGTTTAGACCTGGTTTAGTCCTGGTTCAGTTCTGCAGATATTGTTAGCTTCACCCGGGACGGTTCAGAGACGGCGAAAAATGCTTCTAAACTCATAGATTTGAATATTTAGGACGTCGGGACGGCGTTAGGAAAGTAAAACATGACTTTGTTGATTGATGTAAAGACTTTGACACCAACTAGTTCTGTTTTTCACGTTTGAAAACTGTAAAAATCAGGTACAGCACCTTTAAGTGCCTCTGACAGGTTGGACTACTTGTTTGACTAAAATACAGTTAAGATAAATATATTTCAGTGTTTGCTAAAATACTTTGAAATTTTTATCCCAATTAAGCAATTTTTTGGATTTTAATTTCACTTCCTGGTTGTAAATGATGACATCACACGAGGAAATTAGAAAGTACATTGGGCAAAAACTTATGTAATGTCAGATTTTTTAATTTTATTTCACAAATTAAAATGCACGTGAACTCCTTTAATTTGTTGTATTAACGTTTAAATGGGTCAAAAAAAGTAGTTTATTTTGTGAAAATTAAATGTTAAAAACCTGTCATACGCACTTTTAGAGACACATCTTGCATTTATTTAATTACACATGTTCCTATTGAAATACTTAGAAAAACAGTAAAAAGAAAAAAGGCAATAACTTAAATACACAGAATATAAACAATAAAACTGGGTGCACGGTGGCAGAGCGGCTAGAGCTTCTGCCTCTCAACAAGGAGATCGGGGTTCGAATCCCAGACCACCCCAACATCGTGGTTTCGAATCCCGGACCACCCTAACATCGTGGTTTCAAATCCCGGACCACCCTAACATCACACGATCTCTCTGGGTGGAGTCTGCATGTCCTCCCCGTGTTACCGTGGGTTCTCTCTGGGTTCTCCGGCTTCCTCCCACCGTCCAAAGACATGACTGGGATAGGCTCCAGTCACCCGCGACCCCTAACGGGAATAAGCGGTAGAAAATGAATGAATAAACAATAAAACAGTAATATTGTTAATTTAAACATATTTTGTAGTGGAGTAATTGATGGTTAAACAAAAAAAAGAGAGTAATTTTTCATTCATTTTAACAATTCTATGGACTTTACAGATTCTAAACAGATTTTTAAACATCCATTATTTAATAAAAATAATGAACAACGTCTGATTTTCAACAATATTAACAACAAAATCAACTTAATTCATAAATATTCTCCACGTAGAAGCCTTCAGTCAACACATTTAACCTTTATTTGGTTAAAAATGTATTTAAAGTCTCAATGAACAATAGAAATAATTGCTTGACTTGTCGACTACTGCAATAATTATGAGTTGCAGCTCCGAAGGTCATGAGTCTGGTATTTTGTCTCGCTCTGTGGGTGAAATGGAATCGTCTCCATTGTTCCACACCTTCTGAAACTATGTGCAGGTGAAGAGCGAAGATAAAGCACCACAAAAGACAGGACGTGTTCAAGGCTCGGAGATTAAAACGCTTTGTGTCGAGCCAGATTTACCAAACGGAAGAAACAGCACGACAAAGACAGCTCGAAACACCAACCGCCGCCAGATGAAGCTGTTGGTTTGAAACGTCTCAACAAAAGAGTTTGACTTTATTCAGTGCATTAACACCTGTTGTAAATATAAATTATAGTTTTACACCGATCAGGAGCTGGAAGAACACACTGATGACATCACACTGAGGAGACAAATATTATTCATAATTTACACAAAAACTACTTTTTTGATCCTTTAAATCAGAGCTATTCAACTTTAGGCCCGCGGGCCAAATCAGGCCGTCCAAGGGACATGATCCGGCCCTCAACCATCTTCAAAAAATATAGAAAATATATATTTTTTAATCTCTTGTCATTGGTTTAGTCCTGGTTTAATCCTGCTTTAGACTTGGTTTAGTCCTGGTTTAGACCTGGTTTACTCTTGGTTTAGACCTGGTTTAGACCTGCTTTAGTCCTGCTTTAGTCCTGGTTTAGTCCTGGTTTAGACCTGGTTTAGACCTGGTTTAGACCTGGATTAGTCCTGGTTTAGTCCTGGTTTAGTCCTGCTTTAGTCCTGGTTTAGACCTGGTTTAGACCTGGTTTAGTCCTGGTTTAGTCCTGGTTTAGTCCTGGTTCAGGCCTGGTTTAGACCTGATTTAGTTCTGGTTTAGTCCTGGTTTAGTCCTGGTTGAGGCCTGGTTTAGACCTCATTTAGTCCTGGTTTAGACCTGGTTTAGTCCTGATTTAGTCCTGGTTTAGACCTGATTTAGTCCTGGTTTAGTCCTGGTTTAGACCTGATTTAGTCCTGGTTTAGTCCTGGTTCAGGCCTGGTTTAGTCCTGATTTAGTCCTGGTTTAGACCTGATTTAGTCCTGGTTTAGTCCTGGTTCAGGCCTGGTTTAGTCCTGATTTAGTCATGGTTTAGACCTGATTTAGTCCTGGTTTAGTCCTGGTTTAGTCCTGGTTTAGTCCTGGTTTAGTCCTGGTTCAGTTCTGCACATATTGTTTTTCATATTTCAAAAGCTTTGGGCACATTTCCCAAAGAACCACCTGAAAAGTCCCAGGTTTGTGCATTAATGTGATTCATTGGTAAAATAAATATAAAGATCTGTGACATCATGACATGAGTTTTGCCCCGAGCACAGAGCGGGCGCTTCTAGTGTGACGTCATCATTTACAACCAGGAAGTGAAACAAAAAACCTAAAAAAAATTCTAAACTGATCAAATTTGTTAAGCATTTTAGCAAAATTTGGACTATATTAGTCTAAACTGCTTTTTAGTGAAACGAGTTGTCCAACTTGTCATTTTCACTTTAAATGTATTTCGTTTCATCCAGAAATATTCCATCATGAGGAATATGATGAGGCAAACACCTCCACCAGGGGCCCATGAGCCAGGGCCCACAGCCACAGACGACCGCCGCTCCTGGTACAGAGGGCCCCTCAGAGGAAACACTGGAGAATCTAAAATGAATAAAAGAATAAAGAAATAAATATTAAGAAATAAGTCAATAATTGGGTTGAAATTGAGTAAAATTAAATAATAAATAAATACATCTAAAATGGTAAGCCTAAAATAAATAAACACAATAAATAGGATAAATAAATACATTAAATGAACTGATTAAATTAAATATTAGTCAAAAGCTAAACTAAAAAGGTGGGTCTTGAGCCTGCTCTTAAAAACCTGAACGTTCTCTTCCATCATAATAACTACAATTGTTGCACGACTGAAACAAACAAATGATGATGTGCTCGATGCATCTTTACATGAGATAATGACCTGTTTATATCTGTAAAATGCATAATTAGGGCTCATCTTTTTCCTTGTTCGGGGTCATAAGAGCTTTGGGTTTGTGCACAAGTCCAGGACGCAGCAGAGGATGTCCTTCCTTTACTCCAGAGGAAACAGAGCGTTTTGTTTTACACAGACGGCTGTTTCCACCAAAGTGCTCAGGAATCACATTGTTGAACTTCACTGAGTCCAGATGCCCTCCCGCCCTCCTGCAGGGTCAAACGGAGCGGGTCAAACGGAGCGGGTCAAGCGCCTCTGTCTGCAGACGACAAAAACAGAAGTGTCAGTGAAAGAAACGATCAGGGAAACGTGTGGATTTTCCTTTTGGATGTCAGTTCTTACAATAAAATGTTCAGAATCACAGAAAAACTTAAATATAATCTTAATGTGAGACACTCCAGGTGAACTGGAAAAAATCTTAAATTTAAAGATATCAATTGTAAACTTCTGCTGTAGTTTAGTCACATAAATGTAAGAAAAAAATGTATTATAGGTTTTTCATCATGTCATGTTTTCATGTAGAAATAAGGCATTTTATGTGGAAAAACGGCCAAAAATGCACATATTTGTGACATTTAAATCTGAAAAATGGACAGAACCAGGTTTAAATTTCTTCATTTCATTTTGTACACGTTAGTTACAAAAAAATGTACAGAGGGGATTTTGGATTTTTATTTAGTTTTTAAGTAAAGTAGATTGGACTGAAAATTGTCCTAAAAATTCAAATTTCGCCTCATTTTTTTAAACTTAAAATTTCAATAAATCAGTTTTAGAAATAGAAATCAAAAATCCTTCAGTACGTTTCGGCAAAATCTTGTTGTGTTCAAGATTGTAAAGTTTGGTGTGGGATCTACTTTAAGGCTGATCTTTATGTCTCGAGGGACAAAATGCATTTTAAGAAAACGTCCTTTGAAGTTAGACGCTTTCAGTCATGCTTTTGTCGCTTTCAGTCATGTTTTTGATGCTTTTAGATGATTTTTGTCGCTTATAGTTGTGTTTTTGTTACTTTTAATCACACTTTTGTCGCTTTCAGTCATGCTTTTGTCGCTTTTAGATGAATTTTTGTTGCTTTTAATCACACTTTTGTCGTTAATAGTCGCATTTGTGTCACTTTTTTGTCGCTTTCAGTCTTTTTTTGTCGTATTTCGTCACGTTTTTGTCGCACATAGTTGTGTTTTTGTTACTTTTAATCACACTTTCAGTCATGCTTTTGTCGCTTTTAGATACATTTTTGTTGCTTTTATTTGTTTTTGTCGCTTTTAGTCAAATCTTTCTGTACGTTTCATCAGAATCTCTTTGAGTCCAGATTGTACAGTTTGGTGTAGGATCTACTTTAAGGCTGATCTTTATGTCTCGAGGGACAAAAATGCATTTTAAGAAAACGTCCTTTGAAGTTAGACGCTTTCAGTCATGTTTTTGATTTGATTTTGTGTCTCTTTTAGTTGTATTTTTGTCGCTTTTAATCACACTTTTGTCATTAATAGTCGCATTTGTGTCACTTTTAGTCACTTTTTTGTCGCTTTCAGTCTTTTTTTGTCGTATTTCATCCTGTTTTTATAACTTATAGTAGCGTTTTTGTCACTTTTAAACGCATTTTTGTTGCTTTTAGTCAAATCCTTGTGTTCGTTTGGTCTAAATCTTGTTGAGTCCAGATTGTACAGTTTGGTGTAGGATCTACTTTAAGGCTGATCTTTATGTCTCGAGGGACAAAAATGCATTTGGAGAATTAGTTGCGTTTTTGTCACTTTTAGTCACGTTTTTGTTGCTTTTAGATTAATTTTTGTCACTTTTAGTTGTGTTTTTGTCGCTTATAGTCGCATTTTCAGTCACTTTTAGTCATTTGTTGTTGTATATTGTCATTTTTGTCCTTATTAATCATGTTTTTGTCGCTTATAAACAAATTTTTTTGTCGTTTTTTGTCAAATCCTTGTGTCCGTTGTGTCTAAATCTTGTTGAGTCCAGATTGTACAGTTTGGTGTAGGATCTACTTTAAGGCTGATCTTTATGTCTCGAGGGACAAAAATGCATTTTAAGAAAACGGCCTTTGAAGTTTCAGTGTCCCAGAGAGGATTCAAAGTGGATTCAATGGAAGAATCAAACATCTTTAGGAGCAGATTGGACACGTTTGTTGTTTCCACATGAAAGTTGATTCGTGAGAGAGAAAACTGACCAAAAAACAAAAAATACACACTTCAGACACTTCAGTTGTGAGAGGATTTCTCAGAGTTCATTATGTTGCGAATCAAAAATGCAAATCATTGACTGTCATTTTACGCAAAACTCGCTGCAGTGAAGCCAGATTTGAGTTTTAAAATAGAGCTTTACATTTGTACTTTTGTCATTGTTCATCATGACGATCTTCAAACAGCCCTCAAACCTTTTCTACAATAGTTTGTGATGTTCTGAGGTTAATCCCAGTTTCTCCAGTGAAGTCTCTTTATGTTGCACTTCACTTTTGCCTCCGTTCTGAATTTAAAATGTTTTTATCTACAGACTTTTAAAGGGTCTATCATTGTAATCATTATCTGGACTAATGTTGTGACGCAACTGTAGTTCCAACTGTGTGTCTGCTCATTGTTGATTGTCTACAAATGTAATTGTATATGTTGTGTTGTAACGGCAACTGTAGTTTCAACGGTTTGTAAAGCGCTTTGGGTGCCTGTTAGGTGGAAAAGCGCTCTATAAATAAAAATTCTTCTTCTTCTTCTTCTAAACAGACTCTAAAATGCATCTGAAAAGAGCTTTTATAGCAAAGACGGTGGACTTATTACATCAAAACGTCAAAAAAGAATTAAGGATTTTTAGATTTTCCAAACTCTATCAAAAAAAAAAAACTTTAACGGGCTAGTTGAGACTGAATAAGGGAAAATAATTGTTCATTAATAGTACTTTTAAGTAGGGCTGGGTGAGACGGTGGAATGTTGAGCTGGTCTCTGTGACAATCTGCTGTTTTTGTTAAATCGTCGTGTCGTGATCGACTGTTTGTCTCTTTAATGCAGCTGTCTGTTCAAACACACTTTTTCTCCTGTTGTTTAGCCTCTGAAGCCTCTGAGCAGATGACTTTATTTACCTCTTAAAGGCCAGAGCTGCACAATTAAACCAAAAACACAATTTTAATGGATGCAATTAGCAAATGGTAAAGGCTGCAATGTTTGAAGTGCAACAATTTCTTCCACAAACAACAAAATGTCTTACTTTGATTTGAATAAAAACTGCTCACACTGTAGTTTGGATTTGTACAAACATGTTCTGAAACAAGAAAAAAAAGTGTGACCAAAAGCGATAAAACTGTGTCAAAAAGCGACAAAAGCGCGACTCAATGCACCAAAACAGACTAAAAACAACAAAATCGTGACTAAAAGTGACAAAGATGAATTTAAATATTACAATTACAAATGAACATGAAAAAATCGTGACTAAACGTGACAAAAAAATGCCAAAAACAGAACTAAAACATGACAGAAAATGACTAAAACATGCCTGAAAATAGGTCTGGGTGATATGATGATAAAAATGGAATGTTGAGCTGGTCCCTGTGACAATCTGCTGTTTTTGTGAAAACGTCGTATCATGATTGACTGTTTGTGTCTTTAATGCAGCTGTCTGTTCAAACACACTTTTTCTCCTGTTGTTTAGCCTCTGAAGCCTCTGAGCAGATGACTTTATTTACCTCTTAAAGGCCACAGCTGCACATTTAAACCAAATCCACACAAAAACACAAATAATGGATGTAATTAGCAAATGACAAAGACTGCAATGTTTGAAGTGCAATGCTTTCTTCCACAAACAACAAAATGTCTTGCTTTGATTTGAATAAAAACTATAGTTTGGATTTGTACAAACATGTTCTGAAACAAGTGACAAAAGTGCGTCGAAAAGTGATAAAAATGTGTTATAAAGCGACAAAAGCGCGACTCAATGCACCAAAACACGACTAAAAACGACAAAATCACGACTAAAAGTGACAAAGATGAATTTAAATATGACAATTACAAATGAACATGAAAAAAATGTGACTAAACGTGACAAAAAAGTGACAAAAACAGAACTGAAAGTGCCAAAAACATGACTGAAAGTGACAAAAACGTGACTAAAACATGCCTGAAGTGCAATGCTTTCTTCCACAAACAACAAAATGTCTTGTTTTGATTTGAATAAAAACTATAGTTTGGATTTGTACAAACATGTTCTGAAACAAGTGACAAAAGCGCGACGAAAGTGATAAAAATGTGTTCAAAAGCGACAAAAATGCACCCAGAAACAACAAATGCGACTCAAAACACGACTAAAAGCGACAAAACGCGACTAAAACTGACAAAGACGAGTTTAAATACGACAAAAAACACAACTGAATGTGACAAAAACGAGACTAAAAGTTGTTTTTAAAATGTGAATTTCAGCAGAATCCTATTATTAAAACATAAAAAAGAAAAATCACAATTAGATATATTTCCTAAATGGTGCAGCTCGATTAAAGGCAACAGAAAAACCCAAAGTGAACATGAATCAAATCGAAATCATGATCTGGCCCCAAGAAAATCGGGATAATAACTTGTTGCCGTGTCGCCCAGAGCTGTTTTTAAGTGTAAAGTAGGTCAGAGTGTGTTTAGCCGCTGGTTCTGGAGCGTTCCGTGTTAAAAGGTTCATTCACTCAGTCGCAGTGAGGTCATGTCTCTGAACGACGGACGCTCAGACGTTACAAAAACACCATAATAAATGCACCTCAAATTACACTTGTGTTGGAGAAAAAGACACGTATTATTCATAGTTAAAGAATGTTGTTAATTCGAGGACAAACAGCTCCGGTGCGTCGTTCATAAAAAGCACACAGACTTCTCCAGATGAACTCAACACCTGCACGTTGAACTGTCACGGGAAATTAAAGCACACGAGGCGGGGTTCACTTTTCATGATAATCACTTTGTTCGGTGCGATAGAACCTGCGGCGAATACGTGTTTTACATCAGTCGCGTCGCAGTTTGTGAAGAAAATTTGAAAAGGAAAAGTTGAAATGGTAAATGGTCACATATTTATTTAGCGCTTTTCCACCTTCGAGGCTCAAAGCACTTTACGTAAATGTGTTAATTGTCAGACTGTCTCTGATCACAGCTGGGATGCTGTTCCAAATCTCTGAGCCTTTGACTGACAGCAGTGACTGAACGCTGTGCGTCTGAAGGAGCTGCACAGTGGCCTTGAGTAGAGGCTCTGGTCACTCTGTCGCTTGTCCCAGATCTGAATTTAAAGGTCCCATAACATGCAAAATCGACTTTTCAGAGGTTTTAACCTTCCTCCAGTGCTATTTGGGCCTCGTATGTTGTGCCCAAAGTGGTTTTTTGATTGATTCCCTCATGTTTTCACTAGAGAACTGTCTTTTCCGTCCCCCTCGGCCTCAGGAAGTAAAGCAAAGATGGCCGCCTCCGTATCAGGAAGTAAATGCGGAAGTAAGAAACTTTTTTGGGGTCATGCGCCAATGAACACTCCATAGGGATAAACAGGGCGCCATTTTGGATTCATCTTCCAGGTTTCATTATAGTTCTATGCCTGTAACCCATCAGGGTTTAGAGGCTTCCCCTCAAATCCGTATTAGGTCAGTAGAAGGACCGTTGGACTGGAAGTTAGGAGAGTGGGTTCTGTTCTTTGTTCACAATTATGTTTTCTGTTGGTGGCATTTATTTTGTTATGTTTTTAAGGGAGTGATTACTGAAGAAAGTGGAAATAATAAGTATGCAAAGAGAATCAATTGAAATAGTTTCTTTTAATGTAAATGGTGTTCTGAACCCTATTAAGAGGAGCAAGATCCTGTCAAAACTAAAACGGGAAAGGGCACAAGTTGCCTTTCTTCAAGAAACTCACTTGAGCCAAATCGAGCTAAATGTTAAATTGAAAAGGCAGGGCTTCAAGAATGTATTCTCATCTTCATACAGGGCAGGACACAAGAGAGGGGTTGCTATACTTATTTCAAATGCAATTAATTATGAACACTTATCAGAAGTACAAGATGAGGAGGGGAGGTTTATAAAAATTACTGGGAAAATAGATGGTCTTGAAATAACTTTTATAAATGTTTATATTCCGCCTGGGAGTGATTGGGCACTCTATAAACAAATTTTTGATTTAATGGTAAATTCTCAGGGACTGGTGGTTTGTGGTGGGGATTTTAATATTAGATTGAATCCTAAAGTGGATGTGTCAAATGCACCTACTAGAGAGAATGCTCTAACTAAAAAAGTAAATTTATTGATGAAAGAATTGGGAATAATTGATGTTTGGAGGGAACTACACCCTACAAGTAGGGACTATACTCACTATTCCTACCCACACAGTGTTTATTCTAGAATAGATTATTTTTTTATGTTCAGCAATGATTGTTCTAGGATAAAAGAATGTAAAATTAAGACTATCGATCTCTCGGATCACAGTCCAATTTCGGTGTCAGTGAGTTTAGAGAAAAAGACGAGGAAAGTATTGTGGAAATTAAACTCAAGTATACTGAATGACCCAAAATTAAAACAAAAGCTAAAAGAAGAAATTAAAGATTTTCTTGAATTAAACGACACTGGTGAAATCTCCCAAATTATGCTGTGGGATGCTCTAAAGCAGGGGTGTCAAAGTCAAATGGACGGAGGGCCAAATAAAACATTTGGCTACAAGCCGAGGGCCGGACTGTCCAATGTTCATTGAAACCAAAATTTAACCTACTGAAAACATAACAAATATATTACAATATGATTGGATAAATAAAGCAATATTTTCTTATGACTCTGTGAGTAATTTTTAATTTCAACAGGCACAAAATACAAATGTCCTTTATATAAAAAAACTCATAACATGAACATTAAATGAATGAAGTGATATTATACTCTTTCATTGCCGCCACACTTTCTCCACACAGAAGACACAAAGGTTTTCCAGCTCCCTCCGTGAACATGTGCTCTAACTCCCACCTTATTTGAAACCCCCGGTTCTCATAGTCCACCTTCCGTTTTGCCATTGTTGATGGGTATCTGTAAGATAACTTTTGCTGTTATGCTAAAGACTGCTAATAAAATGAAGCCGCCTCTTGCTCGGCGCGTCCCCGTTGCATTGTGGGAAATGTAGTATTGGTGCGTACATTATATCTGCGGGCTGCTGGCTTGCAATGGCCTGCGGGCCAGATCTAATAATAAATTAATATCATCACGGGGGCCAGATAAAACTCTCTTGAGGGCCTGATGTGGCCCCCGGGCCTTGACTTTGACATGTGTGCTCTAAAGGCTGTAATGAGAGGAAAGATTATTTCAGTGACCTCACACCTGAAAAAAGCAAAGGCACAAAAATTAGTTAATCTCCAAGAAAAATTAAAGCAGTTGCAACTATTAGACAGTAATAAAACTAATCCAAAATTAAAGGACGAAATAAAAGAAATACAAATTGAAATTGATGATATTTATTCTCAGGAAATATAAAATATAATATAAAAATATATAAATATAATATAAATATAAAAAATATTTAAAAAAATGTTTTTCTACAACAGAAATATTATGAAATTGGAAGCAAATCTACTAAATTGTTGGCATATAAACTACGTAAACAGAGAATGGAAAACACAATTTATAAAATAAAACATCCTCAAACAAAGACAATTGAAAATAAACTTGAGAAAATTCAGGAGAGTTTTGAGATCTTTTATAAAGATCTTTATTCTCAACCACAGGCATCGGATGAGAGCCAAATTGATAATTTTGTAAACACATTGAATTTACCAGCAATTACACGTACACAGAATGAAAAATTACTTCAACCGATAACCATTAAGGAACTCAATCAGGCCATCTCTAAATTAAAAGCGGGTAAATCCCCAGGCTCCGATGGTTACACTGCGGAATGGTACAAATCATTCAAAGACGAACTATCCCCTGTCTTGTTGAAAACTTTTAATTGGATCATGCAAAATGCTAAAATGCCTCCCTCGTGGAAAGATGCAGTTATTTCCATTATTCCAAAAGAGGGCAAAGACAGAATGGACTGCAGTGGCTATCGGCCCATAAGTGTGTTAAATTTGGATTATAAATTGTTTACAGCAATATTGGCACGGAATTGATAGATTTGGATCAATGCGGTTTTATTAAGCAGAGACAAACCGTAGATAATATAAGGCGAGCCCTACATGTGATGGAACAGACAGCCAAGGGAAAGACTCGAGCATTATTGGTTGGATTAGATGCCGAAAAGGCTTTTGACTCAGTCAGATGGCACTTCCTTTATCGAGTAATGAAAAAATTTGGCTTCCAAGGAAATTTCATTTCATTAATACAAACCCCTTTACGAAAAGCCAAGAGCTTGTGTGAAGATCAATGGGGACCTATCAGATTTTTTCATATTGGAGAGAGGAACCAGGCAGGGGTGCCCAATTTCGCCCCTCCTATTTGCTATCTATATTGAGCCCCTTGGACAATTAATAAGACAATATAAAAAGATTAAAGGTATTACTGTAGCAGGGGAAGAACAAAAAGTTGCAATGTTTGCAGACGGTGTTTTAGTTTTTTTGGAGGAACCTGAACAATCATTTGTGGAGCTGATGTCCTTGCTGATCAACTTTGGAAAGTCATCTGGTTACAAATTAAATATAACCAAGACGCAGGTGATGACTTTAAACTGTACAGTTTCTAAAGCTCTAAGGGATAAATATAATCTCGATTGGGAGGCTAATTCCTTAAAATATCTTGGAATAACGCTTACTCAAGACATTTCCAATTTGTCACATGCAAATTATGGTCCGTTATCCCAGTCAATAAAATCTGACTTGCATAGATGGAACTTAGTACCATTTCTAAATTTAAATTCAAGGATCCTAGCTGTGAAAATGAGCATTGTTCCAAGATTATTATATCTATTTAGAACTTTACCGGTTGAAGTGGATGATATACAATTCGGGGAATGGGACAAGTGGATCTCCCGCTTTATTTGGCAGGGGAAGAAACCAAGAATTCGATACTCTGTTCTACAACTAAGTAAGGCAAAGGGTGGGGCATTGCCATGTTTACAATTTTATTATTATGCTTCTCAAATTATCCCCTTGCTGAATTGGTGTGATCCAGATTTAAAAACTAAATGGAAGTCGATAGAATTTAATACATCCTCTAAATTTCCCTTACAAGCCTCAATAGCGGATATAAAACTGGCAGGACAATTGGAAGGTAATGGGATGTGGATATGCCATACCTTAAAAATATGGATCAAAGTAGTTAAATTATGTGGAATTGGAAATATGTTAAAACACTTTAGATGGTGCGCTTACGATACAGATTTTAAGCCAAACCAAAGTGACAGAAGATTTCAATCATGGATAAAAAATGGACTAACAACATTCCATTCTTTTACACATAAAGGGAAAGTGCAAAGCTTTCAGTCCTTGCAAACTAAAAACCGTTTGGAAAGGGATGATTTCTTCAGGTTCCTCCAGATGCGGGACTGTTTTAACAAACATTGTAATACAGTGATCCCTCGCTCTATCGCGTTTCATCTTTCACGGCTTCGCTGCTTCACGGATTTTTTTTACAGTGCGGATATTTTTACAGTGCGGATATTTTTACAGTGCGTCCACTGAACTTCAGCGCACGCACAAGAACGGGACCCTTTGACGAGTCGTTCGTTGCAGTTCTCAAATATAATCGAAGGTGGCATATCCGTTTATAAAAATCTTCTTGCTCAGAAAAAGAAAGAGCGCCAACAACTACCCATAACCTGCGCCTTCAGTAGAAACAGACGCTACAGCGGAGCGGAGTCAGGACCAAGAGGCACAGCTGGGACTGTGAAATACGCGAGTGAAAATGTTTCCAACCTGGTATTACTATATTAAAATTATTGTTTTAAACAAATTTTGGGCTTTAAAACAGGTTTTGATTTTTGGTTTCATTCCATAGTTCAGTATTGCATTGTAAAATAATAAAAAATAAAGCTGTGACTACTTCACGGATTTCACTTTTCGCGTGTTATTTTTGGAACGCAACTCCCGCGATAAACGAGGGATCACTATACTGCAAATCTAACAACTACAGAAACTGAATTCTTCAAAATAATCAAATCAACATATGATGGTTCCCTTAGAAAGGCTATCTCCAAACTATATAATGTGTTTATCCAAGTGAGAAATGACACCACATTACATATTAAGAAGAAATGGGAGACTGAAGCAGGAATAGCTATTTCAAATGAGCATTGGGAAAAGGTTTGTGATTTTCAGTGGACCTCAACTAGCTCATTGAACTGGAGAGGGCACTGCTGGAAAAACATCATTGGTTTTTTCATCACCCGCAACAAAGTAAATATAAAAATGGCACTGCTGAGTGTTGGAGAAAATGTGGAGTTATGGAAGCGAATCATTATCATGTGTTTTGGGAATGTCCTAGATTGCATCAATACTGGTCAGAAATCCATGAAGCCTTAAATGAAATCTTCAAAGTTCAAATCTCAAACAATTTTTCTAATTTGTACCTGGGTCTTATTGCGCCCTTGAACCGAGAAGGGGATACAAAACTATTGCAGGCACTTCTGGCCGCCAGTAAAAAATCAATAACCAGAAAATGGCTGAATCCAAATCCTCCAACACTTGATGACTG
This sequence comes from Rhinogobius similis, assembly GCA_019453435.1. NCBI lineage: Eukaryota > Metazoa > Chordata > Actinopteri > Gobiiformes > Gobiidae > Rhinogobius > Rhinogobius similis. The sequence continues at coordinate 3,717,140 of CM033635.1, read as the reverse complement.
GATCAGTATAGTTTTGGACATATTCAAAATGGAAAAGTTGACGTATTCCTTAAGAACTCAAAGGGAAAAATTTTACAAAATTTGGACTAAGTGGATCCAGTTTGTGTCTCCTTTTCGGGCCGATTTTGTATAACATGTTGAATACTGGTAACGTAACAAATAAACTCTGATTTCACTTTGTTTACTGGATCAAACTAGACTGTAAACTCCCAGTTAAGCCACCTTGTTATGTTTCGTTTTGTTACGTTTCATTGTTTTGTTGGGAAAAAATGTACAGAAAAGGACCAAGATTTGGTGAACGTTTGTTATAACTGTATTGGTACCAACCTTTTCTAATAAAAACATAAATGGAAAAAAAAAATTATATTTGAGCTTGGCTTGATCATAAAGGTACCACAGCACGTCGTCTCTTATAGGCCAATAGAATTTATTTGGACCAGCGCTGTGCATGCATTTGACCTGTACATAACAGTCTGTATCCAGCACAATGCCTGGATACAAGTCTCCATCGTACTTGATGACACAAAACTTCCCAATGACATCAGGACTGGCCCAGTTGGTACTGTGCTCTTCAACCTGAGGCTTGTCATCTGTAAAGGTGAAGTTGTGGGACCCAGGGCATTGACAATCTGCTGCTTTTTGACTGTGCACATGCAGCTCACATCCCGGTAGGTCAAGCATCCCCTTGAGACAGTGTTCACTTGATGGAAGCGCATGGTCGAGGGAACTGGCTTGATGTTTGCCGGCATGGACTGAATAGAGCTTTCAATATCATCCTCCTCCACATAGAACAACTTTATTGTTGTTTCTGTCTTGATCAATGATGAATACAGAGACCTAGCATCCGGGATGTCTTGGCCTTTGCTGTTTCTCTTGAGCGTTCCCCACACTCCATCAGGGGCCCCCTTTCTGTGGTTTGACTCGAAGAAATTCCAGGTCCCCTTTTGTGAAACCACTTTCAAACAGTTTAGTAGTTACCACGCTGTCGGTATTGTGAGCAGGGACCATCACTCAGGAAATGCAAGACCTTCATACCAGAGTACTCATCTTTAATGTAACTGAGAACAGGTTTGAGATGTTCCCAAATTGCAGCTGGACCTTTCTGCCTGGAGGAGGAGCTCCTGCGCAGATTTTTGCTATTAACTGTTTCTGTTTTTCACCTTTGGCATTGCGATATCTAGTGCAGATATCTGAGGTAAGGGCAGTGTTTTAGTTGATCAACATTTTTATTAGTCTTATATATATTGTATATAACTATATACTATATAATATTATATATAACTATATAGTTTTTATATATAACATAATATATAATACATACATAAATGAACTCCTGTGCAGTTGTGTTTTTTTGGTGCAGTTTGGGTCAGATACAGAAAGATACTTCATAGTTTTGCCACACCCCTGTTTAGTCAGTTAATTTGTCGATAGGGAAGGTCTTTAGATGAACATTGGGGTACAGTTTTTATGAACACAATAGTGTTAATAAAAACATCCAGCAAAATTACAAACAACAAAATGATACATTTGTGCATAGAGTGTACTTGACTCCTCTGAGGATGAGTGTATCCCAGTTTGTCTGTACATCATTATGTAAATCTCACACAGGGTCATATGTTCATAGGTTTTGGGAATGCAAAAAAGAGATTTTTGGAACTCAGTACATGACTTTTCTGCAAAACTTATGAAGAGTTGCGATAGGGAAGAACTAAAAATGTAAAGTGAAATAAAAATCCTCATTTACAAAACTTAAAATGCTTAATTTTTCCATAAATGTATTTATTAACTGTCTGCCCCTGCCCCTGTCTGCCCCTGTCCACCCCTGCCCCTGTCTGCCCCTGTCTGCCCCTGTACACTCCTCAACACCAAGACTTGATTCTCGATGCTGAGGAGTTCACGGCTCCGTTGCTCAGAAGGTCAAGGCCCCAGGGGGTCCAGGAGGCCCCCTGTGTCCTCTCTCTGAGCCTCAGGTGTCTGTGGCCGGTGTTAGGGGGTGGTCAGGGGTTTAGGTGAGGTGAGCTGGGGTTGGATGAATGTGGTGTGAGTGTGGTGTGTGTCTGTGTGTAGTGTGTGTGTGTGTGTCGTGTGTGTCTGGTGTGTAGTGTGTGTGTGGTGTGTAAGTGTACGGTGTGTAACTGTTTTAGCGCCGGCAGATGGCGCTGCACACTGAGCGCAGGAAAGAGCCCAGAGTGCGTCTCTTTTTCGGAGGTGCTGTCAGGTTCCTGTGGATGGCGTCCAGGACCTCAGAGCTGAAGTCGTCCATCGTCAAAGCTGCATGCATCACATGTGCCTTCTCTATGCCTTTGCGCAGCTCTTTGTAAACGGCAGATGCCACTTCTTTGCTGCTGCGTACGCCCGGCTTCACCAGAACATCCCACTGTGGCAACTTCTCACAAAGCTCTGCCATCAGTTTTTGGGACAGTTTTTTGCCTTGGGAAGAAATCATCATGTCCCAGTTCTTCTGGAATATCCTGGAGTTCAACTCATAAATCAGCACGTTGAAGTCTTTCTTGGTCCAGGTCAGATGGTCCTGCCCCTCGAACATTACCCTGGGCACATCTCCTGTAGGTTCTCGACCTTCAGCTGTGAAGGGAACCACATGTTCCCGACGGGCCTGAGAAGGCTGAGGGTAGAGTGGGACCTCTGAAGGCCCCATGTGCCCCTGGTTGATAGGCTGAGAGGCAAGTGAGACCGGCTCAATTAATGTGAGCTGTGCACTTGGTCTGGCCCGGCCGGGACTGGACATTCTGAGTACCAGTCTGTGGATACCAGTCAGGGTTCTCTGGACCGGGTTTTTCAGGTCTGGCAACTGAGAAAGCGTGTTCAGCCAGTTAGAGAAGACGCCCATGAAGTTCTGCACTTCCAACCGGACCTGCTTCCCGAACCTAGCCCGGCTTTCTGCTGGAGCCATTGTATTGGTGATTACATGAGTTAGCTGCTTGCTCAGCAGCACAAGCTGCCCCTGGTCTCTCTCCATCTCCTTATGAACCATCTCCTGCAGTAGAGGAGAGGTCTGCTCCATAACGTCCTCCAAAGACTCATATCTGGTGCAGGTACAACAGCTCAGGCGCTTAAGTGAACAATGCAGCGCGGCTTTGGCGTAACACAAGGTGAAGAACGCCTTGAGTTTGTTGGACACTGCTGTCCAACACCGTTTGCTCATCTGATCTGTGATCAATGTTGCGATCTCAGAGGCTTTTTGAGGGCTGTCGTCCCTCACGTACGCTATGTACTCCGAGTATGTCTCGTCATCAGTCTTGTCCAAGGTCTCCAGCAGCATGAGTTTTAACAGCTCCTGATTGAAAGGGCTGGATTCTGGAGACACACTGGAGCCTCTGGTCTGCTCCGTCTCACTCTCTGAACACTCCATCTCGGACTGTTCAGAGCACTCCTCCTCCTTCTCCTCTTCCTCCTCACACATTGAAGTGTGCTTCTTATTGGGCATACAGCCCCTGCAGCTCAGCCTTTTAAAGGACCCCAGCATGGCTCTGGCATGGCGTACCATGACTCTCAGCCTCTCTTTGCTAACCTTGTAATCCAATCGCTCTCCCTTTACTCGGCTGTGGGTCAGGGCAAAGTTAACATGTTGAGTGACCTCCTCACTTATCACTTTGAAGAGCGCATTCATGCGGTCGTGAACTGAGCCCAGCGCTGCATTGAATGTGTCCCTGAGACCGGAGCCCACAGCTCTTTTAACAGTCTCCTCAGACACAAGCGGAGGGGTCTCCCGGAGTTGGCCCTCTATCACCATCTTACTGAAACCCTCCAGAATCAGGCGTGCGAGGGTATCTATTACCTCCACACACATTTCTGCCAAAGTCTCCCTGGGCTCACTTTGGGACAGGTCCAAACAGGACGCACGCTCAATAAAGTAACAAACCCTAATCTTGAGCTCGTCCATTTCAATTTTGGGGATGACACTGGGAGCAGAGCTGGCTGCTGCCTGTTGCTCTGTCTCTTGTTCATTGGGGCTGGAAGTGGGTGAAATCTGCTCCAGGAGGATCTCATCGTCTTCAGTCAGGCCACCGGTTACGTGCCTTGGACTGGGCGCTGAGCTCACTGGAGTGCCCCCCTGCTTCTTCTCTGGATTGCTACTCATCCTGGAAGATTTTTTTTGTCTGTTTACAAAACTGCACTAAAGACCGTTGAAATAATTAATATTTTTGTGTGGACGTTAACGTTTGTGTGACTATTAACGTTAGTAAAGTTACTATCTGAGTGAGATGCAATTATGTGTCTGAGGGGAAATGGCACTCCTATATATAACCTTCTGTCTTTGTGACATCATCAGCTCTGACCTCAGAGGACATATCTGATTGGCTGAGATGTGACTTTGAAGTCACATGACCAGGCACATGACATCACACAGTCACATGACCAGGCACATGACTAGTCACATGACCAGGCACGTGACATCACACAGTCACATGACCAGTCACACGACCAGTCACATGACCAGTCACATGACCGTGTGTTCCATTGTCGTGCATAGGCTGCACTGGACTTTGCTGTGAAATATAAATATCTTAAAGGTACATTCACAAATGTTGAACTTGGTGATTTCTCTCAGTGACTAGACATAAGAACTCATTGTATTACCACCAGAGTTTGCATTTAAGCAATATTCATTTTAGCTGCCCACCATCTGTATTAATATCATGGCTGATGGAATGTTGCTGTGTCACATGAACGCAACCCATTAGGTTTTATGCTGCATTCATGCAGGATTTTTATTTTTTTTATTTTTTTGCGTATAAAACATGCACATGAATGCTCACAAGTCGGGAAATCAACTCAGGTGAGAGGCTGGTGTACGACTGAGATGGACAAAAATTTGCTGATTTACCAAATTATTTTTGAATTATCATTTGAATGTCCCTAATGTTACAGGGGTTTACGCTCAGTGGTTTCTTTGATGAGGAAAACACGTTTGTGAAAGAACTCACTACTGTTTCATAATTACCAATGTAATGCCAAATCAGATATGTGATGTTTTTCAAAACAACCAACGTCTAATGTTTAAACGAGCACAAGTACCATTTGTGGTGGAGTAGCACATATGTTCAGAATCTATGTATCTATAAACCTATAGATAGATATATAGATAGTGCTGATTGCAGGGTGTTTATGGAGTCATTTAGAGGGAACATATTCTGCTAGAGTTACTTTGTTGAGCTTTTAATCATGTTCTAATGATGTTTCGTCATCAGAAACATACCTGAAGTAGCGTTCCACTGTATTCAGTGTGTTTTGAGGAAGAATCATTTAAAAGCCCTCCCCCTGCGTGCCTCCAACACACGAGCTGCCGACCTGGTTCTGGGTCATTCCGCCAAATCGGTGCCCTTTAAACTAAAAAAAAAAAGTATTTTTATTTGCTTTTTCACAGCATCCTTGAATTTAACACACGTTAAAATATTGTAGAATTGCTTAGGTCCATCTGTAGCTCTTTTGTTTATTTTTTTATGACCATTTATCAGAATTGAAGTTATGGTTTGTGTCACTCTTGTGTTCTGAGTTTGACTTTATGATACTTGTTACATTTTTGTATAGAGCTTATGTCCCTTTTTAAACTGGTCACAATGAACTAAATCAGAAGAATAATATTAACCCTAAAATCCTGTTGACATCTCCATTTGCGCTCCATTACATCTCTACACCAATCTTAGCGACTAAGATCTAACCAGATGTCCTTTTCTATTTCCATGTGACACGTTGTTACAGGTAAAGGAGATGTGATCAAACGGAGTACTTAGATTTAGATTTATTTATTTAAAAGGGACAGTGCATATTGATGAACACAGAATGTAAATATGCCAGAGTTAGCCATTGGCTCCTTTCCATCTGTCGTCCCTGGCAGATCAGGACAAAAAACAACATATAAACACACATTCCATACAAATGACATATGACAACATTAGACTTAAACAACACTTCAGGGACAATGATCACAGACCTGGTTCTTCTTGAGCCAACGTTTCAAGTTTGTCTTAAATGTGTTAATTGTCAGACTGTCTCTGATCGCAGCTGGGATGCTGTTCCAGATCTCTGAGCCTTTGACTGACAGCAGTGACTGAACGCTGTGCGTCTGAAGGAGCTGCACAGTGGCCTTGAGTAGAGGCTCTGGTCACTCTGCTGCTCGTCCCAGATCTGAATTTAATAAACTCATTCAGGGCTGATGGAGAAAGCCCATGTAGACTTTTATAAATTGAACAAGCTAATTTGAATTTTTTTAAATTGTCAAAACTTAAATACTTATATTTATTAAGTATCAGGCAATGATTATATGATTAGGTATTCAATTTTTCCAAACAAATCTAACACAGCCGTAGTTATTGTATCCCCATTGAAACAGATCTAGTGTTGGGCATGTTTTGTGATGTTTCGTGATGTTTCGTGATGTTTTCTGTTTTCTGACCCCAAATCTTGTTAGAAGTGCTGTAGTAATGTGTACCTATTAGGCCTGTCGTCCTTTAGTCCAGTGGTTCTCAAACTTTTTCAGTCGCGACCCCCAAACACAAAAAATAGGCGACACACAAAGTGATAAATTAGCCTTATATCTAATGTTTGACTTTATTTTGAGAATATAGACCTAGAAAAGACTTTAATAGGCCAACAAATAGGAATCTACATTTAGCACTGCATTTGAAGGGGGTCAGGCCTTGTTTAAGACGATTGTATCAGTTTTTCCTCATCATCTCATTTATAATTGTATGTCATTTTATTTGTTGTCTATGTTTGGAACTTTTTGCTGCCTCTTGGCCAGGACTCCCTTGTAAAAGAGGTTTTTAATCTCAATCTGGAGACCCCTGGAAATCATTTTGTGACCCCCATTAGGGTCTTGACCTCTAGTTTAAGAACCACTGCTTTAGTCGATTAGTTGGTCGAATTTTCTCGTATCTTACTTGACAAATCATTTTATTTATATTGAATTATAATAAAATGATTTATGTGGCACAAACGAGAACATATGAACAGCTAGCTGAAGATTTTGGAGTTTTACATATAATAAATACACTGTACTTTCTGTATAAAAAGCTGTTTCTGCATGAACTCCTCGACAGTTGTTGTTCTTTTGAGTGCAGTTTGGTTTAGATCATAGAACGATAATAAAATCATAGAACTATAATAAAACCATAGAACTATAATAAAACCTGGAAGATGAATCCAAAATGGCGCCCTGTTCCTCCCTGTGGCCTGAGCTCATTGACCCCCAAAAAATGTCTTACTTCCGCATTTACTTCCTGATACGGAGGCGGCCATCTTTGCTTTAGGGCACCACGTGACCACAATCCCCCATGATGCTTTGAGCGACGTGAACGACCAGCAGCTGCAGGTTTTTGTGTTAGCGTTAGCTTGTGTGATTGTAATTGTGTTCTTCATGTTAGACACACGTGAAGCGTCTGAAATGAAATAAAATACAACTTACAGGTGTCTCTAGTCGAGCCTTTTCCACGAGCTTCTGTTTGTATCGTCCGATGCTCGTTCACGTGACTCACACATGTTTGTGTGACGTCACTTCAGATAAAAACGGTAATTTCTGTGATTTTAGAAACGGTAGAAAAGAACATTTCCTTCTATTTTATTTAAATACAGATAATAATTCAGTACTGTCTGCAATTATAATGTGCAATTTTAGAAAAAGGCTGGTTCCAAGAGGCTGCAGTACCTCACACGGCCACTAATCAATCTGGGACACGGACAGAGGGGGCGTGTCTTATCCAGTTCATTTAATACATCCATAGTTTAGATACAAGGAAATACTTTTGATGTATTTTTGCCACACCCCCTTTTAGTCGACTAATCGAGCTAAAGGGCGGGTCTTTAGTCGACTCCAGCCCTAGGACCGATCTGGCCCTCGGAAAATGAAGTTATAAACACGACAAAAATGGTCAAACTGGGGACAAATGGGCAAAATGTGACGTAAAATCTTGTGTCGTCGAACCTGTCGTGTTGAAGTTTGTTTGTTGTTTGTTTGTTTGGCGTCTCCATGGTCGCCCTCAACGCTGCTCTGTGATTGGTCCAGGCCTGCTCTACTGGAGTTTCAGGTTTAATCCAATCAGATGAAACAAGATAAGAGTTTATGATCACACAAATGTGGTGAGAATTCATGTGGTTGACCTGGTTAACAAGAACCTGCTGCCGATGTGAATCTTTTCATCGTATCCTGCTTAAAAAAATAAATAAAATGAACCTGGAATGCCACAAAATGTCCTAAGATCTGGCAACCCAAAGTGAAGAGCTCATTCTGTTTGTGATTAAAGTGGCAGGTTTTATGATTTTCTAATTTTGACTTTAATCTATAATCAGTGTATTAATATCTCTTATAAATGTAAATTGTAGTTTTACACCAATCAGGTCGCTGTTTGTTGGAGAAAAATACGTTGTGACTTGTTTCAATGCATTATTTCTTACTTCAATCCAAATTATCTGTCACTGTGTTAAGATCCTTTTACTGACCCACTGACAAATGTATTTTCTTATTTTATGCAAAATTATCGCAGGATCATCAGAAATACCTTGAAACCAGCGAAATATTCTGCTTCACATCAACAATTAAATCTCATCGAGTCAAAACTTCTCAAACCAGATAAAAATGATCAATTCAAGACATTTTAGACTTTGATAAATTTATATTTTTTGCCATGTGGGAGATAATTTGGATTTAAATAAGAAATAATGTATTGAAACAAGTCACAAACGGATTGAAACAAGTTAAATAATCTAGTTCCATCAAATAAATCGTCTGCACTGATCTTAACGAGTCAAAACGTCTGAAATCCAGATTAATATCCTCAGATCAACACATTTTAACTCATCTAGAAGTTTGTGTTTGCAGTGTATCTAAGATTGAATGTTGAATGTGAATGACTTTAGTTGAAGATTTAAGAGTTTAATCAAACTTAAATAGATTTAACATAGAAATACACAGTTCATTCATACTTTTCTGCATAAATAGTTGTTTTTAGCATGAATTCCGGTGCAGTTGTGGTTTTTTGAGTGCAGTTTGGATCAGAAACACGGACAGACTTCAGACTAGGCCTGGGACGATCTTGAGATTTTATGTCACGATTATCATGGCCAAAATAATTGCGATTAACAATAATATCACGATAGTTATTAACATTTCTGACAGTTTGAAAATGTGACATATAAAGACATTATTAATATTCATTATTAATAACTTCTGACATATTTGTACTTTATTATTAGTGAAAACCAAAATGATCTAGAGGAGAACGTAAAGGGTAAGTTGCTTTTTTTCTGCACAATCTGGTGACAAAATGGCGATTATCACGATTAAACAAAATGTAGCACAAACTATTATTGTCTTCCCTTTTTATCACGATAAATGATATTATTGTTTATTGTCCCATCCCTACTTCAGAGTTTATATTTATTTTTGCCACAACCTCTTTTAGTCGATCAATCGGTCGATGGTCTCTTAGTCGACCAAATATTTGATCAGGATTCAAATTAAAACAATAAAATGTTAAAAAAGATAATAAATAGGTGTTTGAAATAAGCATTTAAGCGTAAGCGTCTTGATTTGAGGATATTCTGACAGTCTTAAGGAAAAAGAACAAGCATAAAATGTCTGTCTTTACTTAAAATAAGAGTGGAATAAAAGAAAAACAGCTACTGCGCTTAAAAAACAGCTTGTTCCACTGGAAATTGTTATTTTTAGATGGTTAAATATACTAAAATTAAGATGAATATTACTTAACGCAAGCCCTTATTAGCATATTATCTTCTCTGAGATAGTTGAATGTGAGTGAATCATTAGTTTAATCAAACTTAAATACATTTAACATAGAAATACACAGTTCATTAGTACTTTTCTGCATAAATAGTTGTTTTTAGCATGAATTCCGGTGCAGTTGTGGTTTTTTGAGTGCAGTTTGGATCAGAAACATGGGCAGACTTCAGAGTTTATATTTATTTTTGCCACGACCTCTTTTAGTCGATTAAAGCAGGTCTTTTCAGGTTGTTGTCGGACTCGATGGGCAGTTCGTCTCTGGAGGAATGCGTCGTCCCGCTCCGTTTTTATCCAAATCCAGGGCGGGACGGAGGAGCAGAAGAGCGTGGATGTTATTTTCTCCTTTGTTTCTCGCCACGTTTCCACCAAAGTCACATTCCTGGCACATTCTTGCTGTGGGCGAAGGTTAAGTTTGAGGACAATTTACTGGAAAAGATTCAAGGAACGAGAGAAAACGCGAGAGTCGAGGCCGTCTGAGCGTTTGGCCGACGCACACGACACTGAGAGAAGTCAGAGTCTGTTTGAAGGGGCTCGTGTTGTTCCAGTTATGAGAGTTTGGAGGGTCGTGACTGTGGTGAATGTTTGTCATAGTTTTACGTCCGTGAAGCTGCAGTTTGTGAGGGAAAAATAACGGTTTAAAATGACAGGAAGTAGAGCTGAGTTATGAAACGGAATCCCTGAAACGGGGGGGGTATTTTTGGATTTGTGGATAAAGAATTTGGCAAGACATAAGATTCAATTTATTCAAAGTTCTTTTTTTTTATTGAACTGTAATACCAAAAATTATATTATCTATATTTAAGGATATTGGTGAAGATGGGAAAGTTAAATTGATCCAATTTTTGTTTTTTGGTCCAGAAATATTGGACTTCAGCACAGTATGTCATCAAAAGGCGACGCACCATTGAAAATACAGTTTACTTAACACTTTTTATGACAGTTTAAACCATCATTCAACAAAACAAAGTGTGAACAGAGATTAAACACAAGATTTTGATGAAATGTACAGAAAGAAGTACAGAAATCTAATTCTAAAACTGATTGATTGAAGTTTTAAGTAAGTTTCAAATTAGAATTTTTAGGACCATCTTCAGTCCAATCTAGTTTACTTAAAAGTAAATAAGAAATCTAAAATCCCCTCTATACATTTTTATAACTAATATGTTACAAAATGAACCAAGAAATTTAAACCCGGTTCTGTCAATTTTTCAGATTTAAATGTCACAAATATGTGTATTTTTGGTAATTTTTCCACATAAAATGCCTTATTTCTACATGAAAACATGACATGATGAAAAACTTGTAATACATTTATTTCTTACATTTATGTGAGTAAACTACAGGAGAAGTTTACAATTAATATCTTTAAATTTAAGATTTTTTCCTGTTCACCTGCAGCGTCTAAACTTAATTCACTTTTTTCGTTTTGGTCTTTTTCTCGTTTTAAAGTACACTGCACGACTTCACTGTGATATTGAAGGAATTGTTTCAGAGTCGTGCGTTTATAATAATCGGGACGCGCCTCTTACTGTGGGGCCCCTTCAGGTTGTGGGCCCCGGGCAGTTGCTCCCTGTTGCCTAACGGTGACTCCGCCTCTGCTCGGCCTCACACTGCTGCACTTGTTCTTTGGTCTTTTGAAGCCGTGGACATTAAAAACACACTTTTACCTCCGGCTCTGTCAAACTGAACGGCCCATTGTGGAGGTGTGGCCCAGAACGAGCGCGAGCCGGGCCAGAACCGGCGCCTAAAAGGACTGAGGGGGTTTGTATCTGGACAAAACGCTCCGTCCTCAGAGTTTTATGACGTGAGAGAGAAAATACAGAGGAGTAAACAAGGCCGTAAAACACAGCACACGTGTGAGGTCATGGGACAGGAATGAGGGAAACTGAGGAGATTTTGCGTAAAGTATGCGTTATTTCATCGTTTTGGAGACAATTATACCTTTATGTGCACCTTCGCCGAAGCAAATTCCTATGTTTGTGAATTTCACTGACAATGGCAATAAACCGCTTCTGATTCTGATTCTGATTTATGTGAAGTTAAAACGTCTTGTAAAAAGAGTTTTCTCCAACTTAATTGAAAAAAGGTTATAAATAAGTGGTTTAAATAATAATAAATGAATAAATAAACAGTAAAAATTCCCAACCCAAATACTAGCGTAAAATTATCAAAGTCTGTAGTTTTTGTGCACGTTTTTTGTGAGTTATGTTGTATTAAAGGGGCTGTACTTAATTTTTTTAAACATTAAAAACAAAACAAAATCAGGAACCCGATTTTTTTTTTTTTTTTTTGCGTGTATAAAAGTAAATTAGTGTTGCCCCAGCACAGATTTATTGTAAAAGCATGTATTCGAGTGAAAATGAGACCACAGCACACAGCATCTGTTTATAGAGCATTTTATTCAACGAGAAGCAGGAAGTGCACAGTTAGCATGCTAATGTCTGTTAGCTTTACCTGGGAGGGCTCAGAGACGGGCAAAAGTGATTATAAACTGAATATTTATGATGCTGGGACGGTATTAGGAAAGTGACAGATACATGTGACTGATGTGAAGACTTTAACATCGACTAATTCTGTTTTTCACGTTTCAAAACAGTAAAAAATCAGGTACAGGGCCTTTAAATACTCTGTCGCTCTGCTCTTTGTGCTGCTGCCTATCGTAAATTAAGGTTTAATAATATAAAGAGTTGTGTGCCAGGAACGGGGCATAGAAAAGTAAACATTCCAAAAATATATACAACAAAATTACTATCGATATTGAAAAACAATCACGTACGCTGGACAAAATTTGAGTTTTCCTGCACATCCACATCATCAAAACTGGGACAAAACCAGGACAAAACCCAAAACTGAACCTGGACTAGATCAGGACTAAAGAGGGGCTTGAACAGAACCAAACCAAGTCCACTTCAGAACTAAAACAGGCTCGTTTTAGTTTGACATAACGAGTGTGAACGCACCTTTAGAATAATCTGGATCTTTGTGTTGAACATTCTTCGTTTATTACCCATAAAAAGTGTTTCTGTGTCATTACTGTATCAAATGCGGTATTAAGTGTCGTGAAATAGTTTTAATAGATGAAAGTAAATAAAACTGAGTGAATAATTAAACATAAAGCGATGTAATCTTGAAGAACGCCAGATTAAACCCGTCTCAAATTGAACTAAAAGAGAGCACACTTTTAGTTCTGCTTCGACAGTGGGTCATTCACACTCGACCGTTTGACCTGCTGCAGAGGAAATGAGGAAATTAAGACTCGACGTTCAATATCCTGCAGTGAACGAGCCGCAGCACGGGCTTTTGTCTCTGTAAATATAAAGACACACTCGTATTGTTCATGGTTTGACCTGCAGTTTATCAATGTACAACGACAACGCAAAGGACAAAAGTCAAATCACGAATCCGGTTTATAATGAGCGATCGTGGCTTATTGGTTTGACGGTTACTGCGCCAAACAAAGGACATTTTACACCTGAATTAATAATGTTTAGTGTGTACGCTTTGAGAGAGCGTCCAGGCAGCACACAGCGCTCTGATTTTGACCCCTGAGCTGTTTTACATGTGCACTGGTTGTGACGAAGGGCTTGCTCCCGGGTTTGATTGACAGGCAGAGTGGCCAATTATAAGTTGGCCTAGTTAAGTTTGGTTGACAGCGCTACGTGTTTGCTAAGGTTCAGTAGTTGTAAGCGCGTTGTGCAGACCTCGTGGTTTTCAGTGTGTGCGTAACAAAAAGTGAGTAGTGGTTGGATTAAGCACACACTCCACATTTAGGCACACAGCTTGCATGCCATTGTAGGAAAGTTAAGTTTAACTTAAGGCCATTTAATTGTGTATTGTTTGTGTGTGTTCACTGCTAAATGCCTCGAGCTAAGCGCTAGCTGCATTAGCGATGACGGAGCCGTTCTTGTGTGTCTTTGCGTTATCCTTGTTGTATTTAGAAGTGTTTGTAATATATATTCCCCTTTTGTTTATGTTACAGGACCACACACACACACCCCACACACCCACCCAGACCCACATGCAATCACCAAATTTCAATAAATACAAAATCTAAAAATCCTGGTTCATCTCTTCGTGTGGATCCTTACCGATGCCCCCTGGCGGTCACAACCTGCATACGCCACATAATCAGAGCTCTCCCCAGTACACTGGTAAAGCTACTTTGAATTTATTACATCGTTCAAAATCTGGTGCAGTCCCTTATTGTTTCTGAATGTGTAACATGTTGATTAAAAAAAAAAAAAACGGGACTCCTTATATGTACCTGATTTAATTGAATTTAATTAATGTATTTGTTTATTTGATCAAGACAGCACGTGTTAATGAACATGCAACTCCGGAATTAGTGTCACTAGTGCCCTGCCTAGTGTCACCAGGCAGGGCAAACCATTAACCTAACAAAAACAGGCCATTATCAGTGACTCCTCCCTGTGGGCGGGGCTCTCACTACTCAGAGTTGAATATAAACCAGAGTTCCCAGACCAGCTCTCTGACAATGACTTCCGAAGTCGATCTTCAAACAGCCTCCAGATGACAACCCTGAAACCTTTTGTACGATTTCTATTACAATGTTTCTTTGCAAGATGGCCGCCACCACTGCCACGGCAACAAAATCCACATTCTCTCTAGCTCTGATTATAACTCAATGGATAAAAAGATTTAACTAGATGCTGTTGCAATAGCTGAAGCTATTGCAAGTGACTGCGCAATTGATTTTGTGTGATGTTGGTATGGTCCGGGATTTGAACCCACAACCTCCTTATTGGGAGGCAGAAGCTCTAACCGCTCTGCCACCGTGCACCTGCCTAAAACAATTTAAACAGCAACATTTCCTGTAGGGCCTATAGGCATAGGCAGTCACTCAATTAGATCAGTCTCATTTTGATCTCAAGAGCTGCTTTTACAATATATCAGATACTTAATTACATGAAAAGAGGGTGCAGGGTGCACGGTGGCAGAGTGGCTAGAGCTTCTGCCTCCCAATAAGGAGACCGTGGGTTCGAATCCCGGACCACCCTAACATCACACGCTCTCTCTGGAGTCTGCATGTTCTCTCCGGGTTCTCCGGCTCCTCCCACCGTCCAAAGACATGACTGTGTAGGTTAATTTTAAGACAGGTACAGCGCTTTTAAATAGGCCTGTCACCATAACAAAATTTGAAGTGCAATGTATTATTAAGAGAAAATATCACGATAAACAACAACATTGTCAACAATCCCACACGAAGTCCATCTAAATGTGAAATATTGTTCAAAACATGAGCTAGAATGAATAAATAGCACAAAGTAAAACATTTTTAGTTCGTTGGTGACAATAATTAGACATAAAAGCAGCGTATTTCACTCTTTATGATTCAAATCTTATTAAAAAAACTAAGAAATAGTTCTCCAAAGTGCATACAAAACGTCCACACGATAAATATTGAGCCCCAAATTTATTGTTTTTTCTCTCATTTATTGAACGATATGAATAAAAATCCAAGTTTCCACGACAAACGCAGGACTAACGCTGGTTAAGAACTGATTTTTGTGACATAGAACAGTTTTCCGTCAAACTAAAAGTGCAGGAGGCCAATGCATCTGCTTCACGTCTCGTCTGGAGTGAACATCCTTCAGGTCGATTTGACTTTTTAGGGTCGTCTCCTCGACACAAAGCCATGTTTGAATCGAGACGTTGACAGAAAACAGACTGTTCAAAGATAAGAAACTCCAAACACCAGTCCGTGGTCATCTCCTAAAAAGGACGTCTGGTGAAGGAGCTCGTGTTTTGCAGGTTCTGTGTGTTCTTTATGAAGGTCGGGCTGTTGTTGTGCTCTTGGGTGAGACACTTTGCCGTCGTGAGTGTTTTTTGGGGTTCGGCCGATGGAGCAGATTGACAGCCTCACTTTCGTTTGTCTTGTTTTTTGGGGAAAATATCTTGCAAACTAATAAAAAATTAAAAGAAGAAACATTTTTGCCTCTTTTAGTCACGCTTTTGATGCTTTTAGACTAGTTTTTGTCACTTTTAGTCGTGTCTTTTGTCACTGTTAAGTTGCATTTTTGTCTCTTGGTTGCGTTTTTGATACTTTTAGGCTCATTTTGTCACTTTTAGTTGTGTCTTTTGTCACTTTTATGCCCTGTTCAGACCTCAGCGACAAAATCGCGCCTGTCGCCCCTAGTTTGTCGCCTGTGCATTTTAGGACAGTTGCTTTGGTCGCCGAAAAAAAAAAAGTCACCTGCGACACGCGGCGCGACCAGCGCAGCTGACCTGCTGCTAGAGTTTAGATTCCTGGGAGCGGGGCGTTCGGCCCACATTTTCCGCTCTGTTGTTGGGCCGGGCTGTGGACCTGGGCCGTGTGGGCTCGGTCTCAGGGGCAGAGACGAGCACGTGTGGTGTCACGTGTGTAACATGCGCTCCACGGCGAAAGAGCGCGGTGTGCAGCCAGCACTGTGTTGTTTTCCTCCTCATCCTCCGATAAAGTGGTCAGAATATGTGACGGTACCAGAATAAAAGTGTGGCTGCTACACGGAGCGGAGCAGAGGAGAGAGAGAGAGAAAGAGAGAGAGAGAGAGAGAGAGAGAGAGAGAGAGAGAGAGAGAGAGAGAGAGAGAGAGAGAGACACGGATGCCCTCCCAAAAAGCTGAAGAAAAGAGCGAGGGAGAGAGATCATGTGGGCCAGCGTCAGTGTCTTTCGTCACTTTTAAGGTGCATTTTTGTCTCTTTTAGTTGCGTTTTTGATACTTTTAGGCTCATTTTGTAAATTTTAGTCGTGTCTTTTGTCACTTTTAAGGTGCATTTTTGTCTCTTAATTGCGTTTTTATACTTTCAGGCTAATTTTGTAAATTTTAGTCGTGTCTTTTGTCACTTTAAGATGCATTTTTGTCTCTTAGTTGCATTTTTGATACTTGGAGGCTCATTTTTGTCTCTTAGTTGCATTTTTGATACTTTTAGGCTCATTTTATCACTTTTAGTCATGTTTTTGTCACTTTTAGTCTTTCATTACTTTCATTACTTTTAAGTTGCATTTTTGTCTGTTTTAGTTGCGTTTTTGATCATTTTTGGCTTATTTTTGCCACTTTTTGTAGCGTCTTTGTCACTTTGAATGGCATTTTTTGTCACTTATAGTCACGTTTTTGATGCTTTTAGGCTCGTTTTTGTCACTTTTAGTACCCTTTTGTCACTTTTAATCATAAGCCATTTTTGACACTTGGAGTCACATTTGTGTTGCTGTTTGTTGTTTTTTTGTAGCTTTTAATGGCATTTTGTTACTTATTGTGTCTTTTCACTTAGTCGCGTTTTGTTTCTATTAGTTGCTTTTAGTCTTTTTCATGTTTTTAGTCGCCTTTTCCGCCTATTTTTATGCTTCTGGACTCATTTTTGGCGCTTTTAGTTGCGTTTTAGTTGAGTTTTTGACGCTTTTAGTCGCATTAAGCAGGATATTTTGTTGTTTGGAGTAAATTATTGCACTTCGAAAATTGCATCCTTTGCAATTTGCTAATTACGTCCATTCAAACTGCTTTTTCGATTAGATTTAGATGAATTGCGCAGCCCTTTTTTACAGTGGATAATTTTTTCTTTTACTTCACTACATTTGAGACCAGGTTGTGTACTTTCTGGACCGAAAAGTTAGGAGTTAGCAGTTTTTCCTTTTCTTTTTTTTTTAAACATAACACGTCTAGATAATGTGTTTTTTGCAAAGGAAATTATGTTCGTTAAATAATTGTAGTCAAGGGTGACAGTTTAAAAGCAGCTCTACTTCTTCTTCTTCTTCTTTTATTTCTTGTTGTCATGTACAGTGTCCTTGGGTGTTTTGAAAGGCACTTATAAATAAAATGTATTATTATTATTATTCTGCTTTTGTTGACGACTGAAAACGCTCTCAAACAGGAAAATTTACTATAAAAAAGAACTTGTTTTTACCAACAAGCGGAGCACTTCCTGTCTGCAGATAACCCCACTTCCTGTCACGTCACAGAGGGTCAACACAAACATTCAGCCTAAATTTAGCGCACAATCAGTCAGTATTTTATTCCTTATCAATAAGTTAAACACTCACTTACATAATTTAGTCTTTAGAGCATAGAAGTGACAAAATCTATTGACTAAATCATTTGAAGATGTGCATTAGCCTCAGCTTTTTCCAGTTTTATGGTAAATTTTTTGGAAATAAATACTAGGACTTGTTAATCATTTTAAAGTCTGATTAAAGTAACTCTAAAGTTTAAATTAGATGTTCAAATTCAACTGTTTCTAATGCAGTAGCTGTATTTATTACTTTGAATTCTTACATTTTTGGTCACTACGTTTTACTTGTACTGTGATAATATTAATTTGAAGTCCTAATTTACTTATTTCATTCTATTCTTTAGTTTGCGTTATATAAAAATGTGTCTGTTGTTTCGATTAGAGCTGCGTGATTTGGGAAAATTTTTGAATTGTGATTGCGATTGTGATTTATGTTTTAATAATGGGATTTATTGGTAAGTTTACGTTTTAAACGCAACATGGAGAACTGACAAAATCACTGAAATATGAAAGTTTTGGATTATTTTTGTCACTTATTGTTGCTTTTTTGTTACTTAGTTGTGTTTTGACGCTTTTTGTTGTGTTTTTGTTGCTTTAGGCATGTATTTTTTTGTTTGTATTTTTGCTTTTAGTTGCTTTTTGTATACATTTTAGTCGCTTTTGTGTCACTTTTAGTTGTGTGTTTTTTGTCACTTTTTTGACGCTTTAAGTCATGATTTGTGGCGTATAGATGTGTTTTTGTCTCTTTTTTGAAGCTTTAAGTCATGGTTTGAGGCCTATAGACGCGTTTTTGTCGCTTTTAGTCTCGGTTTTGTCGCTTTTTGTTGTGTTTTTGTTTTTTTGTTTTCTTTAGGCATGTATTTTTGCTTGTATTTTTGCTTTTAGTTGCTTTTTGTATACATTTTAGTTGCTTTTGTGTCACTTTTTGTAACTTTTTTGATGCTTTAAGTCATGATTTGTGGCGTATATATGTGTTTTTGTCACTTTTTTGAAGCTTTTTTGTCGCTTTTAGTCTCGGTTTTGTGGCTTTTTGTTGTGTTTTTGTTGCCTTAGACATGCATTTGTCGCTTGTAGTTATGTTTTGCTTTTAGATGCTTTCTTTGTCACTTTTAGTCGCGCATGTGTCACTTTTAGGACTTTTGTCACTTTTTTGTTACTTTAAGATAGATGCGTTTTGTCACTTTTCCATGTTTTGCAATTGTGTTTTGTGGCTCTTTTTGTCATTTTTAGTTGCGTTTTGTTGCATTTTTGTCGCTTGTTTCAGAACATGTTTTAACAAATCAATCATCAGTTTTTATGCAGAATCAAACATTATATTTAGATGTTTGTGGAGGAAATTAATGCACTTCAAAAACTGCAGCCCTATAGTGTCGATTGTGTCTGTGAATGACGTCTTTAGTCCTGGGTCTATTTCTGTTCTGCAGTTTTCTGGTGGAACAATGCTTTTCCTTCCTCTTACAGTCTCCCCACGTTTGTGTTTTTGTTTAGTTTTCCTTAAACATCTGTAAATACGCTCTCCGGACGTTTTCCCTCATTGTGTTGTTAATTAGGGGTTCATTAAAGTTCTGCACTGGAACCAGAACTGGAGACAGACGCGCATCAATCAGGAACAGAAAAACTTCTATTTGGCCTTAACTGAGCCAAATGTGGAGAAGTTTGCTCATATTACTCCGAACGTTTACTTGGCTGAGCTAACTGTTTCCTAGCTAGCTCAGTGTTAGCGTCAGTACTTCCTGTTTAATTCTGTCTCTTTCATGGATGTATTAAATGAACTGGATAAGACACGCCCCCTCTGTCTGTGTCCCAGATTGATTAGTGGTCGTGTGAGGTACTGCAGCCTCTTGGGACCAGCCTTTTTCTAAAATTGCACATTATAATTGCAGACAGTACTGAATTATTATCGGTATTTAAATAAAATAGAAGAAAATGTTCTTTTCTACCGTTTCTAAAATCACAGAAATTACCGTTTTTATATGAAGTGACGTCACACAAACATGTGTGAGTTACATGAACGAGCGTTGGACGATACAAACAGAAGCTCGTGGAAAAGGCTCGACTAGAGACACCTGTAAGTTGTATTTTATTTCATTTCAGACGCTTCACGTGTGTCTAACATGAAGAACACAATTACAATCACACAAGCTAACGCTAACACAAAAACATGCAGCTGCTGGTCGTTCACGTCGCTCAAAGCATCATGGGGGATTGTGGTCACGTGGCGCCCTAAAGCAAAGATGGCCGCCTCCGTATCAGGAAGTAAATGCGGAAGTAAGAAACTTTTTTGGGGTCATGAACCAATGAGCACACACCACAGGGAGGAACAGCGCGCCATTTTGGATTCATCTTCCAGGTTTTATTAGAGTTCTATAGTTCTCTTTGGGGTTTTTTCTCAGTCAGATTCTAAAATTAATCAGTCTTATAAGATCGGGCAGTGAAAAGAGGTGAGTCATAGAACCATGGTTACAGTCATAACCTTCATTATGGTGAATGTCTCTGAAACAAGACTTTACAAAACAAGGAGAAGGCTTGTGTTTAAAGGGTGAGTATAAAGGGATGTGTTTGTGTCTCATTGCTAACGCTAATAATACTGTTGAAGCATAAAATAATTTAAAACATATTAAAGGAAAAATATTCAGTATTTTATGTTCATATTCATGTTGTTATAAGCCTTTAAACATGCTCTTGAGTGCCTTAAATTTGCCATCTCGTGTTTTCAAACAAACAAAAATGATGAAATAATGAAAGTTTTTCTCAGATGTCTCCAGTGACGCTTAAGAGTGCATCCAGCCAGTAGATGGCGCCTAGCACACAATTTAGCTATGTTATCACTTTAAGGGAGCGACCTGCTATTATCAAACTAGTACAAGCAGTGGACGGCAGAAATGCTCAGAACGAGTTTGGCGATGATTTAAGGAATTAAACTAGAACTCAGTAACTTCTCCCCCTGCAGGTCTCTTATGAATGTACCAGTTCCTGTAAAATGACGACTTTTTATTGAAATAATGAAGTGTAATCACATATAAAAACATTTAATGTCGCCAAATATAAAAAAGAGAGCCATGGTTTCTCATTAGAGTCGTCTTCAGGTTGATGTCAAGAAAGTTGCAGCTGGTTTTCCGCTCAGAGACAGCAGGGGGTGACGGCGGGGGCTTCAAACTACCCGAAAATACATTTACAAACACCACACAGACTTATGAAAACCTTTTATAAGTTTAAAATGTTACTTAGTTCTACTTTAAAACAGCAGAAGATTCTCGGAGATGATCTGAAAATCGTCACTGATCGAGAAAGTTCAGCAGGAAGTGTGTTTGACGCTCGGAGGGGGAGGATTTTCTAATAAACATTCCACAAAACAGCGCGAATGCAGCTGAATGCTACTCCAGGTGTGTTTTTGATGACGGAACATTGTTAGAACAGCGTTAAAAGAGAGAAAAAGTCAATTTAGTATAATGTTTGTCCTTTAAAACCTCAAAGTTGCCATAAATGTTTCTTCCCTGTCCTGTTGTGTCCGTTCTGTCCCGTTCTGTCCGCTCCTCCCTCCATTGTCCGCTGAACCCCTGAGGAGCTCTGACCTCAGACCGAACAAACAATGAAAACTATTCAGACCAAAGACAATGTCCCTGTTTCATCTCCATTTTGGCTCCAGTTTAAAGTGTGAGACGCTCATTTATCGCGCCGTCGTGTAAATATGCAACTTCTCTTTATTAACACGTTACCACAGTATTATCGTGTCAGTTTGCTTTAATCTTTGGTGGTTTATCGTGCAAGATATTCTGGTGTCTGATCCAAAACGGGGACGTGCTTTGGTTTCCCGAGCTGTTGTTAGTCATGTCTTGTCACTTTTAAGTTGCATTTGTTGTGTTTTTGATACTTTTAGGCTCATTTTGTCACTTTTAGTCGTGTCTTTCGTCACTTTTAAGTTGCATTTTTGTCTCTTAGTTGTGTTTTTGATACTTTTAGGCTCATTTCTGTCACTTTTAGTCGTGTCTTTTGTCAGTTTAAGTTGCATTTTTGTCTCTTAGTTGTGTTTTTGATACTTTTAGGCTCATTTTGTCACTTTTAGTCGTGTCTTTTGTCACTTTTAAGTTGCATTTTTGTCTTTTAGTTGCGTTTTTGATACTTTTAGGCTAATTTTGTCACTTTTAGTCGTGTCTTTTGTCAGTTTAAGTTGTATTTTTGTCTCTTTGTTGTGTTTTTGATACTTTTAGGGTCATTTTGTCACTTTTAGTTGTGTCTTTTGTCAGTTTAAGTTGTATTTTTGTCTCTTAGTTGTGTTTTTGATACTTTTAGGCTCATTTTGTCACTTTTAGTTGTGTCTTTTGTCACTTTTAAGTTGCATTTTTGTCTCTTAGTTGTGTTTTTGATACTTTTAGGCTAATTTTGTCATTTTTAGTCATGTCTTTCGTCACTTTTAAGGTGCATTTTTGTCTTTTTTAGTTGCATTTTTGATACTTTTAGGCTCATTTTGTCACTTTTAGTCGTGTTTTTGTCACTTTTAGTTGTGTCTTTCATCACTTTTAAGTTGCATTTTGTCTCTTAGTTGTGTTTTTGATACTTTTAGGCTCATTTTGTCACTTTTAGTCGTGTCTTTCGTCACTTTTAAGGTGCATTTTTGTCTCTTAGTTGCGTTTTTTGATACTTTTAGGCTAATTTTTGTCACTTTTAGTCGTGTCTTTTGTCACTTTTAAGCTGCATTTTTATGTCTTTTAGTTGCGTTTTTGATACTTTTAGGCTCATTTTTGTCACTTTTTGAAGCGTTGTTGTCACTTTTAATGCCATTTTTGTCATAGTCGTGTTTTTAAAATTCTTTTAGACTAGATTTTGTCGCTTTTACTAGTGTCTTTATCAATTTGAATGACATTTTTTGTCACTTATAGTCATGTTTTTTATGCTTTTAAGCTTGTTTTTGTCACTTTTAGTAGCGCCTTCGTCACTTTTAATCATAAGTCATTTTTGACACTTGGAGTCACATTTGTGTTGCTGTTTGTTGTTTTTTTTATCACTTTTAATGGCATTTTGTTACTTATTGTGTCTTTTCACTTAGTCACGCTTTGTTTCTTTTAGTTGCTTTTTATCACTTTTAGTCTTTTTTCATGTCTTTAGTCGCCTTTTCCGATATAGTTGCGTTTTTTTAATGCTTTTAGACTCATTTTTGGCGCTTTTAGTTACGTTTTAGTTGAGTTTTTTGACGCTTTTAGTCACATTAAGCAGGATATTTTGTGGTTGGAGGAAATTATTGCACTTCTTCTGCATCCTTTGCAATTTGCTAATTACGTCCGTTCAAACTTAATCTTTGGTGATTTATTGTGCAAGATATTCTGGTGTCTGATCCAAAATGGGGACGTGGTTTGGTTTCCCGAGCTGTTGTTTTACTTAACATTTATAACCTTTTATCTTTCGGGTTTATTTTCCCTAAAACGCATTCCTCCCAATTTAAACTGAAGCTGTTTCTGCTTTTTCTGACACTTTTAGTCGTGTTTGTGTCACTTTTAGTTGCGTTTTTCAGGGTAACGGTTATAACCATTGGTGTAATTGTTGCTTTATCATTTATTCCCTATTATTATAAAGCATAAGCAAACCAAACATGGATTACGTTGGACTAAATCAGGGCTAAACTAGATCTAAATTTGAATTAAACCGTGACTAATCCAGGACTGAACTATTTGGTCAAAACCAGGACTAAACTAGGAGTAAACCCACACTAAACTGGGTCAAATTTAGACTAAACGTGGTCTAAACTTGGACTAAACCACACTTAATCCAGGATTTAACTGTTTGGTCAAAACCAGGACTAAAGTAGAAATAAACCCACACTAAACAAAGACTAAACTGGGTCAAATTTTGACTAATTGTAGTCTATATTTGGATTAAACCACAATTTATCCTGGATTTAACTATGTGGTCAAAACCTAGACAAAACCAGGACTAAACTAGGAGTAAACCCACACTAAACAAATACTAAACTGGGTCAAATTTGGACTAATTCTAGTCTAAATTTGGACTTAACCACAATTAATCCAGGATTTTACAATTTGGTCAAAACCCAGACAAACCAAGGACTAAACTATGACTAACCCCACAATAAACAAAGTCTAAACTGGGTAAAAATTTGAACTAAACCTAGATTTAAACCAAGAAGACTAAACTGTAAGGACTTAATCAAAACCTAAACTAAACTTGGATTTAACCAGGACTAAAAGAGGAACTAAAGCAGGAATAAAGAAATAAGTCAAAACCCAGTCTGAACCAGGACTAAACTTGGTCAAACTGGGACTAAATCATGTTGAAACAGGACTAAACTACATGGAAAAAACCTGGACGAAAGTACTTCTCAAAACAAAAACTAAACCCGAACTGAATGTGCAGTAAAACAGGACTAAATCAGGACTAAACCAGGTCTAAACTTGAATTAAACCATAATTAATCCAGGATTTAACAATGTGGTCAAAACTCAGACAAAAGCAGGACTAAAGTAGGAGTAAACCCACACTAAACAAACCCACACATCATCATTCGGCTCAAAATTGATTATTTCACAAAGTTACTTCTATATTGTCAAAATTATTCGCGCAAAATGATAAAAAAGTATTGACCGAATATATTTTATTAGTAATGTTTTAGAAAAGTGCAGTTGCTCCAGGTTTTGAGGCAAAAATGTGATTCATTATCACATGTACCATTATTCATTCATTCAGTTTATTTGTGTACAATTCACAAGGCAATTCAAAGTGCTTTACACAGAATAAAACAGAATAAAATCACAATCATTATAAAAAATATAAAAATTAAAAGAGAAGAGTGCAGATAAACGTGACTTATATTTACGATTAATTGCACAGGCCTCTTGAACTGGTACAAATAGCCTACGTTAATAAACATTCCTGTAAATATGTCAATTATAGTTTTATCATGTCGCTGTTTGCGGAGAAAAGGTGTTGAAATTTGTTGAGGAGACAAAGGTTATGCATAATTTACACAAAATAAACTACTTTTTTGACCCTTTAAACTAGGTCTGTTGAGCTGGTCCCCGTGACAATCTGCTGTTTTTGTGAAATCGTCGTATCATGATTGACTGTTTGTGTCTTTAATGCAGCTGTCTGTTCAAACACACTTTTTCTCCTGTTGTTTAGCCTCTGAAGCCTCTGAGCAGATGACTTTATTTACCTCTTAAAGGCCAGAGCTGCACAATTAAACCAAATCCACACAAAAACACAATTTAAATGGATGCAATTAGCAAATCAGAAAGGCTGCAATGTTTGAAGTGCAATAATTTCTTCCACAAACAACAAAATGTCTTGCTTTGATTTGAATAAAAACTGCTCACACTGTAGTTTGGATTTGTACAAACATGTTCTGAAACAAGAGACAAAAGCGATAAAAATGTGTTGAAAAGTGACAAAAATACGACTAAAAAAGACAAAATCGTGACTAAAAGTGACAAAGATGCATTTAAATATGACAATTACAAATGAACATGAAAAAATTGTGACTAAACGTGACAAAAAAGTGACAGAAAGCAACAAAAACACAACTAAAAGTGACAAAAACATGACTGAAAGTGACTAAAACGTGACTAAAACATGACAGAAAATGACTAAAACATGCCTGAAAGTAGGTCTGGCTGATACGGTGATAAAAATGTAATGTTGAGCTGGTCCCTGTGACAATCTGCTGTTTTTGTGAAATCGTCGTATCATGATTGACTGTTTGTGTCTTTAATGCAGCTGTCTGTTCAAACACACTTTTTCTCCTGTTGTTTAGCCTCTGAAGCCTCTGAGCAGATGACTTCATTTACCTCTTAAAGACCAGAGCTGCACAATTAAACTAAATCCAATTTCAATGGATGCAATTAACAAATCGTGAAGACTACAATACAATACAAAGTGCAATAATTTCTTCAAAAAAACCAAACAAAATGTCTTGCACTGAATAAAAACTGCTAACAGTGTAGTTTGGATTTGTTCAAACTTGACAAAAGAGACAAAAGCGCGACCAAAAGCGAATAAAAATGTGTTCAAAAGCGACAAAAAACACACCTACAAACAACAAACATGACTCAATGCACCATAATGCGACTAATAGTGATAAAAATGTGACTAAAAATGTGTTTAAAATGTGAATTTGAACTGAATCGGAAATTGAATTTGAATAGAATCTGATCATTTTTTTGCCGTATCGCCCAGCCCTACTTTAAACATTGATTCAACAAAATAAAGGTGTGGTTCACGTGTACTTTTCTTTGTCAAATAAAAAAATCTGTGACATTAGAGGAGTTTTGGTGCAGTGTACAGGAGGTTTCTTGGTCATTTCCCAGTGTTACGATTAATTGCACAGCCCTCTTGAACTGGTACAAATAGCCTACGTTAATAAACATTCCTGTAAATATGTCTTTATTCGCTATAAAACTAAAAAAAGGAGTAAAATGCCAGCAATAAACCCCACATTTTACATTCAGACTCTGAGTTTAAGAGTTAAGTTAGGAAGCCAGATAAACATAAAAACACATGCCTGCATTCTACAAGAGCACAGACACAGCACAGACACAGACTCGTGCACAAAAAATGCGTCAACACCATGAGACGAGCACAAGACTAAAACACTGCAGCTCCAGGGGCGGAACAAGGAAACCAGGGGCCCCGGCACAATAAGGACAGGCCCCTCCAAGTGTGATTTTCTATAACTTTTCTGTCGTGTCTCTGGAATTGTTCTTGTTCACATGTGGTGACATACATTTGGAAAACTCAAATGTGCAACAGCTACAGCTTTGAATGGGGTTTGGGGGTCCTTCCCTAGAAAAATATTTAAGAAATCTATTAAGAGGACCATATTTCCCGTTTGTTGGTGCATTTTAACACATGTTCAGCTGATGTAAATACATGATATTCATTTGTAATTTTATAATGTTATGTTTTATTTACTATTTAGCAGACTCTCTCGCTCTTTCTCTCTCTCTATCTCTCTCTCTTTCTCACTTTTTTCTCTTTCTCTCTCTCTCTCTTTCTCTCTCTCTCTCTCCCCCTCTCTCTCTCTCGCTCTTTCTCTCCCTGTCTCCCTCTCTCTTTCTCTCTCTCCCCCCTCTCTCTCCCTGTCTCTCTCTCTCTTTCTCTCTCCTCTCTTTCTCTCTCTCTATTCTCTCTCTCTCTCTCTCTCTCTCCCTCTCTCTCTCCCTCTCTCTCTCCCTCTCTCTTCCTCCCCCCTCTCTCCCTCTCCCTCTCTCTCTCTCTCTTCCCCGTTCCCCCTCTCTCTCTCCCCCCTCTCTCTCTTTCTCTCTCTCTCTCTTCCCCCCTCTCTCTCTCTCCTCTCTCTCCCCCCTCTCTCTCTCTCCCTCTCTCTCTCTCTCTCTCTCTCTCTCTCTCTCTCTCTCTCTCTTTCTCTCTCTCTCTCTTTCTCCCTCCCTCTCTCTCTCTCTCTCTCCCTCTCTCTCTCTCTCTCTCCCTCTCTCTCCCACTCTCTCCCTCCCTCTCTCTCTCTCCCTCTCTCTCTCTTTCTCTCTCTCTCCCTCCCCCCACCCTCTCTCTCCCCCCTCTCTCTCTCTCTCTCTCTCTCTCTCTCTCTCTCTCTTTCTCTCTCTCTCTCTCTCTCTCTCTCTCTCTCTCCCTGCCTCTCTCTCTCCCTCTCTCTCTCCCTCTCTTCTCCCCCCTCTCTCTCTCCCTCTCTCTCTCTCTCTCTCTCCCTCCCATCTCTCTCTCTCTCTCTCTCTCTCTCCCTCTCTCTCTCTCTCTCCCTCTCTCTCTCTCTCTCCCTCTTTCTCTCCCTCTCTCTTCCTCTCTCTCTCCCTCTCTCTTCCTCTCTCTCTCCCTTTTTCTCTCTCTCTTCCTCCCTCTCTCTCTCTCTCTCCCTCTCTCTCTCTCTCCCTCGCCCCCCCTCTCTCTCTTTCTCTCTCTCCCCCCCCCCCCTCTCTCTCTCTCCTCTGTGTATAAAACGTGCAGTCTGACCCAAAAGCATTGTTGTCTGTGGTTTAATATCCACTGAACCCGTGTCTCTCTCTCAGCCTCGTCTGTCCGGCCCAGAATGGAGGAGCGTTTCGACTGCTCGAGCTGCTCCGAGTCTCTGTTTGGGAGGAAGTACATCGACGTGGAGCGCCGGCCCCACTGTGTGCCGTGCTACGACCGACTGTTCGCGCACACCTGCCACGAGTGCCGCCAGACCATCGCGCACAACACCAAGGTACAACATAAAACACACCCGCCGCCGCATTAAAGGGAACGTATTGAGCTTTTAATCGTGTTGTAATAATGTTCCGTCGTCAAAAACACACCTGGAGTTGGGTTTAGCTTCATTCACGCTGTTTTGAGGAATGCTGGTTAGAAAATCCTTGGTTAAAAAAGGCACTGTTTTTTTCAAACAAACACTTTTTTTTTCCAAACAAATAACCTAAAATTAAATTAAATTAACAAAAAACGTAATAAAATAAAATAAAAATAATACAGCACAAAAGAGTAAATAAATAAATGTATTAACGGAAACACTATCTTAAAAGTCAAAATGCAGTACATGTGTAAAACCTCCAGGTCAAAGTGATTCATTTTTGTGCCATTGTTGCCAGCAGAGGGCGCATTGACCAGGGTGAGCTGTGAAGTCTGACCCAGGACTAAACTTGGTCAAATTGGGACTAAATCAGGTTGAAACAGGACTAAACTACACGGAAAAAACCTGGACTAAAGTACGTCTCAAAACAAAACCTAAACCCGAATGTGCAGTAAAACAGGACTAAATCAGGACTAAACCAGGTCTAAGCTTGGATCAAACCATAACAAATTTAACAACAAGGTCAAAACCAGGACAAAACGAGCAGAACTAAAGCAGGATTAAACAAATAAATCAAAACCCAGACTAAACCAGGACTAAACCCACTCTAAACCAAATCTAAACTGGGTCAAAATTGGGATTAAACTAAGATTTAATCAGGACAAAACTGAGTTCTACGACCGACTGTTCGCGCACACCTGCCACGAGTGCCGCCAGACCATCGCGCACAACACCAAGGTACAACACACCCGCCGCCGCATTAAAGGGAACGTATCGTGACTTTTTTGAGCTTTTAATCGTGTTCTAACAATGTTCCGTCGTCAAAAACACACCTGGAGTTGCGCTTAGCTTCATTCACGCTGTTTTGAGGAATGCTGGTTAGAAAATCCTTGGTTAGAAAAGGCACTCAAGAGCATGTTTAAAGTGCGTGTGACAGGTTTTTATGATTTTCTAATTTTGTGTGTTAATACCTCTTGTAAATATAAATTATAGTTTTACACCAATCAGGAGCTGTTTGTGGAGAAAAGGTGTTGGAATTTGTTGAAAATTACAGGAAGTAAACAAACTGATGACATCACACTGGGGAGACAAAGGTCGTGCATAATTTACACAAAATAAACTACCTTTAGATAGATAGTTAGATAGATGCACAATATTTAGCTTTTATTTAACAAGCTTAGAAGAAGGGCGACCTGGGGAAAAGTGAAAAAGATAAGCACACAATCAAAAAACATTGACACAATTAAGAGACATTTAAGAAACTAAAAACAGAATTTACGTTTACAACAGTGACCAAATTGTTTTTTATTTTTCATCCCACTAAGAATTCAACCCCAGAAGTGCAGAAATTTACTTGCAACTAAACAACATATTTTTTTTTAATTACTGTTTTCATTAGTTTTCACCCAGAACACATAAAAAATAAATGAAAACGCAAACAAATAACCTAAAATTAAATTAAATTAAAACATAATAAAAAAAAAAAAAAATAGGGGTGCACGGTGGCAGAGCGGTTAGAGCTTCTGCCTCTCAATAAGGAGATCGTGGGTTCGAATCCCGCACCACCCCAACATCGTGGTTTCGAATTCTGAACCATCCTAACATCACACGATCTCTCTGGGTGGAGTCTGCATGTTCTCCCCGTGTTACCGTGGGTTCTCTCCGGGTTCTCTGGCTCCTCCCACCGTCCAAAGACATGACTGTGTAGGTTAATTGAGAACTCTAAATTGTCCCTAGTGAATGAATGTGAGAGTGAATGGTTGTCTGTCAATGTCCTTGTCTTCTGTGTCAGCCCTGCAACGAGTTGGCCACTGTCCAGGGTGTACCCCGCCTAAGGCCCAAAGTCACTGGGATAGGCTCCAGTCACCCGCGACCCCTAACGGGAATAAGCGGTGGAAAATGAATGAATGAATGAACATAATAAAATAAAATAAAAATAATACAGCACCAAAAAGTAAATAAATAAATGTATTAAAAGAAACACTATATTCAAATTCAAAATACAGTACATGTGTAAAACCACCAGGTCAAAGTAATTCATTTCTGTGTCATTGTTGCCAGCAGAGGGCGCATTGACCAGGATGAGCTGTGAAGCAAATGAATGTAGTTTTTAAGACAAGATGCTTTGTATTTTAAGGAAATGTTACCTTAAAAACACAGAAGAGTTCCACGTCATGACATCAGCGCGTGGAAAAAAAATGAACAGAGAGAAACCGAATAGGCAAGAAATCAATAATGAATGAAACAACTCACAAATTCAGGTAACTTTGATGAAGGAACGACAATAAAACAAGGACAAAAGCGATATTTAGCATTGTTTAAACATGGATCGCCAACTAATCTAAACCAAGATTTAGACTAAACTGTAAGGACAAAACTTGGGCTGAAGCAGAGATACATTACTTGATCAAAACCTAAACTAAACTTAGACTGAACCAGTTCTAAATCAGGACTGAACCGGGGCTAAAAGAGGAACTAAAGGAGCAGGAATAAACGAATAAGTCAAAACCTAGACTAAACCAGGACTAAACTAGGACTAAATCCACTTTAAACCAAGTCTAAACTGGGTAAAAACTGGGATTAAACTAAGATTTAATCAGATTTAATCAGGACAACAATAAAACAAGGACAAAAAGTGATATTTAGCATTATTTAATCATGGAGTTCCTCAAGGGTGAGTCCTTTGACCATCATTGTTTTGTTTCTTTTATTCTGGTTCTTCTGTTTGAAATAATAATAATAAATCTATCTGGGCACAAACTATGAACAGTAAAAGGTTGGTGAAAATCCATGCTTCTGTTTTGTCATATTTCCTGCTGCAGCGCCCCCTCTGGTTTCCCCCGGTAACACACACAAACACATACATTTACAGTGAGTGATGCTTGTCTTGGCCTGTCTCCGCTTCCTCTGCAATTTTTAACCTCAAAAATACAGTGTGCGCCTCGGCTCTGGGACCATTTATCACAACACACTGAAACTCACTGGAAACTATGCAGCGGTGTGGCCTTAAAGGAGACATGTCCCGCTCAATAAAACTGAGCTTTTAACCATGATTTAATGTTGTTTCTTTATGAAAACCCTACGTGAACTACACATGTTTGAGTAATTGTGTACATATTCAGTCTGTCGCTTTCTAAACAGCTCAAAATGCTCTGTTCCACCTGCTGATGTCATAATGTACTGTTCGTTAATTGCAAGTTGAGGTGAGTTAGTTCATACACCTTCATTTTATGGGTCAAATTCCCTATGAATGATAACCAAACATGGATTACGTTGGACTAAATCAGGGCTAAACTAGATCTAAACTTGAATTAAACCGTGACTAATCCAGGACTGAACTATTTGGTCAAAACCAGGACTAAACTGGGTCAAATTTAGACTAAACCACACTTAATCCAGGATTTAACTATTTGGGCAAAACCTAGACAAAACCAGGACTAAACTAGGAGTAATCCCACACTAAACTGGGTCAAATTTAGACTAAACTTGGTCTAAACTTGGACCTAAACCACACTTAATCCAGGATTTTACTATTTGGTCAAAACCCAGACAAAACCAGGACTAAAGTAGAAATAAACCCACACTAAACAAATACTAAACTGGGTCAAATTTGGACTAATTCTAGTCTATATTTGGATTAAACCACAATTAATCCAGGATTTAACTATGTGGTCAAAACCTAGACAAAACTAGGACTAAACCCACACTAAACAAAGTGTAAACTGGGTAAAAATTTGAACTAAACCTAGATTTAGACCAAGAAGACTAAACTGTAAGGACTTGGGCTGAAGCAGAGATAAAGTACTTAATCAAAACCCAAACTAAACTTGGACTTAACCAGGACTAAAAGAGGAACTAAAGCAGGAATTAACAAATAAGTCAAAACCTAGTCTGAACCAGGACTTGGTCAAATTGGGACTAAATCATGTTGAAACAGGACTAAACTACATGGAAAAAACCTGGACGAAAGTACTTCTCAAAACAAAAACTAAACCCGAACTGAATGTGCAGTAAAACAGGACTAAATCAGGACTAAACCAGGTCTAAGCTTGGATCAAACCATAAAAAATTTAACGACTAGGTCAAAACCAGGACAAAACCAGGACAAAACGAGCAGAACTAAACCAGGATTAAACAAATAAATCAAAACCCAGACTAAACCAGGACTAAACCCACTCTAAACCAAATCTAAACTGGGTAAAAATTGGGATTAAACTAAGATTTAATCAGGATAAAACTGCAAGACCAAAACCTGGGTCTTTGATCTTCGATTACTTGATCAAACCCCAAACTAAACCAAGAATAAACTGGGTCAAAATTTGGATTAAACTACGTCAAAACTTGGACTAAATGAAAACCAAGCCGGGACTTAACTGTTGGGTCAAAAGCCAGACAAAACTAGGACTGAACTGGGTGAAAATTGGAACTAAACCTGAAAGACTAAACTACATGAACAAACACAAACTAAACTGGTCCAACTAGGTCAAAACCCAAACTTGACTTGAACTTGACCAGTACTAAAGCTGGTCTAAACTAGATCCGAACTTGGACTAAACAATAACTAATCCAGGATCCAACAATTTAGTCAAAAGCTCAAAAGTCCAGAGAAAACAGGACTAAAAGCAGAACTAAAGCAGGTCTAACAAAGAAGTTATGACCCAGACTAAACATTGGGACCAAACCAGGACTCAAACAGTGCCAAACTTAAAGGACTGAACCCAGACTAAACCAGGACTAAACAGAACTAAAGCAGGACTAAACAAGTATGTCATAACCCAAACTAAACTTGGACTGACTGAGCACTAAATCAGAACTTAACAGGACTAAAAACTTGGTAAAAACCTGGACTAAAACCTGGATAAATCAGCACTAAACATATTTAACTCCTCAGACCTGACCTTATTTTTTATGATAATAGTTCTAGTGTCATTGTGTTGCCTTTATATTTAACTTATTTCACTTTCTGTTTGTTTAAAGGGTCATAACAGAAACATATATTATTTTTATGATCCAATATTTAAAGATATAAATGCCAGTTCTCTGTGTCAAAGTGTTTTATGGTGCAGTAAACCTGTCGTGTGTGTTTAAAACTGCTTTATGAGCCCTGTCTACGCTGCAGGCTCATGGTTTATATACTCCTGCTTTAGACCTGGTTCGGTCCACGTTTTATCCACGTTTAGTCCTGCAAAAGTCTTGGTTTAGTCCTTGTTTAGCCCTAGTCTTATGTCTGTTTTCCTGCGTTTGTTCAGGTCCAGTTCTGAATTAGCCCCGGTTTGTTTAGTCCCAGTTTGTCCTAGTTTACTTTAAGGGGAAAGGCTTTTCAAAGTCCGAATTTAGTCCTGGTATACTCCCAGTTTACACCTGTTTACAGATGTTTTTAGACAGTTTAACTTTGGTTTTCGTCTTGTTTTTCCCTTGCTTTAGTCCTAGTTCTTCTTTAGTCTTAGTTTATCCCTGGTTTAGTCCTTCTTTAGTCTTAGTTTATCTCTGGTTTAGTCCTTCTTTAGTCTTAGTTTATCCCTGGTTTAGTCATTCTTTAGTCTTAGTTTATCTCTGGTTTAGTCCTTCTTTAGTCTTAGTTTATCCCTGGTTTAGTCCTTCTTTAGTCTTAGTTTATCCCTGGTTTAGTCCTTCTTTAGTCCTCGTTTATCCCTGGTTTAGTCCTTCTTTAGTCCTAGTTTATCCTAGTCCTTCTTTAGTCCTAGTTTATCCCTGGTTTAGTCCTTCTTTAGTCTTAGTTTATCCCTGGTTTAGTCCTTCTTTAGTCTTAGTTTATCCCTGGTTTAGTCCTTCTTTAGTTGTAGTTTATCCCCAGTTTAGTTCTTTCTTTAGTCCTAGTTTATCCCTGGTTTAGTCCTTCTTTAGTCCTAGTTTATCCCTGGTTTAGTCCTTCTTTAGTCTTAGTTTATCCCTGGTTTAGTCCTTCTTTAGTCCTAGTTTATCCCTGGTTTAGTCCTTCTTTAGTCTTAGTTTATCCCTGGTTTAGTCCTTCTTTAGTCTTAGTTTATCCCTGGTTTAGTCCTTCTTTAGTCTTAGTTTATCCCTGGTTTAGTCCTTCTTTAGTCCTAGTTTATCCCTGGTTTAGTCCTTCTTTAGTCCTGGTTCTGTCCTTGGATTAGTTTTGGTCTTGTTTATACTCGGTTGTTATCTCTGTCCTTTTTCCCTGCTTTAGTCCTAGTCCGAGTTTAGTCTTTCTTGGACTTGTTTCACTCCTGCATTCTCTGGTCCTGCTTTAGTCCTGGTTGTTATCTTTGTTTAACTCTGGTTTTCTCCTATTTTTAGTCCTGGTTTTGTTCTGGTTTAGTCCTAGTTTAGTCCTAGTTTAGTCCTGGTTTAGTCCTGGTTTGGTCCTGGTTTAGTCCTGGTTTAGTCTTTGTTTAGTCCTGATTTAGACCTGATTTAGTCTTTGTCCTGGTCTCGTCCTGCTTTAGTCCTGGTTTAGTCCTGGTTTAGTCCTAGTTTAGTCTTAGTTCAGTCCTGGTTTTGTCCTGGTTTAGTCCAGCTTTATTCCTAGTTTAGTCCTGGTTTAATCCTGCTTTAGTCCTGGTTTAGTCCTGTTTTAATCCCGCTTTAGTCCTGGTTTAGTCCTGTTTTAATCCTGGTTTAGTCCTAGTTTAGTCCTGGTTTAGTCCTGTTTTAATCCTGCTTTAGTCCTGGTTTAGTCCTGTTTTAATCCTGCTTTAGTCCTGGTTTAGTCCTGTTTTAATCCTGCTTTAGTCCTGGTTTAGTCCTGTTTTAATCCTGCTCTAGTCCTGGTTTAGTCCTGGTTTAGTTTTAGTTTAGTCCTAGTTTAGTCCTGGTCTTGTCCTGCTTTAATCCTGGTTTAGTCCTGGTTTAGTCCTGTTTTAATCCTGCTTTAGTCTTGGTTTAGTCCTATTTTAATCCTGCTTTAGTCCTGGTTTACTCCTGTTTTAATCCTGCTCTAGTCCTGGTTTAGTCCTGCTTCAGTCTTAGATCAGTCCTGGTCTCGTCCTGCTTTAGTCCTTGTCTAGTCCTTGTTTAGTCCTGGTTTAGTCCTGGTTTAGTCCTGGTTTAGTCCTGGTTTAGTCCCGGTTTAGTCCCGGTTTAGTCCCGGTTTAGTACTGGTTTATCCGTGTGTCTCTTTCAGGAGCTGTTCTACGGTTTAGTCCTGGTTTAATCCTGGTTTAGTCC
Source organism: Rhinogobius similis (assembly GCA_019453435.1). Taxonomy (NCBI): domain Eukaryota; kingdom Metazoa; phylum Chordata; class Actinopteri; order Gobiiformes; family Gobiidae; genus Rhinogobius; species Rhinogobius similis. The sequence continues at coordinate 3,681,979 of CM033635.1, read as the reverse complement.
TTGTCTAGTCCTTGTCTAGTCCTTGTTTAGTCCTGGTTTAGTCCTGGTTTAGTCCTGGTTTAGTCCCGGTTTAATCCTGGTTTAGTCCTCTTCTAGCCCGGTTTAGTCCTGGTTTATCCGTGTGTCTCTTTCAGGAGCTGTTCTATGGTTTAGTCCTGGTTTAGTCCTGGTTTAGTCCTTGTTTAGTCCTGGTTTAGTCCTTGTCTAGCCCGGTTTAGTCCTGGTTTAGTCCTTGTCTAGCCTGGTTTAGTCCTGTTTATCTGTGTGTCTCTTTCAGGAGCTGTTCTATGGTTTAGTCCTGGTTTAGTCCTGGTTTAGTCCCGGTTTAGTCCTGGTTTATCCGTGTGTCTCTTTCAGGAGCTTTTCTATGGTTTAGTCCTGGTTTAGTCCTGGTTTAGCCCCGGTTTAGTCCTGGTTTATCCGTGTGTCTCTTTCAGGAGCTGTTCTACGGTTTAGTCCTGGTTTAGTCCTGGTTTAGTCCTGGTTTAGTCCTTGTCTAGCCTGGTTTAGTCCTGGTTTAATCCTGTTTATCCGTGCGTCTCTTTCAGGAGCTGTTCTATGGTTTAGTCCCGGTTTAGTCCTGGTTTAGTCCTGGTTTAGTCCTCTTCTAGCCTGGTTTAGTCCTGGTTTAGTCCCGGTTTAGTCCTGGTTTATCCGTGTGTCTCTTTCAGGAGCTGTTCTATGGTTTAGTCCCAGTTTAGTCCTGGTTTAGTCCTGGTTTAGTCCTCTTCTAGTCTGGTTTAGTCCTGGTTTAGTCCCGGTTTAGTCCTGGTTTATCCGTGTGTCTCTTTCAGGAGCTGTTCTATGGTTTAGTCCTGGTTTAGTCCTGGTTTAGTCCTGGTTTAGTCCTGGTTTAGTCCTCTTCTAGCCTGGTTTAGTCCTGTTTATCCGTGCGTCTCTTTCAGGAGCTGTTCTATGGTTTAGTCCTGGTTTAGTCCTGGTTTAGTCCTGGTTTAGTCCCGGTTTAGCCCTGGTTTAGTCCTGTTTATCCGTGTGTCTCTTTCAGGAGCTGTTCTACGGTTTAGTCCTGGTTTAGTCCTGGTTTAGTCCTGTGTAGTCCTGGTTTAGTCCTGGTTTAGTCCTGGTTTAGTCCCGGTTTAGTCCTCTTCTTGCCTGGTTTAGTCCTGGTTTATCCGTGTGTCTCTTTCAGGAGCTGTTCTACGGTTTAGTGCTGGTTTAGTCCTTGTCTAGCCCGGTTTAGTCCTGGTTTAGTTCTGGTTTAGTCCTGGTTTATCCGTGTGTCTCTTTCAGGAGCTGTTCTACGGTTTAGTCCTGGTTTAGTCCTGGTTTAGTCCTGGTCTAGTCCTGGTTTAGTCCTGGTTTAGTCCTGGTTTAGTCCTTGTCTAGCCTGGTTTAGTCCTGGTTTATCCGTGCGTCTCTTTCAGGAGCTGTTCTACGGTTTAGTCCTGGTTTAGTCCTGGTTTAGTTCTGGTTTAGTCCTGGTTTATCTGTGTGTCTCTTTCAGGAGCTGTTCTACGGTTTAGTCCTGGTTTAGTCCTGGTTTAGTCCTGGTCTAGTCCTGGTTTAGTCCTGGTTTAGTCCTGGTTTAGTCCTTGTCTAGCCTGGTTTAGTCCTGGTTTATCCGTGTGTCTCTTTCAGGAGCTGTTCTACGGTTTAGTGCTGGTTTAGTCCTTGTCTAGCCCGGTTTAGTCCTGGTTTAGTCCTGGTTTAGTCCTGGTTTAGTCCTGCTTTAGTCCTGGTTTAGTCCTGGTTTAGTCCTGGTTTAGTCCTGGTTTAGTCCCGGTTTAGTCCCGGTTTAGTCCTGTTTATCCGTGCATCTCTTTCAGGAGCTGTTCTACGGTCTAGCCCGGTTTAGTCCTTGTCTAGCCTGGTTTAGTCCTGTTTATCCGTGTGTCTCTTTCAGGAGCTGTTCTATGGTTTAGTCCTGGTTTAGTCCTGGTTTAGTCCTGGTTTAGTCCTGGTTTAGTCCTGGTTTAGTCCTGGTTTAGTCCTGGTTTAGTCCCGGTTTAGTCCTGGTTTATCCTTGTGTCTTTTCAGGAGCTGTTCTACGAGGACAGACACTTCCACGAGGACTGTTTCCGCTGCTCTCACTGCGGCCGCTCTTTGGCCCAGGAGCCCTTCTCCAGTCTGGGCCAGAGCCTGGTCTGCAGCGACTGCTTCTCCAGCGAGTTCTCCTCCAAATGCGTGGCCTGCGACAAGAACGTCAAGCCGGGTGAGTCCGGGGTGGAGGGTTAGATTCTAGGTTTGAAGGTCATCGTCGCTTTGTCTCGTCAGCGTTCACAAAACCAGAGCCAAACCTGGACCAAACCTGGACCAAACCTGGACCAAACATCAAAATCATGAATAAGAACTATATCTGGGTCAGAACGTTTCTCAGTGAATCGTTCAGAACCTTTTGCAGCTTTAGTCCAGTTTAGTCCTGTTCTAGTCCTGTTCTAGTCCTGTTCTAGTCCTGGTTTAGTCCTGCTTCAGTCTTAATTTAGTTCTGGTCTAGTCCTGGTCTAGTCCTGGTTTAGTCTTAGTTTAGTCCTGGTCTAGTCCTGGTTTAGTCCTGCTTCAGTCTTAGTTTAGTTCTGGTCTAGTCCTGGTCTAGTCCTGGTCTAGTCCTGGTGTAGTCCTGGTCTAGTCCTGGTTTAGTCTTAGTTTAGTCCTGGTCTAGTCCTGGTTTAGTCTTAGTTTAGTCCTGGTCTAGTCCTGGTCTAGTCCTGGTTTAGTCTTAGTTTAGTCCTGGTCTAGTCCTGGTTTAGTCCTGCTTCAGTCTTAGTTTAGTTCTGGTCTAGTCCTGGTCTAGTCCTGGTTTAGTCTTAGTTTAGTCCTGGTCTAGTCCTGGTTTAGTCCTGCTTCAGTCTTAGTTTAGTTCTGGTCTAGCCCTGTTCTAGTCCTGGTTTAGTCCTGCTTCAGTCTTTGTTTAGGCCTGGTCTCATCCTACTTTAGTCCTGATTTAGTCTTAATTTAGTCCTGGTTTAGTCTTAATTTAGTCCTGGTTTAGTCCTGCTTGTGTGTTTTTGATGACGGAACATTGTTAGAACAGGATTAAAAACTCAAAAAAGTCACTGTAGTAGAATAGGACAAAACTAGGACCAAACTAAGAGTAAACTAGGACTGGACTAGGCTTAAACTATGACAGAACTAGAACAGAACTAGAACTAAACCAGGACTAAACCAGAACTACATCAAGACTAAACCAGGACTAAACCAGAACTACACCAAGACTAAACCAGGACTAAACCAGAACTACACCAAGACTAAACCAGGACTAAACCAGGACAATGCCAGGACTAAACCAGAACTACACCAAGACTAAACCAGGACTAAACCAGAACTACACCAAGACTAAACCAGGACTAAACCAGAACTACATCAAGACTAAACCAGGACTAAACCAGAACTACACCAAGACTAAACCAGGACTAAACCAGAACTACACCAAGACTAAACCAGGACTAAACCAGAACTAAACCAGGACTAAACCAGGACTAAACCAGGACTAAACCAGAACTACACCAAGACTAAACCAGGACTAAACCAGAACTACACCAAGACTAAACTAGGACTAAACCAGGACTAAACAGGACAAAGCCAGGACTAAACCAGGACAAAGTCAGGACTAAACCAGAACTAAACCAGGACTAAACCAGGACTAAACCAGGACTACACCAAGACTAAACCAGGATTAAACCGGGATTAAACCAGGACTGAACAAAGACTAAACAATGATTAAACCAGAACTAAACCAGGACTTCACCAAGATTAAACCAGGACTGAACCAGGACTAAACCAGAACTACACCAAGACTAAACCAGGATTAAACCAGGATTAAACCGGGATTAAACCAGGACTAAACCAGGACTAAACCAGGACTAAACCAGGACTAAACCAGGACTACACCAGGACTAAACCAGGACTAAACAGGAGCTGTAATCCCGGCTCAGATGTGCCTAAATATATCTTTGTTGGTGACGTCGCTGCTGTCGGTGTTCGGTGTCTGTGAATTACAGGCCGCGGCGCTCAGACGATAATAAATGGGTTTGACGTTGTTTTTGTCAAGTTTCTGCCTCAGGAATGTTTAAGCTGCAGTTCAGAAAAAATACTTCTGCCTTTGGGCTCAAGAGACGCGGCGGTAAAATGAGACGAGATCAACAGATCCACGAGTCCGACCGGAATCTCAGCTTCGTGCAATAAAATATGTCGGAAACTAGATCTGATAATTACACAGACGTGAGACGGCGATGATTAATCAACCAAACCTGACGAGTCGACTGTAAAAAATCTGGATTATAAACCAGGACTAAAGCAAGACTAAAACAGGTCTTAAGTCTGTACCAAGGAGACTAAACCAGTTTTAAACCAGGACCAAACAAGGACTAAACCAGGATTTAAACAGGACTAAACCAAGGCACTAAACTAAACTAAATTAGACTGAACTAGACAGGACTAGGACTGGATTTGGACTGGATTTGGATTGGATTAGGACTAAACTAGAACTAAATTTGGACTGGACTAGGATTGAACGAGAACTAAATTTGGCTTGAACTAGGACTAGGACTAAACTAGACTAAATTTGGCTTGAACTAGGACTAGGACTAAACTAGACTAAATTTGGCTTGAACTAGGACTAGGACTAAACTAGACTAAATTTGGACTGGATTAGGACTAAACTAGACTAAATTTGGACTGGATTAGGACTAAACTAGAACTAAATTTGGACTGGACTAGGACTAAACTAGACGAAATTTGGACTGGATTTGGACTAAACTAGAACTAAATTTGGAGTGGATTAGGACTAAACTAGAACTAAATTTGGCTTTAACTAGGACTAAATTTGGACTGGACTAGGACTAAACTAGAACTAAATTTGGACTGGATTAGGACTAAACTAGAACTAAATTTGGACTGGACTAGGACTAAACTAGAACTACATTTGGACTGGATTAGGACTAAACTAGAACTACATTTGGACTGGATTAGGACTAAACTAGACTAAATTTGGACTGGATTAGGACTAAACTAGACTAAATTTGGACTGGATTAGGACTAAACTAGACTAAATTTGGACTGGATTAGGACTAAACTAGAACTAAATTTGGACTGGACTAGGACTAAACTAGAACTAAATTTGGACTGGACTAGGACTAAACTAGACTAAATTTGGACTGGATTAGGACAAAACTAGAACTAAATTTGGACTGGATTAGGATTTGAACTGGACTAGGACTAAACTAGAACTACATTTGGACTGGATTAAGGTTAAACTAGAACTAAATTTGGACTGGATTAGGACTAAACTAGACTAAAATTGGACTGGATTAAGACTAAACTAGAACTAAATTTGGACTGGACTAGGACTAAACTAGACTAAATTTGGACTGGATTAGGACTAAACTAGAACTACATTTGGACTGGACTAGGACTAAAGTAGACTAAATTTGGACTGGACTAGGACTAAATTTGGACTGGACTAGGATTAAACTAGAACTAAATTTGGACTGGATTAGGATTTGGACTGGACTAGGACTAAACTAGAACTACATTTGGACTGGATTAGGATTGAACTAGAACTAAAATTGGACTGGATTAATATTAAACTAGAACTACATTTGGACTGGATTAGGATTAAACTAGAACTAAAATTGGACTGATTAAGACTAAACTAGAACTAAAATTGGACTGATTAAGACTAAACTAGAACTAAATTTGGACTGGATTAGGATTAAACTAGAACTAAATTTGGACAATAGTACACTCTATTCCTAAATATTTTCTATCCCTAATCCTGTATTTTTCTCAGCACACCCCTGACATTCTGAATACAGTAACTTTCCCTCTTCTCAGTCTATTATGGACACTGTGAGTTGTTTTTATTCTACTTCTTTCTCGTTCAGGCTCTCGTCTGCTGGAGTACGGCGGCTCCACGTGGCACGAGGACTGCTTCTGCTGTCACGGCTGTGGGAAATCCATCGGGGCCGAGGCCTTCATCCCCGACAACAACAACTACTACTGCGTCCCCTGCTACGAGACGCGCCTGGCCCCTCAGTGCTCGCTCTGCAGCAAGGTTCACTCTTCTTTTGGTTTCTTATTCGCTTTTTATTCACTTTCTTAGTGTGTCCGTGCAGTTTCTCACCAATCACTTCTCGCCAAACGCTGACTTGATTTTGTGATAAAGCGCCGTATTTCCACTGACACTAACAAAATGTTGTTATGAATTACATTTTTAGTCGCGTTGTAGTCGCTCTAAGCCATGTTTTTGTTGGGTTTTTGCCAGGTAGTCACGTTTTTGTCACTTTTAGTCACGTTTTTGTCACTTTTAGTCACGTTTTTGTCACTTTTAGTCACGTTTTTGTCACTTTTAGTCACGTTTTTGTCACTTTTAGCCACTGTTTTGTCGCTTTTAGTCACCTTTTTGTCACTTTTAGTCAGGTTTTTATCACTTTTAGTCACCTTTTTGTCTCTTTTAGTCATGTTTTATCACGTTTTGTCACTTTTTTTGTCACTTTCTTGTCGTTTTTGTTGCGTTTTTGATGCTTTTAGTTGCGTTTTTGTTGGGTTTTTGCCATGTAGTCACATTTTTGTCACTCTTAGTCACCTTTTGTCGCTTTTAGTCACGTTATTATCACTTTTAGTCACTTTTTTGTCACATTCTTATCGTTTTAGTTGCGTTTTTGTCAGTTTTAGTCGCATTTTTGTCACTTTAAATTGTATTTTTGTTGCTTTTTCTCAATGCATGACACTCGTTTTGTCAAGACCAAAAACATGATGTTTCCAGTGCATAATACATCTGACATTATCCAAAGCCAATGCATCACAGACAGAGGTGAAGAGGCTTTGGAGAGAAGAGAAATAGATGCAGGAAAAGCTGTGGACAAACCGCAAGTACTTTTCGTCTAGCTTTAGCCACGTTTCACAGCCACAAACTTGGAATTACTAAACGTATTTTTGTGGATTTTAGGATGAAAAAGTAAGTTTGGTGTTCTGTTGAGATGTGCGCCCCCTTGTGCAATTCGACAGTTTTGCCTTTATCGTGTTACGCCTCACTTTTCCTCGCGTTAAAGTATTTAAAAAGTTTCAGACGGCGTGTAAATAAACAAAAATAAACAAATGTACAACCAAAAAACATAGCATCTTAAAATGCTTGTTAAAATATCAGATTACGTTATTAATATTAAAAAGTCTAATTTTATATGATTATTAGCTTTGACAAGTATCTAATTATGCGTCCTCTTGACTTTAAAATCAACGTACAATATCATTAATTTATAAACGGAGCATGTTTCCAAAAGTGTATGTCCAGTAATGCTCTCTTGTTAAAACCATCATTTATAACAAATTCATTTAAAAAGGACAGTGTTTATGTCGAGTTTTGATCCTTTCAACCAAATTAAGCCAATTATTATTAACAAGGAATATGTTTTGACAAAGAAAAGTATTTGACGAGATTTGCTTCCTTTGATTATTGCACAACATTAGACCTATGGGCTCTGCACACGGAATTTCAATTGGTTATTTATTTTTGTTAAATGGCTAGTTTATTGTTCATTCATTCATTCATTCATTCATTCATTCATGAATGAATGAATGAATGAATGAATGAATGCTAATGCTAATTTTGAAGCACAATAAAGATGAAAATAAAACCATTTAAAGCAAAATGCTGAAGTAATCTATACATAAAAACAACCAGGTAGTCCTTATTTTATGTTATAATTGTTTGTTTCTTTATATTTTATGTTTTTTTAATGAAAGTTAGCATTAGCTGTGAGAAATGTTAGCTTAGCCACCTGCTGCAGCTTATTGTACTACTGATTATTTCCTGTCCAATTATATTGTTTTTTTTTTTGCAGAGTCACTAAAATTAATACATCCTTAAAGATCAGGCAGAAAACAGTGAGCAGCAGGATGTCAATTTAACGTCAATGCTAATGCTAATGCTAATTTTGAAGCATAATAAAGATGAAAATAAAACAAATTAAAGCAAAAAAACTGAAGTAATCTATACATAAAAACAACCAAGTAGTCCTTATTTTATGTTATAATTGTTTGTTTCTTTATATTTTATGTTTTTTTTAATGAAAGTTAGCATTAGCTGTGAGAAATGGTTAGCTTAGCCACCTGCTGCAGCTTATTGTACTACTGATTATTTCCTGTCCAATTCTATTGTTTGTTTTTTGCAGAGTCACTAAAATTAATACATCCTTAAAGATCAGGCAGAGAACAGTGAGCAGCAGGATGTCATCTACCGTCAATGCTAATGCTAATGCTAATGCTAATTTTGAAGCATAATAAAGATGAAAATAAAACTAATTAAAGTAAAAAACGGAAGTAATCTATACATAAAAACAACCAGGTAGTCCTTATTTTATGTTATAATTGTTTGTTTCTTTATATTTTATGTTTTTTAATGAAAGTTAGCATTAGCTGTGAGAAATGGTTAGCTTAGCCACCTGCTGCAGCTTATTGTACTACTGATTATTTCCTGTCCAATTCTATTGTTTGTTTTTTGCAGAGTCACTAAAATTAATACATCCTTAAAGATCAGGCAGAGAACAGTGAGCAGCAGGATGTCATCTACCGTCAATGCTAATGCTAATGCTAATTTTGATGAAATAAAGATGAAAATAAAACAAATTAAAGTAAAAAACTGAAGTAATCTATACATAAAAACAATCAGGTAGTTTTTATTTTACGTTATAATTGTTTGTTTCTTTATATTTTACATTTTTATAAAAGTTAGCATTAGCTGTGAGAAACGGTTAGCTTAGCCATCTGCTGCTTAGCACAGAGTACACCGTATTTAAAGGAAAGTGCGGAGATTTCACAGTCGGAATGAACGTAATCTGTCTCAATATTCTGCAGCACAGACAATATTTATATCTTTTCTCTAAATATTACTAGTGAGCTCAAGTCATCGAGTAAAAACTGGAAAAATGTTCAGTTTTGGCGCAAACGAAGAAGTGAAGGACACACATCTCGATAAGCTCTGGGGGATCATCAGTGTCAGTCGAAACGTGACTATGGACATCTTTTGTGACCCGTGTCGTTTCGCTGCAGGCGCTGACTAAAGGCGGGGTGACCTACAAGGACAAGGTTTGGCACCGGGAGTGTTTCTTCTGCTCCGGCTGCAGACTTCCTCTCTCCGGACAGACGTTCACTTCACAGGGAGACAAACCCTACTGCGTCAAGTGCTTCAGCAACCTGTACGCCAAGAAGTGCGCCGGCTGCAACACTCCCATCACAGGTTTGGAAAGTTATTGATCCTCTGTCCAGTGTAAATGTCTTTTTGTAGAAGCTGTAGTAGCTCTAAGGCACATTTTTGGCCCTTAGTCACTTGTAGCCATGTTTTAGTTGCTTTTTGGTTGCGTTTTGTCACGTTTTGTCACTATTAGTCCTGTTTATGTCACTTTTTGTCATGTTTTTGACACTTATTCATATTTTTGCTGCATTTTGTCACATTTTTGTCACTATTAGTCACGTTTATGTCACTTTTTGTCATGTTTTTGACACTTTTATTCACATTTTTGCCACATTTTTGTCACTACTAGTCCTGTTTATGTCACTTTTTGTCATGTTTTTGACACTTTTATTCACATTTTTGTTGCTTTTAATTGCCGTTTTGTCACTATTAGTCACGTTTATGTCACTTTTTGTCATGTTTTTGACACTTTTATTCACATTTTTGCCGCATTTTTGTCACTATTAGTCCTGTTTATGTCACTTTTTGTCATGTTTTTGACACTTTTATTCATATTTTTGCCGCATTTTGTCACATTTTGTCACTATTAGTCACGTTTATGTCACTTTTTGTCATGTTTTTGACACTTTTATTCACATTTTTGCCACATTTTTGTCACTACTAGTCCTGTTTATGTCACTTTTTGTCATGTTTTTGACACTTTTATTCATATTTTTGCCGCATTTTGTCACATTTTGTCACTATTAGTCACGTTTATGTCACTTTGTCATGTTTTTGACACTTTTATTCACATTTTGCCACATTTTTGTCACTACTAGTCCTGTTTATGTCACTTTTTGTCATGTTTTGACACTTTTATTCACATTTTTGTTGCTTTTAATTGCCGTTTTGTCACTATTAGTCACGTTTATGTCACTTTTTGTCATGTTTTTGACACTTTTATTCACATTTTTGCCGCATTTTTGTCACTATTAGTCCTGTTTATGTCACTTTTTGTCATGTTTTTGACACTTTTATTCACATTTTTGCCACATTTTTGTCACTATTAGTCCTGTTTATGTCACTTTTTGTCATGTTTTTGACACTTTTATTCACATTTTTGCCGCATTTTTGTCACTATTAGTCCTGTTTATGTCACTTTTTGTCATGTTTTTGACACTTATTCATATTTTTGCCTCATTTTGTCACATTTTGTCACTATTAGTCACGTTTATGTCACTTTTTGTCATGTTTTTGACACTTTTATTCACATTTTTGCAGCATTTTTGTCACTACTAGTCCTGTTTATGTCACTTTTTGTCATGTTTTTGACACTTTTATTCACATTTTTGTTGCTTTTAATTGACGTTTAGTCACTATTAGTCACGTTTATGTCACTTTTTGTCATGTTTTTGACACTTTTATTCACATTTTTGCCACATTTTTGTCACTATTAGTCCTGTTTATGTCACTTTTTGTCATGTTTTTGACACTTTTATTCACATTTTTGTTGCTTTTAATTGCCGTTTTGTCACTATTAGTCACGTTTATGTCAATTTTTTTCATGTTTTTTACATTTTTATACAAATTTTGCCGCATTTTGTCACATTTTGTCACTATTAGTCACGTTTATGTCACTTTTGTCATGTTTTTGACACTTTTATTCACATTTTGCCACATTTTTGTCACTACTAGTCCTGTTTATGTCACTTTTTGTCATGTTTTTTAAACTTTTTTTAATATTTTTGCCGCATTTTGTCACATTTTGTCACTATTAGTCACGTTTATGTCACTTTTTGTCATGTTTTTGACACTTTTATTCACATTTTGCCACATTTTTGTCACTACTAGTCCTGTTTATGTCACTTTTGTCATGTTTTTGACACTTTTATTCACATTTTGTTGCTTTTAATTGCCGCTTTGTCACTATTAGTCACGTTTATGTCACTTTTTGTCATGTTTTGACACTTTTATTCACATTTTGCCGCATTTTGTCACTATTAGTCCTGTTTATGTCACTTTTTGTCATGTTTTTGACACTTTTATTCACATTTTTGCCACATTTTTGTCACTATTAGTCCTGTTTATGTCACTTTTGTCATGTTTTTGACACTTTTATTCACATTTTTGCCGCATTTTTGTCACTATTAGTCCTGTTTATGTCACTTTTTGTCATGTTTTTGACACTTTTATTCATATTTTTGCCGCATTTTGTCACATTTTGTCACTATTAGTCACGTTTATGTCACTTTTTGTCATGTTTTTGACACTTTTATTCACATTTTTGCAGCATTTTTGTCACTACTAGTCCTGTTAATGTCACTTTTATTCATGTTTTTGACACTTTTATTCACATTTTGTTGCTTTTAATTGCCGTTTTCGTCACTATTAGTCACGTTTATGTCACTTTTTGTCATGTTTTGACACTTTTATTCACATTTTTGCCACATTTTTGTCACTATTAGTCCTGTTTATGTCACTTTTTGTCATGTTTTTGACACTTTATTCACATTTTTGTTGCTTTTAATTGCCGCTTTGTCACTATTAGTCACGTTTATGTCACTTTTTGTCATGTTTTTGACACTTTTATTCACATTTTGCCGCATTTTGTCACATTTTGTCACTATTAGTCACGTTTATGTCACTTTTGTCATGTTTTGACACTTTTATTCACATTTTTGCCACATTTTTGTCACTACTAGTCCTGTTTATGTCACTTTTTGTCATGTTTTTGACACTTTTATTCATATTTTTGCCGCATTTTGTCACATTTTGTCACTATTAGTCACGTTTATGTCACTTTTTGTCATGTTTTTGACACTTTTATTCACATTTTTGCCACATTTTTGTCACTACTAGTCCTGTTTATGTCACTTTTTGTCATGTTTTTGACACTTTTATTCACATTTTTGTTGCTTTTAATTGCCATTTTGTCACTATTAGTCACGTTTATGTCACTATTAGTCAAGTTTTTGACACTTTTAGTCACATTTTTGCCGCATTATTGTCACTATTAGTCCTGATTATGTCACTTTTTGTCATGTTTTTGACACTTTTATTCACATTTTTGTTGCTTTTAATTGCCGTTTCGTCACTATTAGTCACGTTTATGTCACTTTTTGTCATGTTTTTGACACTTTTATTCACATTTTTGCCACATTTTTGTCACTATTAGTCCTGTTTATGTCACTTTTTGTCATGTTTTTGACACTTTTATTCACAATGTTGCTTTTAATTGCCGTTTGTCACTATTAGTCACGTTTATGTCACTTTTTGTCATGTTTTTGACACTTTTATTCACATTTTTGCCACATTTTTGTCACTATTAGTCACATTTATGTCACTTTTTGTCATGTTTTTGACACTTTTATTCACATTTTTGTTGCTTTTAATTGCCGTTTAGTCACTATTAGTCACGTTTATGTCACTTTTTTTCATGTTTTTGACACTTTTATTCACATTTTTGCCGCATTTTTGTCACTATTAGTCCTGTTTATGTCACTTTTTGTCATGTTTTTGACACTTTTATTCACATTTTTGTTGCTTTTAATTGCCGTTTCGTCACTATTAGTCATGTTTATGTCACTTTTTGTCATGTTTTTGACACTTTTATTCACATTTTTGCCACATTTTTGTCACTATTAGTCCTGTTTATGTCACTTTTTGTCATGTTTTTGACACTTTTATTCACATTTTTGTTGCTTTTAATTGCCGTTTTGTCACTATTAGTCACGTTTATGTCACTTTTTGTCATGTTTTTGACACTTTTATTCACATTTTGCCGCATTTTGTCACATTTTGTCACTATTAGTCACGTTTATGTCACTTTTGTCATGTTTTGACACTTTTATTCACATTTTTGCCACATTTTTGTCACTACTAGTCCTGTTTATGTCACTTTTTGTCATGTTTTGACACTTTTATTCATATTTCTGTTGCATTTTGTCACATTTTGTCACTATTAGTCACGTTTATGTCACTTTTTGTCATGTTTTTGACACTTTTATTCACATTTTTGTTGCTTTTAATTGCCATTTTGTCACTATTAGTCACGTTTATGTCACTTTTTGTCATGTTTTTGACACTTTTATTCACATTTTTGCAGCATTTTTGTCACTATTAGTCCTGTTTATGTCACTTTTTGTCATGTTTTTGACACTTTTATTCACATTTTTGTTGCTTTTAATTGCCGTTTCGTCACTATTAGTCACGTTTATGTCACTTTTTGTCATGTTTTTGACACTTTTATTCACATTTTTGCCACATTTTTGTCACTATTAGTCCTGTTTATGTCACTTTTTGTCATGTTTTTGACACTTTTATTCACATTTTTGTTGCTTTTAATTGCCGTTTTGTCACTATTAGTCACGTTTATGTCACTTTTTGTCATGTTTTTGACACTTTTATTCACATTTTTGCCACATTTTTGTCACTATTAGTCACGTTTATGTCACTTTTTGTCATGTTTTTGACACTTTTATTCACATTTTTGTTGCTTTTAATTGCCGTTTGTCACTATTAGTCACGTTTATGTCACTTTTTGTCATGTTTTTGACACTTTTATTCACATTTTGCCACATTTTTGTCACTATTAGTCACGTTTATGTCACTTTTGTCATGTTTTGACACTATTCTTCACATTTTTGCCACATTTTTGTCACTATTAGTCCTGTTTATGTCACTTTTTGTCATGTTTTTGACACTTTTATTCACATTTTTGCCGCATTTTGTCACATTGTTGTCACTATTAGTCATGTTTATGTCACTTTTTGTCATGTTTTTGACACCTTTATTCACACACCTTTATTCACTGATAATGGCCTGTTTTTGTTAGGTTAATGGTTTGCCCTGCCTGGTGACACTAGGCAGGGCACTAGTGACACTAATTCCGGAGTTGCATGTTCATTAACGTGCTGTCTTGATCAAATAAACAAATACATTAATTAAATGAAATTAAATCAGGTACATTTAAGGAGTCCCGTTTTCAAATTTTTTATCAACATGTTACACATTCAGAAACAATAACAGACTGTACCAGATTTTGAACGATGTAATAAATTCAAAGTAGCTTTACCAGTGCACATGTAAAACAGCTCAGGGGTCAAAATCAGAGCGCTGTGTGCTGCCTGGACGCTCTCTCAAAGCGTACACACTAAACATAATTAATTCAGGTGTAAAATGTCCTTTGTTTGGCGCAGTAACCGTCAAACCAATAAGCCACGATCGCTCATTATAAACCGGATTCGTGATTTGACTTTTGTCCTTTGCGTTGTCGTTGTACACTGATAAACTGCAGGTCAAACCATGAACAATACAAGTGTGTCTTTATATTTACAGAGACAAAAGCCCGTGCTGCGGCTCGTTCACTGCAGGATATTGAACGTCGAGTCTTAATTTCCTCATTTCCTCTGCAGCAGGTCAAACGGTCAAGTGTGAATGACCCACTGTCGAAGCAGAACTAAAAGTGTGCTCTCTTTTAGTTCAATTTGAGACGGGTTTAATCTGGCGTTCTTCAAGATTACATCGCTTTTTGTTTAATTATTCACTCAGTTGTATTTACTCTCATCTATTAAAACTATTTAAAACTATTTCACGACACTTAATACTGTAAAGACTCTGAAACACTTTTTAAAGGGCAATAAACTAAGAATTAACTAAGAATTAACTAAGAACTAAGAATCAACACAAAATAGAATCTTTAGAATTGCTCAATCAATCTAATCCTAGTCCAGACCCAGATTATTCTAAAGGTGCGTTCACACTCGTTATGTCAAGCTAAAACGAGCCTGTTTTAGTTCTGAAGTGGACTTGGTTTGGTTCTGTTCAAGCCCCTCTTTAGTCCTGATCTAGTCCAGGTTCAGTTTTGGGTTTTGTCCTGGTTTTGTCCCAGTTTTGATGATGTGGATGTGCAGGAAAACTCAAATTTTGTCCAGCGTACGTGATTGTTTTTCAATATCGATAATTAATTTTGTTGTATATATTTTTGGAATGTTTACTTTTCTATGCCCCGTTCCTGGCACACAACTCTTCATATTATTAAACCTTAATTTACGATAGGCAGCAGCACAAAGCGCAGAGCGACAGAGTATTTAAAGGCCCTGTACCTGATTTTTTTACTGTTTTGAAACGTGAAAAACAGAATTAGTCGATGTTAAAGTCTTCACATCAGTCACGTGTATCTGTCACTTTCCTAATCCCGTCCCAGCATCATAAATATTCACCGCAATGAGTTTAGAATCACTTTTCACCCGTCTCTGAGCCCTCCCAGGTAAAGCTAACAGACATTAGCATGCTAACGGTGCACTTCCTGCTTCTCGTTGAATAAAACGCACTGTGGTCTCATTTTCACTCTAATAGATGCTTTTATAATATTTCTAACACAAATTTTACTTTAATACATGCAGCAACAACAAAAAATCGTATTCCTGATTTAGTTTTGTTTTTAATATTTCAAAAAATTAAGTACAGCCCCTTTAATACAACATAACTCACAAAAAAAACATGCACAAAGACGATATAGACAAAGACTTTAATACTTTTATACTAGTATTTGGGTGGGTATTGAATTTTTACTGTTTATTTATTCATTTATTATTATTTAAACCACTTATTTATAACTTTTTTTCAATTAAGTTGGAGAAAACACTTTTTACAACACGTTTTAACTTCACGTAAAGGTATAATTGTCTCCAAGACGATGAAATAACGCATACTTTACGCAAAATCTCCCCAGTTTCCCTCATTCCTGTCCCATGACCTCACACGTGTGCTGTGTTTTACGGCCTTGTTTACTCCTCTGTATTTTCTCTCTCACGTCATAAAACTCTGAGGACGGAGCGTTTTGTCCAGATACAAACCCCCTCAGTCCTTTTAGGCGCCGGTTCTGGCCCGGCTCGCGCTCGTTTTGGTCCACACCTCCACAATGGGCCGTTCAGTTTGACAGAGCCGGAGGTAAAAGTGTGTTTTTAATGTCCACGGCTTCAAAAGACCAAAGAACAAGTGCAGCAGTGTGAGGCCGAGCAGAGGCGGAGTCACCGTTAGGCAACAGGGAGCAACTGCCCGGGGCCCACAACCTGAAGGGGCCCCACAGTAAGAGGCGCGTCCCGATTATTATAGACCAGGCATGTCCAAACTCAGGCCCAGGGGCCAAATGCGGCCGTCAGACCAATTTTTCTAAGGGCCAGGAAGACTTGGCCCTTAGTCTTCCTGGTGAACTGGCCCACATTGTCCTGATAAGTACTATTTACAGCACATTTCAGGTTTTCTACAATTCCAACCTAAATAACTAACATTTTGGTGCAGCACAGACCTGATATTAAGGCACTGAGACTGAATGTAGATGTGGTGGAGCTTAAAACATCAGATAAATGCAGCTTTTTTTAACGTTTCACGATTGATTTGTGGCCCTCCGCTTGGTCTATATTTCAATATGTGGCCCTCGATGGAAAAAGTTTGGACACCCCTGATATAGACGCAAGACTCTGAAACAATTGCTATTCCTTCAATATCACAGTGAAGTCGTGTAGTGTACTTTAAAACGAGAAAAATAAATGAAAAAAGTGAATTATGGTGAGACAACATGCAGACGCTGCAGGTGAACAGGAAAAAATCTTAAATTTAAAGATATCAACTGTAAACTTCTCCTGTAGTTTAGTCACATAAATGTAAGAAATAAATGTATTACAAGTTTATCATCATGTCATGTTTTCATGTAGAAATAAGGCATTTTATGTGAAAAAATTACCAAAAATCCACATATTTGGGACATTTAAATCTGAAAAATGGACAGAACCAGATTTAAATTTCTTGGTTCATTTTGTAACATATTAGTTATAAAAATGTACAGAGAGGATTTTAGATTTATTATTTACTTTTAAGTAAACTAGATTGGACTGAAGATGGTCCTAAAAATTCAAATTTGAAACTTACTTAAAACTTCAATCAATCAGTTTTAGAATTAGATTTCTGTACTTCTTTCTGTACATTTCATCAAAATCTTGTGTTTAATCTCTGTTAACACTTTGTTTTGTTGAATGATGGTTTAAACTGTCATAAAAAGTGTTAAGTAAACTGTATTTTCAATGGTGCGTCGCCTTTTGATGACATACTGTGCTGAAGTCCAATATTTCTGGACCAAAAAACAAAAATTGGATCAATTTAACTTTCACATCTTCACCAATATCCTTAAATATAGATAATATCATTTTTGGTATTACAGTTCAATTTAAAAAAAAAAAAGAACTTTGAATAAATTGAATCTTATGTCTTGCCAAATTCTATTATCCCCCTCCCCCCCCCCCCGTTTCAGGGATTCCGTTTCATAACTCAGCTCTACTTCCTGTCATTTTAAACCGTTATTTTTCCATTTTTTCCCACACAAACTGCAACTTCACGGACGTAAAACTATGACAAACATTCACCACAGTCACGACCCTCCAAACTCTCATAACTGGAACAACACGAGCCCCTTCAAACAGACTCTGACTTCTCTCAGTGTCGTGTGCGTCGGCCAAACGCTCAGATGGCCTCGACTCTCGCGTTTTCTCTCGTTCCTTGAATCTTTTCCAGTAAATTGTCCTCAAACTTAACCTTCGCCCACAGCAAGAATGTGCCAGGAATGTGACTTTGGTGGAAACGTGGCGAGAAACAAAGGAGAAAATAACATCCACGCTCTTCTGCTCCTCCGTCCCGCCCTGGATTTGGATAAAAATGGAGCGGGACGACGCATTCCTCCAGAGACGAACTGCCCATCGAGTCTGACAACAATCTGAAAAGACCTGCTTTAATCGACTAAAAGAGGTCGTGGCAAAAATAAATATAAACTCTGAAGTCTGCCCATGTTTCTGATCCAAACTGCACTCAAAAAACCACAACTGCACCGGAATTCATGCTAAAAACAACTATTTATGCAGAAAAGTACTAATGAACTGTGTATTTCTATGTTAAATGTATTTAAGTTTGATTAAACTAATGATTCACTCACATTCAACTATCTCAGAGAAGATAATATGCTAATAAGGGCTTGCGTTAAGTAATTTTCATCTTAATTTTAGTATATTTAACCATTTTTCTTTTTTCTTTCAAACTAAAACACAGTTAAGATAAATATATTTCAGATTCTGCTAAAAGTAGGTCTGGGTGATACGTTGATAAAGATCGAATCGTGAACTCGTCCCTGTGACAATCTGCTGTTTTTGTGAAATCGTCGTGTCGTGATTGACCGTTTGTGTCTTTAATGCAGCTGTCTGTTCAAACACACTTTTTCTCCTGTTGTTTAGCCTCTGAAGCCTCTGAGCAGATGACTTTAAATCACAAAGTCTGCAATTTTTGAAGTGCAATAATTTCTTCCACAAACAACAAAATGTCTTGCTTTGATTTGAATAAAAATTGCTAATACTGTAGCTTTGGATTTGTACAAACATGTTCTGAAACAAGTAAGAAAAGCACAACAAAAAGCGATAAAAATGTGTACAAAAGCGACAAAAACGCACCAACAAACAACAAACGTGACGTAATACACCAAAACATGACTAAAAGCGACAAAGATGTGTTTCAAGCTGACAAACAAAACGTGTGACTAAACGATGACTAAAAATGACAAAATTGTGTTTAAAATGTGAATTTGAACAGAATCCTATTATTAAAACATAAATCACAATCGCACTGGTCAGAAAAATCACAATTGCATATTTTTCTTAAATGGTGCAGCTCTGTTAAAGACAATAGAAAAATACAAAATGAACATTACTTCCTGGTTCTGAATGATGACATCACACTGGGAAATCACCAAGAAACATCCTGTACACCGGACCAAAAATCCTCTAATGTTACAGATTTTTTTATTTGACAAAGAAAAATAGACGTGAACACCTTTTTTTGGTTAAATACGTGTTTAAAGACTCAAAAAAGTAGCTTACTTTGTGTAAATTATGCGTAACCGTTGTCCCCCCCAGTGTGACGTCATCAATTTGTGTAATTTTCAACATATTTTTCAACTTTTCTCCAACAAACAGCGACCTGATTGGTGTAAAACTACAATTTACATTTATAAGAGATATTAATACACTGATTATAGATTAAAGTCAAAATTAGAAAATCATAAAACCTGCCACTTTAATCACAAACAGAATGAGCTCTTCACTTTGGGTTGCCAGATCTTAGGGCTTTTTGTGGCATTCCAGCTTCATTTTATTTATTTTTTTAAGCAGGATACGATGAAAAGAATCAGGTTCTTGTTAACCAGGTCGACCACATGAATTCTCACCACATTTGTGTGATCATAAACTCTTATCTTGTTTCATCTGATTGGATTAAACCTGAAACTCCAGTAGAGCAGGCCTGGACCAATCACAGAGCAGCGTTGTGGGCGACCATGGAGACGCCAAACAAACAAACAACAAACAAACTTCAACACGACAGGTTCGACGACACAAGATTTTACGTCACATTTTGCCCATTTGTCCCCAGTTTGACCATTTTTGTCGTGTTTATAACTTCATTTTCCGAGGGCCAGATCGGTCCTAGGGCTGGAGTCGACTAAAGACCCGCCCTTTAGCGCGATTAGTCGACTAAAAGGGGGTGTGGCAAAAATACATCAAAAGTATTTCCTTGTATCTAAACCATGGATGTATTAAATGAACTGGATAAGACACGCCCCCTCTGTCTGTGTCCCAGATTGATTTGTGGCCGTGCGAGGTACTGCAGCCTCTTGGAACCAGCCTTTTTCTATCATTGCTCATTATAATCACAGACAGGACTGAATTATTATCGGTATTTAAATAAAATAGAAGGAAATGTTCTTTTCTACCGTTTCTAAAATCACAGTAATTACCGTTTTTATATGAAGTGACGTCACACAAACATGTGTGAGTCACGTGAACGAGCGTCGGACGATACAAACAGAAGCTCGTGGAAAAGGCTCGACTAGAGACACCTGTAAGTTGTATTTTATTTCATTTCAGACGCTTCACGTGTGTCTAACATGAAGAACACAATTACAATCACACAAGCTAACGCTAACACAAAAACTTGCAGCTGCTGGTCGCTCACGTCGCTCAAAGCATCATGGGGGATTGTGGTCACGTGGCGCCCTAAAGCAAAGATGGTCGCCTCCGTATCAGGAAGTAAATGTGGAAGTAAGACATTTTTTTGGGGTCAATGAGCTCAGGCCACAGGGAGGAACAGGGCGCCATTTTGGATTCATCTTCCAGGTTTTATTATAGTTCTATGGTTTTATTATAGTTCTATGGTTTTATTATCGTTCTATGATCTAAACCAAACTGCACTCAAAAGAACAACAACTGTCGAGGAGTTCATGCAGAAACAGCTTTTTATACAGAAAGTACAGTGTATTTATTCGTTAAAACTCCAAAATCTTCAGCTAGCTCTTCATATGTTCTCGTTTGTAAATCATTTTATTATAATTCAATATAAATAAAATGATTTGTCAAGTAAGATACGATCGACCGACGAATCGACTAAAGCAGTGGTTCTTAAACTAGAGGTCAAGACCCTAATGGAGGTCACGAAATGATTTCCAGGGGTCCCCAGATTGAGATTAAAAACCTCTTTTACAAGGGAGTCCTGGCCAAGAGGCAGCAAAAAGTTCTAGACATAGACAACAAATAAAATGACATACAATTATAAATGAGACGATGAGGAAAAACTGATACAATCGTCTTAAACAAGGCCTGACCCCCTTCAAATGCAGAGGTAAATGTAGATTCCTATTTGTTGGCCTATTAAAGTCTTTTCTAGGTCTATATTCTCAAAATAAAGTCAAACATTACATATAAGGCTAATTTATCACTTTACGTGTCGCCTGTTTTATGTGTTTGGGGGTCGCGACTGAAAAAGTTTGAGAACCACTGGACTAAAGGACGACAGGCCTAATAGGTACACATTACTACAGCACGTTTAACAAGATTTGGGGTCGCGAAACATCACAAAACATCACAAAACATCACGAAACATCACAAAACATGCCCAACACTAGATCTGTTTCAATGGGGATACAATAACTACGGCTGTGTTAGATTTGTTTGGAAAAATTGAATAATCATATCATCATTGCCTGATACTTAATAAATATAAGTATTTAAGTTTTGACAATTCAACAACATTCAAATTAGCTTGTTCAATTTATAAAAGTCTACATGGGCTTTCTCCATCAGCCCTGAATGAGTTTATTAAATTCAGATCTGGGACGAGCAGCAGAGTGACCAGAGCCTCTACTCAAGGCCACTGTGCAGCTCCTTCAGACGCACAGCGTTCAGTCACTGCTGTCAGTCAAAGGCTCAGAGATCTGGAACAGCATCCCAGCTGTGATCAGAGACAGTCTGACAATTAACACATTTAAGACAAACTTGAAACGTTGGCTCAAGAAGAACCAGGTCTGTGATCATTGTCTCTGAAGTGTTGTTTAAGTCTAATGTTGTCTTATGTCATTTGTATGGAATGTGTGTTTATATGTTGTTTTTTGTCCTGATCTGCCAGGGACGACAGATGGAAAGGAGCCAATGGCTAACTCTGGCATATTTACATTCTGTGTTCATCAATATGCACTGTCCCTTTTAAATAAATAAATCTAAATCTAAGTACTCCGTTTGATCCCATCTCCTTTACCTGTAACAACGTGTCACATGGAAATAGAAAAGGACATCTGGTTAGATCTTAGTCGCTAAGATTGGTGTAGAGATGTAATGGAGCGCAAATGGAGATGTTAACAGGATTTTAGGGTTAATATTATTCTTCTGATTTAGTTCATTGTGACCAGCAATTAATTGTTTTGAGTGAAATATTTGTATGGTTTGAGTTCTAACTTACCTTTATACACGTTTTAAAACATAAAAAAACAACAACAACAAAAAAAACTCACCAACTTTTAATCCATGTTTCAGATTATTTTTAATTCACAATTCTAAAAAGAGTTAAATTGTATTCACTAATATTTATACAATAAATCAGATTAAAGAGTTTTGTTATCTGCAGAAGTTTGGTATCTATCTGGATTTAATGATATGTGACTTTCAATTTCATTCAATAAAAGTTATTTTTTGTAACAGAAAAAAGTCTTATTCATCAGTAGTAGAACAGGTTGAAGACTTAAAAAGTGCAGATTAAAAGAGTTCTGTCTGTACAGTAACCCGTCACTCCTGTTACCGAGATGTCATTCCTGTTACTACCAGTTTTTTAAGCAAATTCCATCATAATATATTTTTTTCCCTTCCCTAGCTTTTACTGTTGTATAATTGACATTTTTGTCCTCCAGTAAAGGTAATTTATTTGATAGTTGTCAAACACTGCTTTTTCTTAAAAACAGTTCTTATGTCTAGTCACTGAGAGAAATCACCAGGTTCAACATTTGTGAATGTACCTTTAAGATATTTATATTTCAAGTCCAGTGCAGCCTATGCACGACAATGGAACACACGGTCATGTGACTGGTCATGTGACGGGTCATGTGACGGGTCATGTGACTGGTCATGTGACGGGTCATGTGACGGGTCATGTGACGGGTCATGTGACTGGTCATGTGACTTCAAAGCCATGCAGATATGTCTTTGACTCAAAGGTCAGAGCTGATCATGTCACAAAGATAGAAGGTTATATATAGGAGTGCCATTTCCCCTCAGACACATAGACAGATAGTTTTACTAACGTTAACAGTCACACAAACGTTAACGTCAACGGCCTTTAGTGCAGTTTTGTAAACAGACAAAAAAATTCTTCCAGGATGAGTAGCAATCCAGAGAAGAAGCAGGGGGGCACTCCAGTGAGCTCAGCGCCCAGTCCAAGGCACGTAACCGGTGGCCTGACTGAAGACGATGAGATCCTCCTGGAGCAGATTTCACCCACTTCCAGCCCCAATGAACAAGAGACAGAGCAACAGGCAGCAGCCAGCTCTGCTCCCAGTGTCATCCCCAAAATTGAAATGGACGAGCTCAAGATTAGGGTTTGTTACTTTATTGAGCGTGCGTCCTGTTTGGACCTGTCCCAAAGTGAGCCCAGGGAGACTTTGGCAGAAATGTGTGTGGAGGTAATAGATACCCTCACACGCCTGATTCTGGAGGGTTTCAGTAAAATGGTGATAGAGGGCCAACTCCGGGAGACCCCTCCGCTTGTGTCTGAGGAGGCTGTTAAAAGAGCTGTGGGCTCCGGTCTCAGGGACACATTCAATGCAGCGCTGGGCTCAGTTCACGACCGCATGAATGCGCTCTTCAAAGTGATAAGTGAGGAGGTGACTCAACATGTTAACTTTGCCCTGACCCACAGCCGAGTAAAGGGAGAGCGATTGGATTACAAGGTTAGCAAAGAGAGGCTGAGAGTCATGGTACGCCATGCCAGAGCCATGCTGGGGTCCTTTAAAAGGCTGAGCTGCAGGGGCTGTATGCCCAATAAGAAGCACACTACAATGTGTGAGGAGGAGGAGGAGAAGGAGGAGGAGGAGAAGGAAGAGGAGGAGGAGTGCTCTGAACAGTCCGACTCCTCTGATGAAGAGAGTGAGACGGAGCAGACCAGAGGCTCCAGTGTGTCTCCAGAATCCAGCCCTTTCAATCAGGAGCTGTTAAAACTCATGCTGCTGGAGACCTTGGACAAGACTGATGACGAGACATACTCGGAGTACATAGCGTACGTGAGGGACGACAGCCCTCAAAAAGCCTCTGAGATCGCAACATTGATCGCAGATCAGATGAGCAAACGGTGTTGGACAGCAGTGTCCAACAAACTCAAGGCGTTCTTCACCTTGTGTTACGCCAAAGCCGCGCTGCATTGTTCACTTAAGCGCCTGAGCTGTTGTACCTGCACCAGATATGAGTCTTTGGACGACGTGATGGAGCAGACCTCTCCTCTACTGCAGGAGATGGTTCATAAGGAGATGGAGAGAGACCAGGGGCAGCTTGTGCTGCTGAGCAAGCAGCTAACTCATGTAATCACCACCACAATGGCTCCAGCAGAAAGCCGGGCTAGGTTCGGGAAGCAGGTCCGGTTGGAAGTGCGGAACTTCATGGGCGTCTTCTCTAACTGGCTGAACACGCTTTCTCAGTTGCCAGACCTGAAAAACCCGGTCCAGAGAACCCTGACTGGTATCCACAGACTGGTACTCAGAATGTCCAGTCCCGGCCGGGCCAGACCAAGTGCACAGCTCACATTAATTGAGCCGGTCTCACTTGCCTCTCAGCCTATCAACCAGG
Source organism: Rhinogobius similis (assembly GCA_019453435.1). Classification (NCBI taxonomy): domain Eukaryota; kingdom Metazoa; phylum Chordata; class Actinopteri; order Gobiiformes; family Gobiidae; genus Rhinogobius; species Rhinogobius similis. Next base: position 3,657,658 of record CM033635.1, on the reverse strand, counting down.
GGCACATTGGTAGAGTGGGGCCTTCAGAAGTCCCACTCTACCGTCAGCCTTCTATGGCCCGTCAGGTCCCAGCTGAAGGTCGAGAACCTACAGGAGATGTGCCCAGGGTTATGTTCGAGGGGCAGGACCATCTGACCTGGACCAAGAAAGACTTCAACGTGCTGATTTATGAGTTGAACTCCAGGATATTCCAGAAGAACTGGGACATGATGATTTCTTCCCAAGGCAAAAAACTGTCCCAAAAACTGATGGCAGAGCTTTGTGAGAAGTTGCCACAGTGGGATGTTCTGGTGAAGCCGGGCGTACGCAGCAGCAAAGAAGTGGCATCTGCCGTTTACAAAGAGCTGCGCAAAGGCATAGAGAAGGCACATGTGATGCATGCAGCTTTGACGATGGACGACTTCAGCTCTGAGGTCCTGGACGCCATCCACAGGAACCTGACAGCACCTCCGAAAAAGAGACGCACTCTGGGCTCTTTCCTGCGCTCAGTGTGCAGCGCCATCTGCCGGCGCTAAAACAGTTACACACCGTACACTTACACACCACACACACACACACACACACACACACACACACACTACACACAGACACACACCACGCTCACACCACATTCATCCAACCCCAGCTCACCTCACCTAAACCCCTGACCACCCCCTAACACCGGCCACAGACACCTGAGGCTCAGAGAGAGGACACAGGGGGCCTCCTGGACCCCCTGGGGCCTTGACCTTCTGAGCAACGGAGCCGTGAACTCCTCAGCATCGAGAATCAAGTCTTGGTGTTGAGGAGTGTACAGGGGCAGACAGGGGCAGACAGGGGCAGGGGCAGAAGGGGCAGGGGCAGACAGTTAATAAATACATTTATGGAAAAATTAAGCATTTTAAGTTTTGTAAATGAGGATTTTTATTTCACTTTACATTTTTAGTTCTTCCCTATCTCAACTCTTCATAAGTTTTGCAGAAAAGTCATGTACTGAGTTCCAAAAATCTCTTTTTTGCATTCCCAAAACCTATGAACATATGACCCTGTGTGAGATTTACATAATGATGTACAGACAAACTGGGATACACTCATCCTCAGAGGAGTCAAGTACACTCTATGCACAAATTTATCATTTTGTTGTTTGTAATTTTGCTGGATGTTTTTATGAACACTATTAAAAATTGTACCCCAATGTTCATCTAAAGACCTTCCCTATCGACAAATTAACTGACTAAACAGGGGTGTGGCAAAACTATGAAGTATCTTTCTGTATCTGACCCAAACTGCACCAAAAAAACACAACTGCACAGGAGTTCATTTATGTATGTATTATATATTATGTTATATATAAAAACTATATAGTTATATATATTATTATATAGTATATAGTTATATACTATATATATAAGACTAATAAAAATGTTGGTCAACTAAAACACTGCCCTTACCTCAGATATCTGCACTAGATATCGCAATGCCAAAGGTGAAAAACAGAAACAGTTAATAGCAAAAATCTGCGCAGGAGGAAATACAGACTGAGAAAGTATGCACAGACTGTTCTGGGATTCTCAAAAAAAAGATGGAAAAGGCAAAAAGAGCCTTACTTTCACACGAAGAGGTAACCCTAGAATAACCAATGACATAAAGAATTGTGTCAAGTTGTTCTTTGAACGTGATGATGTGAGCCGATTAACCACAGGAAAAAGGCAGACAAAGACACAAAACAAGAATAAAAGGCAAAAACGATTCTTAATGGACACAATCAAAAATGTACACCGAAAGTTTCTTGCAGAACACCCAGACAGAAAAATGTCTTATTCTTTATTCTGTCATTGGCGTCCTTTTTGGGTTGTCAATCCAAGTCTTTCTGCGAGAGAGACTTGTTTGTGTAAGTTACACGAAAACATTGAGTTTATTGAAAAAAGAATCTCAAGCTAGTGATGCAGGGCAACGCTGAGGAAATGATCACGCAGGTGGTGTGCGACTCCAGCAATATGGACTGCATGTATAGCCTCTGCAAAAATTGTAAGTAAAACAGCTTCCCCTTTCCATCCTGTGACCCCACCAACATGATCTCTTACTCACAGTGGATTACAGAAAAGAAAATGAAAACAGAAAATGGCAAAACTCTCTTGTTCAAGGTCACTCTCCAAAAAGAAATAGAGAGCACATTAGAGGCCCTTATTGATCTGTTTCATGATCAGGTGGGAAGATTTAAGAGGCATGACTTTAACATCAAGCATCAGTTTGCTTTGACCAGGGCTTTGAAAAAGGAACAGTCCAGTGACGAATGCATCATACATGTGGATTTCTCTGAAAACTTTTTTTGTTGACACTTTTATTCACATTTTTGTCACATTTTGTCACATTTTTGTCACTATTAGTCACATTTATATCACTTTTAGTCACATTTTTGTTGCTTTTGCCGTTTTGTCACTATTAGTCCTGTTTATGTCACTTTTTGTCATGTTTTTGACACTTTTATTCACATTTTTGCCACATTTTGTCACATTTTTGTCACTATTAGTCCTGTTTATGTCACTTTTTGTCATGTTTTTGACACTTTTATTCACATTTTGTCACATTTTGGTCACTATTTTTGTCACGTTTATATCACTTTTTGTCAAATTTTTGTTGCTTTTAATTGCGGTTTTGTCACTTTTGGTCAAGTTTTTGTCACTTTTAATCGCATTTTTGTTGCTTTATTCACATTTTAGTCACTTATAGTCAGTGGTGGAAAGTAACAAGTACAAAAGTAAAAGTACTGTACTTAAGTACATTTTTGGGTATCTATGCTTTACTTAAGTTGTTTTTACACTACATTTGAGAACAAGTATCTGTACTTTTTACTCTACTACATTCTTTTTAACTGGCCTGAAATGTAGAAAGTACTTTTCATTCTGTTGACCAAAATTAAGCACAATTCTTTACCAAAATTATGACATTTAATACATAAAACTGGTCTCACAAGCTGCATGAAAAACTTTTACTCTTAAAGTACATTTTCAAACAGGTTCTTCAGCACTTTTACTTAAGTAGATTTTTTAATGTGATACTAGTCATTTGCACACGTATCTGTACTTTTACTTAAGTAACAAAACTGAATACTTCTTCCACCACTGCTTTTAGTCATGTTTTTGTCGCTCATTGGCATCAGCTGTTTCCTGTTTATCGACGCACGGCACTTGTTTTGTCCAGACCATAGACCGTACATATCAGTGGACTATGGGATTGTGACGTCACTCATAGCGTTTGGCTCCAGTCAAATGAAGCCCATCGCGGCAAACCTGTTGCTAACACGAGCGAAAACGGCCCCTGGAAAAGGAAGCATGTGATTGGTCAGTTATTGTTGCTAATAACTTGATTTATGAGCTCGGCTTTATGGAGCCAGGAGCCGCCATAGCTGCTTCCTATTTGGAACGCAGCGGCTAGCATGCTAACGCGGTCTACTGATATGTACAGTCTATGGTCAAGACCCACAATATATTTCCAGTGCATAATGTATCTAACATTATCTAAAGCCATTATATTTTTAGTTGCATTTTAGTCGCTTTTTTGAGTATTTTAGTCCCATTTAGTTCTTTGTAGTCCCTTTTCTGACGCATTTTGCCACGTTCTCGTCACTTTTTGTCATGTTTTTCTCCATTTTAATTGCGTATCGTTATGGTCTTCTTTCCAGTGTAAATGTGTTTGTGTAGAAGTCGTAGTAGTCGTTGTAGTCACAGCCAAATTATCTAAATTCAAACATTACTAATTCTTCAAGCATGCCTGTTATTCGCCAGCAGCGTGTATAAAAACTGGAACATTAGATTGTAAAAGAAATCTGCCTCTCGGTGCCAAACTGTGATGTGATCTGGAAATAATTTTTGCTATTTCCACAAAACCACAAAGCTGCAATTAAAACACTTTTCCGACCAGAGAGATTATCAGGGATTCCTCGAGTCAGAAACACAGCAGCCAAAGAGAGACAAGGAAAACAGTCATGATGTCAAAACTGTGATTTTTATGTTTATACAGGGTTTCCGGGGAGTCATTAAAGGACTTATGGCAGAAATAAGGCCTTAAAATGCATAAAAAGGCATTAAATTCAAGCCCCACAGGCAAATAAAATCCGTTTTGAAAAAGAAAGAAAGAATCCATCAGAGCAATTGATATAATAAAAATAAAAGAAAATAATAGTCGTCTCCCCAGAGCCATTGTTTGAGCCAATCAAATGTGCGTTTCCATGACAGCAGTTTTTACTTTGAAATTTAACATTCAAATATATTTTTAATAACAGATGTACTGGATTTATTGAATCTAGATGTTAATAGCTTTGGCCAAATCATTAAAAAAGTAAAATATAGGGTTCAAAACATACATTTCCATGGTTTAAAGGGCCTATGACAGGTTTTTATGATTTTCTAATTTTGACTTTATTCAGTGTATTAATACCACGTGTAAATACAAATTATAGTTTTACACCAATCAAGTAACTATTTGTGGAGAAAAGTTGAAAAATCTGTTGACAATTACAGGAAGTAAACAAAGTTTGTAGAAGTTATGCAGAGTTTCTTTGATTTTCTTTGTCGGTGGAGCTTTTGTTTTGCTTAAATTAACTTTATACAGTAAAATGTTCACTGAAAGTAGTTTCTCGTTGTTGCTGTGACTGTGCAGAGCTTAGCTAGCTTGTTTTCTAACTGCGAGTGGAGATAAAGGACACTTCAACTGTCGCACAACACTTAATTTCCTCAACACTTGGACTCAGAAACATGTTATTTAAGGAGAGAAAGGTCATGAGTTCAACTGTGTGTGATCCAAAGTCTGTGTCAGAGATAAATGTGAGCGTAACGGCATGTGGCGCTGGAAATCTGGTTTTATACAACTGTTTATTTGATTTTCTTGTTTCAGATGTCAAAAACACTAACTAAATATTAAGCACAGTTGTAGACTTTCATATTTTTGAACAGACTGTAGCAGCTTTTTCACATTTTGGTTGTGTTTTGAGTTTTTACAGGAGAAAATGTCATGCGTTTTTGCTGCTCACTGCCAAAATTCAGAATGCTGCTGTGACCTGCATAAACTCTGTTGTGCATGATTACTGACACATGATCACACAACACAGACATCTTTAATTCACTTTCATTCAGATTGTCAAACAGAACAGCATTCCTGTCCAGTTTGTGATCAGCTTTATGAAATAATCTTTCTGAATGATAACAATGCACTTTACAAGGTTTTCGGAGTATAGATTGAATTGAAATAACAATGAAATGAAAGTTACAATATGATCATTTTCTGTCTTACAATTAGAGCTGAAACTATTTATCGTAATCGTGACGTATTTTGACAATCTTAATCATTAATGGGACTATTTTATAAAACAGATGCCAAAAGACGCTTTATAACAAAAAAAACGCAACATTAATTAAGTCCAAATGTACAAACTATTTCCGATTTTTGATAACGCACGATTCATAAATATTGCAGCCTTTGCGATTTGCTAATTTTGACTATTGAAGTTGTAATAAATGCATCACTATTTTCTATGTTTACTCTAGTTGATTAATGTCATGTTGTTTCATGCTAAAATACGCCATCTAGTGGTTGCTTTAAAGTGCGTATGACGGGTTTTTATGATTTTTTAATTTGGACTTTATTCAGTGTATTAATACTTGTTGTAAATATAAATTATAGTTTTACACCAATCAGGTATCTGTGGAGAAAAGTCGAAAAATCTGTTGAAAAATTACAGGAAGTAAACAGATTGATGACATCACACATCGTTTTGACCCTTTAAACATTGATTCAACAAAATAAAGGTGTTGACATATATTCCTTGTTGTCAAATGAACAAAATCTGTGACATTTGCTGAGTTTTGGCCAGTGCACCGTATGGTTGCTATGGTAGTTTCCTAGTGTGATGTCATCATTTACAACCAGGAAGTAAAATTAAAAACCTAAAAAAAATAGTTAAACTGGGGTAAAATTTCTAGCAGAAATTGAAATATATTTATCTTAACTACATTTTAGTGAAATGAGTAGTTCAACCTGTCATAGGCTCTTTAAGTTACACCTTTAATGACAGTAGAAGAAGAACTTTAGACAGGAAGTAGTTGTTTTCTAACCACGCCTATCCAAGATGGTGCCTCATATTCCTGGGTTCTCTTTGGTGTTTGTTGTCTGTAAGTATTACACGGTGGAAAATGATCACACACTTACAAAGAGTCTTTATGTTGTTACAGTGAACACGTTTTAATGTGCGCTATTCATATGTTAATTATGGCAGTAATTCAGCTCGTAATCACGGCGCTAATTGCTATGCTAACTATTCAAGTTCGTTGTAATTGTTATATTTGGAAGGTACTTATCAGTTGTACTATTGTATTTGTTTGGTACAGTATACGGATGTACACTTTCTGTATGTGTTTATTTCTCAGTTTCACAAAAAAGTAAAGTTCACTGAAGTCATCTTTTGTTGGTGAAGTTTCTGGGTCCATGTTTAGCGGTTTGGATAGCTAGTTCAGCTCCTAGCAAGGCCAATTACACTATCGAAGTTATGATAAAATGTTAACTTTTATGTCCTCTCTGACGTTTTCATTCCTTGTTTGTTTGTGCAGGTTTCGGCGACGGTAAATACGTGTCTTTCCAGGAGCGCGAGTGGCACCAGCCGTGTTTCAAATGCTCGCGCTGCTCCGTGTCGTTGGTGGGATCTGGATTCTTCCCGGATCGCGACCTCATCCTCTGTACGGACTGCAACTCTGAAGATTAAAACACAAAACGTCCTGAACGACTCACGGGTTTCAGCTTCCTGTTTATAGGCAACAGTTTCAGGACTCTTTATCCCATAGACATCGCTCCTTTGCTGCCGATGCTACCTGGACTGACGTCAAAGCTAACGCTCCTTCACAAATAAATGATGACGCTAATCCACGTATTTAAGTATAAAAAAACTTTTATTTCATGATATTTATGTCATTTCTCTGCTCTTCTCACCGGTCAAATGTAAAAGAGGATGTTCAGTGGTAACTAGACGCTACAAGAAGAGAAATCTCAACTTAATGTCAGTTAGCCTTTAGCTCAGATGCTAATTATTATCAAAAAATCAAATAACAAAAGGTTCACGCTCTGAACGATGACTTTTAACGCGGCTTTGACCTCTCGTAAATGCGCTCGGTGGATTATTTAATTAGAATTAGAATTTGACAACACAAGATGGCTGCCGGGGCTGGACCATAAACCGTACATATCAGTGGACCACGTTAGCATGCTAGCCGCCGCGTTCCAAATAGGAAGCAGCTCTGGAGGCTCCTGGCTCCATAAAGCCGAGCTGTCATTCACTTTCTATTGTGACACTGGTGCCTTTACTCTGTAACTGTTTCTGTCAAACTCACATCTGGAACTAAAACGTCTGTTTTGACTCACTCTACATGAATCGGGTGTTTTTTTCTCGTTGGTTGTTCATAAATCAAGTTATTAGCAATAATAACTGACCAATCAGGTGCTTCCTTTTCCAGGGGCCGTTTTCGCTCGTGTTAGCAACAGGTTTGATTGACAGCTAGCGCCGCACGTTGCCGCTGTCTCCTCTCGCCGAGGGGCGGATACCGTTAGCAATCTCGCTCCTGATTGGTCCGTGTGGTTGCCACGATACGCACTCGGATTTCCAAATATGGAGTCTGGCTCTGCTTTAGCCGCTATAACTGTTAGCCACGATGGGCTTCATTTGACTGGAGCCAAACGCTATGGGTGACGTCACAATCCCATAGTCCACTGATATCTACAGTCTATGGGCTGGACATTGGTTACCATAAGTTACCACGGTGACGTTCTCTCTAGCTTTTGTTATTTTCTCATTGGTTTATTTCATTCAAAAGATGTAATAGTTTCTTTTGGATCATTTCAGATCGTAATGTTTTATAATTCTGAAACTCGTGGATAATAATCAGGTTGTTGCTTCTGTCTTTTGCACGTGCTACTTTAGTTTTACCTTTTTTTTTCTACATTTATGCATTTAGACATGTATATATAAACTACTAGGTAAAACACATGAAAACCTTTGTTTGTTTTCCAGATTTAAAAAAACAACGTATTTTCATATAATGTCACCTTTAATACTTAATATATAACATTTTCTCAAGTTATTTGTTATTATAATTTCTTCTACTTAACCTTAATGCTTATTTTTTCTGTAACAAATAAACAGATTTAATACAATGTGTAATGAAATTAATATTAATAGTTGTTTTAAGTATTTTGGAAAAGAGAAATCAACCGAAAGAACAATAAAATGTGACACAGGAATGATGAAGCACATAGACTGACTATTTTACCAAGGCTGCTGTTTTCCAAAAATGCTAATATTTATTTTGTTCTGTCAGCAATTTTGAGTTAATAAGTTGTTTCAGGGAGTGGAAAAGTATCTGGGAAAGCTTTTAAAGTTGTCAGGTCTGATCTGGTTATAGACTTAAACGTAAACATGGTCCGAGCCGTTTGAGACGAAGGTTATGAAGTGAAAATATTTATAAAGATGATGTAAGATGCGCAGGACGGGACGAGGGACGCACAGAAAACCATTTTAGGGAAATTATGTCCCACGTTTCAAAGGACAGCGACATGACTTTGGTTAAAAAAATAAAACAAAATCACAAACAGCTAATCTAAAAATAATACAGAGCAAAGAGACATGAGAGAGACATGTTTAGATGTTTTGAGAACTTAAATTGGAGGTTAATTTAAAGGGGCACTGCGCACATTTTTGGTGGACGGTTTATTCTATTATATTTAAGATTTTATTAAGATTTTATTAAACATTGTATTCCATTTCTCCCCAGTTTGACAGTTTTTGTAAAGTTTATAATGTTACTTCCTGAGCATGAGCACAAATGTGACATAGTTAGAGGTAATTCCGCAACGGTTACCATAGCAACCGGACTGTAAACAAGCGCCGAAATCCATCTAAATTACACAATAGTTAGGAAATGACAATGAATTAAACCTGGTAATACTTTTATTTTGTTGAATGATGGTTTAAACTTTAAAAATGCATCAGTTGCTGTTAATTGTCTCTGTGTTTTCAATGTTACGTCGCCTGTTGATGACATCACAGAGGGCTTTAGATTTAGAACTCAGCTCTACTTCCTGTTATTTTCAGCTTTTATTTTCCAAAATTTCTTCACAAACTGCAACTTTACAGATGGAAAACTATATATTTACCACAGGTGCCCTCCCACTAAACTCAATCATAATCAGAAAAACACGAGAACCTAAAGTATAGACTTAATGTCATTTTTACAGTGATTTTTTTTTACTTTTACTTCAATAAATTTGAGCGCAGGTATCTGTACTTTCTACTCCACTACATTTCTTAAAGGACTGAAAACTAGAAAAGTAAAAGTACATTTCAAGGATTTTAGGAGTTATTTTTAGCACGTTTATGGTGACACCAGCGTAAAGGTTTGTGTTCAGCCCTATCACTGAGCAAACTTAAATAAACACATAAAATGTACTTGAAAAATTAAGAAATTGATTCAAATTGCTGCCGTTGACAAAAAATTAGTTATCAAAAAAATATAAAAATAATAATTTGATCAATTCTTTATAAAAATCACATTTAACATTTCTCAAAATCTGACTAAAATACCTGAAGTACAGTTTGAAAGCTCACAAGTTGTACTATTTTTTTTTCCTAAATAACTCCTAATCTTAATTAAAGGGCCCATGACAGGTTGAACTACTCATTCAACTAAAATGCAGTTAAGACAAATATTTTTCAATTTCTACTAAAGTGCTAAAGTAGTCTAGTTTAGCTATTATTTTAGTTTTTAAAATTTTACTTCCTGGTTGTAAAGTATGACATCACACTAGGAAATCACCATAGCAACCACACTGTACACTGGGCCAAAACTCCTCTGATGTCACAGATTTGGTTAATTTTACAAAGAGAAATGCACGTGAACAGATTTATTTTGTTGAATCGACGTTTAAAGGGTCAAAAAAGTAGTTTATTTTGTGTCACTTGTGAGTAACCTTTGTCTCCACAGTGTGATGTCATCAATTTGTTGTCAGTTTGTTCTGATTTTTCAACTTTTCTCCACAAACAGCGACATGATCGGTGTAAAACTACATTATATTTACATGAGGTATTAATACACTGAATAAAGTCAAAATTAGAAAATCATAAAAACCCGTCATACGCACTTTAAAGTGCATATGACAGGTCGGACACTCATTTGACAAAAATGCAGTTAAAGTGCCTCTGACAGGTTGAACCACTCATTTAACTAAAATGCAGTTAAGATAAATGTATTTCAGTTTCTGCTAGAATCTTTACAAATTATACCCCAGTTTAGCTGTTTTTTTAGGTTTTTAATTTCACTTCCTGGTCGTAAAGTATGACATCACACTAGGAAATTACCATAGCAACCAGACTGTACACTGGGCCAAAACTCCTCTAATGTCACAGATTTTGTTCATTTGACAAAGAAAAATACATGTGAACGCCTTTATTTTGTTGAATCAATGCTTAAAGGGTCAAAAAAGTAATTTATTTTGTACAAATTATGTATAACCTTTGTCTCCCCAGTGTGATGTCATCAATTTGTTTACTTCCTGTAATTGTCAACAGATTTTTCGAATTTTCTCCACAAATAGTGACCTGATATTTATGTTTACAACAGGTATTAATACACTGAATAAAGTCAAAATTAGAAAATCTTAAAAACCCGTCATACGCACTTTAAGATGAATATGTTTCAAATTGTGTTAAAAAACTTCACAAATTTCAGTGCGGTTTAGCAATTTTTTAGGTTTTTTGTCTTACTTCCTGGTTGTAAATGATGACATCACACTTGGAAATTACCATAGCAACAGGAGTTCTGGCCCTGGTCAGATGTCACAGATTTGTTTATTTTACAAATAAAAATACATGTTCACACCTTTATTTTATTGAATTCATGTATAAAGGTTCAAAAAAAGTATAAAATTTTGCGTGGCCTTTGTCTCCCTAGTGTGATGTCATCAGTTTGTTTACTTCCTGTAATTTTGAACAGATTTTTCAACTTTTCTCCACAAATAGTTGCTTGATTGGCGTAAAACTATAATTTATATTTACAACAAGTATTAATGCACTGAATAAAGTCAAAATTAGAAAATCCTAAAAACCCGTCATAGGCACTTTAAAGTGCCTATGACAGGTTTTTATGATTTTATAATTTTGACTTTATTCAGTGCATTAATACAGTGTGTGAATATAAATGACAGTTTTACACCAATCAGATCGCTGTTTGTGGAGAAAAGTTGAAAAATATGTTGAAAGTTACAGGAAGTAAACAAACTGATGACATCACACTGGGGAGACAAAGGTTATGCATAATTTACACAAAATAAACTACTTTTTTGACCATTTAACCACTAAATAAATAAGTTCAAATATATATTTATTTGTCAGGTAAAAGAATTGATGACATTAGATGAGTTTTAGCCCAGTTTACAGTGTGGTTGCTATGGTGATTTCCTAGTGTGATGTCATTATTTACAACCAGGAAGTGAAATTAAAACGTATAAAACTGCTAAACCGGGATAACATTTGTAAAGAATTTTAGCAAAACCTGAAATATATTTATCTTAACCGTGTTTTAGTAAAATAAGTACTTCAACCTGTCATGGGCCCTTTAAGTAAATTTTAGCAATAATCTGTAATTAAATGAATGAAAGATAGACGCGTTTATTGCCGTGCTGTGGAAGATTCCAGGCAAAGCGACAACGTTTTCACGAGACGATGAGACGACGAACCATTCTCCAGAAAAGTTACACAGTGCACCTTTAGATACACGCAGAGTATTTACGTTTAAAGCTGAATATCAAACCGTGGACCTCCGTCTCTGTTTGTTTGTTCCGTCATAATTGCCCTGGTGTGAAGTCGGCTGTGGCTCGATGTAGAAACGACCTTTAAACTTTGACCTTTTCCTCTGGGACCAAACAATCTCGGATCCGTGGATTAATTTAGGCCAAATCGTGGGAAACACTCCAAGGACAAGCTCCATCTGTTTTTGATCTGGCCTTTTAAGATCAGAGTAAACATTGAGCAACAATTATCAGGCAAAACACGAGATAATCACCGTGTCTTCAACGATAGAGAAGCTGAATGAACCTCCACATTGACTAAACTGGGTCTTCATTTTGCCTCCGGTCGCCTCCATCCTGGAACATCGATGACGTCACATTTTAAAGGGTCTATAGACGAGACAAAGTGAAGTTAACTGTAAATGTTTGAATGATTCTCTCACATTAGATCTAAATTCTGCTGGTTTTAAGTGTTTGTGTTGGAAAAAAGAAACACATTTGAATTTCCAGAGTAGAAAGGTCAGTTAGTTTGTTTTTCTTTAACAAACGATGGACTAAATACATTTTTTAGCCTTAAAATTGTGTTTTAGCTTCAAAAGAATCTAATTTATGGAACAGTATCTAATATATCTCTAGATAAAATGAAAAATGATTGTGGGCTCAACATTTCTGTGAGTATTTTTCAGTAAAACCCATAAATCTGGATTGTTCTTCATCAAAAATGCAAAGAGTTTAACTAAAAGTGACAAAATGCAACTAAAAGCCACAAAAACATGACTAAAAGTGATAAAAATGTGACTAAAAGCAACAAAAACGTGTCCAAAAGTGACAAAAAGCAACACATTTGAATTTCCAGAGTAGAAAGGTCAGTTAGTTTGTTTTTCTGTAACAAACGATGGACTAAATACATTTTCTAGCCTTAAAATTGTATTTTAGCTTCAAAATAATCTAATTTATGGAACAGTATCTAATATATCTCTAGATAAAATGAAAAATGATTGTGGGCTCTACATTTCTGTGAGTATTTTTCCAGTAAAACCCATAAATCTGGATTGTTCCTTCATCAAAAATGCAAAGAGTTGATGATAATTTCCTCAAACATGATGTAAAATACAATAATAAATGTGTTTAAAGCAGCTCTGATGTCACTCACATGTGTCTGAGGCTTTTACTGACACTAAATCATCTACATTTGTCAGATTTTGTGATATTCTGAGGTTAATCCCAGTTTCTCCAGTGAAATCACATTATGTTGCACTTCACTTTTGCCTCCGTTCTGAATTTAGAATGTTTTTGTTCACAAACTTTTAAAGGGTCAATAAGTCAACAGGGACTAAACCTGGTCCAAACCAAGATCAGAAACCAGGACTGAAGCAAGACTTAATCAGACCAAGGTCTAGAGCTCGTCCTGATCTGACAAAATGATTTGACTCAACCAGAATTTTCAAACTTGGAACAGCTTCAGACGTTAAAATGAAGTGAAATTGGACAGAATTCGGTTTTAAAAATGTTGTAAATTTTATATCCTCCTAATTTTCCTAATATTGGACTTTGATATCAGGCGAATCAGAGCTGTTGCTGAAACGTTGCCTCTTCATCTGTGAGTTAATCTCTCCTGGCAAATGAGACAGGACAAAGGAAGTAGAAGTCGAGACACAAAGGTCGGTCAGCACTACACTTTACTTTAAAGTGAAGGCGTCTGGGCCTCTCTGTGGGACGTTTGCTTCAGAGTTTTGGGGTTCATGTTTTATCAGAATCAGATGTTTCCAAATAAAGCCGCTGTGTCACATTTAACACTGGACAGAGTATTTTCATTGAACAAACACGGCCTGGAGTTTGTCTGGACAAAGGCGTAAACCTCAGCAGCACCAGAGATTATTCAGGATTTATGACCGATTTATCCACCTTCACTTTATCAAAGGCCACATCATTCACAGGGTTTAGTCCTCAGGGCCAGAAACCAGGTCTAAACCAGGTCTAAACCAGGACTAAACCAGGACTAAACCTGGACTAAACCAGGTCTAAACCAGGACTAAACCTGGACTAAACCAGGACTAAACCAGGTCTAAACCAGGACTAAATCTGGACTAAACCAGGTCTAAACCAGACCTAAACCTGGACTAAATCAGGTCTAAACCAGGACTAAACCAGGACTAAACCAGGTCTAAACCAGGACTAAATTAGGTCTAAACCAGAACTAAACCAGGACTAAATCTGGACTAAACCAGGTCTAAACCAGGACTAAACCTGGACTAAACCAGGTCTAAACCAGGACTAAATTAGGTCTAAACCAGAACTAAACCAGGACTAAATCTGGACTAAACCAGGTCTAAACCAGACCTAAACCTGGACTAAATCAGGTCTAAACCAGGACTAAACCAGGATTAAACCAGGACTAAACCAGGTCTAAACCAGGACTAAACCTGGACTAAACCAGGTATAAACCTGGACTAAACCAGGTCTAAACCAGAACTAAACCTGGACTAAATCATGACTAAACCAGGACTAAACCAGGACTAAACCAGGACTAAACCTGGACTAAACCAGGTCTAAACCAGGACTAAACCTGGACTAAACCTGGACTAAACCTGGACTAAACCAGGTCTAAACCAGGACTAAACCTGGACTAAACCAGGACTAAACCAGGTCTAAACCTGGATTAAACCAGGTCTAAACCTGGACTAAACCAGGTCTAAACCAGGACTAAACCAGAACTAAACCAGGACTAAACCTGGTCTAAACCAGGACTAAACCAGAACTAAACCAGGACTAAACCAGGTCTAAACCAGGACTAAATCTGGACTAAACCAGGTCTAAACCAGACCTAAACCAGGACTAAATCAGGTCTAAACCAGGACTAAACCAGGTCTAAACCAGGACTAAACCAGGACTAAACCAGGTCTAAACCAGGACTAAACCAGGATTAAACCAGGACTAAACCTGGACTAAACCAGGTCTAAACCAGAACTAAACCTGGACTAAATCATGACTAAACCAGGACTAAACCTGGACTAAACCTGGACTAAACCAGGTCTAAACCAGGACTAAACCTGGACTAAACCAGGACTAAACCAGGACTAAACCATGTCTAAACCAGGACTAAACCTGGTCTAAACCAGGACTAAACCAGGTCTAAACCAGGACTAAACCAGAACTAAACCAGGACTAAACCTGGTCTAAACCAGGACTAAACCAGGTCTAAACCAGGACTAAACCAGGTCTAAACCAGAACTAAACCAGGACTAAATCTGGACTAAACCAGGTCTAAACCAGACCTAAACCTGGACTAAATCAGGTCTAAACCAGGACTAAACCAGGTCTAAACCAGGACTAAACCAGGTCTAAACCAGGACTAAATTAGGTCTAAACCAGAACTAAACCAGGACTAAATCTGGACTAAACCAGACCTAAACCTGGACTAAACCAGGTCTAAACCAGGATTAAACCAGGACTAAACCAGGTCTAAACCAGGACTAAACCTGGACTAAACCAGAACTAAACCTGGACTAAATCATGACTAAACCAGGACTAAACCAGGTCTAAACCAGGACTAAACCTGGACTAAACCAGGTCTATACCAGGACTAAACCAGAACTAAACCAGGTCTAAACAGGTCTAAACCAATAACAATAGACAAAATAATTTCTATATTTTTGAAGATGGTTCAGGGCCGGATCTTGTCCCTTCGAGGGCCTGATATGGCCCCCGGGCCTTCAGTTGATTAACCCTGCTCTCGTTCATCGACCAATTCATGGAACAAAGTCCCTGCTCCGTCTTTTGCTTCTAACGTCATAAAAACACCTCCAAACAGGTTTCAATCAATGGCATTTTATTCTTTTTTGTAAAACACACCATGTAAAAATAATATGGGCCGATGTACAACGCTCAACAAAAAAGCCACACATTTGAAACAGCTGTGATTCTATTTAACAATAATAAATACAGTCTTTTTTAACACTGTGCAGTTGCTTGAGCGGGACATGCAGCACTGCCACTGTGACATAAACGTACAGGTTCTGTTTGGATCCACGTCAGCCGCCGGGGAATGTGGAGAGAAAACACTCGACGACGCGGGAAAAAAGACGACGACGTAAATAAAAAAAGTCACAAAGTCCAGAGAAACGTCGTGATGTGGAGACGAGAGGCTCAGGTCGAGTAATCCTGGAACGATCGACACGAGAAGAAGATTAATGTCTGCATGACAGGTTTGACCACACATTTCACTAAAACAGGATTATTTAAGATTTGACTAAACATTTTCCTGATTTGTGCCCAGTTTGACAGTTTTTATAAGCGTTTTTTCTCCAACCTAGTTCTGCCGAGACCCTGTTATCTTACCTGCCCCAAAGCCCTGAATTTAACCAAATGATCTGTTCCTAAACCTAACCCTTACCTTACTCTAATTGTGAAAAAACATATTACAACAATAAATAAACCTTTTTTAAACCAATACAAGTGACGGACCCAAGTGGTTTGGGAAAAAAAGAAGCTTGGACTAAACCAGGACTAAACCAGGTCTAAACCTGGTCTAAACCTGGTCTAAACCTGGACTAAACCAGGACTAAACCAGAACTAAACCTGGACTAAATCGGTCTAAACCAATACTAAACCAAGACTAAACCAGGTCTAAACCAGGACTAAACCAGGACTAAACCAGGACTAAACCAGGACTAAACCAGGACTAAACCAAGACTAAACCAGGTCTAAACCAGGTCTAAACCAGGACTAAACCAGGACTAAACCAGGACTAAACCAGGACTAAACCAGGACTAAACCAGGACTAAACCAGGACTAAACCTGGACTAAACCGGTCTAAACCAGGACTAAACCAGAACTAAACCAGGTCTAAACCTGGACTAAACCAGGACTAAACCAGGTCTAAACCTGGACTAAACCAGGACTAAACCAGGACTAAACCAGGACTAAACCAGGTCTAAACCAGGACTAAACCAGGACTAAACCAGGACTAAACCAGGACTAAACCAGGACTAAACCAGGACTAAACCAGGACTAACCCTTACCTTACTCTAATTGTGAAAAAATATATTAAAACAATAAATAAACCTTTTTTTAAACCAATACAAGTGACGGTCAAGTGGTTTGGGAAAAAAAGAAGCTTGGACTAAACCAGGACTAAACCTGGACTAAACCTGGACTAAACCGGTCTAACCCAGGACTAAACCAGAACTAAACCTGGACTAAATCTGGACTAAACCAGGACTAAACCAGAACTAAACCTGGACTAAACCTGTCTAAACCAGGACTAAACCAGAACTAAACCAGGTCTAAACCTGGACTAAACCAGAACTAAACCTGGACTAAATCTGGACTAAACCGGTCTAAACCAAGACTAAACCAGAACTAAACCAGGTCTAAACCAGGTCTAAACCAGGACTAAACCAGGTCTAAACCAGGTCTAAACCAGGTCTAAACCAGGACTAAACCAGGTCTAAACCAGGACTAAACCAGAACTAAACCAGAACTAAACCAGGTCTAAACCAGGACTAAACCAGGTCTAAACCAGGTCTAAACCAGGACTAAACCAGGACTAAATCTGGACTAAACCAGGTCTAAACCAGAACTAAACCAGGTCTAAACCTGGACTAAACCAGAACTAAACCAGGTCTAAACCTGGACTAAACCTGGACTAAACCAGGACTAAACCAGAACTAAACCAGAACTAAACCTGGACTAAATCTGGACTAAACCGGTCTAAACCAAGACTAAACCAGAACTAAACCAGGTCTAAACCAGGTCTAAACCAGGACTAAACCAGGTCTAAACCAGAACTAAACCAGGTCTAAACCAGGACTAAACCAGGTCTAAACCAGGACTAAATCTGGACTAAACCAGGTCTAAACCAGAGCTAAACCAGGTCTAAACCTGGACTAAACCAGAACTAAACCAGAACTAACCCTTACCTTACTCTAATTGTGAAAAAATATATTAAAACAATAAATAAACCTTTTTTTAAACCAATACAAGTGACGGTCAAGTGGTTTGGGATAAAAAGAAGCTTTTCATAAAATGTATAACGTCACTTCCTGGTTGAACACGAGCAGCAAATATGACACAGTTAGAGGTATTTCTACAGCTGTTACCATAGCAACCAGACTGTAAACAAGGGACAACATCCATTAAAAACACACACAATAGTTATGCTTTGACAAATGATTATACCTGATAACTTTATTTTGGTGAATGACGGTTTAAATTGTCAGAAAGTTGTGTCACTTGTGTGTAAATTGTCTCTTTCAACGGTACGTCGCTTTTTGATGACATCACAGAGGGAATTCAGCACTACTTCCTGTAATTTTACACGGCAATATGTCGCCGTTGTTGTTGTTTTGACTTATATGCACCACTTTTAAGTCTGAAATAAAGTTAGAATTGTATTTCACCAAAAGCAGTTCCAGTTTAAAGTGCCTATGACGAGGTTTTATGATTTACTACTTTTGACTTTATCCAGTGGAATAAAACCTGTTGTAACCTGTTTTAATGATAGTTTTACGCCAATGAAGTACTAGTTCGTCAAGAAAAGTAGAAAAATATGTTGAAAAGTACAGGAAGTGGAGCAGAAGTGTGAAACATGACGACATCACACTGGGACGACACTTTACACTCGACACACACGTTTGTTTTTGATCCTTTAAACATTAATTCAACAAAATAAAGCTGTTCTCGTACATTTCTATTTGTCAAACGATCATTTCTGTGACATTAGAGAAATTTAGGCTCAGCGTAAAACATGGTTGCTAGGTAACCGCGGCAGAATTTCCTGATTTACAACCAGGAAGTACAATTTTAAAACAAAAAAAAATGGCCAAACTGGGCAAAAATGTTTTAGTTTTGTGCTAAACCTTGAACATAATATATATATCTCAACTGTGTTTTAGTCCAGGGGTTCCCAAACTTTTCTAGCCGGGACCCCCAAAATAGCCATGCAACCAACTTAGGACCCCCAAAGTGAAATAAAAATGACAGTAGCAATAACTTAAAGTGTCAAAGCCTGTTAAATCCAGTTTAATTTAGGTTATTTGAATAGTTTATTGTCTTATTGGATCCTATTTCACTAAAATATATATATATACTTTTTTATAAACAATAGACCAAATACAATGTAGTATTTATTAAAATTACATCTTGAAATATAAAAACGGAATGCGGAGCTCGTCCCTGTGACAATCTGCTATTTTTGTGAAATCGTCGTATCATGATTCGCTGTTTCTGTCTGTTCAAACACACTTTTTATCCATGTTCTAACGTTCCGCCGTCAAAACCACACCTGGAGTATCATCATTTAGCTTGATTTACGCTTGTTTGTTTTCCTTTATTCATTGACTTGCTCGAAAATAAATAAATCAAATAAATAAATAAAAATAATTGCCTCTGCAGCCAGTAGATGGAGCCACAGCTAAGTCAAAATAGCATCTCCCCAATGCAGTTATAAAGTTGTTTTTCTTTGTAAAAACATTTTATTTTTAGTTCTAAACCATGAGATGTCAAAGTTAAAAACACTCAAGAGCAGGTTTAAAGGACAAAAACAACGCAAATAATCCATAATATTTGTCATTTAACTCCACTTATTCCTGCCTTAATAAAGCATGAACAAAGACTTAATTCACAATGCAACAGAAACAGTTTATTAAGAAGTGACAAAATGGCTAAAAGTAACAAAGCCTGTTAACAAATTTATTCTGAACCCTAATTGTCTTATTGGATCCTATTTCACTAAAATATATATATACTTTTTTATAAACAATAGACCAAATACAATGTAGTATTTATTAAAATTACATCTTGAAATCATCTCACGACCCCCAGCACACCCCTCGCGACCCCCCAGGGGGTCCCGACCCCCACTTTGGGAACCACTGTTTTAGTCAAATGAGTAATTAAACTGATTATAGGCACTTTAAAGAAGCTACTACTCAAAATAATAACCATAAAGTGATAAATACGCCATTATTTTTCATTTATTTATTCTTTTTTAACAATGAAACCTTAAATAAAACACTCACCGCTCTTGGTTTCTTGTTCACTTTCATGTCAAACCTGCAACAACACAAAAATACAGTTAATTTATGCGTCATTTTACTGCTGCATCTACTTTAAATGAAAAACTCAAACCAAAAGACACTAAAATGTTCAAATAAAATGACACTGAAATGGCAAAATAACCTTCAATCTACACAAACCAACCTTTGACGAAAACAGTTATTTAAACGAGATTTGACACGGGACTCGAACGTTCGACTCCCGCTTCAAAAAAACAAAAAAAGAAATGGTTCGAAATAAAAGCTGAGGCCAAGCACATGGTTCTGCCCCAAAAACAAACTGAAATCATGAGCGAGAACATGCAGTAAAACTAAACAAAAGTCACTCTAGTCCAAACCAAAGCGCAGGAGAACAGAGCGGAGGCGAGCAGATCGTCAGACTTACTCGAAGTCATAATCAAACATGGCCGACGGGCTGTGGAGAGCAGAGGATTATGGGAAACAGAGAGCAGCAGTGGTTAGTTCAGGCTAATATTATAAAACGACAGAAGTGCAGGTCTGTGTTTGTGGATGAGGCCTGGTGTTAGTGCGGTTACTTCAGAGGTGTGTGTGAGAAAGTCTGGAAAGGGCATTTGCAAAAGGTGTTGAGAAATGAGCAGAATCTATCACACTCGAGGAAAAGTGCACGTTTAGGGCTGGAACTAATGATTATTTTAGTTTCTATTGAACATTGAGGCTTTTTAAATTCATTATTAATCAAATATGGAGGCTTCAAGATAGAGAATATTTACAAATAATAAAAAAGGCCTTCCTTCTCCCGATCGTCTCTTACAGTTCTAACTCTTTTTTTGGTTAATAACTCAACAGTTTTTGAAAAGTCCTCCTGGCAACTGATTCTTCTTCTGATGTTGGGTTCTTTTTTATGTGTTAGTTTGTATAATCCAGATTACAACGATCAAAACATGGCTACATTTATTTATTACAACCGACTTGTCACATTTTCACCAGAAAACACTTGATGTCCTCCTCAGTTTTACCGCCAGAATTACTAAAATCCTTGGCAGAGCGGTCAGATCCACAGGTTTCTGGTACAATTGCTCCCTCAGGTGAATACTACCGTTGTGTCCTTGGACAAGACACTTAACCCCCAGTGTCTGTGCACTCTGGTGAAGTGGGTCAATGGTTCTTTGATGTAAAGCGCCTCGAAGGTGGAAAAGCTCTGTATAAAAAGCTGACCATTTACCATTGACAATATTTAATTGCACTGGTTTGGAATTTAATAGTTTTTTTTTTGCATAACTGAGTTGCAGAGGGTTGTGTATTATTGTATCTACAGTTTCTTGTGTCATGTATCCATTACAGCACGTTTGATTTACTTCACTATTTCCCTTTACTTTACTATTATTTTATTCCTTGTTATATTTTGCACTTTACCCCCAAAGCAAGCTCCTCGTTTGTGATTTTTTTTCGCCAAGAAAGGCAGTACAGACCTTCATTTCTGATTTTCTGATTTCTGAAAATGGTTCATTCACAGTTATGGAGTCAGGGACCCTCAAACAGATTCAGTTCAATTGTAGTTCCTTTTATAAACCAGTAGGAGTGCACAATACACAGAGTTCTTTAATATTCTGTCACATTTGAGTCACAACATCTCACATTTAAATGTCCTTCTTTTGTTACACCAGACTATTTTAAATTAGCAATCTGTAATTTGATCTGTGTGAACTGGTTGACACTGATGATCTATTATTGTACAATTTACACTTTCTTAAAGTAGAACTAAGTAACTTCAGCGACAGAGCTCCCCCTGCAGGTCTGTTGTGAAAATACACTGCCAGAGGCTTTTTCCCCTTCCCATTTATTGAAATAATGAAGTACAATCACATACAAAAAATGTCACGTCGCCAAAAAAAAAAAAAAAAAAAAAAAAAAAGAAAAGAAAAGAAAAAAAGAGAGCCAGTGTTTCCCACATAGACTGTACATATCAGTGGACCATGTTAGCATGCTAGCCGCCGCTTTCTAAATAGGAAGCAGCTCTGGAGGCTCCTGGCTCCATAAAGCTGAGCTGCCATTCACTTTCTGTTGTGACACTGTGCCCTTTACTCTGTAACTGTTTCTGTCAAACTCACCATCTGGAACTAAAATGTCTGTTTTGACACACTCTACATGAATCGGGTGTTTTTTTTTTCGTTGGTTGTTTATAAATCAAGTTATTAGCAATAATCACTGACCAATCAGGTGCTTCCTTTTCCAGAGGCCGTTTTCGCTCGTGTTAGCAACAGGTTTGATTGACAGCTAGCGCCGCACGTTGCCGCCGTCTCCTCTCACCGAGGGGCGGATACCGTTAACAACCTCGCTCCTGATTAGTCCATGTGGTTGCCACGATACGCACTTGGATTTCCAAATATGGAGTCTGGCTCCACTTTAGCCGCTATAACTGTTAGCCACGATGGGCTTCATTTGTCTGGAGCCAAACGCTATGGGTGACGTCACAATCCCATAGACCACTGATATGTACGGTCTATGGTTTCTCAGGATCGATGTCAGGAATTGTTGCAGTTGGTTTTCTGCGCAGAGACAGCAGGGGGAGACTGCGAGTGCTACAGACGGCCCAAAAATACATTTTCAACCACCACACGGACTTATAAAGATAAATAAGGTAAAAATGTTACTTAGTTCTGCTTTAAATGGTACTGTTGGCTACTATATACCTCTGTGTCACCTTTATATTACAAATACATAAAATACACAAAGTAAAACACTGCTTCCTGTGCTACGTTGACACACTCGAGCTCGTTAAGGCAGACCGCGCTCTCGTTACCTGTGCCGGTTCTTGTTCTTCCTCTTCTTGTGCGAGTTGTGGTGGCTGCTGGAGGAGGAGGACGACGCCGCCTTCTGAGGCTTCAGGTCCTGTAGCGCCGAGTCCAGCTCCTCCGTGTCGTCCTGGCTCGGCTCGTTCTCCTGGTTCTGCAGATCCGGGGACGTGTCGCTCTCGGTGCCGCTGCCCGCCTCGCCTGGACAGCAGGGTTTGAGCAGGCGTCAGAGAGCGTTTCACGAGTTTAAATGCCGCGATCGACGTCAAAACGAGACATTTACGCTTGTGTCGTGTCAAAACTACTGGCTGTAAAATATAAAAACGGAATGCGGAGCTCGTCCCTGTGACAATCTGCTATTTTTGTGAACTCGTCGTATCGTGATTCGCCGTTTCTGTCTGTTCAAACACACTTTTTCTCCATGTTCTAACGTTCCGTCGTCAAAAACACACCTGGAGTATCATCATTGAGCTTGATTTACGTTTGTTTGTTTTCCTTTATCCATTGACTTGCTCGAAATAAATAATGCAGTTATAAAGTTGTTTTTCTTTGTAAAAACATTTTATTTTTAGTTCTAAATCATGAGATGTCAAAGTTAAAACACTCAAGAGCAGGTTTAAAGGACAAAAACAACGCAAATAATGAATAATATTTGTCATTTAACTTAAATATTCTTCCACAAAGCAACACAACTATGGCTAAAAGTGAAAAAAATGCAACAGAAACATGACTATAAGTGACAAAAATGCGACTAAAAGTGACAAAAATAAAGCTAAACATGACACAAACTTGACTAAAAGTGACACAAACGCGATTAAAAGCGACAAAAACATGACTAATAGTGACAAAAACACAACTTAAAGCCTCCAAAACGCAACCTAAAGCAAAAGTGTGACACAAAGCAACTCAAACGTTCTGAAACACGTGATTCTTTTATCAGTTTGTCAGTAGGTCTGAGTGATACGGTGATAAAAATTGAATCGTGAGCTGGTCCCTGTGACAATCTGCTATTTTTGTGAAATCGTTGTGTCTTGATTGACTGTTTGTGTCTTTAATGCAGCTGTCTGTTCAAACACACTTTTTCTCCTGTTGTTTAGCCTCTGAAGCCTCTGAGCAGATGACTTTATTTACCTCTTAAAAGGCCAGAGCTGCACAATTCAACCAAAAACACAATTTTAATGGATGCAATTAGCAAATCACAAAGGCCGCAGTGTTTGAAATGCAATAATTTCTTCCCCAAACAACAAAATGTCTTGCTTTGATTTGAGTAAAAACTGCTAACACTGTAGTTTGGATTTGTACAAACATGAAACAAGCCACAAAAGCGCGACCGAAAGTGATTAAAAATGTGTTCAAAAGCGACAAAACGTGCCTACGAAAAGAAAAAAATGAGTAAATGCGCCAAAACATGACTAAAAGCGACAAAATGCAACTAAAAATGACAAAAACATGACTAAAAGTGACAAAATTGTGTTTAATATGTGAATTTGAACAGAATCCTATTGTTAAAACATAAATCACTAATCTAATCACATATCATATCATATATATTTTTCCTAAATTGTGCAGCTCTATTAAAGACAATAGAAAAATACAAAGTGAACATGAATCGTGATAAAATTTAAATTATGATTTGACTCCAAGAAAATCGTGATAATTTTTTGTCACATCACACAGATCTAACCCTTCCACAGAGCTGCAGAATATTAAAAACCACATATAAACCTCTATATACGCAACGATAATATTCAAAAACATAATTTACATGAAAGTTAAACCATGGAAATGTATGTTTTGAACCCTAACTTTTACTTTTTAGTTGATTTGTTCTAAGTTGTTAACATCTAGATTCAGCACACCTGATTGTTCTGATGGAGAGATCGTTTGTCAAAATGTTTTTTTTCATTTTTATTTAATGCCTGTGGAAATTGGATTTAACTGGAAAATATTATACATTTTTTGTGTTGTTTTTAGCCTTAAACCTGCTCTTGAGAGTCTTCAGTTTAGCATGTTTTAGAACCAAAAATAAAATGCTTTACAAAGAAAACGTTACCACTGAGATTTGACTCAGCTGTGGCTCCATCTACTGGTTGCAGAGGCAACTACACACATGTAAATAAATACCCACAATGCACAGTGATATGCAGTGGATTTGACGTGGTTGTAGTTATCGCGATTAGACGGAAGAAATGTTCAGAGCGAGTTTGGCCATGATTTAAGGGCTTAAAACAGCAAAGGATTCTGGGATAAATGACGTCAGCATCATCTACGTCCTTGATTTTCCTCCAGAGCGTCGGGGAACACTAGTGCGCCTTGAGGTTTTACCAGATGGGCCTTGAAAAATGTCCAGTTTGAGTTCACAGATTCACAAATGTGGATTTAATGAACTAATTTACCTTTTTGAAGCAACATTTGCACCAAAGAAAGAACGCAAAACCATCACTATTACCAAATTTAAAGACCTAGACAGTGCTACAGACATTATTTACTACATTACATACAATATTTTTAACTAAATGGTCTGATTTGGTCATGTTTTAGTGGTAGGTGGCAGCTTTTAAACCCAAAACGTGTGCCACGACTCAAAAAAGGTTGAAAAACACTGGACTAAAGCAACCAAACCAAGACTAAACCAAGACTAAATCACTTGACTAAAAACATTCTTGGTCGACGAAAGAACCAAACAACCAAACCAAGACTAAACCAGTACAAAACCAAGACTAAACCAAGACTAAATCAGTCGACTAAAAAATTTTTTGGTCAACTAAAGCCTTGATTTTCCTCCAGAGCGTCGGGGAACACTAGTGCGCCTTGAGGTTTTGACAGATGTGCCTTGAAAAATGTCCAGTTTGAGTTAACAGATTCACAAATGCGGATTTAACGAACTAATTTACCTTTTTGAAGCAACATTTGCACCAAAGAAAGAACGCAAAGTGTCCTGAACAAAACCATCACTATTAACAAATTTAAAGACCTAGACAGTGCCACAGACGACATTTGCCTCATTATATACAATATTTTTAACTAAATGGTGTGATTTTGGTATTGGAATTTGGTAATATTTTAGTGGTAGGTGGCGCACAGTGGTAGCTTTTAAACCCAAAACGTGTGCCACGACTCAAAAAGGTTGACAAACACTGATCTACGTCACACATGAAGGTGAACGAGAGGATGTACAAACCAGCATCATCAAATAAACATGAGTCAAACTAATGCTGCTCTAGATGTGTTTTTGACGACAGAACGATGTTAGAGCACGGAGAAAAGAGCAAGTCAGTTTTGTATTCACCTTATTCGGCCTCTTTTTGCCACAGATACGCACTTTTGTTGTAAACGCACGAGAACTCCGTTAAAGCTAATGACGAACGAGGGAAAAGTCTCGCCGCTAAAATGTTACATAAAGTAGATTGATTTGTGTAAAATGTTTAATGAACACGAGCAACAACAAGTCACAACGCAACGATTTCCTGAAAACGTCTTTTTAGTCGAGTAGAACTTATTTTCTGTTGAGCTCGTCTGCTCCATGTGAACTACAACGGAAACAAGACGGCGGCGCGTACGGCAACTTCAGGAATAAGGAGAATAATATTTGTCATTTAATGCTTTTTGCTGCATTTTAAGGCCTTGTTTTGCGTCTTTTTAATGCTGCGCGGAAACCCTGGATACACGGGCGAAAGTGAGAAGAGACGACCAAAATAACAATTATGAATGATGGGTGTGATTATGAGGAAATGAATGTCTCTTGTTTATTATTCTGAAAACAAAGATTAAGACTCAGAGTTTTAATTGCAATCCATCATAAATGTGCTAAAACATTCCCATAAATGCCTTTGTTGAGGTTCAGTATCACCCAGGAATACAATTTACAACGAAACTGTTTTGTTTTGGTGCAGACAATTGGGATGAGAGGATACGGTTTTGTAAAGATTGGACTATTGCTGCAGTAGACGTTAAATCGCACTCCTCTAAACGCGAGTGAAATATGGTAGACGAGATACTCACGCTTCTCGTTCATGTGATCTGGAATCCCACCGAGTGCACAGACCGCCTGTGAAGGAAAGTTATTAGAGTTATTACATAGAGAGTCGTCAAAAATACTGAAAATCTGATCATAATAAACACCTTAAGGAGCAAAACAAAGAAAAATTGCGATATAACGATTATTTTTGAAAAAACAAAAGTGAAATGCTTCATTTTCTTTCATTCTAATTCGTTCCTGTTTGAATAATGTGCGACAATCTTTATGAAACTAGTCGTCCAAAAATCTAAATCGAACTAAATCATTGAATGTTTTCTGTGCAATAGTTTTCTATGAGAAAATTAAATTGTCTGTCAGTTTTAGCCAGTTATGATAAAGCTACACCATAAACTATATTATCTACGTCTATGTTTTGTTATAAACAGAATAAAGAACTTACTGCGACAGATGTGACTGAGGATTTGCTGAAAAGACGTTCCGCTTCTTTGAATTTCCGGTTTCTTCTGTCGGTTTTACTGTTGGAGTTTCTGTCACACAAAACACACGGTTGCTTTAGTATTTCTGCACATAATGACGCACAGATGTTGATGTTTTTGGAGGCAGAGTGCTCACTTCTGGTTGGTGAGGTAGCGGTCCCAGCCTCTGATGATGTTTCCGTACATCTGAGTGTCTTCTAAGTAACTGCCTTCAAACGCGTAGATCTGCCTTTCCAAGTTCATCAGGGTCTCCTAAAGAAAAATACAAACATAACATCAATTCTCTCAGCTCACGCGGACATATTTTACAAACATTCAAGCATATAAAATAAAATAAAATAGTCTGTGGCTTATGTTTTTAGTATATTTTAATTGTATGCGGATTCTAAAACCTTTTTATAGCAAAGACAGTGACATTATTAAATCAAAATGTCAACAAAGAATAAATTATTTCAGATTTTCCTCAATAATACACCGTTTTAGTAATTATTTTCTATATTGAAGCCTTGAGTCATCATATTTAAACCTTTATTTGGCTGATAATGTATTTAAAAAGTCCTAATGTACAACAGAAATAATCAAAGACTAGTCATGTTTAAGAACCAAAATAATAACCATTAGTTGCAGCTCTAATTTCTTGATATCTAATTCAAAGCCTGATTTAATAATGTTTTAACTTAAAAAACGTCTAGCTTAGTCAAATACTGAATACGATATCCAAAATCCAATCTGTACTTTGTAAATAATATGACAAAAAACAAAAGAAAAGAAAACATTAAACCTTATATATCACAAATATGTGAAATACCATGTTTTTACGTTAAAATACCAAATTTCTACATTTTTTTCCAATTCACCTGCAGTGCCTTGCCTTAAATCGATTATATATGACATATTTATGTGCAATAAAACGGGATAAATTAAGTTTTAAGAGAAGAAAACGCGCGATTTCCAGATATCGCGAGAACATTCTACCGGGCGGCTTGCTAACGCGAATTAGCATTCAAGGCGCAAGAATAACAAAAGAAACCAACAAAAACATAGATTTGGAGTGGATAAAAATATCTAAACCCCTATTATGTGCTTGTAATGCCATACGTAATCTATAATACAAGCTACTGCGTAAAGAAACACTTAAAATAGACAATGCAGATGCTATTGTTGTTAGCCCGTGTTAGCATCGCCGGGCCTTCCATTCAGCGGCGCACGTTAGCGGTGTTTTCACATTTTACCCACTTTTCCCGATTATATTTGTACGTTTTGATAAATGTGCGGACTTACGGCCAGCTCTTGCTTCCTCTTGACCAGGTCTGCCAGTTCCCTGCGGGTGTCGGGGATCTGGGGCGGAGTGGCCTTTGCGTGCATCGCCATGACCGAAGCAGCCGCGGAGCTCTGGAACAAAACAGCGGAGCGGCGGCAGGTTTACGGCGGGGAAGAGGAGCGCAGCGGCCGGGAGGGGGCGCTGTCCGACCGGCTACAGGGAGGACATGGGTCTCACAGCTGCATCATCCACTGTGTATTACTTAAAGGGCCTCTGACAGGTTGAAATACACATTTAGCTAAAATGCAGTTAAGAGAAATATATTCAAATTTCTACTAAAATCGTTACAAATTTAACCCTAGTTTAGCCGTTTTTTAGGTTTTAAATTTTACTTCCTGATTGTAAAGTATGACATCACACTAGGAAATCACCATAGCAACCAGACTGTACATTGGGCAAACTCCTCTAATGTCACCGATTTATTTCATTTGGCAAAGAAAAACACATGTGAACGCCTTTATTTTGTTGAATCAAAGTTTAAAGGGTCAAAAAAGTAGTTTATTTTGTGTAAATTATGCATAACCTTTGTCTCCCCAGCGTGGTGTCATCAGTTTGTTTACTTCCTGTAATTGTCAACAGATTTTTCAACTTTTCTCCACAAACAGTTACTTAATTGGTGTGAAACTATAATTTATATTTACACGTGGTATTAATACACTGAATAAAGTCAAAATTAGAAAATCATAAAAACCCGTCATACGCACTTTAAGGCAGGGGTGTCCACACTTTTTCCATCGAGGGCCGCATATTGAAATATAGACCAAGCGAAGGGCCACAAATCAGTCGTGAAACGTTAATAAAAGCTGCATTTATCTGATGTTTTAAGCACCACCACATCTACATTCAGTCTCAGTGCCTTAATATCAGGTCTGTGTCGCACCAAAATGTTAGGTATTTAGGTTAGAAGTCTAGAAAATTTTAAATTTGCTGTAAAAAAGTACTTCTCAGGACAATGTGGACCAATTTACCAGTAAGCCTGAGGGCCAAGAAAAATTGGTCTGAGGGCCGCATTTGGCCCCCGGGCCTTAGTTTGGACATGCCTGACTTAAAGTACGTATGACAGGTTTTTAACATTTTCTAATTTTAACTTTATTCGGTGTATTAATACCTCTTGTCAATATCAATGATAGTTTTACATCAATCAGGTCGCTGTTTGTGGAGAAAAATGGAAAGAAATCTGTTGAAAATGACAGGAAGGAAACAAATTGATGACATCACACTAGGGAGACAGGGTTATGCATAATTTACGTAAAAGAGACAACTTTTTTGACCCTTTAAACATTAATTCAACGAAATAAAGGCGTTCATGTGTATTTTTATTTGTCAAATTTAAAAAATCTCTAACATTAGATCAGTTTTTGCCCAATGTACTTTCTAATTTCCTGGTGTGATGTCATCATTCACAACCAGGAAGTGAAACTAAAAACCTGAAAAATTGCTTATTTGGGATCAAATTTGAACAGCATTTTAGCATCGAAATATATTTATCTTAACCACATTTTAGTCAAATGAGTAGTCCAACCTGTCATAGGCACTTTAAGGCCTTCATTTTCAGCCTGTGTGCTGAGGAACACTACTGTGCCTTCAGGTATTGCCAGGTGTGCTTTGAAAAAATTTGGATTCACACGTGGATTTAAATATTTCAATTTTGGAGTGACCTGAACATATTTCTTTACAAAAATCAACAGTAAAACTTCATAATTGTCAAGTTTAAACAGCCAGACATTGGCACAGACATTATCCGTTACATTATATACCACATTTTGTGTAATAAACCCTAGTCAGATTGACTAAATGTTATTGTTTGATAACACATTGAAGCCTGTTTTTAGAAAAGCATTGGAAGGGGCCATATCATTTATTTAATACTTTTTTTCCAGTGTCCCAGATTTATATATATTTTGGATTAATACATTTGAGCATATGATCAAATATAACTCAGGTTTGGGCCTAACTCTTTATTTACACCAGGTGTGCTTTGAAAAAAATTTGGATTCACACATGGATTTAAAATAAATAATACAATTTTGGAGTGACCTGAATGTATTTCTTTACAAAAATCGACAGTAAAACTTGACAATTGTCAAGTTTAAAGAACCAGACATTGGCACAGACATTATCCATTACATTATATACTACATTTTGTGTAATAAACCCTAGTCAGATAAGATAAGAGATCCTTTATTTGTCCCACAATGGGGAAATTCCACTGTTGCAACACACAGTTTAGAACAGGAATGAATGAAATAGGCGCATGCAATAAAAATAGGATAAATAATTACTAAACTTGGTAATAAAAATACAATATAAAGTATAAAGTGCACACTCTTATTTACAGTAGGTGGCTGTCTGGGAGTAAATAGTAAAAATGGCAAATAAAGTGGCTTAAGTGTGTGTTATATACAGTAAGTGACTATAGTGAGGTAAAAATGTATTAATAGTATGTTAAATTATATTGCACATGATTATCACAGGTGAATGACACATGTTACAGTATTGCACATGATTATAGCGGGTGAATGACACATGTTACAGTATTGCACATTGCACAATTTGCACATGCAGATTGACTAAATGTTATTGTTTGATAACACATTGAAGCCTGTTTTTAGAAAAGCATTGGAAGGAGCCATATCATTGTCTTATTTATTTTTTCCAGTGTCATGGATTTATATATATTTTTGGATTAATATATTTGAGCATATGATCAAATATAACTCAAGTTTGGACCTAACGCTTTATTGACACCAGGTGGCGTTGTACGACCACGCACCGTGCGTCAGACGTGCGTCAAATCACTTCCGCCCTGTTTTCGCGTCGTCATAGCAACAGAAAAAAATGTCCGTTTAAGAGGTTTTTATGAGAAACTTTCACTTTTACGGCACATTTATGCTCCGAAACCATGGGAAACCTGTACCGAGGTAACAAACACGAATGTAGAGACAATTGTAACTTAATGTATTGCGTATAAATATTAGAAAATGTTTGTTGTTATGTAAAATAAACAGATACTTCGGGACGTGTGGTTTCAATTCCATCAAAGTACAAAACAATGGCGGTGATGAATTACTCTGAGAAGAAAGGGTTTTTCTCACAGACAAAAAGATTTCCCTCACAGCACAGCCCGGTATGAATATTTTATCAAGTAAAAATCAAAATTCAATGATTATAATTTTAGATGTGTGACACGTTAAGTATTGAATGTGCTTGTGTTTGTTTTAGACAGAAAATCCGGGCCCAGGAAGCTACGATTTGACTAATATTGAAGCGAACTGTCCTTCTTTCTCCACCAAAGGCACCACTGGATTTGTAGCTTCATCCAAGGTCAAAACGAAAACAATATCTTGATTTTTTTTGTTTTTATTATTTTGCTAAGTCCACTATAATCAGACGATATTTTAATAAAGCATTAGGAATATACCGTACTAAAATGCACCTGTAAATGTTTTGCTTGAAGATCAAATATTAGACAAAACATTAATGACTCTTAAAAAAAAAAACGCAGCTAAACAAATTATCATTATTATCATTATCATAAAATTAACCACAAAAAGGCAGAATTATCACTTTCTACACTTGTTTGTCTGCCTTTTTTTCTATTTTTTAACTCATTTTAATAGTTGTAATTACAGACAATATTGTTTTTGCAATTTTTGGTTGTTTTTAGTTGATTTATCGGTCAATAGTGTCCAAGTCCACCACATTTCTCTTAGTCGATGAAAGTATAAAGTCATTCGTTTTAGAAGAATTTCTTTGGACCACAACAGGAGAAAACATGGAGTGAGTTAGATGGAGTTTCAGGACTGACTGGAGAATTTAATCTCTTTTCACTCACATATGTCTTATTTACTCGCACTTGTCTGTGTGCATTGCATTTATTTTTGTATTTGTATGGTCCTTAACATTTAGAGAGCTTGTACCAGCACCAATGCCATTCTCCGTTTAGTCGATTAAAGTCTAAACGACACATGTAGACTACACACACGACACATTTCACCAAAACATCGTGAACATGATTATATTTAAGATTTTATTAAACATTTTGCCTGTTTGTCCCCAGTTTGACAGTTTTTGTAATGTTCATAATGTCACTTCCTGGTTGAACATGAGCACAAATATGACATAGTTAGAGATAATTCCACAACTGTTACCATAGCAACCAGACTGTAAACAAGGACCAACATCCACATAAATGACACAATAGTTATGATTTGACAAATAATAATAACTGTTTACAACTTTATTTTGTTGAATTCTGGTTTAAACTGTCAGAAAATTGTGTCAGTTGTGTGTGAATTGTGGCTCGGCGCCTTTTGATGACATCACAGAGGGATTCCGTTTTACTTTTTGCAAAATTTCTTCACAAACTGCAATTCCACAGATGTAAAACTATAATAAATAATTGCCACAGGTGCTCTCCCACCAAACTAAGTCATAATTAGAACATTTTAAGAACCTGTCATATAGACTTTAAAGGACACATATTCTGCTACAGTGACTTTTTTGAGCTTTTAACCCTGTTCTAACAATGTTCTGTCATCAAAAACACACCCGGAGTTGCATTCAGTGGCATTGACGCTGTTTTGAGCAATGTTCATTAAAAAATCCTCTCCCTCCGAGCATCAAACAGACTTCCTGCTGAACTCCCTCTATCTGGGACGTCTTTTCGAATCATCTACGTCATTTATCCGAGAATATTCCGCTGTTTTAAGTCTTAAAATCATCGTTCATATCAAAATAAACTTGTACTGCATTTCTGTCTCTAAACATGATAACGGCGGAAGCAAACCCCCTTCTTTTCAGTGCTAACTTCACTAGATTGTATATTACGCTGACGCCATCTACTGGCTGGATGAACTCAGTAAGTGTCATTTCATAGTGACTGATTAAAAAAAAGTAATTGGATGAATACGATTTTTTTTTTTATTTAACATGAGATGGCAAATGTAAGGTACTCAAGAGCATGTTTAAAGGCCAAAAATGCAGAATATTTCTCCTTTAACCGATGTACAGAGCATGTCTTTAATCGATTTTGCACCACGTTTGTCTCCTCAGGTTCCCGTTATCCTCTCTTACCCTCGGAGACATGTCCCCGGACCAAACGCCTATAATCTACAGAGCTCCTTCGTAAACAAATGTGACTTTAACACCGGAGTCTCCAGAGTTTTCAGAACCCCAGTGGCAATTCAGCGGGACACACCCAAGAACAGCAACCCGGCGCCAAACCAGTACCACGTAAGAGAACAGACGCAACGAAGGCTTTCCTCTTGGAACAACTTTAACTCAACCTGCTCTAAACCAATGACATAAATAATAATAATAAATCCTTAAAGGGGTACATGTGGTTTGCTGGTGGAGGGAATAAAACCAAACATAAACCAAGTACTTTTTGGGCAATAAAAACTCCTTCAACTGGATAAATGAAAGATGAGTTTATATCATACTATGTGGAACCTTCAGTCAAAGCACAAACTATTAAATGAGAAAATCAGGTAACAGACTTGAACTTGAACTTGAAAACATAAATAGTGCACCAAGGATAAGGGTTTGTTGGTATTAAGAGCAAACCTGACTGACTTAACTCAAAAAATGATGTGAAATTAGAATTTTACACACATTTTCAGTTAGACCTTCTCAGATACTAAATTCAATTCATTTCAATTCAATTTACTTTTGTAGTTCCCAAAATCACAACAACAGTTGCCTCGATGGACCACAGGTAGAAAGCAGTTCAATTAAACAATGTTCAATAGAATTAGCAGTGGATAAATGTCCCAGAGCGCCCCCTGTTTGCAGATCCTCCTTCTCTCGAGGAAAAACTACAAAAAACCCTGTGGGAAAAAGTATAAACCTGGGGGAGAACCACATGAAGGAGAGATCCTCCTCCCACAGGACAGACTGCAGAGTAAATAAGATATCAAAAATCAACAAACTGAACTAAGAAATAAGACATTAAAACCCGGCTCTATAAAGTTTTAGATTTATATAGAAAAACATTTCATCATGACAAACTGGCAAAACATTTTTCTAACAAATCTATAAGTAAACTACAGAAGAGGTTTCAAACAGGTCTGGGCGATGTGGCAAAAAATTATGATCAGGATTTGCTTGGGGCCAGATCATGATTTCGATTTTATCACGATTCATGTTCACTTTGTATTTTTCTATTGTCTTTAGCTGCACCATTTAGGAAAAATATCTAACTGTGATTTTTCTGACCAGTGCCACTGTGATTAGATTTGCGATTTATGTTTTAATAATAGGATTCTGTTCAAATTCACATTTTAAACACAGTTTTGTCACTTTTAGTCACGTCTTTGTAGTTTATAGTCGCGTTTTTTTGCTTTTAGTCACATTTTGGTGCATTGACTCGCGTTTGTTGTTTTTAGGCAGATTTTTGTCAGTTTTGAATGCATTTTTATTGCTTTTGTGGCTTGTTTCAGAACATGTTTGTACAAATCCAAACTACAGTGTGAGCAGTTTTTGTTCAAATCAAAGCAAGACATTTTGTTGTTTGTGGAAGAAATTATTGCACTTCAAACATTGCAGTCTTTGTGATTTGCTAATTACATCCATTAAAATTGTGTTTTTGTGTGGATTTGGTTTAATTGTGCAGCTCTGACCTTTAAGAGGTAAATAAAGTCATCTGCTCAGAGGCTTCAGAGGCTAAACAACAGGAGAAAAAGTGTGTTTGAACAGACAGCTGCATTAAAGACACAGTCAATCACGACACGACGATTTCACAAAAATAGCAGAATCTTTTGTTTTTGTTCATTTTAGTCACGTTTTTGTCACTTTTATTTGTGTTTTCTTGTTTGTAGTAGCGTTTTTGTCACTTTTGAACACATTTTCATCTTTTTTGGACACACTTTTGCTGCTCGTTTCAGAACATGTTTGTGCAAATCCAAACTACAGTGTTTTCAGTTTTTATTCAAATCAAAGCAAGACATTTTGTTGTTTGTGGAAGAAATTATTGCACTTAATAATCGCAGTCTTTCTGATTTGCTAATTGCATCCATTGAAATTGTGTTTTTGCTTGGATTTGGTTTAATTGTGCAGCTCTGGCCTTTAAGAGGTAAATAAAGTCATCTGCTCAGAGGCTTCAGAGGCTAAACAACAGGAGAAAAAGTGTGTTTGAACAGACAGAAACAGCGAATCACGATACAACGATTTCACAAAAATAGCAGATTGTCACAGGGACCAGCTCAACATTCCATTTTTATCACCCAGACATCATTTCAAATCGTATCTTTCTCTAAATTTAAGATTATTTCCTGTTCACCTGTTGCGTCTGGCCTTTTTTTCTAGATCCAAAATGGCGTCAGTGAAAGATTTGCTCCGCCCGGTTCTTCGTCCTTCGTCTCCAAAACTAAACGTGACGCTTACAGAATCAACAAAGACCTGCCTTCACCATGTAATCCCTTTTTTAAATCTTTTATAACTTTGTCATGCTACATTCTTCTTTATTCTGTGATGAAAACTGGTCTCGATGCTTGTGTTTAGGCCATTACCACGTTGAGGACGACTTCCAGCGAGCGTCGAAGACCGTCCGCTCTCCGTTCAAGTCGAAAACGCAGAGGCTGTCGGGTCCAAAGGATAACCTCGTCCCGGGACCCGGCGCCTACAGTCCGCACCAGAGTCTTGCCCCCGTGAAGAGGAGCAACATGCAGTGGGTCAAATGCACTTGGGTTTCAGCGTGACAGACAAGAAGCATAGTTCAAATCAAAATATGGTGAAATGAGCACAGAATGGCTTTCAAACTAGGAACTGAAACCCATGAATGGACCTTTTTTGGTGAACGGAGAGTAAAGTAACCATGGCAACACACGGCGTAATGAGGAGATTTAGATTTAGATGACATAGCAACAATACAACTATATAAAACATTCTAAATTCAGAATGGAGGCAAAAGTGTGATTTCACTGAGAAACTGGGATAAACTCAGAATATCACAAAATCTGACAAATGTAGATGATTTAGTGTCAGTAAAAGCCTCAGACACATGTGAGTGACATCAGAGCTGCTTTAAACACATTTATTATTGTATTTTACATCATGTTTTAGGAAATTATGATCAACTCTTTGCATTTTTGATGAAGGAACAATCCAGATTTATGGGTTTTACTGGAAAAACACTCAGAAATGTTGAGCCAATAAGTTTTCACTCTATCTACAGATATATTAGATACTGTTCCATAAATTAGATTCTTTTGAAGCTAAAATACAATTTAAGGCTAGAAAATTGTATTTGTCCATCATTTGTTATAGAAAAACAAACTAACTGACCTTTCTACTCTGGAAATTCAAATGTGTTGTTTTTTTCCAACACAAACCCTTAAAACCAGTAGAATTTAGATCTAATGTGAGAGAATCATTGAAGCATTTACAGAAAACTTCATTTTGACTCCAGTCGCCTCCGTTCAGGAATTTTGATGAAATCTAATCTATAATCTATAAGAGTTCGTTGATGTAAACCCTCATTCGTCCAGGTGTGGTTCATCGTAGAAAGGGTTTCAGGGGTTGTCATCTGGACGCTGTTTGAAGATCGAGACGTTTCTACTTTTATCCAAAAGTCATTGTCAATCCTTTCTACGATATAGTCTATAAGAAGTGACATCACACTAGGGAGACTCCATTTTAGCGTTTCAGGTAATTTACTCACAAGTGCCATACTTTTCTGATCCTTTAAACATGAAATAAAAAAGAAAAGTCAATAATCCTGCTTCAAGGTTATTGTGCCATAAAGTAGTTTCAATATTATCGCTAATAATTATCGCTGATCTTTGTTTTGTAATTTATCATACATCATTTGTTATCGAGACAAGGCTAAATGCCATAGAGTTAAAGTTGTGTCCTGGTGTGTTACGCTCTAATATTCACAAACCTAAACCGTGTCTGATTCGATGACCTCCTGTGTGTTTCAGTCGCAGAAACGTGGTGCTGCTCTCCGCTCCTCCCCTGGCGCTGCCCAAACCCGCCCCGAGCCCGGGCCCCGGACACTACGACGTCTCCGGGAGCCTCTGGTCCAAACGCTCCGGCCCCTCGGCGGCGTTCGCCTCAAAGTCCCACAGAACGACGCACACGAGGAGCGCCGACGCCCCGGGGCCAGGTAACGGTCCAGAGCGACAGCAGCGCGCCGCTTTACACAAGGATGAGCCAAACACGATGAGGAAACTAAACTCAAGTCATGGTTTTAAGAGCGAACATGCTTTGACACTCATAGTTTCTTCTTTTTCTTACTTATATCTGTCTGAAGGGAAGAGCTAACAGGATGATTTTTTTTAAATTCAGGGCCAGATTTTCCAGATGTTTTTTTCCTCGGGGTCCAACGCTTTTGAAATAAATGTAATACGAAAGGCTTTAACAACGTCTGCAGAACTAGACCAGGACTAAACCTGGACTAAACCAGGACTAAACCAGGACTAAACCTGGATTAAACCAGGATTAAACCAGGGCTAAACCAGGACTAAACCAGAATTAAACCTGAACTAAACCAGGACTAAACCAGGTCTAAACCTGGACTAAACCTGAACTAAACCAGGACTAAACCAGGTCTAAACCAGGACTAAACCAGAACTGACCAGAAATAAAATATGTCCTAAACCAGGCCTAAACTGGGACTAAACCAGGTCCAAACCTAAACCAGGTCCAAACCAGTACTAAACCAGGAATAAGACAGGTCTAAATAGGACTAAACCAGGATTAAACCAAGGCTAACCAAGACTAAACCAGGACTAAACCAGGTATAACCCAGGACTAAACCGGACTAAACCATGAATAAACCAGGACTTAACCAGGTTTAAACCAGGTTTAAACCAGGACTAAACCAGGAATAAACCAGGACTATACTCTATTTAAAATCAATCTGGGCGACTCAGGCATTACACAAACATTGCAAATATATTTTTTAAAGTTAGATTTTATAAAAGGAATCACATCTACTCCACAACGACTCATTTTTGTCCCGGCCTAAATTTGATAAAGAGGCCAAAAACTACTGGCAAGTTAAGCACCATGACTTCAAATTAAAGCAGCACTGCTTTAGATTTCTGGTGACAGGGACACCGGAAAGTTAAAGTCAAACTTTTGAATGTTCTTCATAGAGATAGACACGTTAAATGCTATACTGTGGAACATTCCTGGTTACAAGTCAGGTCTGTGGAGAGTTAACAGTAAGAAAACATGTTTGTCAAGGTTTTGTCAACACCTACAGAAGCAATGCATCTATCTACTTCTGAGTTAAAACTTTGGGACTTTGGGAAAAATTAAAATCATAATCCAAAAATATAATGCAGACATCATTTTAGCGCACGCTTTCTTTAGGTTGTTTCAGGTCCTATTGTTCTAACCTTAGCCTGTAAAAGTGCGTAGTAAGTTATTTAAATGTGTTTTCAGTGTAACATCATAAAGCGCCAGAGCGTGTAATTCAGAAACCTCTAATGACTCCACAGTGAATTAACATTTCTGCCCTGGAACAGTAATGAACTGAACAGAGAACTGCTGAGTCGGGGCCTGTGCGGATTAAAAAGGCCTCCTCCTCCTCCTCACTGTGACTGTGGCAGAGCGGTTACCCCGTCTCCTCTCAGCAGGACGTTAGCACCGAGAAAATAACATAGTCTCCGGTCATTTACAGTTTGCATTCTGGTTAGGATTAAAAAGAGTTAGAAGTAAGGTCTCCATGAGTAATCCGCCCGGTCCACTGCGCAGACACGGAGCAATCGACCTTATCATTTTTAACCATCAGACAGTAAAATCAACTTCCAGACGGTCTGAAATAGTCTGTAAACCTTAATAACTTCTGTCCCTGGTAGAAGTTTTCTGTTGTGAGATAAATAAAATAAAGAAAATAAGAAAAAAAAAAAGAAATAAAGACTGAACTGAACTGAACATGCTTTACCATGGTGCACTTTGAGGGTGCGTTCACACTTGTACATCAGGAGTAAACAAGATAAGATAAGAGATCCTTTATTTGTCCCACAATGGGGGAAATTCCACTGTTGCAACACACAGTTTAGAACAGGAATGAATGAAATAGGCGCATGCAATAAAAATAGGATAAATA
Organism: Rhinogobius similis; assembly: GCA_019453435.1. Lineage (NCBI taxonomy): Eukaryota > Metazoa > Chordata > Actinopteri > Gobiiformes > Gobiidae > Rhinogobius > Rhinogobius similis. Next base: position 3,618,208 of record CM033635.1, on the reverse strand, counting down.
ATTACTAAACACGGTAATAAAAATACAATATAAAGTATAAAGTGCACACTATTTACAGTAGGGGGCTGTCTGGGAATAAATAGTAAATGGCAAATAAAGTGGTTTAAGTGTATTGTTATATACAGTAAGTACAGTAAGAAGGACTAGAACAGGACCAAACCAGTTGAAATCATGACTTAAAAAGGGCATAAAGTCCATAAAATCACATGTGGTGTGCCCCAGGGTTCAATGTTAGGTCCTGTGCTTTTTAACCTGTACGTGCGCCCTCTGGTGGTGTCGTCAGGAGAGTCAACTTCCACAGTTCTGCTGATGATACGCAGCTTTACGTCTCCATGTCTCCTGATGACACCAGGCCAATGGACGCTCTTTTTAACTGCATTTTAGAATCAAATCTTGGAAAAACTCAACTTTTTCAAATCTCTCGACATGTCGACTTTCATGTGCCTGGGCGTAATTTTTGACTCTGACCTGACGTTTATCGACACTGAGATAACGACAAACGTAAACGCACCCTCAGATGTTATTTCTCTGTTATTGCTCTGCTGTAAAGTAAAAGTAAGAGCAAAGAAAGACGATATCAAAATGCAGCTCCACTTGTGTTTGAGATGTTTTTGCGGTCATTGAGTTTACTGTAAAAAACACAGCATTCGTCTGTTTTTGTCCAGGTTTCTACGACCCCCGCGTGAGCACAAAGCAGTCGTTCTTCTACAGCGACTCCAGGATCTGGCTCCCGGTTTGAACCAGACGAACTCCGGCTGGAATCAGGTTCAAAACTACAGTAAAAATAAAAAGAAAAGAGCACGGCTTGTCTGGTGAAGTGTCTGAAATGATAGAGTGGTGTTATTTAAAGTGCGTATGACGGGTTTTTATGATTTTCTAATTTTGACTTTATTCAGTGTGTTAATACTAATGTAAATACAAATTATAGTTTCACACCGATCAGGTCGCTGTTTGTGGAGGAAAATTGAAAAATATGTTGAAAATTATACAGGAAGTAAACAAACTGATGACATCACACTGGGGAGACGAAAGTTACGCATAATTTACACAAAATAAACTACTTTTTTGACCCTTTAAACATTGATTCAACAAAATAAAGGGGTTCACATGTGTTTCTCTTTGTCAAATGAAAAAATCTGTGACATTAGATGAGTTTTGGCCCAGTGTACAGTGTGGTTGCTATGGTTATTTCCTAGTGTGATGTCATACTTTACAACCAGGAAGTAAAATTTAAAACCTAAAATATCGCTAAACTGTGGTTAAATTTGTAAAGATTTTAGTAGGAATGTGAATATATTTATCTTAACTGCATTTTAGTAAAATGTGTATTTCAATCTGTCATAGGCCCTTTAATGGGAGACATTACAGGTGAACAGGAAAAAATCTTAAAGTTAAAGATATCAATTGTAAACTTCTCCTGTAGTTTAGTCACATAAATGTAAGAACAAAATGTATTACAAGTTTTACATCATGTCAAGTTTTCATGTAGAAATAAAGCATTTTATGAGTAAAAATTACCAAAATGTCACATATTTAAATCTGAAAAATGGACAGAACCAGGTTTAAATTTCTTGGTTCATTTTGTAACATATTAATTACAAAAAATAGTCAAGAGTCAATTTTTTTTTAACTTAAAACTTCAATAAATCAGTTTTAGAATTAGATCTCAACAAATCCTTGTGTCCGTTTCGTCTAAATCTTGTTGCAGATTTCAATTGTCATTTAAAGGGTTTGAAAAATGTGTTTTTGGTCATCAACTAGTTTCAGCTTTTTTTTCCTCACAAACCGCCACTTCATTGATTTCAAACTATGATAAATATTTACCACTGATTCTATCCAAACAAAATGACTAATAATTAAAGAAACATGAATAATTATTACTTGAAAATGATGCTGTTGAGCTTTTGAATATCAGTTAGCTCTACTTTTTGTGACTTTAAGACTGCAACTAATGAGTATTTTAGTAGTCGACTAGTCAAATAATTATATTTATTGTACATTGAGATGTTTAAACACATTATAATCCAAATAAAGGTTGAAATATGGTGAATGAAGGCTTCTAAATAGAGATTTTTTACAAATAAAGTGTAATTTTTATGAAAATCAGAAATTGTTTATTCTTTTTTGATATTTTGATTTATTAATGTCACTGTCTTTGTGATAAAAGCTCTTTTCGTTTGTGTTTATAACAATTACGATTGTAAAATACGACTACGATTATTTATTTTTGACACATTTAGTTGAATAATCTTTGAAGCTCTACATGCCTTCAATTTTCAATTTTATTGCATGATACAAGACCTTTATGAGTTAATATTTCTTATTATGGTTAAAAAAAGCTTAATTTTTCAAGTTCTTTTTCCCTATTTACCAATAAATAAAGCTGTACATGTTTTATTCAGCTGCACCAGTTTTGCCAGTGAATAATTCAATTCAACATCCAAATATATTCCTTACTTTTATCCATTTAATTTGTCAGATTTTTGCATCGTATTAGAGCGAGAACACAGCGCTTACGGCAACAACGTCACCTCCGCTTATGAATTATCTTTATAAATAATTCAAATATCTAATTATGAGTAGTCTGGCGTATTAATTATTCAACACGACAGATTAAATCCACAATGAGTCCAGCGCAGAGTCGTGCCGTGTTTGCTGTAGGTCTGAGTTTGTCCTTTTGACTTCTGCACATCCCGGGACAGTGTTAGTTACTGCAGCTGTCGCTTCATTCAGCGATCGCCCGGGACAGCTGAGAGACACAGGCCCAGGGTTCACTCACACACCTGCCCCGGACCAGAGGGGGAGAGGGGGGAGAGAGGGAGGGGAGAGGGAGGGGAGGACACTTCACCACCTGCTGGAAAAAGAGAGAGCAGAGACGGGTGTGACGGGGGGAAACGAGGGAGAAGAGAGAGAGGAGAGAGGGGTGTGACAGGGGAAACGAGGGAGAAGAGAGAGAGGAGAGAGGGGTGTGACAGGGGGAAACGAGGGAGAAGAGAGAGAGGAGAGAGAGGGGTGTGACAGGGGGAAACGAGGGAGAAGAGAGAGAGGAGAGAGGGGTGTGACGGGGGAAACGAGGGAGAAGAGAGAGAGGAGAGAGAGGTGTGACAGGGGGAAACGAGGGAGAAGAGAGAGAGGAGAGAGAGGTGTGACAGGGGGAAACGAGGGTGTAGATGGAGGAGAGAGAGGGGAGAGAGAGGAGAGGGAGAGAGGGAGGGGAGAGGGAGGGGAGGACACTTCACCACCTGCTGGAAAAAGAGAGAGCAGAGAGGGGTGTGACAGCGGGAAACGAGGGAGAAGAGAGAGAGGAGAGAGGGGTGTGACAGGGGGAAACGAGGGAGAAGAGAGAGAGGAGAGAGAGGTGTGACAGGGGGAAACGAGGGTGTAGATGGAGGAGAGAGAGAGGAGAGAGAGAGAGAGAGAGAGAGAGAGAGGGGGAAACGAGGGTGTAGATGGAGGAGAGAGAGGGGAGAGAGGAGGGGAGGACACTTCACCACCTGCTTGAAAAAGAGAGAGCAGAGACGGGTGTGACAGGGGGAAACGAGGGAGAAGAGAGAGGAGAGAGGGGTGAGAGAGAGAAGAGAGGGAGAGAAGAGAGAGAGAAGAAAGAGAAAAGTGGGCTAGAGAAGAGAGAGAGAGGGGAGAGAAGAGGGAGCGAGAAGTAAAAGAGAGAAGAGAGTGAGGAAAGATAGAGCGAGAGGAGAGAGATGAGAGGGAGAAAGAGAGAGAGGAGAGAGAGAAAAGAGGGAGAGGAGAGAGAGAGGGAGGTGTACACTTCACCACCTGCTTGAAAAAGAGAGGACAGAGTGGGGTGTGACGGGGGGAAACAAGGGTGTAGATGGAGAAGAGAGAAGGGAGAGAGAGGGAAGGGAGAGGGGAGAGAGAGTGAGGAGAGAGAGGGAAGGGAGAGGGGAGAGAGTGAGGAGAGATAGAGCAAGAGAAGAGAGAAAGAAGAGAGAAATGAGATGGAGAACGAAAGAGAGAAAAGAGGGAGAGAGAGGAGAGAGTGAGAAGTAAGGGAGAGAAGAGAGAGAGAGAGTCATGAGAGAGGAGAGAGAGATGGGAGAGATAGAGCGAGAGAAAAAAAGAGAGAGAGAGAGAAAAAAAAAGTGCGTTTACCACAAAAGTGTGTATCTGTGGCACCTAGAAAAATGACTTTAATAGGCCGACAAATGGGAATCTCTGCATTTGAAGGTGTCAAGCCTTGTTTAACACTATTGTATACATTTTTCATCTGGGGACCCCTGGAAATCATTTTGCGACCCCCCTAGTTTGAGAACCACTGGTCTATAGCAGTGGTTCTCAAACTTTTTCAGTTGCAACCCCCAGAATAACAATAGCTCACATTCGCGACCCCCAAACACAAAAAATAGGCGACACGCAAAGTGATGAATTAGCCTCATATCTAATGTTTGACTTTATTTTGAGAATATTGAACTTATTCTGCCCCGCCCACTTTTGCAGTTTTTTGCACTTTGTAAATGCACTTCCGTTTGACGAGAACTCCGTTAAAGCTAATGATGAACGAGGGAAAAGTCTGACGCTAAAATGTTACATAAAGTAGATTGATTTGTGTAAAATGTTTAATGAACACGAGCAACAACAAGTCACAACGCAACGATTTCCTGAAAACGTCTTTTTAGTCGAGTAGAACTTATTTTCTGTTGAGCTCGTCTGCTCCGTGTGAACTACAACGGAAACAAGACGGCGGCGCGTACGACAACTTCAGGAACAAGGAGAATAGACCGGGAAAAATGACTTTAATAGGCCGACAAATGGGAATCTACATTTACCACTGCATTTGAAGGGGGTCAAGCCTATTGTTTAAATTCTTCCCCATCATTTGGAGACCCCAAGAAATCATTTTGCGACTCCAATTGGGCCCCCAACCCCTAGATTAAGAACCGCTGGTCTATAGCAGTGGTTCCCAAAGTGGGGAGCTCACAAGGGGTGAGGTGGGGGTCGCGAGATGATTTCAAGATCTCATTTTAATTAATATGACATTGTATTTGCTCTATTTTTTTTATTAAAACAGTATCTTTAAGTGAAATAGGGTCCAATAAGACAATAAACTATTCAAATAACAAATATTAAACCTGATTTAAGATGCTCTGACACTTCAAATTATTGCTACTGTCATTTTCATTTCGCTTTGGGGGTCCTGAGTCCATGCCTGAGATTGCATGGCTAATTTGGGGGTCCCGGGCAGAAAAGTTTGGGAACCCCTGGTCTATAGCACCAGTAACAGCAGCAGTAGTTGCGTTTGTAATCGCAGTACGGTTGTTGTAATGTGCGACCTCTCAGTCCATCCTCCAGTCGTCTGTAAAGTCCCGTCTCGTGCCAAACCGCGGCGTCATGTGTTCAGAATGAAAACATCTGAGCGGATAACAACAGTTGCCTGGAGCTGGATTTCTCCGACAGCCGCGAGTTAAATCCAGAGTCTGACACACTTTAGAAATGTGAACGCACCCAGCTAACGCTAACGGCTAACCTCCAAAACCACAAACGCATGCGACTTTTACAGAACAGAGCGGAGTTTACGAGCTGCTCTGGGTCTTTTAAGACACGGTGAAGTCAGAAAATGCACAATACAGGCTCATTTAGAAGTTTGTGCTTATGTTTCGTCTGCATTTTTCATGAATTAGACGACGAGAACGTAAGAAAATTGCATCGGAAAAGGTTAAAAGTGTAGCTTGTTTGATAATCCCAACTGAGAATGCATTGAATCTTAGGACATGTCGGTGAAAAAAACTTTCTTCGGCATTTTTAAGGTTGAAAGTTCTGTTCTGAATAACACAAATACAATTTAAAATACAAAACAATACCACAAACTTCTGTTGTAGTCTTTCAAATAAAGGTATAAAGTGATGTTTTTGTGAGCATTTAACATTTAGCATTTGTCTGATTTAAACATCAACTAATACATTTAAAGACAAAAATAAGATTGACATTTTTGGCCGTATCATCCATCCATCCATTAAAAATGATGACAAAATGAGCATGTATTAATGTTTTTGCTAAATAAGATCGATGGCACCATTGAAAAATATATAATTCTCCTAATAATTCAGCTACTTAATAAATCCCCCTGTAATTCAGGCGGATTTTTCCTAAAACGTCTAAAATGAGCCCCAGAGCAGAGACGCTGCAGGTGAATAGAAAAAAATCTTAAATTTAAAGACATCAATTGTAAACTTCTCCTGTAGTTTACTCACATAAATGTAAGAAAAAAATGTATTACAAGTTTTTCATCATGTCATGTTTTCATGTAGAAATAAGGCATTTTATGTGGAAAAATAGCCAAAAATTGCACATATTTGGGACATTTAAATCTGAAAAAGGACAGAACCAGATTAAAATTTCTTAATAAATCTCTTAGTTCATTTTGTAAACATTGGTTACAAAAACTTTACAGATGATTTTGTATTTATTTAGTTTTTGAATTAACTAGATTTGACTGAAAATTGTCCTAAATATTCTAATTTTGCTTCATTTTTTTGACTTAAAACTTTAATAAATCAGTTTTAGAATTAGATATCAACAAATCCTTGTGTCCGTTGTGTCTAAATCTTGTTGAGTCCAGATTGTACAGTTTGGTGTAGGATCTACTTTAAGGCTGATCTTTATGTCTCGAGGGACAAAAATGCATTTGAAGAAAACATCCTTTGAAGTTAGACGCTTTCAGTCATGTTTTTGATGCTTTTCGAGGATTTATTGTCCCTTTAATTGTGTTTTTGTTACTTATAATCTCACTTTTGTTGCTTTCAGTGATGCTTTTGTCGCTTTTAGATAAATTTGTCGCTTTTAGTTGTGTTTTTGTCCCGTTTATTCACATTTTTGTCACTTGTTTGTTGCTTTTAGTCAAATCCTTGTGTCCGTTTGGTCTAAATCTTGTTGAGTCCAGATTGTACAGTTTGGTGTAGGATCTACTTTAAGGCTGATCTTTATGTCTCGAGGGACAAAAATGCATTTTAAGAAAACGTCCTTTGAAGTTACAATGTCCCAGAGAAATCTATGGATGAAGTGGATTCAATGGAAGAATAAAACATCTTCAGGAGCAGACTGGACACGTTTGTTGTTTCCACATGAAAGTCGATATGTGAGAGAGAAAACTGACCAAAAACAAAAATTTGAGTTTTACCTGTAGTGTCCCGTCTCAAATAAATAAAAAACATGTCTGGACTCTTTGTGAAGCTGACACTGTGTACTTCAGAGTTAGAGTTTGTGAGTTTTGACCATTCCTTTTTCAAAGCAAATTAAACAGAAAATGAGTTTTAGACAATTGTAATAAGTAAAAAAGTTTAGGTGGAATGCAGGCTTATTATACTATTTTGTGGAGGAATTTTAGCGTAACTTCTCTTTAATTTATGGATTTGGAGAACAAACTGACCCTGATTCATCCCAGAGCGCTTGATTTGACTGACAACAATAACTTTTTTATAATACGTATCACCTTCCAGGAGCTGAGCGTGGTATTTTTATTTTTTCTAATTAGATGGTGGAAAAAATAAATAAATAAATGCAGAGAATGTCAACAGAGTCTGTGCAGGTACGCCGCAATCTTCAAGGGTTAAAAGAGGGAAGCCTTGAATAAAAAAGTGTGTTTTTTTTCTCCTCAAACCTTTTTGAAGTGCGTCTGTGTCGTTTTTATGGCACCTCTTCATTCCTCTGTGTTTGACTCCTTTAGGCCAAGACGAGTCCAGACCTGCTCAGGCTCAGCTCTGTCCACTTCCTCTCTGAGATTTTCAGTTTTCCGCTGATGACTGAGATAAATTTAGCTCTGAATCTGCAAAATCGTCACTTCATTTCACTGAATTGAACACACACTGACTCTAGTTTCAGAACTTTCCACGTGAGGCCTTTATGCTCTTCAATGTTCAAGATGTAGGTGTAACAATATTAAATGTATGTTGTGATAATTTTTTGCTCTAGTTAGGACATTTTAGTTATTTTTGTGGTAGAAAGATGTAAAATTTCAGTTGCAAAGAGTCGAATAGATAACTTTAATGTAGTATTTCATTCTGCTGTTTATTTATTGTCAGATTTTTAACAATGTTTACTACAATTGTCATGTTTTAAAGCAGGGCTGTCCAAACTTTTTCCAACGAGGGCCACATACTGAAATTTAGACCAAGCGGAGGGCCACAATTAAATCGTGAAACGTTCAAAAAAGTTGCATTAATCTGATGTTTTAAGCACCACCACACCTACATTCAGTCTCAGTGCTTTAATATCAGGTCTGTGTCGCACCAAAATGTTAGTTATTTAGGTTAGAATTGTAGAAAATCTGAAATTTGCTGTAAAAAGTATGTCTTAGGACAATGTGGGCCAAATCACCAGGAAGCTTGAGGGCCAAGAAAAATTGGTCTGCGGGCCGCTTTTGGCCCCCGGGCCTTAGTTTGGACATGCCTGTTTTAAAGTCTATATGACACATGGAGAATTTCATTAAAATGTAGTGAACATGATTATATTTCACATTTTGCCTGTTTGTCCCCAGTTTGACAGTTTTCTTAAAGTTTATAATGTTACTTCCTGTTTGGACATGAGCAGCAAATATGACACAGTTAGAGGTAATTCCACCACTGTTACCATAGCAACCAGACTGTAAACAAGGACCAAAATCCATATAAATTAATTAGTAGTTATGATTCGAGAAATAACAATAGCTGATAACAACTTTATTTTGTTAAATGGCAGTTTAAACTGTCAAAAAAGTGTCAGTTATCTGTAAATTGTCCCTTTTGAACATGGAACTATAATAAAACCTGGAAGATGAATTGAAAATGGCCGCCCTGTTCCTCCCTGTGGCCTGAGCTCATTGGCACATGACCCAAAAAAGTTTCTTACTTCCGCATTTACTTCCTGATACGGAGGCGGCCATCTTTGCTCATTGAGGCTGCCATCTTTGCTTTACGACAATCCCCCATGATGCTTTGAGCGACGTGAACGACCAGCAGCTGCAAGTTTTTGTGTTAGCGTCAGCTTGTGTGATTGTAATTGTGTTCTTCATGTTAGACACACGTGAAGCGTCTGAAATGAAATAAAATACAACTTACAGGTGTCTCTAGTCGAGCCTTTTCCACGAGCTTCTGTTTGTATCGTCCGACGCTCGTTCATGTGACTCACACATGTTTGTGTGACGTCACTTCATATAAAAACGGTAATTTCTGTGATTTTAGAAACGGTAGAAAAGAACATTTCCTTCTATTTTATTTAAATACCGATAATAATTCAGTCCTGTCTGTGTTTATTTTAGAAAAAGGCTGGTTCCAAGAGGCTGCAGTACCTCACACGACCACTAATCAATCTGGGACACAGACAGAGGGGGCGTGTCTTATCCAGTTCATTTAATACATCCATGGTTTTGAATGGTACGTCGCCTTTTGATGACATCACAGAGAGATTCCGTTATAGAGCCCTACTTCCTGTCATTTTATATTTTTCAAATTTTCTTCACAAACTGCAACTTCACAGCTGTACTAATAAAGAATAATAATGATAAACTATAATAAATATTTACCACAGGTGCCCTCCCACCAAACTAAGTCATAATAAGAACATTTTCAGAACCTTCAGACAGACTTTAAGGATATTCCATACGTAGCATAAAGTAGTTTCGATGTTTGTATCATTTACATTTTCTGTAGAAATATATCGCACTTCAAAATTTGTTGCTGTGTCATGCCCAGAACCACACCGACTCTGTGCACAGAACTTTAGCTGACTGTTTATCTTTTAGTGGCCAGCTTATTGTAATATTGAGCACTTTCTATCTTTTTAATTCTATCTCGATGTTTTTTTGTTTGCAAAGTCACATTAAAGTGAATAATCCTCAAAGATCAGGCAGTGAACAGTGAGCAGCAACTGTCAATGCTAATGCTAATGCTAAGCTAATAAAAGGCAAGCATAACAAAGACAAAATTATAACAAATTCAAATAAAAAAATAAAAACTGAAGCCATCTATAAATGAAAACAATCTGATAGTCTGTATTTGCATTTTGATTGGTTGTTTCTTTATAGTTTATGTTTTAATTTAAGTTAGCATTAGCTGTGAGTAACAGTAACAGTAGCTTAGACCAGGCATGTCCAAACTCAGGCCCGGGGGCCAAATGCGGCCCTCAGACCAATTTTTCTTGGCCCTCAGTCTTCCTGGTGAACTGGCCCACATTGTCCTGATAAGTACTATTTACAGCACATTTCAGATTTTCTACAATTCCAACCTAAATAACTAACATTTTGGTGCAGCACAGACCTGATATTAAGGCACTGAGACTGACTGTAGATGTGGTGGAGCTTAAAACATCAGATAAATGCAGCTTTTTTAACGTTTCACGATTGATTTGTGGCCCTCCGCTTGGTCTGTATTTCAATATGTGGCCCTCGATGGAAAAAGTTTGGACACCCCTTGCTTAGACCATTGTCCAGTTAATGCACTCGTTCTGTTCATTTCACAGCTCACATCGCCTTCTTTGCAATGAATAGTTTGCTAATTGCCTTCTTTAATCTGCTTTCTAACCTCTGCTGCTTTGTATACATGTAAAGTTGTGCTAAATTCTTTGTTTTCCCCGTTTCCGAACATTATTTCAAATGCCGTAGTGTTCTGAATAATGTATTACAAATGGCTTTTAAGTGGGAACTTAAACAACATACACAGCGTAGACAAATTTAGACTTTACGACCGACACGCCTGGAGAAAGTGAACGTATGCAGTCGCTCATGAGATAAAATATGCATGACCCACTTTACTGCGAGAAAACGACCATAAAACGGCGCCATTTTACCACAACGTTATCAACTGTGAGGGTTCGACAAAAGCAAAACGACATTACACTTTGAATTTGAGCTCAGCAGACACGTTCGTTTGCTTTTGTTATGTGCTGCGTTAGCGTAAAGGCTATAAACGAGGCTAATCGATGCACGGAGCCGCGGCAGGACATGAAAGAGACAGAGGGCCACAGAGAATTATGTTCAGAGCAGAGACAATAATGTGATTTACACACGGAAATGGATCGGGAGGAAAGGCAGGCAGCGTTCAATAGACAATGGGGCATAACGACCGTGAACTTGAATGTCGACGTTTGCATCAGAGGCGTTAGCTAAAAGTGCGTATGACAGGTTTTTATGATTTTCTAATTTTGACTTTATTCAGTGTATTAATACAGTGTGTGAATATAAATGACAGTTTTACACCAATCAGGTCGCTGTTTGTGGAGAAAAGTTGAAAAATATGTTGAAAATTACAGGAAGTAAACAAACTGATGACATCACACTGGGGAGACAAACTTTATACATAATTTACACAAAATAAACTACTTTTTTGACCATTTAACCACTAACCACTAAATAATTAAGTTCAAATATATATTTATTTGTCAGGTAAAAGAATTGATGATATTAGATTAGTTTTAGCCCAGTTTACAGTGTGGTTGCTATGGTGATTTCCTAGTGTGATGTCATTATTTACAACCAGGAAGTGAAATTAAAACGTATAAAACTGCTAAACCGGGATAACATTTGTAAAGAATTTTAGCAAAACCTGAAATATATTTATCTTAACCGTGTTTTAGTAAAATAAGTACTTCAACCTGTCATGGGCCCTTTAAGCGCTAACAGTAAAGTAAACAAGTAAAACTGTAATGGGGGAACGGTTTATGGATTATCAATTAAAGACGATTATTGTTCAAAACTGACTTTTAAAGGGCCTATGACAGGTTAGACCACTCAAATATAGGTCAGATAAATATATTTCAAGTTTTGCTAAAAATAATTATACATTTTATCAATTTTATCATTTTTTAAAGTTTTGTTATATCACTTCCTGGTTGTAAATGATGACATCACAGTAGGAAATTAATCTGAACACTGGGTTAAAACTTGGCTAATGTCACAGATTTTTTTGTCCGACATATCAAAATACATGTGAACACCTTTATTTTGTTGTTTATTATTTCTTTTAAGGGTAAAATAAGTTGTTCATTTTGGGTAAATTAGGCATAAACTTTCCCCAGTGTGATGTCACCAGTTTTTTACTTCCTGTAATTTTAAATAGATTTTTCAACTTTTCTCCACAAATTACAACTTGACTGGTGTAAAACAATATTTTTTATGTACAGTACGTATTAATACACCAAATAAAATCAAAATGAGAAAATTGTTGAAACCTGTCATAAGCCCTTTAAGAGCTTTTAATCATGTTATAATTAGGGCAGCAACGATTTAAAGAATGAATCATGACGGTCGACCGCACAAAATAATAATAGTTGTGTATTTTGGTCAGTGGTGGATGAAGTACTCCATTTTGTTACTCAAGTAAAGTCACAGATTCAGCAGCAAAAAAATACTCAAGTAAAAGTATCACATTTTAAAACTGACTCAAGTTAAAGTACTAAAGCACTCCTTTAAAAATATACTTTAAGAGTTAAAAAGTCAAAGTAGTTCTTTTTGGTTTGGAGAACTATTAAAGCATCAAATTGTAATCTTGATCGATTTATTTTGTTGAGTTTTGGTCGTTAAAGGCAACTTTCAGGTTATTTTTCTCTACAGAGGCTTTTTGTTTGCAAAAAGGGAACTAGAAAAAAAACAAACAAACAAACAAAACAGGCACGATGTCGCCATAAATTAGCTAAAAATAAACCCCTCAGTCTTTTCAGCAGGTCTAACACCTTTAGAAAATATACTTTTACTTTTCAGTCCAGTTCAAAAATGTATAGAGTAGAAAGTACAGATACAGCTCTGAAATGTAGTGAAGGAGAAGTATCTACTGTAAAATGTACAAAAGTAAAGTACAGATACAGTACCTGAGTTTTACTTTTGGACTTTGTTACTTTTCACCATTGATTTTGATTAGCGTAATTGTTATCTGGACTAGACTGACTCACAGTAGAGACAGCTGGATTATATTATCATTCATTCATTCATTCATTTTCTACCGCTTATTCCCGTTAGGGGTCGCGGGTGACTGGAGCCTGTCCCAGTGACATTGGGCCTTAGGCGGGGTACACCCTGGACAGTGGACAACTCATCACAGCAAACACAGAGACACGGACAACCATTCACTCTCACATTCATTCACTCGGGACAATTTAGAGTTCTCAATTAACCTACACAGTCATGTCTTTGGACGGTGGGAGGAGCCAGAGAACCTGGAGAGAACCCACGGTAACACGGGGAGGACATGCAGACTCCACCCAGAGAGAGCGTGTGATGTTAGGGTGGTCCGGGATTCAAACCCACGATCTCCTTATAGAGGCAGAAGCTCTAGCCGCTCTGACACCGTGCACCCCTACATTAAACAATTTTTAACAATAATACACCTTATTTGTAAAATCAGTCACCATATCTCAACCTTTGTTGTAATGTATTTAAAGTCTCAATGTACAATAGAAATAATCATCACCGGTAGTAAATATTTATTATAGTTTTACATTTGTGAAATTGCAGTTTGTGAAGAAAATTTGAAAAATAAGTTTCTAGAATTCTAAAACTCATTACCTATGAATAAGCGATGAGCCATTGTAAAAACACAGACAATTCACAAACAATAGACACAATTATCTGACAGTTTGAAGGTGATTCATCAAAATGAGGTTGTCATCAGTTATTATCATCATCATAACATAAATCATAACTGTTGTGTCATTTATATGGATTTTGTCCCTTGTTTACAGTCTGGTTGCTATGGTAACAGTTGTGGAATCACCTCTAACTACGTCATATTTGTGCTCATGTTCAACCAGCAAGTGACATTATAAACATTACAAAAATTGTCAAACTGGAGACAAATGTTAGAAAAATCTTAAATATAATCATGTTCACAACGTTTTAGTGAAATGTGACGTCAAACCTGTCACATAGACTTTAACTGTAATACATGATTTAGCAGCGTCCTGTAGCTATTTAAAATATAATAATATAATATATAAAAAACTCCTCTCTGTCTCACGATCTTTGCCCTTCACAGTCGGGCGTCGTCTGGTCCGGCCGAGCGGGGCTTTGTTGTCATGACGTTTACTCTGACGTGACATAAAAACGGAGAATCCTGACGTCGGTGCGCGTCTCCATAAGTCGTTCTAGAGTAATACTGTGATTTCAAATGTCCAAAATCTAAAATAATCATCCACGTATTATAACTGTAAACAAAAGCGTGTTCCTTTTTGACGCCCCGGGGCATGTTTTGTTCTGAAGAGGTGCAGCCTTTCCTAAAAGAATCAAACGTGTGTGAACAGAATGAAACAAAACACAAGTCCTCTTTTAAAGGATTCATTCAGTGTGGTACAGGTAATAAAAGTCACTTAAGTAGAATATAGGACTTTAACAAAACAAAAGAACGTACTTTAATGCGCACTGATTAATAGACTTACCCACTGCCTTTGCTTATATCATTTTATGTTTAATTATTTGTCTATAGACCCTTTAAAAGTCAACAAAACAACAACAAAAACATTCTAGAATTCTGGAACGGAGGCAAAAGTAAAGTGGAACATGATGTGATTTCACTGGAGAAACTGGGATTAACCTCAGTATATCACAAAATATGAAAAATCCAGGTGGTTTAAAGACATTTACACTTGTCTTCTACATTGTTTGTTTATTTGATAGGAGATTACAATAAACATTTTGCATTTTGATGAAGGGAACATCTAGGTTTTAAGATTTTGCTGGACAAATTCTATATAATTTTGTCTATACATTTATTATGTACGTACGTGCCATAAATTATACTTTAAATACAATTTTGAGGCTATAAAATTATACTTTTTTCTATCTTTTCTGATAAAGAAGCAAATTAACTGACATTTCTACCCTGGAGCGTCAAAATTGTTGCTTATTTTAAGTTTAAAAGACTCAAAACCATGAGAATTTAGATCCGATGTCAGTTAAATAATAAAATTGTGCTCTGGTCTGCTGAATTTCGTCTCCGTTTTGATTTGATTTTGGAATTTTGAACACTCTAATGACATTTTAAAGGGTCTATTGACTGATTGTAGGTATTTTCCTGTTGTGATGTCATCATTTACAACCAGGAAGTAAAATTAAAAGACTAAAAAATGAGATTACATTTGCAAAGAATTTGTAAGAAGCAAAATTTGAAATATATTTATCTTAAAGTGCGTATGACGGGTTTTTATGATTTTCTAATTTTGACTTTATTCAGTGTGTTAATACTTTGTGCAAAAACAAATTATAGTTTTTCACCAATCAGGTCGCTGTTTGCGGAGAAAAGTTGAAAAATCTGTCGACAATTACAGGAAGTAAACAAATTGATGACATCACGCTGGGGAGACAAAGGTTATGCATCATTTACACAAAATAAACTACTTTTTTGACCCTTTAAACTTTGATTCAACAAAATAAAGATGTTCACATGTGTTTCTCTTGGTCAAATGAACAAAATCTGTGACTTTAGAGGAGTTTTGGCCCAGTGTACAGTGTGGTTGCTATGGTAATTTCCTACTGTGATGTCATACTTTACAACCAGGAAATAAAATAAAACCTAAAAAATAGCTAAACGGGGGTTAAATTTGTGAAGATTTTAGTAGAAATTTGAATATATTTATTTTAACTGCATTTTAGTTAAATGTGTATTTCAACCTGTCATAGGCCCTTTAACTGCATTTGAGTTAAATTAGTTGTTCAACCTGTCATAGGCCCTTTAAATGAACCGTCTTATTTTGAACATCCTCATGACATTTTAAAGGGTCTATTCACTGATTGACTTAGTTCGAAATGTTGGCAAACTTTTAAAACATTGCTAAGCGTACTCCACATTCATATCTGTCCGCTCGCACACTGACTTATGTTATGTTTTTACGGTCCATTAGAAGCGGGTTGTAAATCAGAGATATCGCTGTAAAACCCGTGTTAATGACGATAATGGCCCCGTTGTGCGACTCGTGCGTAAAGACTGCAGCAGCTGCTCAGTCATCTGACGGACACCACCATCGACACATTCACCCCAGCGCGCCACATCGTACAACTTTTCTCGTTAAAACGTGTTAAAACGCGCCCTCAGACACGTGGGCTCTCGTGTTTTTGGCGTGATTCGGGTCGTGGCTGCGGCCGTGTGTCGTTATTGTGCGTGAAAGCGGCACGTATCGTTCTGACGCCGGTGGTATGGTCCTGGTGTCCGGCATGCGGCTCATGTCTGTGTCAAGTTACGCGAGAAACGAGACCGGAAGTAGCCGCGGGGGTTTCAAAATAAAAGCAATGCAGCGATTTTCTGTCACGCTGAGGTTTAAAAGGGAAGCAATTCAATTTTTCTTATTTTTTATTATTCCACATGGTTTTATTATTAAAATTGAGCCTTTTGTGACAGCCACGTGTAACTTAAAGTGCGTATGACGGGTTTTTATGATTTTCTAATTTTGACTTTATTCAGTGGATTAATACTTTGTGTAAATACAAATTATAGTTTTACACCAATCAAGTCGCTGTTTGTGGAGAAAAGTTGAGAAATCTGTTGACAATTACACGAAGTAAACAAACTGATGACATCACACTGGGGAGACAAAGGTTATACATAATTTACACAAAATAAACTACTTTTTGACTCTTTAAACTTTGATTCAACAAAATAAAGGTGTTCACGTGTGTTTCTCTTTGTCAAATGAACAAAATCTGTGACATTAGATGAGTTTTGGCCCAGTGTACAGTGTGGTTGCTATGGTAATTTCCTAGTGTGATGTCATACTTTACAACCAGGAAGTCAAATTTAAAACCTAAAAAACAGCTAAACTGGGGTTAAATTTGTAAAGATTTTAGTAGAAATTTGAATATATTTATCTTAACTGCATTTTAGTTAAATGTGTATTTCGACCTGTCATAGGCCCTTTAAAAATGCTTAAATGGGATAGGAGATGTCTTTGTGTGGCTTAATCAGAATCAGAATCAGAATCAGAATTACTTTTATTTATCCCCAAGGGGAAATTCTTTTTGTTACATGTGCAACCGACCAGTAGTGACAGTAAAGAATTATAAACAAAATAAGATATATATAAAATAAGAATAAAATACAATAGCTCTACAATGATCAACCCCATTTAACTTAACTTATAAAGTGTCTTTATTAATCAACTAAACCCCCGATATGAACAATAATCAACTAAACCCCCGATATGAACAATTTTACAATAAGCTTAACTATACTATCCTTGTCTATTTACATATTCACATGATCACATGATAAATTTAAATAAACTTAAAATGAGATATTCTGATTTTGATGTATTTTGGTGAATTAATACCTGATGAAAGTATAAATTATAGTCTTGTTTGCAGAGACAAAAAACTACAAAAATTTCAAAAAAGTAAACAACTGATGAGACAAAGGTTATGGCATAATTTACAAAAAAATAAAGTACTTTTAAGCACTTTTTAAACATGGATTCAACAAAAAGGTGTTCACATATCTACATATATTTAGTCAAATAAATAAATAACTGACGACAGATGAATTTGGCCCTAGTGTACAGAATGGCTGCTAGGTATTTTCCTGTTGTGATGTCATCATTTACAACCAGGAAGTAAAATTAAAAGCCTAAAAAACGGGATTACATTTGTAAAGAATTTGTAAGAAGCAAAATTTTAAATATATTTATCTTAACTGCATTTGAGTTAAATTAGTTCAACCTGTCACTTTAAATGCACCGTGTTATAGCAGTGCTCTCTCAGCATTAGCTCTCTCAAAGTTGTGTTTTGATGGTGTGTTCTGAGCAATTTTTTCACTGAAAATGGAAGTTAATAAGACAAATTTGAAGAACCAGATTCAATGGAACGGGCACGGACAATATTTGCTACATTAAAGCTGAGCTATGTGATTTTTTTGCTTATAAATTAGTAGTAGATTTTATGTTTTCTACCAAAGAGTATCTTGGAAAAGCAGCACATTGTGACAAAAATTAGACCTCCGCACGCTGTCGGCGTCTAAAAATAAAGTGTTTTATGTCCAGTCAACCCAGAAGTAAGAGCCACAAGCAGCGCTCTGATTGGCTGAGCTTGGGTGGTCCACTCCAGTTTTACTTTGTCGTCTGAAAACAGCTGTTTAAAACCATGTAAATACAAAACTCATTGGCATTGGTATCGGATCGATCTTTTGGATCAAAAACAAAAATTACTCTATTCACCTTATTCCAGAAGTTGCCGTACGCGCCGCCGTCTTGTTTCCGTTGTAGTTCACACGGAGCAGACGAGCTCAACAGAAAATAAGTTCTACTCGACTAAAAAGACGTTTTCAGACTGAACAGAAAATCGTTGCGTTGTTAACTCGTTGCTCGTGTTCATTAAACATTTTACACAAATCAGCCAACTTTATGTAACATTTTAGCGGCCAGACTTTTCCCTCGTTCGTCATTAGCCTTAAAGTGCGTATGACAGGTTTCTATGATTTTCTAATTTTGACTTTATTCAGTGTATTAATACTTGTTGTAAACAGAAATTATAGTTTTACACCAATCAAGTCACTGTTTGTGGAGAAAAGTTGAAAAACCTGTTGAAAAATACAGGAAAAATACAGTAGACTGATGACGTCACACTGGGGAGACAAAGGTTATGCAGAATTTACACAAAATACACTACTTTTTTGACGCTTTAAACATTAATTCAACAAAATAAAGGTGTTCACATTTATTTTTATTTGTCAAATTTAAAAAATGTGACATTAGATGAGTTTTGGCCCTGTTTACAGTGTTGTTGCTATGGTAATTTCCTAGCGTGATGTCACCATTTACAACCAGGAAGTAAAATTAAAAAGCTAAAAATTGCGAAAACGGTGTAAAATTTGTAAAGAATTTTAACTAATTTTGAAATATGTTTATCTGAACTACATTTTGGTTAAATGAGTAGCCCGACCTGTCATGGGCCCTTTAATAGAGTTCTCGTCAAACGGAAGTGCATTTACAACAAAAGTGCGTATCTGCGGCAAAAAACGGCAAAAGTGGGCAGGGCAGAATAAGGTGAATATCGACCATCATTAATTGTTTTTTAATAATGTATTTCTATTTACATTTGGCTCATTTTTACACATTTCTAGCGTTCAATCCCTGGCCCTGTTAGAGTTTTATTACACAACGTACTCTTTGATTATTTTGAATCTCTAACCGGAAGTCCATCTCGCCCCCGTTGCGTCGCTCTTGACGTAACTCCAGCCACTGACGCTTTTCATTCTCAGTAGATTTTTCCACCGCCTTTGGATTTGACCTAATCTGACAACAAAACCCACAGCCGCCTCTCAAACCACCAAAGCGCGCCGCGTCCGGACACTGTACCCCCTTTAACCTGGACCCGTCCCGCATTTTTCCGCTTTTGCCCCGTTGCCCCCCTCTTCCCCTCGCACTGCGGCCGGATCTTTTCACTCAGGGCGTGTTGTCGGGGGCGAACTGAGCCCGGACTCTGGAGCTCGACTGCGGGGCGAGCGTGGGGAATGACAGCGGAGCCCGAACATGGACACGATGGATTATAACGAGCTGGGGAGCCGCCTGGAGGAGAAACTCACGCTCCAGGACAAAAGTAAGCCCGGGGTTTGGCGTGCGCAAAAAGACGGGGCAGCGGTGGTCGGCGGTGGGGAATTCCGACGAACGCTGGAAATGGAAAAGAACGGCGTGATTTACGAGCGTGCCAGTGTCATATCTGATGGTGGAAATGGGAATTAATAACTCATGATTGGGATTAAGTATAGAAAAGGGCGCACTGGTGGCGTTTGGGCGCTGAGAATGCGCGTTACGGACCATAATACGACGTAATAACAACGATTAATTCCAATTTGGCGCAAACTGCATTGGTATATTTTCGATTTATGTAAATGCTTTGAATGTTTCTGAACAAAAACGTGATGAATTCGAGAAAAAAAGGCAAACGGAGGCAAAAGTGAAGTGGAACATAATGTGATTTCCGTGGATAAACTGGACATTATCACAAAATATGAAAAGGCAAGAGGTTTTTGGCCAATTCAAATCACTCAGATACAGTGATGTCAAAGTCTGATGTAAATACATGTATATCTCATTGTATTTCACATTATTTGTTTGTTTATTAGGAGATGACAATAGGCGCTGAGGATTATTGATGATTTTTTTGGTTTTACAGAACAAATAATTACAGAAATGTCGAAAGCACTTCAGTTTTTCTTTGTATCTACAGATTTATTACATTTTTTAACCACAAATTATAGTTTTTGTAAAGCTCAAATACAATTGTTAGACTAATTTGTATTTAAAATTGTAGCGTCATTCTTTTTAAGAGATAAGCAAACTAGAAATTCAAATGTCCATTAGTAAATAAATCAGATTTCAGTGAATTATGGAAATTGTGTTATGACCTTATTCATTTAGCCTCTTGTTGCCTCTGTCCAGTGCATTTAAAGGATCTATAAATACAATTGACATTCGATATATAGTTTAACAAAAGGAATTCATGTGATTGTGATGCAATACAGAAACATCCAGTGAAGAAAGGACAAACACTAGACTGTAATACAATGAAATAAAATGCACAAAACCACAACAATCAAAATATATACTTTTCAAATGTGCATTTAACAATAACAAAGATGTCACCCCACTTTAGACTGAAACACTTCGAAACTTTGAAAACAAAAAGACAAAATAACGAATGAACTGGATTTTAAAATGACTGAATGAGACCTAAACGAGGACTAAACAAGGACTAAACCAGGACTAAACCAGGACTGGGCCAAGACTGAACCAAGACCAAACCAGGGCTGAAGCTGGACTAAACCAAGGCTAAACCAGGACTAAACCAAGGTTAAACTGGCACTAAACAAAGGCTAAACCTGGATTGAATCAAGACTAAACAGCAAGAACTAAACTAGGACTGAACCAGGACTAAAACAATACTAAACTTAGACTAAACCAGGACTCAACCCAGCCTGATCTAAGACTGAAAAACAAGGACTAATCTAGGACTGAACCTGGACTAAACAAGACTAAACCAGGACTAAACCAGGAGCGAATCAGAATTTAACAAGAATAACCGAACCAGGACTAAACCGAGACTAAACCAGGACTCAACCATGACAGAACCAATACTAAATCAGGATTGAATCAGGACTAAACACCAAAGATTCAACCAGGACTAAGCCATGACTAAACCAAGACTAAACCAGGATTTAATCCGGGCCGATCTAGGACTAAAACACAAGGACTAACCCAGGACCATTGATGATTTTTCGTCCCGTGGAGCCAGCCTTATATCAGTGCGTTGTTGGGATGTGATCTGTTTAGCGTCTGTTTCATTTCTTCACAGTAAATCCCTGTTTTTGAGCAGAGCCTTCAAATGATCTAAAATGCTATATCGCTTTTAGCGACGAAGCCTAAATCTTTTGTCGTTGAACGCTGAGCTCGTGTGTTTTCATGTCGTCTGAGGCTGATCCTGAGCCTCTGCCGTCGTTCTCTCGTCGAATGCTTGTCTTCGCCAAACTCCCGCAGCCTCAGCGTGGTGTCGTCAGCTGCTGTGGTCCTGTTACAGAGGCAGGGGCAGGCGGCGGGGCAGGCGGCAGAGGCAGGGGCAGGCGGCAGAGGCAGGAGGCAGGTGGCAAAGGCAGAAGGGAGAGGCAGAGGCAGGGGCAGGAGGCAGGCAGCAAAGGCAGGCGGCAGGGGCAGAAGGGAGAGGCAGGGGCAGGCGGCGGGGCAGGCGGCAGAGGCAGGGGCAGGCGGCAAAGGCAGGGGCAGGAGGCAGGCGGCAAAGTCAGGGGCAGGAGGCAGGCAGCAAAGGCAGGCGGCAGGGGCAGAAGGGAGAGGCAGGGGCAGGCGGCAGAGGCAGGGGCAGGCGGCAGGGGCAGGAGGCAGGCGGCAAAGGCAGGGGCAGGAGGCAGGTGGCAAAGGCAGGCGGCAGGGGCAGAAGGGAGAGGCAGGGGCAGAGGCAGGGAGCAGAGGCTGGCAGGGGCAGGCTGACAGGGCAGAGGCAGGGAGCAAGCGGCAAGCGGGGCAGAGCAAGCGGCAGGGGCAGAAGGGAGAGGCAGGGGCAGAGGCAGGGGCAGGCGGCAGAGGCAGGGCAAGCGCAGGGCAAGCGGCAGAGGCAGAACAGGAGCAGAGAGGCAAGCGGCAGGGGCAGAAAGGGGAGGCAGACAGGCAGGGCAGGAGGAGGCAGAAAAAGGAGAGGCAGGGGAGCAAGCGGCAGGGGCAGGAAGGCAGAAGGAGAGGCAGGGCAAGCGGCAGAAGCAAGCTGACAGAGGCAGGGAGCAAGCCCGGCAGAGAGCAGAGCAGGGACAAGGCAAGCGGCAAGAGAGCAAGCCCAGCAGGGGGCAGAGGCAAGCCCGCAAGAGCAGGAACAGAGAGAGCAAGCTGACAAAGGCAGGACAAGAACAGAAAGGGAGAGAGGCAAGGGACAAGAGGGGAGAAGGCAGGAGGCAAAGGCAGAGGAGACGAAGCGGCAGAACCAGGCAGGCAGAGGCAGGGAGCAGGAGGCAGGCAACAAAGGCAAGCGGCAGGGGCAGAAAGAAGGAGAGGCAGGGAGCAAGCGGCAGGGGCAGGCGGCATGAGGCAGGCGGCAGGGGCAGGCGTCAGGGGCAGGAGGCAGGCGGCAAAGGCAGGGGCAGGAGGCAGGCGGCAAAGGCAGGCGGCAAGGGCAGAAGGGAGAGGCAGGGGCAGGCGGCAGGGGCAGGTGGCAAAGGCAGGCGGCAGGGGCAGAAGGGAGAGGCAGGCGGCAGGGGCAGGCAGTAGAGGCAGGCAGTAGAGGCAGGGGCAGGCAGAGCAGCAGAGAGCAGGGGCAGGGCGGCAGAGAGCAGGGGGCAGAGCGGCAGAGGCGAGGCGGCAGGGCAGGCAGTAGAATGAGCCAGGCAGTAGAGGCAGGGGCAGGAGGGCTGGCGGCAAAGGCAGAGACAGGAGGCAGGCGGCAAGGCAGGCACAGGGGCAGAAAAAGGGAGAGAGCAGGGGCAGGCGGCAGAGGCAGAGGCAGGGGCCGAGGCAGGACAGGGCAAGCTGACAGAGGCAGGGGCAGGCTGACAGGGCAGGCAGCAGAGGCAGAACAGGGGGCAGGGCAAAGGTGCAAAGGCAGGGCAGAGAGCAGGGGCAAGCGGCAAAAGGCAGGGAGCAAGCCCGGCAGGGGCAGGCAGCAGAGGCAGGGGGCAGGGGCAGGCGGGAAAGGCAGGGGCAGAGGCAGGGGCAGAGGCAGGGAGCAAACAGACAGGACCAAGGCTGACAGAAACAGGGAGCAAGCCCGAAACAGGGCAAGAACAAGGCAGAGAGGCAGGGGGCAAGCGGCAGAAAGCAGGAACAAATGACAGAGCAGAGCCCAACAGAGGCAGGGAACAGGAGGCAAACAGCAAGGCAGGCCGCAGGAGGCAGAAAAGCAGGAGAGCAGCAGGGGCAGAAGGAAGCCCAGGCATGGCAGAGAGAGCAGGGCAAGCGGCAGAGGCAGGAGGCAGCGGCGAGCAAAGGCAGGGGCAGAGGCAGGGGCAGAGGCAGGGGCAGGCGGCAGGGGCAGAAAGGAAACAGGGGGCAGGCGGCAGAGGCAGGCGGCAGAGGCAGGGGCAGGAGGCAGGTGGCAAAGGCAGGTAACAGGGGCAAGCAGGAGAGGCAAGGCGACAGAACGACAGGCGGCAGAGGCAGACAGGCAGAACGAAGTGACAAGAGGAGCAGAGGCAGGAGCGGCAGGGAGGCAGGCAGTAAGACAGGGCAGGACAGGAGAGGCAGGCGCAGCAAAAACAGGGGCAGGAAGGCAGGCGGCAAAGGCAGGCAGGCAGGGAGGCAGAAGGAGAGGCAGAGGCAGGCAGAGAAGCGGCAGAGGCAGGGCAGAGGCAGCAGAAGGCAGAGCAGGCAGGGCAGGCAGGCAGGCAGGCAGGCAGGCACAGAAGGGCAGAGGCAGGGAGCAGGCGGCAGCAGAGGCAGGGGCAGAGGCAGGGGCAGGAGGCAGGCGGCAGAGGCAGGGGCAGGCGGCAGGGTCAGGCAGCAGAGGCAGGGGCAGAGGCAGGGGCAGGAGGCAGGCGGCAAAGGCAGGGGCAGAGGCAGGGGCAGAGGCAGGGGCAGGCGGCAAAGGCAGGGGCAGGCGGCAGGGGCAGGCAGCAGAGGCACGGGGCAGAGAGCAGGGGGCAGGAGGCAGGTGACAAAGGCAGGGGGCAGAGGCAGGGAGCAGAGGCAGGGACAACGGAAGCGACAGGGGCAGGCAGGCGGCAGGGGCAGGCGGCAGAGGCAGGCAGTAGAGGCAGGGGCAGGCAGCAGAGGCAGGGGCAGGCGGCAGAGGCAGGGGCAGGCGGGAGAGGCAGGGGCAGGAGGCAGGCGGCAGGGGCAGAAGGGAGAGGCAGGGGCAGGCGGCAGGGCAGGCGGCAGAGGCAGGGGCAGGCGGCAGAGGCAGGCGGCAGGGGCAGGTAGCAGAGGCAGGGGGCAGAGGCAGGGGCAGGGGCAGGGGCAGAGGCAGGGGCAGGCGGCAAAGGCAGGGGCAGGAGGCAGGTGGCAAAGGCAGGCGGCAGGGGCAGAAGGGAGAGGCAGGGGCAGGCGGCAGAGGCAGGGGCAGGCGGCAGGGGCAGGCGGCAGGGGCAGGCGGCAAAGGCAGCCGGCAGGGGCAGAGGCAGGCGGCAAAGGCAGGGGCAGGCGGCCGGGGACAGGGGCAGGCGGCAGGGGCAGGAGGGTTGGTAAGATGTGTCTCAGTCGAATCAAAATAGTAATTGTACATTTTTTGTCTTGTTTTTAGCCTTTAAACACACCCTTAAAGTCTGTGTGACAGGTCTGACCTCACATTTCACTAAAACATAGTGAACACGATTAGATTTAAGATTTTACTAAACATTTTGCCTGTTTGTTTCCAGTTTGACAGTTTTCATAATGTTTATAATGTCACTTCCTGGTTGGACATATGACATAGTTAAAGGTAATTTCAACCATTACCATAGCAACCAGACTGTAAACAAGGACCAAAGTCCATGTTAATTACACAATAGTTATGATTTGACAAATAATAAATCCTGATAACACCTTTATTTTGTTGAATGATGGTTTAAACTGTCAGAAAAATGTGTCAGTTGTGCATGAAGTGTCAACTGTACGTCACTTTTTGATGACATCACAGAGGGATTCCATTTTAGAACTCAGCACTACATACTGTCATTTTAAACTTATTTATCGAAATTTCTTCTGGAGCTGCCACTTAAAAATGCTAAATATTTTCCACAAGCTCCTCCCACCAAACTAAGCCATAATTTGAATATAATGAGAACCTTCATATAGACTTTAAGTTTACCTTCTCCTGACGTATCATTATTGTACATTTTGCATTTTTGCTCGTTTTCTCCTGCCCCTTCACCACAGGCCGGGGCCATGTGTGCAGCAAAACGTGTGTAATTGGAATAATTTTCAGAGAAAAATACTTTCTGGAAAAAGTTCAAGGGTTCCAACACTTTTGGCCATGACTGTATCAACTTTATTTCACAGAGGGAATGATTTTTCGGACGGTTTTGTCCTCAGGGCCAGAAACATGTTCAATGATTTAGAAATACGAAAATAAAAGACGTGTGATACTAAAAGCTTTTAACAACATCCATACCAGGTCTAAATCAAGTCTGAATCAAGTCGAAACCAGGACGAAACCAGGTCGAAACCAGGTCCAAATCAGGTCTAAATCAGGTCTAATCCAGGACTAAACCAGGACTGAACCAGGACTAAACCGGGTATAAACAAGGTCTAAATCAAGTGTATACCATGACAAAACCAGGAGTAAACCAGGTTTAAACCAGTTCTAAATCAAGTCAAAACCAGGACTAAACCAGGTCCAAACCAGGTCTAAACCAGGACTAAACTAGGACTGAACCAGGACTAAACCAAGACCAAACCAGGTCCAAACCAGGTATAAATCAAGTCAAAACCAGGACTAAACCAGTACTAAACTAGGACTGAACCAAGTACAAGAGATAAAATATTTTCTGTATTATCTGAAGATGGGTTTAGGGCCAGATCATGTCACTTGGAGGGCCTGATTTGGCTCACGGGCCTTCAGTTGAATAGCCCTGTCACACTAATGTCAGGGCTATTCAATAATAATGAATATTTTCTATGCTTTAAAAGGAAACTTTGTTATGTTTTTATTTTATATATATATATTTTTTGTATTATCTGAATATACATTTTGTAGAACATTTAATAACTGCTACTTGTCACTTCAGTACGAGGATAAGTCGTTTGTATTCAGGTGATTAATGAATGATGTAAACAGTCAAATGAGTGACGTTTAATAAAACAGTTTTTAAAACAGTTTTTATAAATAGATGAACTTTTGTGTCTAGAACTCGACAGCGACGTAATGACGAGAGAATATGATCAATTCTACTAATTTTTCCAAACATTTGAGACAAGATCGAAATCTGAACGTCTGAACCGACATCCCACTTCAGAACGTGTTTGTCGACGTCCAAACGACAGAGAAATGAGCAAAGCACTGACCATTTCATGGACCCTGTTCAGAATGTGTCGCAGTAAATGTCCCAGTGCAGCTCTTCAAACGCTCCTTATGATCAGAAGGTGACTTTGCCGTCTTAAAAACCCTCCCCCATTCTCCTCCCTCTCCTCCTTCTCCTTCCTCTTCCTCCTCCCCACTCTCCTCCTCTCTCTCTCTCCCTCCTCTCTCTCTCTCTCTCTCTCTCCCCCTCACCTCCTCTCTCTGTCTCTCTCCCCCTCTCCTCCTCTCTCTGTCTCTCTCCCCCTCTCCTCCTCTCTCTGTCTCTCTCCCTCCTCTTCATCTCCTCCTCCCCTCTCCCCCTCCTCCTCTTCATCTCTCCCCCCTCTCCTCCTCCTCTTTCTCTTGCTCCTCTCCCTCCTCCCTGTCCTGCTCCCCTCTCTCTCCCCCCTCTCCTCCTCGCTCCCTCCCCTTCCTCCTCTCTCTCTCTCCTCTCTCTCTCCCCCTCTCCTCCTCTCTCTGTCTCTCTCCCTCCTCTCTCTCTCTTCCTCCTCTCCCTCCTCTTCATCTCCTCCTCCCCTCTCCCCCTCCTCGTCTTCATCTCTCCTCTCTCCCCCCTCTCCTCCTCCTCTTTCTCTTCCCTTCTCTCCCTCCTCCCTGTCCTGCTCCCCTCTCTCTCCCCCCTCTCCTCCTCTCTCTCTCCCTCTCTCCTCCTCTCTCTGTCTCTCTCCCTCCTCTCTCTCTCTCCCTCCTCTTCATCTCCTCCTCCCCTCTCCCCCTCCTCTCCCCCTCTCCTCCTATCTCCCTTTCTCTCTCCCCCTCTTTTCCTCCTCTCTCTCTCTCTCCTCCTCCTCTCTCTCTCTCTCCTCTCTCTCTCCCCCTCACCTCCTCTCTCTGTCTCTCTCCCCCTCTCCTCCTCTCTCTCTGTCTCTCTCTCCCCCTCTCCTCCTCTCTCTGTCTCTCTCTCCCTCCTCTTCATCTCCTCCTCCCCTCTCCCCCTCCTCCTCTTCATCTCTCCCCCCTCTCCTCCTCCTCTTTCTCTTGCTCCTCTCCCTCCTCCCTGTCCTGCTCCCCTCTCTCTCCCCCTCTCCCTCCTCCTCGCTCTCCCCCTCCCCTCCTTCCTCCTCTCTCTCTCTCTCCTCTCTCTCCCCCTCTCCTCCTCTCTCTCTCTGTCTCTCTCTCCCTCTCTCTCTCTCTCTCTTCCTCCTCTCCCTCCTCTTCATCTCCTCCTCCCCCCCTCTCCCCTCCTCGCTCTTCATCTCTCTCCTCTCTCCCCTCTCTCCCTCCTCTCCTCTTTCTCTTCTTCCCTTCTCTCCCTCCTCCCTGTCCTGCTCCCCTCTCTCTCCCCCCTCTCCTCCTCTCTCTCTCCCTCTCTCCTCCTCTCTCTGTCTCTCTCCCTCCTCTCTCTCTCCCTCCTCTTCATCTCCTCCTCCCCTCTCCCCCTCCTCTCCCCCTCTCCTCCTATCTCCCTTTCTCTCTCCCCCTCTTTTCCTCCTCTCTCTCTCTCTCTCTCCCTCTCTCTCTCTCTCTCTCTCTCTCTCCCCCTCACCTCCTCTCTCTGTCTCTCTCCCCCTCTCCTCCTCTCTCTGTCTCTCTCCCCCTCTCCTCCTCTCTCTGTCTCTCTCCCTCCTCTTCATCTCCTCCTCCCCTCTCCCCCTCCTCCTCTTCATCTCTCCCCCCTCTCCTCCTCCTCTTTCTCTTGCTCCTCTCCCTCCTCCCTGTCCTGCTCCCCTCTCTCTCCCTCTCCTCCCTCTCTCTCCTCCCTCAAGCCCTCCCTCTCCCCTTCCTCCTCTCTCTCTCTCTCTCCTCTCTCTCTCCCCCTCTCCTCCTCTCTCTGTCTCTCTCACTCATCTCTCTCTCTTCCTCCTCTCCCTCCTCTTCATCTCCTCCTCCCCTCTCCCCCTCCTCGTCTTCATCTCTCCTCTCTCCCCCCTCTCCTCCTCCTCCTTTTCTCTTCCCTTCTCTCCCTCCTCCCTGTCCTGCTCCCCTCTCTCTCCCCCCTCTGCTCTCCTCTCTCTCTCCCTCTCTCCTCCTCTCTCTGTCTCTCTCCCTCCTCTCTCTCTCCCTCCTCTTCATCTCCTCCTCCCCTCTCCCCCTCCTCTCTCTCCCTCCTCTCCCCCTCTCCTCCTATCTCCCTTTCTCTCTCCCCCTCTTTTCCTCCTCTCTCTCTCTCCCTCCTCTCTCCCTCCTCTCTCTCTCCCTCCTCTCCCCCTCTCCTCCTATCTCCCTTTCTCTCTCCCCCTCTTTTCCTCCTCTCTCTCTCTTTGCCATCTTAAAAACCCTCCCCCATTCTCCTCCCTCTCCTCCTTCTCTCCCACAGCTGCTCAATTATCGCAGAAATCATACCATATGTATAATTAAACTCACAATTGTTTACCTCTGCTGTCAAAACTAACCCGGAGAAAGAGAATTGGCCTGTTGTGTTTTGTTGATAATGTTCTGAGTCTTAGATTAGAATCAAAATTGTCTTTTTGATTCAATCTAGAGTCCAAAGAACTGACTTTATCTGGTTGTTTTAACTGCTGTGATTGTGATTAGATTTGTTTTAATAATGGGATTCTGTTCAAAGTTCACATTTTAAAGGAGAATTGACAAAAAGACAGAAATATGAACTGACAAACAGGGCCAAATAATGATTTCTATTTTATCATGATTTGTGTTCACTTTGTTTTTTCTGTTGCCTTTAATAGAGCTGCACCATTTAGGACAAAGTATGTAATTGTGATTTTTCTGACCAGTTTTGCGATTGTGATTAGATTTTCTATTCAGATTCACATTTTAAGCAGAATTTAGTCACTTTTAGTCACATTTGTGTCACTTTTAGTCACATTTTTGTCACATTCAGTTGTGTTTGTTGTAATTAAGTGAGTCTTTGTCACTTTTAGTTGCGTCTTTGTCACTTTTAGTCACATTTTTGTCACTTTTAGTCACATTTTTGTCACATTCAGTTGTGTTTGTTGTAATTAAGTGAGTCTTTGTCACTTTTAGTCGCATCTTTGTAGTTTTTAGACACATTTTTGTCGCTTTTAGTTGCGTTTTGGTGCATTGAGTTGAATTATTGCACTTAAGAGGCGTAAGAGGTAAATAAAGTCATCTGCTCAGAGGCTTCAGAGGCTAAACATCAGGAGAAAAAGTGTGTTTGAACAGACAGCTGCATTAAAGACACAAACAGTCAATCACGACACGACCATTTCATAAAAATAGCAAATTGTCACAGGGACCAGCTCACGATTCGATTTTTATCACCCTATCACTCAGACCTACTGACAAACTGATAAAAGAATCACGTGTTTCAGAACGTTTGAGTTGCTTTGTGTCACACTTTTGCTTTTTCACTTTTCTGAAGGCTTTAGGTTGCGTTTTGGAGGCTTTAAGTTGTGTTTTTGTCACTATTAGTCATATTTTTGTCGCTTTTGTGTCACTTTTAGTCAAGTCTGTGTCATGTTTAGCTTCATTTTTGTCACTTTTAGTCGCATTTTGTCACTTCTAGTCATGTTTCTGTTGCATTTTTTCACTTTTAGTCATAGTTGCGTTGCTTTGTTGAAGAATATTTAAGTTAAATGACAAATATTATTCATTATTTGCGTTGTTTTTGTCCTTTAAACCTGCTCTTGAGTTTTTGAACTTTGACATCTCATGATTTAGAACTAAAAATAAAATGTTTTTACAAAGAAAAACAACTTTATAACTGCATTGGGGAGATGCTATTTTGACTTAGCTGTGGCTCCATCTACTGGCTGCAGAGGCAATTATTTTTTATGTATTTATTTACTTATTTATTTTGAGCAAGTCAGTGAATAAAGGAAAACAAACAAACGTAAATCAAGCTCAATGATGATACTCCAGGTGTGGTTTGACGACAGAACATCGTTAGAACATGGATAAAACGTCAATTTTGCATAATATTTGTCCTTTAAAGCTGTAAACCACTCCTCACAGCTTTTCTCTGTCATAATTAGTGTTTTTAGGGCCTCACAGTCAGACTTTAGTTGTCTCCAGACGTTAGCGTTTGTAATTAGCCGCTCTCTCGGTCTGTTGCCTTCACGGCTGCCAAGAGGACCAGCTGAAATGTTAACAGCGCTCCAGTCGACCCCGAAGCAAACGGCTGTAAATCATGAGCAAAACGACACGATCGAAAACATGATTCACCCTCTCAAGGCTCGCTCTGATCTCAAGCACCTCCTCGCCTTAAACCCTTCTCTCTCTGTCTTCTCCTTCCTCTCCTCCTTCTTCTTCTCCGTCCTCTTCCTCCCCCCTCTTCTCCTCCTCCTCTCTCTCTTCCTCTCTCCCCTTCCTCTTCATCTCCTCCTCTCCCTTCTTCCCCCCTCTCCTCCTCCTCCCCTCTCTCTCTCCCCCCTCGCCTTCTCCTCCTCTCCATCTCTCTCTCTCCCTCCTCTCCCCCTCCTTCTCTCTCCCTCCTCTCCCTCTCCTCTCTCTCTTTCTCTCTCCCTCTCTCTCTCTCTCTCTCCCTCCTCTCTCTCTCCCTCCGCTCTCCTCTTCATCTCTCCTCTCTCTCCCTCTCCTCCTCTCTCTGTCTCTCACTCCTCCCTCCCCCTCTCTCTTCCTCCTCTCTCTCTCCCCCTCCCCTCCTCCTCGCTCTCTCTCCCTCTCTCTCTCCCTCTCCTCTCTCTCTCTGTCTCTGCTTCCTCTCCCCCTCCTCTCTCTCCTCTCCTCCTCCCTCTGTCCTCTCTCTCCCCTCCTTCCTCTCCCCCTCTCTCTCTCCTCTCCTCCTCTCTCTGTCTCTCTCCCTCCTCTCTCTCTCCCTCCTCTCTCCTCCTCTCTCTCCCCCTCTCCCTCCTCTCTCTCTCTTCCTCCTCTCTCCCCCTCTCTCTCCCTCCTCTCCCCTCCTCTCCCTCCTCTTCATCTCCTCCTCTCCCTCTTTCCCTCCTCTCTCTCTCCTCTCTCCCCCTCCTCCTCCTCCCCCTGCTCTGTTCTCTCGATGTGTAGTATATTCACACTGAATGCTGCGTAGGTGTGTGGACTCTGTGGATTTCATGTGTAGATTGTGTTTTATAATCTCAGAGCTTGTAGTTGCTCCATTGACAGTCGATCTAAACGAGGTTATAGAACGATGGTCCTTACACTGTCATTTTATAAATAAAGAAACAGAATATGGAAGAATGGGAAGTAACTAAAGTCGACTAAAGACATATGTCCTGTGCATCGATAAGTCTTTTTTCTAACAATTGTGTTCCAGTTTGAGCATTTATATTTTAACTTTCACTTTGACATTTGAGACAGAAATATAAACTGCTGAACCAATCCAAGAATCCCATGTATTTCATGTTTGTTGTGGCGTAAACTACAGGCTCAGCAGCAGGTTTGAATAGGATTTATATCTTTATTTAACCAGGAAAGCGTCTGAAATGAAATAAAATACAACTTACAGGTGTCTCTAGTCGAGCCTTTTCCACGAGCTTCTGTTTGTATCGTCCGACGCTCGTTCACGTGACTCACACATGTTTGCGGTGACATCACTTCATATAAAAACGGTAATTTCTGTGATTTTAGAAACGGTAGAAAAGAACATTTCCTTCTATTTTATTTAAATACAGATAATAATTCAGTCCTGTCTGTGATTATAATGAGCAATGATAGAAAAAGGCTGGGCCCAAGAGGCTGCAGTACCTCACACGACCACTAATCAATCTGGGACACAGACAGAGGGGGCGTGTCTTATCCAGTTCATTTAATACATCCATGACAAAAACTTGCAGCTGCGTGGTCGCTCCCTCAAAGCATCATGGGGGATTGTCATCACGTGGCGCCCTAAAGCAAAGATGGCCGCCTCCGTATCAGGAAGTAAATGCGGAAGTAAAGAACTTTTTTGGGGTCATGAACCAATGAGCTCACTCCACAGGGATAAACAGGGCGGCCATTTTGGGTCCATCTTCCACCTTTTACCTTTTAATTATCGTTCTTTGCTCTTGTCCCACGTCAGAGAGAAAACAACCTGTACGTTCATGACAAAGAGAGATGGTATATTTAGCCAAGGAGTCGTGTCCATATAGTATCCGCAGAAAAACAGCATGACTCACGTAATGACAGAGCGTAAAGCGCACAGAGCCTCCTATAGTTACGGCCGAACACAGAGCCTTAGACAAACAGCTGATGTCTCTGGAATTTAAACCCCGGACCGCGCGGTTACAAGGCAAACACAAACATACCTGCACCGTGAGGCAAACACATGTGACCCGCAGAAAACAACCAGAGTGTGTTCACAACGGGACAATATCGACATTTAGTGTAAAAATGACGATAATAATCAGATCGGTGATGGTTTAACAGTGGAAGTGTATTCTGTTTTCTTTGTTAAAATGACATTGATAATTATGAATACCAGGGCTGTGATCCTGTGAGTCGTTTGGTCGATTAATCGGTTGATGGCGTCTTAGTCGACCAACATTTTTATGAGTCGACCAATTACTTTATCTAAAAAAAAAAAAAATCGTAAATAAAATAATAAGTAATAAATAAGTGTTTGAATTAAGCATTATTTATCTTGATTTAGGGATTTTCTGACTGTATTCATCTTATTCCTGAAGTTACCGTACGCGCCGCCGTCTTGTTTCCGTTGTAGTTCACACGGAGCAGACGAGCTCAACAGAAAATAAGTTCTACTCGACTAAAAAGACGTTTTCAGGAAATCGTTGCGTTGTTGACTTGTTGTTGCTCGTGTTCATTAAAGGTCCCATATTCTGCTCTTTTCCCCTTCACACAGTCTATTCTAAGGGCTTTGTTGATACATTTTCTCGTTGTGTAATATCCATAACATAACAGTTTACAAAAAACACCCATTTCTTGGACTGGCCCCCCTCCTCACTCTGAGATCTGACCCCCCCGAACAGAGAGCAGGCTGCCTCCCCCACCCAACCCGCGCGCCTCCCCCTCCCAACCCGTGCTGAAGCCTAGAGTGGAGATGTTGCACATGCGCCGTGTGCTCTGGTAAACAGCGATACACAAACACTGAATAAACATTTTCTGGTCCTGACGGTGCGTCGTGCTGAGTCCTACGTCCTGGATCTGACCTGGAGTTTGACGTGCTCCAGGGCCTCGACGACGGACGTTGCCATTTGGTAAATAACAAGCTAACTCTTCGATCTGTCGTATCCATCGTGTAATTACTGTGTAGCATTAGCATTAGCTGTTTTTATTCTTGCGCGCGCGGCTTCCTGGAGGTGTGGCTTAAACACCGCGTCATCTTAGTGAGGAGCCCCCGTCTGCTGCTCAGCCGAGGGGGACGGAAAAGACAGTTCTCTAGTGAAAGCATGAGGGAATCAATCAAAAAACCACTTTGGGCACAACATACGAGGCCCAAATAGCACTGTAGGAAGGTTAAAACCTCTGAAAAGTCCATTTTGCATGATATGGGACCTTTAAACGAGGGCTGCAACGATTAATCGACTAATCGTGACTAATCAACTATAAAAATAATCGACTATAATAATTAACAATCGCAATCGTTAACTGAACTAAACAGACTCTGAAACACATTATAACAAAGACAGCAACGTTGTTAAATAAAAAAGTAATAATTACAGAGAAATGAACCATAAACAGGTCGAAACATTTGTATTTTTAAAGGGCACATCATACAATGACATTTGCATCTCAAGCCTGCAGTTAGAGAAGGCTTTTGCTTAAATATGATGAAGTTACATTAAATTAGTGTCATAAAAATGTTCTGGATGTATCTCCCTCAAACTGTACAAAGCATTTCTTCCTCCGAGTCTGAAAGCACAAAAAGAGAATTGTGAACGAGCCGGAAACGCTCTTTTGTTTACACAGAGAGTCTTTGAACGTGTCGCGTCCTGGAGAGGCTCAGACGAGCTGAAAACAAGGGAGAAAACTACAGGGAACAAGAGGAGAGGCTGTAGTCGACTGAAAAACTCAAAAAACATGGATTCTCAGTCGAATAGTGGCATAAAACTGGAAAACATTTGTGAATCACGTGTTTCAGAACTTTTTAGTCACTTACAGTCACATTTTTGATGGATTTGGGCATTTTTTTTTATCTCTTCTAGTTAAGTTTTTGTCTCTTTTAGCCACATTTTTATTACTTTTAGTCACATTTTGTCACTTTTGTAGCGTTTCTGATGGTTTTAGTCAAGTTTTTGCCACTTGTAGCTTCGTTTTTGTCTCTTTTAGTGGAGTTTCAGTCCCTTTTAGTCGTGTTTTTGCTGCTTTAGTACAGTTTTTGCTGCTTTTAGTCACATTTCTGTTGCTTTTAATAGCGTTTTTGTCATTATTGTCAAGTTTTTGTCACTTACAGTCACATTTTTAGTCACGTTTTGTCACTTTTAGTTGCGTGTTCTCAATCGAATTGTGGCATAAAACTGGAAAACATTTGTGAATTACGTGTTTCAGAACTTTTTAGTCACTTACAGTCACATTTTTGATGGATTTGGGCATGTTTTTATCTCTTGTAGTTGAGTTTTTGTCACTTTTAGCCACATTTTTATTACTTTTAGTCACATTTTGTCACTTTTGTAGCGTTTCTGATGCTTTTAGTCAAGTTTTTGTCACTTATAGTCACATTTTTAGTCACGTTTTGTCGCTTTTAGTTGCGTGTTCTCAATCGAATAGTGGCATAAAACTGGAAAACAATCTAAAATCTTTATCAGTACAATCTGACTGTACACTTTTAAAACAAAATTTAGATCCAATGTAATAAAAAATATATCAAGAAATCAAAAGAATGAGTGTGTGAGTGCGTTTGTGCAGCTCAGTAACTGTTTGTGTCTGTTTATATTCTACTTATTTATGTATAAAAAGTGTTATTTGTGTCTGTGATTATAGATTTCTATTATGTTCATCTGTCGCTGTCTGGCACGTCATAGTTAAGTTATTAGGGTTTAGCAAAATAAGTGTTAAACTTCAGCCTAAACCCTTTTTGTTTTTGTATTTCTATGGATCGAAGAAAACTAAACTAAACTAAAACTATAAATTTGACCCAAACTGCACTCACAAGATTAAAACCGCACAGTAATTCAAGCTAAAACAACATTTTTTATAAAGAAAACTTCAGCTCTATACCTTTTTCTTTCTGTTGTCCCAAATCTATTTTTATTTTATTTTATTGACCTTTATTTCACCAGGAAAGTCCCTCTGAGATTCAGAATTTCTTTTTCAGGGGAGTCCTGGCCCCAGAGGGAGGAGCCTATTGTACTTGTTTTTAACCTACACAGACACGAGGAGAACATGCAAACTACACAAAGCCCGCCTGGGAGTTGAACCCAGAACCTTCCTCCTGTGAAGCGAGAGTTTGGGAAAAATATCAAGTTGAGATTTTTCTGACCAATATGAACTGACAAACTAATGAAAGAATCACGTGTTTCAGAACTTTTAAGTCACTTTCAGTTGCATTTTTGATGGATTTGGGCCTTTTTTATCTCTTGAAGTTGAGTTTTTGTCACTGTTAGTCATATTTTTATTACTTTTAGTCACATTTTGTACTTTTCAAGCGTTTCTGATGCTTTTAGTCAAGTTTTTGCCACTTGTAGCTATGTTTTTTCAGTGGGGTTTCAGTCCCTTTTAGTCGTGTTTTGACGCTTTAGTAAAGTTTTTGCTGCTTTTAGTCACATTTCTGTTGCTTTTAGTAGCGTTTTTGTCATTATTGTCAAGTTTTTGTCACTTACAGTCACGTTTTTAGTTACGTTTTGTCACTTTTAGTTGCGTGTTCTCAATCGAATAGTGGCATAAAACTGGAAAACATTTGTGAATTACGTGTTTCAGAACTTTTTAGTCACTTACAGTCACATTTTTGATGGATTTGGGCATTTTTTTAATCTCTTGTAGTTGAGTTTTTGTCACTTTTAGTCACATTTTTATTACTTTTAGTCACCTTTTGTCACTTTTGTAGCGTTTCTGATGCTTTTAGTCAAGTTTTTGTCACTTGTAGCTTCGTTTTTGTCTCTTTTAGTGGGGTTTCAGTCCTTTTTAGTCGTGTTTCTGATGCTTTTAGTCAAGTTTTTGTCACTTGTAGCTTCGTTTTTGTCTCTTTTAGTGGGGTTTCAGTCCTTTTTAGTTGTGTTTTTGATGCTTTAGTAAAGTTTTTGCTGCTTTTAGTCATGTTTCTGTTGCTTTTAATTGCGTTTTTGTCATTATTGTCAAGTTTTTGTCACTTACAGTCACATTTTTAGTCACGTTTTGTCGCTTTTAGTTGCGTGTTCTCAATCGAATAGTGGAATAAAACTGGAAAACATTTGTGAATCACGTGTTTCAGAACTTTTTAGTCACTTACAGTCACATTTTTGATGGATTTGGGCATTTTTTTATCTCTTGTAGTTGAGTTTTTGTCACTTTTAGTCACATTTTTATTCATTTTAGTCACATTTTGTAGTGTTTCTGATGCTTTTAGTCAAGTTTTTGCAACTTGTAGCTATGTTTTTTTCTCTTTTAGTGGGGTTTCAGTCCCTTTTAGTCGCGTTTTTGATGCTTTAGTAAAGTTTTTGCTGCTTTCAGTCATGTTTCTGTTGCATTTTTGTCATTATTGTCAAGTTTTTGTCGTTTACAGTCACATTTTTAGTCACGTTTTGTCACTTTTAGTTGTGTGTTTGTCTCGTTTTTGTCGCTTTTAGCCTTGTTTTTGTCACGTAGTTGTCACTTTGTACATTTTTGCTTCTTACAGAACACATTTTAACAAATCTAAACTACAGGGTTAGCAGTTTTTGTGCAGAATCAAACAGGATATTTAGCCCAGTTAAACAGTTAAAGAGAAAAATGTAAAATATGACACATTGGTGCTCAGAAGCAGAAGTTTTCTTGCTCAGTCCGGTCCACGCTCCAGTTCTTCTTCCCCATTGTTTCTGCTCTGAGTCACTCCGTGTCAGTTTAAATCTTCAGACTGAGGACTCCCTTTGTCCGTGGGCCGGTGATGTCATGCCTTGGATCTGGTCCTGGCTCTGGTCCCGGTCCAGGATTTGGGACGGACCGACTGCTGATGTGGATTTTGGACCAGAAGTTTCTCTCTGTTAAAGTTGTACACTCCGTCTGGACCCGTTCAACTCCGAGGAAAGTGAGAAAATAGTAAGAGTTCTGAGAAGTAAGTGGGTGAAAACATTCAAGCCTTTAATGCAGACCTAGAGTGGGCGATGTTGAGCTTTATTTTTTTTGGTTTATCTTGATTTCACATAGTTTTGCATCATAAATGTGCTGCAAATGTCAAGTGTTGCAGAAATGGACCATAAAATTATACACAAAAGTGCAGAAATATCATCTTGTTTGGGAGATTACACTCATTGAAGTAATTTTTAATAGTTCTGTTGGTCTTCTGATATTTTATTTAAAAGGTTCTTTTTTTTTGTTTACCTGCCAGTTTCGACACATCGCTCACAATCTTCTTCAGAGTGTCACTCGATGTCAGAAGTGGCAAAAACATAACTAAAAGTGACAAAGACTCAACTAAATGTAACAAAAACAACTTTAAAAGCGACAAATAATTGACGAAATGCAAGAAAAACGAGACTAAAAGTGACAAAAACACTAATGAAAGCCACAAAAACATGATTGTAAGTGTCAAAAACATGACCAAAAGTGACAAACAAGCAACTAAAAGTAACAAATATGTGACTATAAGCGACAAAAACATATAAAAGTATTAAAAACTACTCTAAAAGCAACAAAAACGAGACTAAAAGCAACAAAAGCACTGCAAAAAGTGACAAAAGCCTAAAAAATATTCTAAAACACGTGATTAAAAGCATTAATCAGTTGATAAAGCAGGTCTTTAGTCTTGGTTTTGTCCTGGTTTAGACCTGGTTAAATACTTTTTTAGTCCTGGTTTAGTCCTAGTTTACTCCTAGTTTAGTCTTGGTTTAATCGTAGTTTAGTCTTGGTTTGGTTGCTTGGGTCTTTAGTCGACCAAGAGTTTTTTTAATCGACTGATTTAGTCTTGGTTTTATCCTGGTTAAGTCCTGGTTTAGTCTTGGT
This sequence comes from Rhinogobius similis, assembly GCA_019453435.1. NCBI lineage: Eukaryota > Metazoa > Chordata > Actinopteri > Gobiiformes > Gobiidae > Rhinogobius > Rhinogobius similis. The sequence continues at coordinate 3,579,945 of CM033635.1, read as the reverse complement.
TTTGTCCTGGTTTAGTCTTGGTTTGGTTGCTTGGTTCTTTTCTTTTCTTTAGTCGACCAAGAATTTTTTTTAGTCAACTGACTTAGTCGTCTTGGTTTAGTCCTGATTTAGTCTTGGTTTTGTCCTGGTTTAGTCTTGGTTTGGTTGCTTGGTTCTTTAGTTGACCTAAAATTTCTTTAGTCAACAGACTGACGCCTAGTGTACACTGAGTCCAGTCCGGTTGCGGTCTGGGACCCGTGCTGGTCTCTTGCAGACGCCGGTCACACCAGCTCCAGTTCACTGCGGTCCGTTTTTGACGAAAGCCACGTAGATTCATGTGGTTTCGCACGAGAACTCGTCAAATGACATGAAAGCCACACCAGACCGCTGCGGCGTCCGGCAAAAATAGACTTCTTGCGGATTCTTTCCGCAGACCCGCGCGGCTGCCGGAGGTCGGTGTGACAGCAAGCATTGATTTTAAGCACTTTCTAAGTCTTGCGGGACCCGCACGGGAGCCGGACCGGAGTCAGTGTGCATCAGGCGTGAGTCGTCTTGGTTTAGTCCTGGTTTACTCTTGGTTAAGTCCTGGTTTAGTCCTGGTTTAGTCTTGGTTTCGTCCTGGTTTAGTCTTGGTTTAGTCTTGGTTTAGTCCTGGTTTAATCTTGGTTTCGTCCTGGTTTAGTCCTGGTTTAGTCTTGGTTTCGTCCTGGTTTTGTCCTGGTTTAGTCTTGGTTTAGTCTTGGTTTTGTCCTGGTTTAGTCTTGGTTTAGTCTTGGTTTCGTCCTGGTTTAGTCCTGGTTTAGTCTTGGTTTAGTCCTGGTTTACTCTTGGTTTAGTTCTGGTTTAGTCCTGGTTTAGTCCTGGTTTACTCTTGGTTTCGTCCTGGTTTACTCTTGGTTTCGTCCTGGTTTAGTCTTGGTTTCGTCCTGGTTAAGTCTTGGTTTAGTCATGGTTTCGTCCTGGCTTAGTCTTGGTTTAGTCCTGGTTTACTATTGGTTTAGTCCTGGTTTAGTCTTGGTTTCGTCCTGGTTTACTCTTGGTTTTGTCCTGGTTTACTCTTGGTTTAGTCCTGGTTTACTCTTGGTTTCGTCCTGGTTTAGTCTTGGTTTCGTCCTGGTTTACTCTTGGTTTAGTCCTGGTTTAGTCTTGGTTTCGTCCTGGTTTAGTCTTGGTTTAGTCTTGGTTTAGTCCTGGTTTAGTCTTGGTTTACTCTTGGTGTCGTCCTGGTTTAGACCTGGTTTCGTCCTGGTTTAGACCTGGTTTAGTCCTGGTTTCGTCCTGGTTTAGTCCTGGTTTAGTCCTGGTTTGAGTGCTTGGTTCTTTAATCGACCAAGAATGTTTTAGTCGACTGCTGCAGACCTTCATAAATCCATTTCAGACATGGTTTTTATATTCCTAAACTCCAGCTGCTGCAGTGTTCTGGGCGGAGCTCCATTGACTCTCTAATAATCTTTGTGTGACTAAACTCTTTGAGGCTTTATTCCCCAATAGGATTATTTTTAAACCAGCGTCTTATCCTCAAACTGTGTCCACTCTCCGAACGGAAACACGAGGCTAATTTGCAGGAAGTGTGTCCTCTGCAGCGGAGCACGGCACTTCCTCTCACACGGCTCAGGAATCTAACTACAGACCGCTGTTCTCTCACACTCGGAGAATTTAAACTATTCAATGGAGACTTTAAACTATTTCGACTGTTTCGGTCAGAGCGGCCCTTTGAGCTGGGGTTTGTGCACAAGCCCCGCAGTCCTGGTTTAAACCTGGTTTAGTCTTGGTTTTGTCCTGGTTTAGTCCTGGTTCAGTCCGGTTTTAGACCTGGTTTATTCTTGGTTCAGTCCTGGTTCAATCCTTGTTTAGCCCTGGTTTAGGTCCTGGTTTAGTCCTGGTCCAGTTCTGGTCCAGTCCTTCTCTAGCCCTGGTTCAATCCTTGTTTGGTCCTGGTTTAGTCCTGGTTTAAACCTGGTTTAGTCCTGATTTGGTCCTGGTTTAATCTTGAGTTAGTCCTGGTTTTGTCCTGGTTTAGTCTTGGTTTAGTCCTCGTTTAGTCCTGGTCTGGTCCTGGTTCAGTCCTGGTTTGGCCATGGTTTAGTCCTGGTTCAGTCCTGGTTCGGTCCTGGTTTATTCTGGTTTTACACCTGGTTTACTCCTGGTTCAGTCCTGGTTCAGTCCTGGTTTAGATCTGGTTTAGATCTGGTTCAGTCCTGGTTTAGCCCTGGTTCAGTCCTGGTATAGTCCTGGTCTAGTCCTGGTTCAGTCCTGGTTCAGTCCTGCTCTAGTCCTGGTCTAGTCCTGGTCTAGTCCTGGTCTAGCCCTGGTCTAGTCCTGGTTCAGTCCTGGTTTAGTCCTGGTCTGGTCCTGGTCTAGTCCTGGTCTAGTCCTGGTCTAGTCCTGGTCTAGTCCTGGTCTAGTCCTGGTTCAGTCCTGGTCTGGTCTGGTTCTAGGTCCTGGTCAGTCCTGGTCTAGTCCTGGTTCAGTCCTGGTCAAGTAACAGTCCTGGTACAGTCCTGGTCCTGGTTCAGTCCTGGTTTAGTCCTGGTTCAGTCCTGGTTCAGTCCTGGTTCAGTCCTGGTCTAGTCCTGGTCTAGCCCTGGTCTAGTCCTGGTCTAGTCCTGGTCTAGCCCTGGTCTAGTCCTAGTCTAGTCCTGGTTCAGTCCTGGTCCAGCCCTGGTCTAGTCCTGGTCTAGTCCTGGTTCAGTCCTGGTCTAGTCCTGGTCTAGTCCTGGTCTACTCCTGGTCTAGTCCTGGTCTACTCCTGGTCCAGCCCTGGTCTAGTCCTGGTCTAGTCCTGGTCTAGTCCTGGTCTACTCCTGGTCTAGTCCTGGTCTACTCCTGGTCCAGCCCTGGTCTAGTCCTGGTCTAGTCCTGGTCTGGTCCTGGTCTAGTCCTGGTTCGGTCCTGGTTCGGTCCTGGTTCAGTCCTGGTTCAGTCCTGGTTCAGTCCTGGTTCAGTCCTGGTTCAGTCCTGGTCTAGTCCTGGTCTAGTCCTGGTCTAGTCCTGGTTCAGTCCTGGTTCAGTCCTGGTCTAGTCCTGGTCTAGTCCTGGTTCAGTCCTGGTCTAGCCCTGGTTCAGTCCTGGTCTAGTCCTGGTCTAGTCCTGGTCTAGTCCTGGTTCAGTCCTGGTTCAGTCCTGGTCTAGTCCTGGTTTAGTCCTGGTTCAGTCCTGGTTCAGTCCTGGTTCAGTCCTTGTTCAGTCCTGGTTCAGTCCTGGTCTAGTCCTGGTCTAGTCCTGGTCTGGTCCTGGTCTAGCCCTGGTCTAGTCCTGGTCTAGTCCTGGTCTAGTCCTGGTTCAGTCCTGGTTCAGTCCTGGTTCGGTCCTGGTTCAGTCCTGGTCTAGTCCTGGTCTAGTCCTGGTTCAGTCCTGGTCTAGTCCTGGTCTAGTCCTGGTCTAGTCCTGGTCTAGCCCTGGTCTAGCCCTGGTCTAGTCCTAGTTCAGTCTGGTCTAGTCCTGGTCTAGCCCAGTCCTGGTTCAGTCCTGGCCCAGTCCTGGTCTGGCAGTCTGGTCTAGTCACTGTCCTGGTCTAGTCCTCTAGTCTGGTCTGGTCTAGTCCTGGTCTAGCCCTGGTTCAGTCCTGGTCAGTCCTGGTCTGGCCCTGGTCTGGCCTGGTCTAGTCCCTGGTTCGGTCCTGGTCAGTCCTGGTACAGTCCTGGTCTAGCCCTGGTCTAGTCCTGGTCTGTTCTGGTCTGGTCCAGTCCTGGTCTAGTCCTGGTCTAGCCCTGGTCTAGCCCTGGTCTAGTCCTGGTCTAGTCCTGGTCTGGTCCTGGTCTAGTCCTGGTCTAGTCCTAGTTCAGTCCTGGTCTAGTCCTGGTCTAGTCCTGGTTCAGTCCTGGTCTGGTCCTGGTCTAGTCCTGGTCTAGTCCTGGTTCAGGTCTGGTTCAGTCCTGGTCTAGCCTGGTCTAGTCCTGGTTCAGCCCTGGTCAGTCCTGGTCTAGTCCTAGTTCAGTCCTGGTCTAGTCCTGGTCTAGTCCTGGTCTAGTCCTGGTCTGGTACAGTCCTGGTCAGCCCTGGTCCCAGCCCTGGTCTAGTCCTGGTCTAGTCCAGATACAGTCCTGGTCTAGTCCTGGTCTAGTCCTGGTCTAGTCCTGGTCTAGTCCTGGTCTAGTCCTGGTCTAGTCCTGGTCAAGTCCTGGTCTAGTCCTGGTCTAGTCCTGGTCTAGTCCTGGTCTAGTCCTGGTCTAGTCCTGGTCTAGTCCTGGTCTAGTCCTGGTCTAGTCCTGGTCTGGTCCTGGTCTAGTCCTGGTCTAGCCCTGGTCTAGCCCTGGTCTAGTCCTGGTCTAGTCCTGGTCTAGTCCTGGTTCTCTCTTGTAAACTTGAGTCCCGGGGCGTTTACTCAGAGTCAGATGTTTCCAGTGTGATTGGGCCTGACGCTGTTGTTGACCTCATCTTCAGCTTCAAAAAGACCCCACGTGGACCGGCTCTGGACCGGGATCAGACCTGGTCCTGGTCCAGCTCCGTCATAACAGGAAGTGACCGTGACCGGAGAAAATCTACAAGAATCGATTATTAAAACGCGCTGAGGACACTGTGTTTACCAAGTCTTTTGATCAATAATGAACAAGAAAAATGGAAAAACTGTCTTTGCAACAACAACTAAAGAACTAAAAAAAGGATTAAAGTCAACATTAGAGCTGCACCGTTTGGGAAAAATATCAAATTGGGATTTTTCGGACCAGTTTTGCGATTAGATTTGCGATTTATGTTTTAATAATGGGATTCTGTTCAAAGTTCACATTTTAAACACAAACAAGAGAATCAACAAAAAGACTGAAACATGAACTGAACCAAACTACGAAAAGAATCACGTGCCGCGTTTGTTAATTTTAAGTCGTATTTTTGTCGCTGTTTGTCACGTTTCTGATGTTTTTAAAGGGGTTTTAGTCATGTTTAATTGGATTTTTGCCCGTTTTAGTCGCTGTTTTCACTTTCTGTCACTGGTAGTCACGTTTCGGATGCTTTTAGACCGGTTTTAGTCACGTTTAGTTGCATTTTTGCTAGTTTTTTGCTAGTTTTAGTCACTGTTTTGTCATGTTCTGTCATGATTCTGTCACTGGTAGTGGTGTTTCTGATGCTTTTTGACGGGTTTTAGTCACGTTTAGTTTTAGTTTTTTTTGTTTCTGTCAATGGTAGTCACTTTTCTGATGTTTTTAAAGGGGTTTTAGTCATGTTTAGTCGAATTTTTTCCAGTTTTAGTCACTGTTTTGTCACTTTCTGTCATGTTTTTTTCCTGGAAGTCGTGTTTCTGATGCTTTTAGATGGGTTTTAGTCGCATTTTTGCCCGTTTTAGTCACTGTTTTGTCACTTTCTGTTGTGTTTTTTTCGCTGGTAGTGTGTTTCTGGTGCTTTTTGACAGGTTTTAGTCACGTTTAGTCACATTTTTGCCCGTTTTAGTCACTGTTTTGTCACTTTCTGTCATGTTTCTGTCGCTGGTAGTCGTGTTTCTGATGTTTTTAAAGGGCTTTTAGTCACGTTTAGTTGCATTTTGGCCAGTTTTAGTTGCTGTTTTGTCACTTTCTGTCATGTTTCTGTCGCTGGTAGTCGTGTTTCTGATGTTTTTAAAGGGCTTTTAGTCACGTTTAGTTGCATTTTGGCCAGGTTTAGTTGCTGTTTTGTCATGTTCTGTCATGATTCTGTCGCTGGTAGTCGTGTTTCTGATTTTTTTAGACGGGTTTTAGTCACGTTTAGTCATGTTTTTTCCCGTTTTAGTCGCTGTTTTGTCACTTTCTGTTGTGTTTTTTTCGCTGGTAGTCGTGTTTCTGTTTCTTTTTGACGGGTTTTAGTCACGTTTAGTCACATTTTTACCCGTTTTAGTCGCTGTTTTGTCACTTCCTGTCATGTTTCTGTCACTGGTAGTGGTGTTTCTGATGTTTTTAGACGGGTTTCAGTCACGTTTTGTCGCGTTTTTGCCCATTTTAGTCGCTGTTTTGTCACTTTCTGTCATGTTTCTGTCACTGGTAGTCACTTTTCTGATGTTTTTAAAGGGGTTTTAGTCATGTTTAGTCGAATTTTAGCCAGTTTTAGTCACTGTTTTGTCACTTTCTGTCATGTTTTTTTCCTGGAAGTCGTGTTTCTGATGCTTTTAGATGAGTTTTAGTCGCATTTTTGCCCGTTTTAGTCGCTGATTTGTCTCTTTTTGTCACGTTTAGTCGCATTTATGCCAGTTTTAGTCGCTGTTTTGTCAATTTCCAGGGCAGTTGATAGGGAAGGGGCAAAGGGGTCAATTGTCCCGGGCCCCAGGGTCTTAGGGGCCCAAAATTGGAACTTCTTCCAATTCATTTGTATTAGACGAGTCGCGTTTTTGAAAGTTTTAGTCGCTGTTTTGTCACTTTCTGTCATGTTTTTGTAGCTGGTAGTCGTGTTTCTGATGTTTTAAAGGGGTTTTAGTCACGTTTAGTCGTGTTTTTGCCCGTTTTAGTCGCTGTTTTGTCACTTCCTGTCATGTTTCTTTCTTAGAGGTTAAAATATGGCGACTAAAGGCTTCTAAATAAAGAATATTTACGAATTAAGCCTATTATTGTTGAAAATCAGAAATTGTTTATTCTTTTTTGACATTTTGATTTAATAATGTCACTGTCTTTGCTATAAAATGTCTTCTCATGTGTATTTTACAGTCTGTTAAGTCCAGATAATGATTAAAATAAGACTATGATTATTATTTTTTATAGTCGACTCATGATTAATTAATGAATGGTTATAGCCCTCTTCGATTATTTCTACTTTTTAAATACAATATCAGCCAAATAGAGAATGAAATATGGCGACTTAAAGCTTCTAAATTGAGAATATTTACGAATTAAGTCTATTATTTTTCAAAATAAGAAATAGTTTATTCTTTTTGACATTTAGATTTAATAATGTCACTTTCTTTGCTATAAAATGTCTTCTGGTATGTTTTAGAGTCTGTTTAGTCCAGATATCGATTAAAATAAGACCATAATAATTATTTTTTTATTGTCGACTCATGATTAGTTAATGAATGGTTGCAGCCTTCTTCTATTATTTCGACTTTTTAAATACATTATCAGCCAAATAGAGGATAAAATATGGCGACTTAAAGCTTCTACATTGAGAATATTTTTCTATTATTGTTGAAAATCAGAAATTATTTATTCTTTTTTGACATTTGGATTCAAAAATGTTACTGTCTTTGTTATAAAATGTCTTCTCATGTGTGTTTTAGAGTCTGTTTAGTCCAGATAATGATTAAAATAAGACTATCTTCTATTATTTCGACTTTTTAAATACATTATCAGCCAAACAGAGGTTAAAATATGGCGACTAAAGGCTTCTAAATTGAGAATATTTACGATTTAAGTCTATTATTGTTGAATTGAGGATGAAATATGGCGACTTAAAGCTTCAGAGTGTGTTTAGTCCACATAACGATTAATTAGGCCCGGCGCCACAAGCTGGCGAGAGGCCTATTAGTTCGCAGTGCGTCTGAAGCGCGCATCTGAAAGTCTTAGCAGTGCGCGCGAAATCAGCGGCGCTCGCCCGCTCAAACACTCACTAACGCACTCCCCAACTCATGCACGTCCCGTGCATACCAATTAGTAATGGGAAAATTGATCATTATTGTTGTAAGCGGGCGAAGCCGTGCGAAAATCTTACGAAGTGCGCACTCGCAGCAGCTACGTGGGGATGGCGGCATGGCGTCGTCATCCCCACGTACTTCGTGTCTGAGTCGCCCAATGTCGTTCCCAACTCATGCACGTTCCGTGCATATAACAATGTAATGCAAAAACTGAACATTACTATTGTAAATAGGGCAAATAACAGAAAGTGGGCGGAGCCCACTAAAAATCTCGAAAGTGTCCGCCAGTGACCAGGGACCCATACCAAAGCGTAGGAATCTTGGCGCTTTCGAAAATGTATAGTTGCTAAATAAAAAGGAAACATTGTTTTTCGCATCGAATATTATTCTTCTTCTTCTTCTTCCTCTAACCAACCCCTATTTTTCACCCAGTGAACATTGGCGAAGTCTCAGGAAAATTTGCACACCTCTAAAAATCGTGCCTCTGTACATTCTGGCTATTTCCGATTTACAAAATTCAAAAATATGGCGCGTCAGCGCCCCCAAGTGTACAAAAAATGCATTGCGGGATAGGAAAGTGCCAAAAAAAATTTTTATCGTAGAATCATGAAACTTGGCAGAGAGGTAGATAGTGACAAGAGAAGCAAAAAATATTATTACGGCAACGCCGTCCGCCCAACCAATTGTCGGCCATATTGGATGAAAATTCGCTAAACCTGACTCAGCGTTTTTTAAAAACTTTGTACTTTTACGAACTCCTCCTAGGGCGTTTAACCGAACAAGCTGAAATTTGGTGAAAATGAAGTTGAGGAGTGTGGCATCAAAGTTATCCAAATCATGAACCTAACTTTACGGTCTCTGTCTTGTGAAACACAAAATTTAACCAGAATTCCTGAAATTTTCAAATTTAAAATTTTGCTCCCATTTCCACATATAAAGTCCGAATTGCATCAAATTTGAATCAGTTGTTAAACTCACTGTCTGAAACCTATTAGAAGTGAAAAAAATAAATTTGGCGCGTTAGTGCCCCCTACAGATCAAAGCAAACTTTTATATGGGGAGCAAAAAATTTAGTTTTTTAGAATTTTTTGAAATTTTGCACAAAATTCCATTTTGGCCTACCGATCAAAAAGCCAATGAGACCCATGTCAAATTTTGTACGGCGAAGCCGTACTAATGACCAAAACATCCCATGTTATTCTTATGGGAAAATTGAAAAATGTCTCAAATTTGCATATTTTTTTACTACGCATTTTAACGAACTCCTCCTTGGGCGTAAGCCCGACCAACCTGAAATTTGGTGGACATCTTCCTGAGGAGTGGGGCACTAAAAGTTATCCAAATTGTTGGGATAAGTATTACGGTCTCCGTGTGGCAAAGCCCCAAATTTCGGGAACATTTTTGAATACACAGAAAAAGCCCATGTTATTCCTATGGGAAAAACTCAAAATCGCTCAAATTAAACTGTGTACTTTACTTGCACTCCTCCTCGGGCGTAAGCCCGTCAACCTGAAACTTGGTGATAATCATCCTGAGGAGTGGGACATCAAAAAGTTATCCACATTTTTTGGATAGGTATTATGGTCTCCGTCTTGGCGAAGCATAAATATTGCCCAAACTTGTACAAATGACGGAAAAATCCCATGTTATTCCAATGGGAAAAATGCAAAATCACTCCAATGAAACTTTGTACTTTAACGAACTCCTCCTCGGGCATAAGCCCGACCATCCTGAAATTTGGTGAATATGATCTTGAGGAGTGGGCCATCTAATGTTATCCAGGATTTTAGCACAAGTATTACAGTCTTTGTGCGGTGCAGCCGCAAACTTTGACCAATTTTTACACACTTTCAGTGAAATATGAGCAGTAGGAGGCGCGGTAGTGCCACGGATTCGGCAGCAGGTATTTTATGAGGAGGGAAATTGGGGCGCGTAAGCGCCCCCCTCTGGCGTTGCGGGGCGGCGGCGTGGCGAGGGCCGATCATTGCCGCTTGCGGCTATATTCTAAGACTATGATTGTTATTTTTTTATGGTTGAGTCATGATTAGTTAATGAACGGTCCTGTCCATGTTTTCCTGAATGTTCCTCTTGTTGACCCGGCGTTGTTGACCGGCTGTGACCCTCAGAAACCCGACCTGAGCCAAACCTCCGAGTATTTAAAGCTCAGGAGAGAAGACGGCTCAGACCTGGAGTTTGAGCAGCGGCTTCTCCAGCAAAAACCTGCCGTGTGCCTAAAAAAAATTTTGATTTCAGTTGGACAGTTTGAGGATGGGTGAACTGGTTTGGGTTTGGGTTTTTCACAAATAAAGAAAGCAAATCCTTCAAAAATTCTCTCTGCTTTAAAATATATATTCTGTTTTGATCTTGGTAATTGTTTCTTAATTGCGTAAATGTTTTTCTGATTTGTGTGCTGCTGCTGTATATTTCCCTTTTGCTCTTTGAAGGTCACACTTGAAAAAGAGGTCTCGATCTCAAGGTTAATAAAGAAAAAACAGATTTAAACATAGATTTTAACAGAATAATCTACCATTTTCAAGTGTCCAGGGCAAACTTCTGATCCAAAAAACAAAGCAAAACAATCATCATGAGCAAATTTAAAGAGGCAGACAGTGTTATCGCCAATATTTAACTTTTTATTTGAATAGGTGTGATTGGGTCATATCTTACGTCTGCAGCAAACTGTTATTAACCAAACTGTTGTGCTGGGACTGGTTGAAAAACACAGACTTTTTGTTTTTTAATTAAAAAAACCTATTTCACCCAAACTTTAATCCAATTTTAGATAATCAAATGTATTAAAAAACTACATGTCCATCTCCATCTTGATTTTATCCATTACTTTAACCAACGAAAAGCATCAAACAGAAGTGTCCAATGGAGTTTACAATAAATAATGACGAATCCTTAAAGAACATTTTATTGTGCATTTGACCCAAACTTTAAGATCTTAATGCTGGTCCTGGTCCAGATCCTGAGACCAGAAACCACCGCTCAAGTCTAGAGACCAGACCAGAGACCAAACCAGAGACCAGTCCAGAGACCAGACCAGACAAGAGACCAGAGCATCACTGAGTCCTCAGTCAGTGGCTTTAGTCCAGGACCAGAGACTAGAGTCCAGTGGCTCTAGTCCAGAGTCCTGAGTCCGTAGCTCTGGTCCGGTCCAGAGTCCTGAGTCCGTGGCTCTAGTCCGGTCCAGAGTCCTGAGTCCTGAGTCCATGGCTCTGGTCCGGTCCAGAGTCCTCAGTCCGTGGCTCTAGTCCGGTCCAGAGTCCTGAGTCCTGAGTCCATGGCTCTGGTCCGGTCCAGAGTCCTGAGTCCGTGGCTCTAGTCCTGAGTCCTGAGTCCGTAGCTCTGGTTCGGTCCAGAGTCCTGAGTCCGTGGCTCTAGTCCTGAGTCCTGAGTCCGTAGCTCTGGTTCGGTCCAGAGTCCTGAGTCCGTGGCTCTAGTCCTGAGTCCTGAGTCCGTAGCTCTGGTTCGGTCCAGAGTCCTGAGTCCTGAGTCCATGGCTCTAGTCCTGAGTCCTGAGTCCGTGGCTCTAGTCTGGTCCAGAGTCCTGAGTCCTGAGTCCGTGGCTCTGGTCCGGTCCAGAGTCCTGAGTCCTGAGTCCGTGACTCTGGTCCGGTCCAGAGTCCTGAGTCCTGAGTCCATGGCTCTGGTCCGGTCCAGAGTCCTGAGTCCTGAGTCCGTGGCTCTAGTCCGGTCCAGAGTCCTGAGTCCTGAGTCCGTGGCTCTGGTCCGGTCCAGAGTCCTGAGTCCTGAGTCCGTGGCTCTGGTCCGGTCCAGAGTCCTGAGTCCTGAGTCCGTGGCTCTGGTCCGGTCCAGAGTCCTGAGTCCATGGCTCTGGTCCTGAGTCCGTGGCTCTGGTCCGGTCCAGAGTTATGTCCCGTTGGTGGAGCCAGCAGCAGCAGCAGAGGCAGCTGTGATCTTCATAAACACAGTGTAATGTTATCCTCCACATTTACAGCAGCTGATCCACACTCTGAGGAAACTGTTCACACAGAGTCGCTCTCACGTCGAGTTTTATAGTAAAAAAAAAAACAGAAACGACATTTAGTATTCAAATAATCGTCATCTGGATTATACAGTCTCCACGCTCTGAGAGAAGATGTTTTATGGCACAGACAAAGCAAAGTTTACATTAAAATGACACAAGAAACAACTTTGTGTTTTTGACGAAAAATCTGTTTTAGTTGCAAGTGCTCAATCAAGATGTCTTCAAGCAGCTTCACTTTAGCTTCATCTGGGTCAAAATTGATTAGAAATTCAGATTGACAGTTCATATATTATACATAATATTGCTGATTTGTGGGTCTCTCTACTGTCCATCAACCAAATTGATCTTGTTTTGTTTTGTTTGGTCAGGAGTGCCCAGAGCTGCAGGATTAGCCTTGTTTAAAATGTTTATTTGTTGCTAGTTTTATTTCAAGTGAGAGCCAAAATAAACAGGATTTGGGATATTTCTTGTACAGTGAATTTTGCAGTGGCAAGCTAGTCTGAGGCCTGGACGATTTGGCAAAAAATCAATCAGAATCCTTTTTTTGTTCCTCATATTGATCAATTTTTTTTTTTAAATTATTAAAGGGCACACATTCTGCATTGTTTATTATTGTCCTTTAAACTTGCTCTTGCTTTGACGTCTCCATGTTTTACAACTTTTTACATTTCTTTTTTACAATGTTTTACAGCAGTTGTAACGGACACGTTTTAACTGCAGAAATGGTTAAAACGAGTGTGATGATTTTAAAAGGCACAGAAAATCTCTGAGTCCTTGTTTCATCCTGGTTTAGACCAGATTTAGACCTGTTTTAATCCTAGTTTCTGCCCCCGAGGACGAAACCATCAGAAAAATCTGTCCCTCTGTAAAATAAAGTTGAATAGCCCTGATTTAAGTGTTTAATTGTGCTTGAATGTTAAAAGTGAATGTTATCGTGACTGGTTTGGGAAATTTAGAACCGAGTGTTTTTGTGAGGCTCAGTGAAGGAGCAGAGAAGATGAGCTCGTAAACAGGATTAAAGTGCGCATGACAGGTTTTTATGATTTTCTAATTTTGACTTTATTCAGTGTATTAATACTTGATATAAATATATAAAATAGTTTCACACCAATCAGGTCGCTGTTTGTGGAGAAAAGTTGAAAAATCTGTTGAAAATTACAGGAAGTAAACAAACTGATGACATCACACTGGGGCGACAAACTTTATACATGATTTACACAAAATAAACTACTTTTTTGACCCTTTAAACATTAATTCAACTAAATAAATAAGATCAAACGTATTTTTATTTGTCAGGTAAAAGAATTGATGACATTAGAGGCGTTTTGGCCCAGTTTACAGTGTGGTTGCTATGGTAATTTCCTAGTGTGATGTCATTATTTACAACCAGGAAGTGAAATAAAAATTTATAAAACGGCTAAACCGGGATAACATTTGTAAAGAATTTTAGCAAAACTTGAAATATATTTATCTTAACTGTATTTTAGGTAAATGAGTGTCCGACCTGTCATGGGCCCTTTAATGACACAATTGTGAATGAAGTTAGATCTGTTTTTGATGATGTTAGAACATGGCTAGAAGCTAAAAAAGAGTACATTTTACATAATATCTGTCATAAATTTCAATCTTAATTCATGAAACCTTATAATCATTTAATACTTCAGTAATACAAGTATTTTAGTGCCCAAAGGATGTAAAAAAGCCCCAAATGTCTTCCTTCCTCTTGCAGTTTTTACTCTAAAGTTGAATGCGGTCTTGGGTTGTTGCTGATTCACTCTCTGTCGGTGTAAAGTTTTCATTCATGACTCAGACTCTTCACATCAGATAAACAGAGAAACCCCTGACGGTCCCATGCTCCGTCTCATGCCGTGTTCAGACTCCAGATGAGGTCATCGCTGATATAACGGACAAAAACAATACTTCAAAAAATTCACAAAGGTCGAAAATACATTTGATTTTTACTTAAAACTCTATCCACAACTTATAATATCAGTTTAAAATGTCAACACTTGATCTATAACGTCAGGAAATACAATGCAATGGTACAAAATATAATGAAAAAGCTCAATATTTATTTAAAAGTGATACATAGGAGCATATATTGAAGGAATAATAGCATAATAATACAAATTTTCTGTAAAAATCTGGCAGCAGTAGTTGCTATTTTAAAAAATACAGTTCATTAATCAATAATACTATTATTTGTGCAGTTCATATCTGTATATTAAAAAGTATTTTTAATATACAGATATATATAACTTAGCGAAAAAAGATAAAACAGATAAAAAGATAAAGATAAAACAGATACTAATAGACTAACAGATACCATGGTTTATATTCGAACATTAATGCAAAATTTTTTACTGTTTATATGTGTATTTGTGTTTCTGAAACTGTACCTGTGAAGCACTTTGGTCAACCATGGTTGTTTTTTAAATGTGCTATATAAATAAATGTGATTGATTGATTGATTGATACTAAATCAAGGCTAATTTATGACGTAATACAGAAAATGACTCACTACAACACGGCAAACAGGATATTAATGTGAATTTCAGACGTTTTGACTCAGTGGATAATATTTTTTTTGGTGGAACAAGTTTATTTTAGTTGTTTCAAACCATTCAGACTTGTTTCAATACATTATTTCTTATTTCAGTCCAAATTATCTAAAATGTGTTGAATTTATCATTTTGATCTGGATTTTAGAAGTTTTGACTCGATGATATTTAATTGTTGATGTGAAGCAGAATATTTCATGGTTTCAAGGTATTTCTGATGATCCTGTGATAATTTATCTTAAAATAAGAAAATACATTTGTCAGTGGGTCAGTAAAATGATCTTAACCCAGTGACAGATAATTTGGATTGAAATAAGAAATAATGCATTGAAACATTATTTCTTCTTTCAATCCAAATTATCTGTCACTGGTTAATGCATTGAAACATGGGTGCACGGTGGCAGAGCGGCTAGAGCTTCTGCCTCTCAATAAGGAGATCGTGGGTTCGAATCCCAGACCACCCCAACATCGTGGTTTCGAATTCTGAACCACCCTAACATCACACGATCTCTCTGGGTGGAGTCTGCATGTCCTCCCCGTGTTACCGTGGGTTCCCTCCAGGTTCTCTGGCTCCTCCCACCGTCCAAAGACATGACTGTGGAGGTTAATTGACAACTCTAAATTGTCCATAGTGAATGAATGTGAGAGTGAATGGTTGTCCGTGTCTCTGTGTTTGCTGCGATGAGTTGGCCACTGTCCAGGGTGTACCCCGCCTAAGGCCCAAAGTCACTGGGATAGGCTCCAGTCACCCGTGACCCCTAACGGGAATAAGTGGTAGAAAATGAATGAATGAATGCATTGAAACAAGTCACAAACGGATTGAAACAAGTAAAATAATCTAGTTCCATCAAATAAATCGTCTCCACTGATCTTAACGAGTCAAAACGTCTGAAATTCAGATTAATATCCTCAAATCAACACATTTAACTCAGCTAGAACTTCATTATTTGCAGTGAACAGTTAATTTCTTGAACACTTGGACTTAGAAACATGTTATTTAAGGAGAGAAAGGTCATGAGTTCAACTGTGTGTGATCACAAAGTCTGTGTCAGTGATAAATGTGAGCATAACTGCAGTGTTCCTGTTGTTTATCTGATTTTCTACAACGGTTTACTTGATTTTCTCTATTATATCTCTTTATATATCGTTGGACATGCTTGTAAGGACTGTATTTTCTCCCCTGGGGCACGTCCTGCTCGCCGTCTCGTTCTCTGGTGTTGTTTGTCTCATGATGTTTGTCCACAACAGAAACGCGTCACTCTGAAGTCTGTCTGACTAAAACAGAAAGTACATTTGTCTGAGTCTGTGGAAATACAGCGACTGATCAACGATTGAACTTGTGATTTGATCCAACAACACTAGATTACACACTGCAAATAATGAAGTTCTAGATGAGTTAAATGTCTTGATTTGAGGATATTAATCTGAATTTCAGACGTTTTGACTCGTTAAGATCAGTGGAGACGATTTATTTGATGGAACTAGATTATTTTACTTGTTTCAATCCATTTGTGACTTGTTTCAACACATTATTTCTTATTTCAATCCAAATTATCTGTCAGTGGTTAAGATCATTTTACTGGCCCACTGACAAATGTATTTTCTTATTTTAAGCAAAATTATCACAGGATCATCAGAAATACCTTGAAACCAGTGAAATATTCTGCTTCACATCAACAATTAAATCTCATCGAGTCAAAACGTCTCAAATCCAGATAAAAATGATAAATTCAAGCCATTTTAAACTCAGAGAGATTTACATTTTGTGCTGTGCAGGAGATAATTTGGATTGAAATAAGAAATAATGTATTGAATAGTGTCAGAAACGGTTTGAAACAAGTAAAATAATCTAGTTCCATCAAATAAATCGTCTCCACTGATCTTAACGAGTCAAAACGTCTGGAATTCAGATTAATATCCTCAAATCAAGACATGTTAACTCAACTAGAAATTCGTTTTTGCAGTGCAACAGGAAGGTGTTTGAACTACTGACTGCTGTTGAAATGTATGCCTTAAAGGAAAAAATATTCTGCAATTTTCATATTGTTCTTAGCCTTTAAACAGTACCTTAAATTTACAATCTCTTGTTTAAAAAAAGTTTCTTATTCATTGAGTGACTTTTTTTATCAGCCTGTGTGAAATGACACTTACTGAGTGCATTCAGCCTGCAGATGGCGCCAGCGCAATATACAGTCTAGTGAAGTTAGCTCTGCAAAGATGTTATCATGCGTTTTTATAGCAGCAGTTATTGTGTTTAGAGGCAGAAATGCTCAGAACGAGTTTGGCGATGATCTAAGGACTAAAAATGGTGGAATATTCTCAGATAAATGATGTTGATGCTCTGGAAATACATCCCAGATCGAGGGAGTTCTGCGGGACGTGTGTTTGACGCTCAGAAGGAGAGGATTTTCTAATAAACGTTCCTCAAAACAGCGTGAATGCTACTTTGATGATGGAACATTGTTAGAACAGGGTTAAAAGCTCAGAAAAGTCACTGTAGCAGAATATGTGTGCTTTAAACATGCCTTTGAGTACCTAACGATTTTTTTTAAATTATGGATTAAATGAAAGGAATTCTCTGCTCTGTGCAATGACACTTACTGAGTGCATCTAGCCAACAGATGCGCTATAACACACTACACTTAAGAGACGCTATGGTCAGGTTAGCAGTAGCAGTGATCGTGTTTAGAGGCAGAAATGTTCACAACGAGTCTTTTGATGATTTAAGGACTTAAAACAGCAGAATATTCTCGGATAAATGACGTAGATGATCCGAAAATACGCCCCGGATCGAGGTAGTTCAGCAGGAAGTGTGTTTGACGCTCGGGGGAGAGGATTTTCTAATAAACATTCCTCAAAACAGCGTGAATGCAAGTGAATACAACTCCAGGTGGGTTTTTGATGACGGAACATTGTGAGAACAGGGTTTAAAGCTCAAAAAAGTCACTGTAGCAGAACATGTGCCTTTAATGACTCCGTGTTTGTAGCCACAGCTGCCCCGGGGCAAGCTGACGGGACAACACTCACACACTCTGCTGTCGGAGCGCTGATGTCGTGGTGGAAGCGTGGCTCACATTAGGACCAGAGCACCGCAGATACATTTTTATGACCGTCACCCGCACTTAATGCAGTTGATTTTGTGTTTTTTTTTTTCTTTTTTCTTTTGTGATGTAAATATTCAGCTTTTGTCTTGTCATGTTTCTGTGTCGCTCTGGTTAGTTTCGTGGCTGTATTGTTGTGTTCCAAAGTGGGGCGTGTGGATCTGGGTCAGAGCGGCCTCAGGAATCTCAGGCATGTTGGGTCTCTGCCCTCGGCCTGTTGTGCACACTTTACAGACACCAGAGCAGGATCCACCGACCAGGACCAGGTCTGACTCTCAGACCAGGGCCGGGCTTTGAGTCACAGGGACAGAGATCTGAGGGGTTTGGTCCTCGAGCCAGAAACATGTTTAATGTTTTAGAAATATGAAAGGAAAGGCTTTAACGACATCTGCAGAACCAGGACTAAACCAGGACTAAATCAGGACTAAACCAGGACTAAATCGGGGCTAAACCAGGTCCAAACCAGGTCTAAACCAGGACTAAACCAGGACCAAAACAGGGCTAAACTAGGTCTAAATCAGGATTAAACCAGGTCTAATTCAGGACTAAACCAGGGCTAAACCAGGACTAAACCATGTTTAAACCAGGACTAAACCAGGACTAAACTATGTCTAAACCAGGATTAAACCAGGTCTAAACCAGGACTAAACCAGGTCTAAACCAGGACTAAACCAGGTCTAAATCAGGTCTAAACCAGGACTAAACCAGGACTAAACCATGTTTAAACCAGGACTAAACCAGGACTGAACTGGGACTAAACAAGGGGTAAACCAGGTCTAAACCAGGACTAAACCATGTTTAAACCAGGACTAAACCGGGACTAAACTATGTCTAAACCAGGATTAAACCAGGTCTAAACCAGGACTAAACCAGGTCTAAACCAGGTCTAAACCAGGTCTAAACCAGGACTAAACCAGGTCTAAAACAGGACTAAACCAGGACTAAACCAGGACTAAACCTGGGCTAAACCAGGTCTAAATCAGGACTAAACCAGGGCTAAACCAGGTCTAAATCAGGACTAAACCAGGTCTAAACCAGGACTAAACCAGGACTAAACCAGATCTAAATCAAGACTTAACCAGGTTTATATCAGGTCTAGAGCAAGACTAAATCAATAACAAGAAACATAATATATATTTTTGAAGATGGTTGAGGGCCGGATCATGTCCCTTGGCGGGCCTGATCTGGCCCGCGGGCCTTCAGTAGATTCTGCTGTAGACGGAGACACGACGGAGACAACTGTATCAGCTCAAGACTTTACAGCAAAACACAACATTATTTTGTCTTGATGCAGGTTAAAGGTGCACATGGAGATGTTGTTGCTTGTTTGAGGCAAGATCTCATGAGATAAAAAGGAGATTATGCACTGACATTTTACTCAAAAAACGCTCCTCAACTTCCCGACTGAGAGGCAGAATTATGTGCAGCACAAACATAAAATGTGTTTCGTTGCTTTTTTTGTTCGAATTAAAGTGCCTCTGACAGGTTGGACGACTCATTTAACTAAAATGCTAAATATATTTCAAATTCTGCTGAAATCTTTACAAATTTTGCCCCAGTTTAGCTTTTTTTTTTTTTAGGTTTTCAGTTTTACTTCCTGTTTGTAAATGATGACATCACACTGGGAAATTACCAAGAAACCACACAGTACAGAGCACCAAAACTCATCTAAAGTCACAGATTTTTTTATTTGACAAAGAAAAATACACGTGAACACTTCCATCTGGTTGAATTAATGTTTAAAGGGTCAAAAAAGTTGTTTATTTTGGGTAAATTATGCATAACATTTGTCCCCCACAGTGTGATGTCACCAATTTGTTTACTTTTTGGAATTTTCAACATATTTTTCATCTTTTCTCCACAAACAGCGTTGTTGGTGATCGGTGTAAAACTATAATTTATATTTACAAGAGGCATTAATGCACTGAATAAAGTCAAAATAAAAGTCAAAAACCAGGACCAAACCAGGACCAAAACAGGGCTAAACCAGGTCTAAATCAGGATTAAACCAGGTCTAAACCAGGACTAAACCCGGTCTAAACCAGGTCTAAACCAGGTCTAAACAAGGACCAAACCAGAACCAAAACAGGGCTAAACCAGGTCTAAATCAGGATTAAACCAGGTCTAAACCAGGACTAAACCCGGTCTAAACCAGGTCTAAACCAGGTCTAAACAAGGACCAAACCAGAACCAAAACAGGGCTAAACCAGGTCTAAATCAGGATTAAACCAGGTCTAAACTAGGACTAAACCTGGTCTAAACCAGGTCTAAACCAGGACTAAACCCGGTCTAAACCAGGTCTAAACCAGGACTAAACCCGGTCTAAACCAGGTCTAAACCAGGTCCAAACCAAGTCTAAAACAGGACTAAACGAGTACTGAACTAGGACTAAACAAGGGGTAAACCTGAAAGTAGTTTCTCATTGTTGCTCTTGTTGTTTAGACGCAAGAAAATCTAAGGTGCGTCCTTCTTGATATTTTCCAGATAACGATTATTCAATTACTAAATTCTTGTGTTGCCATGGAGACAAATAAAGTTTAATGCTCTACTGTAAACACCTAATTTGGATGAGATTTGTGAGCGATTTAAACACAAAATAATACATTTATATTCAGCGCTTAATGGTTTAAAATCCAAACTTTTTCTGTGTATTTTATTTCATTCTAAATTATATTTTTCATTTTCTGGTTTTATTTTGAGCTCTTGTTGTGTTGTTTCTCTCCGTCTTTCTGTTGTTTTTGTTGTTATTTAAAGGAATGCTCTTCCTCTCTCAAGTATTTCCTGTTTCCTGGGTGTATATGACCCGTGGAACGACTAATTCACTCAAATTAATGCTGTACAATAAAACAAAAGTAGTAATTTAACATATTCTAATATTTTTATTTAGCACATGCATTTTTAATTTACTTTTGTACACGTTTTCTATCTTTTCTGATAAAAAAGACATTCTATAAGTCACAAAAATGTCATAAATCTTTATAATTATCGTTTAATCTAACATTGTCTGCAAATATATATCAAAAGTTCAATTCAGTTTGGCATTTAAAGTGCGTATGACAGGTTTTTAACATTTTCTAACTTTAACTTTATTCAATGTATTAATACTTGTTGTAAATATAAATGATAGTTTTACATCAATCAAGTAGCTGTTTGTGGAGAAAAATTGAAAAAATATGTTGAAAATTACAGGAAGTAAACAAACTGATGACATCACACTGGGGAGACAAGGTTATGCATAATTTACGTAAAAGAGACAACATTTTTTTACCCTTTAAATATTAATTCAACAAAATAAAGACGTTCATGTGTATTTTTATTTGTCAAATTTTAAAAAATCTCTAACATTAGATCAGGTTTTGCCCAATGTACATTCTAATTTCCTAGTGTGATGTCATCATTCACAACCAGGAAGTAAAATTAAAAACCTGAAAAATTGCTTAATTGGGCTAAAATCTGAACAGCATTTTAGCAAACACTGAAATATATTTATCTTAACTGCATTTTAGTCAAATGAGTCGTCCAACCTGTCATAGGCACTTTAATATTGGAAAAATAACAAAAGAAGAAAAAAAACCCAGATAAAAAAAGAGTCTGAAAAGCACATGTGAGCAGGAAGGAAGTGCCTCGTTTGGTTGAGTCACTGCAGCTCTTTGAACCTCAGAGGTCAGAGGTCAGAGGTCACAGAGGTCAGAGGTCGTCAGCTGTGATGGAGGTTAAATTTGAAACAGTGGTGGGTTTCTCTTTAAAGTGTTTTTTTCCGTTGCAGAGAAACACGACACGATGAGACACGAGGTTACAGTAAATTACCAAATTAGGTCATTTTTGTTAAAGACGGGTCATTGATTCATTGATATCGACGTGTCTTTCAGTCATTTGTCTTTTACTTTTAGTTCTAAAACATGAGATGCCAAACTTAAGGTACACGAACATGTTTAAAAGCTATTAGCGATATAAAAAACAAAATATCTTCCTTTATGTAACTGATGAATCGTTAACTGGACATAGAGTTTGTGCAGGTGACGTCACAACAGAAGTGTGATCTGTGGCAAAAAGAGGCAAAAGTGGGCGGGGCAGAATAAGGTGACTATACAACTGTACATTTCTGTATATAGTCTTAGTCTATTCTATATTATTCTATTTTATTCTTAATCTTATGCATGCCTCTTTTATATATTTTATTATATTTTATTCATTGTTTTATGTTGTACCTCACACCGAAGCAAGTTCCTGTGTTTGTGAACTTTTATCACTGATAATGACAATAAAGCGATTCTGATTCTGATTCTGAAAACTACATGAAAGTCAATGGTGAGTGATGACATTTTCTCCAGTAAAAGTGACTAAAATGTGAAAAAGCTGCTACAGTCTTATAACAAATATAAACTTGTACAAGTGTGATAAATATTTAGTTTGTATCTGACCTCTAAAAGAATAAATGCAAGTAAACAGTTTTATAATACCAGATAAACAGTAAGTAATCCCCACAACTGATTATTACAACTATAATAAGTCTCCTTTAAGTCTGATACACTCTTCTTCTTTTTAAAAATGAAACTGCTAAAAGTGTCTTACTCTGTGACGCTCCAGCTCCTGTCTGCTCACTGGTTCTCTTTCTTCTTTCTTTCTTCCTTCCTTCCTTCTTCCTTCCTTCCTTCCTACCTTCCTTCCTTCCTTCCTTCCTTCCCACCTTCCTTCCTTCCTTCCCACCTTCCTTCCTTCCTTTCTTCCTTCCTACCTTCCTTCCTACCTTCCTTCCTTCCTTCCTTCCTTCCTTCCTTCCTTCCTTCCTTCCTTCCTTCCTTCCTTCCTTCCTTCCTTCCTTCCTTCCTTCCCACCTTCCTTCCTACCTTCCTTCCTTCCCACCTTCCTTCCTACCTTCCTTCCTACCTTCCTTCCTTCCTTCCTTCCTACCTACCTACCTTCCTTCCTTCCTTCCTTCCTTCCTTCCTACCTACCTACCTTCCTTCCTTCCTTCCTTCCTACCTTCCTTCCTACCTTCCTTCCTTCCTACCTTCCTTCCTTCCTTCCTTCCTTCCTTCCTTCCTTCCTTCCTACCTTCCTTCCTTCCTTCCTTCCATCCATCCATCCATCCTTCCTTCCTACCTTCCTTCCTTCCTTCCTTCCTTCCTTCCTTCCTTCCTTCCTTCCTTCCTTCCTTCCTTCCTTCCTTCCTACCTTCCTTCCTTCCTTCCTTCCTACCTTCCTTCCTTCCTACCTTCCTACCTTCTTTCTTTCTTTCTTTCTTTCTTTCTTTCTTTCTTTCTTTCTTTCTTTCTTTCTTTCTTTCTTTCTTTCTTTCTTTCTTTAAACAAATCATTTGAAGCCCTGCCTGCTCTGCTCTGTCCTTGAGTGAATTATCGGACAAAGTGAGTCCTGCTGATGACGAGGTTCGGTCTGGTCTGAATTAGAGTCTGAAGAAACAAACTGCTGAGTCACAAAGAGGAAGGAAAGTTTGTGTTTTAGCCGTCACTGTTTTCATTCTATTGTGCAAATCCACTTTAACTGCGATTACTTTTTGACACAGATGAATCGTTGCAGCGTTCGTAGCTTATGAGCTTGTCCAAAGTGTTGAAAATCAGAAATTAAAGCTGGTGTACCTGATGTTCACACTGTGGAACCAGAAGTAGGTTTTTAAATATAAATATCTAACTCCCTCGCTCTCACAAACCCTTTGACACATCGTTAAAATTCACATACATTCATTTTTGGTCCTGTGCACAGCTTTAAAACTGCTTTTTTCAGACGACAAAGTGAAACTGGGGAGGACCACCCAAGCTCAGCCAATCAGAGCGCTGCTTTTAGCTCTTACTTCCAGACAAAATACTTTATTATTAGACGCAGACGGCACACAGGGGTCTCATTTTTGTCAGAAAGTGCTGCTTTTATGAGACACTCCTTGATGGAAAACACAAAATGTCATAATTTACACCCAAAAAAGTCAGGTACCCCAGCTTTAATTTAAAAACTAGATACCTATTTGAACAAGTGTCGACATTAAAGTATGACATGTTCTTAAGATTTAAAAATGTTTACTTTATTTGACAAGATAAAGCCTGTTGTAAATGTGTAAATATGTGATCGTTTTACGTCAGTCGAGTGTCAGTTTGTGAAGAAAACTAAAAAAAACTAAAGGAAATAGAACAGAATTCCAAAACATAACGTCACACGGGGGAGACTTTCATCTATTAATGTTGTATTTTATTCATTTGACCCAATAAAACACATTTTCTGATCCTTTAAACTTTAACTCAACAAAACAAAGTGGTTCTCGTACGTTTATATTTATGATTTGTGTGACATTAGAGGAGTTTGGGCTCAGTGAACGACGTGGTTGCTATGGTAACACTTACAGAATTTCCTGTCACAATCAGGAAGTACATTTTTAAACCTAAAAACTGGAACTGGAACTCTGGAATAAACATCTGACAAAAAAAATGACCTTTCTTTGACTGTTTTACAATGATTTTGATCTATATCAGAATTAGTATAAATCCACAAATAACACACAAGAAGTATTTTTTTTTGTTGAAAATCTATGTCAGCTGTCGAGTCTCTTCCATGGCATTAAAATTGAGTTTGAATTTAAGTGTTTATTGACATTATCAGTGAACAAACAGTAGGATTGTGCTTTTGTGATGCTGTAATTTAAAACAATTAACAATATTAGTGAAAACAAGAGAGGTTAAAATAAGGTATTAAGAATAAAAACCAGCATGTATATTTTTGCTTCTTCATTTTAATATTACAATTAAACATCACAATTACACAATTAAAGTCTATATTACAGGTTAGACTGCACATATATATTATATTTTAGATTGTACTAAACATTTTGCCTATTAGTAGTTGTTGTTGGCGATTGTAAAGTTTAAGATGTTACTTCCTGCTTGAACATGAGCACAAATATGACATAATTAGCGGCCATTTCAACTGTTACCATAGCAACCAGACTGTAAACAAGGGCGAAAATCCATATAAATTACACAATAGTTATGATTTGACAATGAATAATACCTGGTAACACCTTTATTTTGTTTAAACTGTCAGAAAAATGTGTGTAAATTGTTTCTGTATTTTCAAAGGCTCGTCGCTTTTTGATGACATCACAGAGGGATTCTGTTATAGGGCTCAGCACTGCTTTTAAACTTTTATTTTTCAAAATTTCTTCACAAACTGCAACTTCACAAATGTTAAACTAAACTATTAAATATTTACCACAGGCGCCCTCCCACCAAACAAAGTCATAATTAGAAAAAAACATGAGCACCTGTCATATCGACTTTAAAATTATTACATACAAACATATTAATTAACCAAGCAGTGTCCATTACAAATAACCACATTTACCCAATAAAGACAATATTTTTAAATAACCATTTCTAACTCTTTTGAAATATTTTTAAAAGGATAATTATCGTTCAAATTGCTTGTAAAAGTCGTAATAAAGCTAATAAATATAAACTGTCAAGCTACAAATGAAAAAAACGGTTTTCCTGACAGGTATTTCTGCTTCTCTTGTTGAAAGCGTGATCAATTAGCATTCTGTTCTGGCGTCGGTGCTAAACGTGTGCGAACGAGGATTTTAATGACCCCTAATGAGCGCGCGGTGCTAATGAAGACGCACGGGGATTAGCACGTTAGCTCGCGTTAGCTCGGGCGTTAGCGTCATAGCATCACGGCTGTGGAGAAACCGAGGAGACAGCTCTGAGTGACTGTGAAACGCCGCCGAGATAATTAAAGTCACGGCGCGTCTGAGAATATTGGAACAGACTGGAGTTAATTTAGACGGTCCAAATGGTAAATTAATTGAGATTTTACTGATGCTTTGGTTTTAATTGGAAGTAAAATTGATCTCTTGTCTAATCTTTATCTTTGTGGTAAAAGGAACAGTGCCTAGAGTTTGTTTTCAAGATTCCATTTAAAGGGCCCATTACATGTTGAAGTACTCATTTGACTAAAATGCAGTTAAGATAAATATATTTCAGTGTTTGCTAAAATGCTGTTCAAATTTTATCCCAATTAAGCAATTTTTCAGGTTTTTAATTTCACTTCCTTGTTGTGAATGATGACGTCACACTAGGAAATTAGAAAGTACATTGGGCAAAAACTGATCTAATGCTAGAGATTTTTTTAATTTGACAAATAAAAATACACATGAATGCCTTTATTTTGTTGAATTAATGTTTAAAGGGTCAAAAAATGTTGTCTCTTTTACGTAAATTATGCATAACCTTCGTCTCCCTACTGTGATGTCATCAGTTTGTTTACTTCCTGTAATTTTCAACATATTTTTCCATTTTTCTCTACAAACAGCTGCTTGATTGATTTAAAACTGTAATTTATATTTACAACAGGTATTAATACACCAAATAAAAAACCTATCATACGCACTTTAAGTATTTACGTCTTCATTTCAAACGGAGAGCAGGTTTATTTATCCAAGCTGAAAATACACACATTTTTTTTATTTTTTGTGGGTTTTTTCGAGGTTTGATCCACAAATTTGCTGCATTAGTCTTGATTATAAACGGTATCTATATGAAATGCTAATGCTGATATGAGAACACAAACATACACTTACACCCGTGAAAAAGAGATTGCGGTGTCGCTTCTGGTCGAGTGGATAGCACTTATGCCTGTCGTGTGGGGTGGGCGGCTGCGTCGTGAGTTTAAATCCGGTTCTCGACAATTTGCTGCATGTCCTTCCCCGCTCTTGTCCCTGTTTCACGCTGCTCTGTCCTGTCAAACACGGGCTAACACAGTGATATTGTGTACTTTTGCATTAGTTCAATAATTAAGGGTGAATTTCTGGGGGTCTGGGGGTACTCCCCAAGAAAATGTTGACCAAACTTTGACCTTTTGCCTTGACTTGGACAAAGACCAGTTTTTATAGAGGTCAAGTTCTGTCATTTAGTCATAACTTATGACTATTCACATTATTCTGGTTGTTGTGGGCGCCGCCGTCTTGTTTCCGTTGTAGTTTACATGGAGCAGACGAGCTCAACAGAAAATAAGTTCTACATGGACTAAAAAGACGTTTTCAGACTGACCAGGAAATCGTTGTGTTGTTGACTTGTTGTTGCTCGTGTTCATTAAACATTTTACACAAATCAATCTACTTTATGTAACATTTTAGCGGCGAGACTTTTCCCTCGTCTGTCATTAGCTTTAACGGAGTTCTCGTCAAACAGAAGTGCGTTTACAACAAAAGTGCAAAAAACGGCAAAAGTGGGCGGAGCAGAATAAGGTGAATAACAGTTCTCTCTCTCCTCAGCTCTGCCTCTGCACTCGGACCAGATCCAGTGTGAGAAGCTGAAGACCTCCCTCTCCCCAGACGACTCCGCCTTCACAGACCTGTCTCCCAAGTCGGACTCCAGCGCTCCGACCGAGACCAACACCAGAACAGATGTGTCCAGAGGCGAGCCCGACGCCGCCGCCGCCGCCACGCCAGAGCCCAGCCCACTGCCCAAGAAAGGTACTGCAGCCGAAAATTTGAGTCTGATCGGTAAAAACAGTAAAGTGCTGTAAAAAAGTAAAGTAAAAACAAGCTCGGGCGCGCAAGAAACGCAAGATTAATGCATTTAACCGTTAGAAATGATCACCCATCTTCGCATCGCATATTGTGATCACAAAAAGCGCGATTACTCTATTTTTCTGATATATTGTGCAGCCCTAAACAGAATCTATTGTGTAAGGAAGGGGTTCCCAAACTTTCCAAAAATAGCCACGCAACCGACTCAGGAAGTGAAAAGAAGAACAATTTTAAAGGTCAAAGCGTGTTAAATCAGGTTTAATATTGATTATCTGAATTGTTTATTGTCATATTCGACCCTATTTCACTAAAAGATACAGTAACGCTTTAGATTAAGGTTCCTTAGTTAACTATTTATAAGATGTTAATAAGCACTAATAGTTTGTTTATGCACTTATAACGCCTTATACATGTTTATAATCCATTAACAAAACATGTTTGAGTGAATAAACCACATGTACAGAGCATCAATGAGCTGTATATTACATTATTTTGAATTATCACGCTAATAAATGCTTGTAAATGTCTCATAAGTGCTTATAAGCACATAACAAGTGCTTATTAGTTTAGTTTAGTTTAGTCTTTATTTGAAGGGACAATGTACAGAGACATTAAGCTCATAAAAAACAGAGATGTTCCACACCAGATTAGAGCTAAATAGCTAGTTTCCATCTGCAGTCCCTGATTTACAAGAATAAATAGTACAGTGCAAACAACAAAAGATTAGTAAGATCAATCACAAATTCCACTCTGACTCAAGCGCTCTCACAGCATCACACATGAACAGAAAAAAAGTATTTACAACATTTGTCTTATAGAATATACATGACCTATATTTACCTTTCACTATTAAATCAGTCCATAAGCCACTTATCTCAGTGACATATACAAATATATATTTACATATTATACACATACACACTTCCACTGTGTGTGGAGTTTACGTCTTGAACTAGAAGCAAGAAAGTGCTTCATTGGGTTTATTTGAGGAGAAGCAGATATCTGTGAGTGACAAGTCTGAGCTCCACAACCACTTTTTAAAGTGCGTATGACAGGTTTTCATGATTTTCTAATTTTGACTTTATTCAGTGTATTAATACCTGTTGTAAATATAAATTATAGTTTTACGCCAATCAAGCAGCCATTTGTGGAGAAAAGTTGAAAAATCTGTTCAAAATTACAGGAAGTAAACAAACTGATGACATCACACTGGGGAGACAAACTTTATACACGATTTACACAAAATAAACTACTTTTTTGACCCTTTAAACATTAATTCAACTAAAAAAATAAGTTCAAATATATTTTTATTTGTCAGGTAAAAGAATTGATGACATTAGATGAGTTTTAGCCCAGTTTACAGTGTGGTTGCTATGGTAATTTCCTAGTGTGATGTCATCATTTACAACCAGGAAGTAAGACAAAAAAACCTAAAAAAATTGCTAAACCGCACTGAAATTTGGGAAGTTTTTAACACAATCTGAAACATATTTATCTTAACTGCATTTTTGTCAAATGAGTCGTCCAACCTGTCACAGGCACTTTAAGTTCTACAGAGAACGTTGAATAGTTTGTTTGACTTTTCAGTTCAGTGGGAAGATTGTTCCATTCTTTTATTGCGTTATAAGAGAAGGCTGTTTGTGCAAATGTAGTTTTACGTTTTGGTCTGGTCCACTGGCCCCTGGTGGAGGCCCGAGTGGCTCTGGAGGTCACTCCTGATGCATTTATTTATATTGCAATACTATTTATAATGCATTAATGGATTATAAATAGTTTACTAAGGAACCTTAATCTAAAGCGTTACCAAAGATACTGTTTAATTTGAAAAATAGAGCAAATACAGTGTCATATTTGTTCAAATTAGATCTGGAAATCATCTCGGGACCCGCACTTTGGGAACCGCAGGAGTAAGGATCCATGTTAATCTGTGACACTTGTGGATCATTATTTGGTAACACTTTATAATAACTACACTTATTCCTACCTTAATAAAGCATGAATAAAGACTTAATTTATAGTGAACAAAGAATTTATTAAGAATGATTCAGGCTTATGAACTACTTAACTCAGGGGTTCCCAAACTTTTCTGGACGGGACCCCCAAAATAGCCATGCAACCGACTCGGGACCCCAAAGTGAAATGAAAATGACAATAGCAATAATTTTAAGTGTCAAGGCATGTTAAATCAGGTTTAATATTGGTTATTTGAATAGTTTATTGTCTTATTGGACCCTATGTCACTAAAATATACTGTTTTTAATTTCATATTCATTAAAATTACATCCCAGACCACCCCAACATCGTGGTTTCGAATTCTGAACCACCCTAACATCACACGATCTCTCTGGGTGGAGTCTGCATGTCCTCCCCGTGTTACCGTGGGTTCTCTCTGGGTTCTCCGGCTTCCTCCCACCGTCCAAAGACATGACTGTGTTCAGGTTAATTGAGAACTCTAAATTGTCCCTAGTGTATGAATGTGAGAGTGAATGGTTGTCTGTCCTTGTCTGTCTCTCTGTGTCAGCCCTGCGACGAGTTGGCCACGGTCCAGGGTGTACCCCGCCTAAGGCCCAAAGTCACTGGGATAGGCTCCAGTCACCCGCGACCCCTAACGGGAATAAGCGGTAGAAAATGAATGAATAAAATTACATCTTGAAATCATCTCACGACCCCCAGCTCACCCCTCGCGACCCCCCGAGGGGTTCCGACCCCCACTTTGGGAACCACTGACTTAACTAATACTCTAACCCTAATTCCTGGCCCTAACCCTAACCCTAACCCTAGCCTTAATTAAGTGGTAACTAATCCTGAATCATGCTTACTAAACTATTTGTTCAGTATGAAATAAGTCTTTGTTCATGCTTTGTTAAGGCAAAATAAGGTGTAGTTATTATAAAGTGGTACCCATTATTTCATATTTTGGACATTTTAAGTTGCAGTAATGACCTAAAATGACTTTGGTCCATATTTCAGTCTTTTTGTCACTTCTCCTGGTTGTGTTTACAATCTGAACTTTGAACAGAATCCTTTTATTAAACCTTAAAATCACAAAACTGCTCAGAAAAATCTCCATTCCATATTTTTCCCAGATCGTGCTGCTCTAGTTTATCGTCCGTTTGAGTTTATTCCTGAGCGTCTCGCCCTAAAGCCCTGGACCTGTTCACGCACACAATATCAGCTCGACCACGGCGGCACGCAGGAGGCGAGAGAGGGCCCGTCTCCATGGCGACAGCAGCCCGACGGAGCGCTCCGATTGGCCGAGGAGACGCCGCAGGAGGCCGCAGCAGTGATCCGGGGCGCCGCGTTATCGACGGCGCGTTGTGTTTGAATAAATGAGCTTAACTCGTCGACGTCTGAGCTTTTTCTCACGAGATAATCTGCTTATTAACTCTGTAGCGCGACGTGGAAAGGTTGTAATCCCAGATAAGTCAATTTGTGAGGTTGAAATCGTGTTACTGACTCCGTGGGTTTTCAGTTTAAGGCGAGACACTACTTATTTTTTTCATAATTTTTTGTTTTTTGGTCAGTTTTCTCTCTCACGTATCGACTTTCATGTGGAAACTACAAACGTGTCCAATCTGCTCCTAAAGATGTTTTATTCTTCCATTGAATCCACTTCATCCATAGATTTCTTTGGGACATTGTAACTTCAAAGGTCGTTTTCTTATTTCAGATCTAAATTAGGGATAAACCAGGTCTTAAGTAGGAATACACCATTGCACACAGTAGTTTTAACTGGAAATTTACTGAAGGAAGAGCAAAAAACATGAATAAAAACAGCATTTTTGTCCCACAGAGACATAAAGATCAGCCTTAAAGTAGATCCTGCACCAAACTGTACAATCTTGACTCAAGATTTAGATGAAACGAACAGAAGGATTTTTTGATATCTAATTCTAAAACTGGTTTATTGAAGTTTTAAGTTTAAAAAATTGGCGAAATTTGAATTTTTAGGACCATTTTCAGTCCAATCTAGTTCACTTAAAAACTAAATAAGAAATCCAAAATCTCCTCTGTACATTTTATTGTAACTAATATGTTACAAAATGAACCAACGTTCTTTCCATTTTTCAGATTTAAATGACACAAATATGTGACATTTTGGTCATTTTTCCACATAAAATGCCTTATTTCTACATGAAAACATGACATGATGAAAAACTTGTAATACATTTTTTTCTTACAGTTATGTGAGTAAACTACAGGAGAAGTTTAACATTGATATCTATAAATGTAAGACTTTTCCTAATAAAACAAACTCTTTTCCACACACTCTTTTTCTTCTGTTTCGCTCTGAGGGTGATTTAACCAAATGCAGTGAAATGTCACACTTTTTTGTCTTTAAATATTTAAATGTATTCAGGGAACATGAAATGCTACAGTGACTTTCTTGAGTTTTAATCCTGTTCCGTCATCAAAAACACACCTGGAGTTGCATTTAGCTTCATTCACACAATTCTGAGGAATGATTAGAAAATCCTCTCCGAAAACCTCTGTCCGAGCGTCAAAACCTCCCTCGATCGATCATGTTTTTTTCACATTTTAGACATCACTCATCTGAGAATCTTAAGTTATTTTAGGTCCTTAGAGTGTTTTATGTCTCGTCTTAAGACCCACTTTTATTCTCTGGCTTTTAACACCGCAAGAGTGTGTTGTGCTCCTCTGTGTTTTTATCATTTTCTACTGCTTGTTCCCGTTAGGGGTCGCGGGTGACTGGAGCCTGTCCCAGTGACTTTGGGCCTTAGGCGGGGTACACCCTGGACAGTGGCCAACATTATCACAGCAAACACAGAGACACAGAGACAAGGACAGACAACCATTCACTCTCACATTCAGTCACTCGGGGCAATTTAGAGTTCTCAATTAACCTACACAGTCATGTCTTTGGACGGTGGGAGGAGCCAGAGAACCCAGAGAGAACCCACGGTAACACAGGAGGACATGCAGACTCCACCCAGAGAGATCATGGGGCAGTAGTTCAGTTGGCAGAGATTGTCTTCTGATCCGAAGGTCAGCGGTTCAAATCCCGCTCCTGACATAAACATCATTGGTTGAGCAGGTCAGATCAGTGGGCGAGGCTACCGCGCTCAAATTGAGCCGCCGACTGTAGGCTGCCATGTTTGCAATCTGCCATGTTTGCCCCCACTAGGGGCTGCTGCGGAAGTAGAATTATTCAATGCAAGTCAATGGGGAGTTAGACGTTTCCAAACCTACTTTAGAGCCTGAGGCTCAAAATACGGCTTTGGTCTCAAACGTTAGCTTACGGCTCTGTGACGACGCTGAGGGGGTGAATTTTTTTGAACCAGGCTGGTTTAGCCGCTGTGATTTTTTAAAGTTCTTGAATATCTAATGAAGAAGGCGGGCTTTACGCGCCGGAAATGTCAGGGCTCAGCCATACACCTACGAGTGGGCGGTAACTATAGAGGCTACGACGGCAGTACGTCAGCAAAAGGCCGCCCCAAAGTCGCCCTCTCCCCGCCTCCCCACCGAGGGGGGAGTGGTGGGGGCTAACCCGCGGCCATTTTGAATTCTCCATGACTGAGCCGCATTATCATGAATGGGGCGGAGCCACAACCGTCTGTCCACTATTTTTATGTCTATGGGTCCGATCCACTCACCCACAGGTTGGTGGTGCAATTGCTCCCGCAGATGAACACTGCCGTTGGTTCCTTGGGCAAAACACTTAACCCGCCTCGCCCCCAGTGTCTGTGTACTCTGGTGTGTGAATGTGTGAGTGAACGGGTGAATGGTTCCTTGATGTAAAGCGTTTTGAGCCTCGAAAGTGGAAAAAGCGCTGTATAAATATGTGACCATTTACCATCACGTGAACGTTCAGATTGAAATATGATTGAAAATGACTTCTGGATGGAAGTCGAAACGTCTTGATTTTCCAAAACAGCGTTCAGATGACAACCCATGACACCTTTTCTACTGTGTCTTTTTAAATTATATTCTGTTTTCTCGTCAGTGTTTGATTCTAGTCTTTTTTTTTGTTGCAGAAATGACGTCAGAACAAAGACAGAAACTTGCCAAGGAGCGAAGAGAAGAGCGCGCCAAATACATCGGTAAGAAACAAGAAGCATTAAATCTACTCTAACCTCTCCTCTCTCTTCTCCTTTCTCTTTCTCTCCCTCTCACTTTTAACTTTTTACTCACAGTTTTGTTGTGATCTTGTCTCTTGTTGCATGGCTTTCAGAACAACAAACTCAACTGCAAGGTAAGGCAGCTCTAACCCACGGAAAACTAAAACTCTGGGGGAAAAAATCAAAACGTGACGACGCTTTGATTTGAGACGATCCCCCCAAAAGAATCACGCCTTAATTTTACTCGTTGGTCATTTTTTTTTTTGCCTAATTTCATGTCGTAATTTAACTTTTGCTTGTGTAATTCCATTCGTGATTCCTGCATGGCCCATTTTTAACTCTCACGGCTTTCATTTAAGTGTTTTTTTGTTGAAAATATTGATTAAATGAGCGGCACGTGATGTTCGCTCGGATTAAAGAGTGTTGGGTTTGATTCCCGCTCTTCATCTTCTAAAAAAATGTCTTGCCAAATCATCGTCGTGTTGATTTAAACGGTTAAATCTCACCAGGAAGGAAAAAAAATATTGTTTGTATCACAATTAAAATCTTTATCACAATAATTATAACAATCGCTAATGATTTAAAAACTGATATAAATAATTAAGAGTACTTTCACCATTTATTTTATCTTTATTTAAAGGGGCTGTACCTGGT
The DNA here is from genome assembly GCA_019453435.1 of Rhinogobius similis. Taxonomy (NCBI): domain Eukaryota; kingdom Metazoa; phylum Chordata; class Actinopteri; order Gobiiformes; family Gobiidae; genus Rhinogobius; species Rhinogobius similis. The sequence continues at coordinate 3,546,519 of CM033635.1, read as the reverse complement.
TTTTACTGTTTTGAAATGTGAAAAACAAAACTAGCTTGTAATAAAGTAAAATCTGCGTAGCTCCAGCTCAGATATAATGTAAAAGCATCTGTTAGAGTGAAAATGCATCTGTTTATAGAGTGTTTTGTTCTACGAGAAGCAGGAAGTGCACCGTTAGCATGCTAATGTTTGTTAGCTTTAGCACTCTGGGCTCATAGACTGGGGAAAAGTGCTCAAACTCATGGAGGTGAATATTTCGGGTGCTGGGACTGCATTAGGAAAGTGAGCGACACGTGGACTTCTGTTACTGTTTTTCACGTTTCAAAACCGTAAAAATCAGGTGAAGAGCCTTTAATGGTTTTGTAAATACAGGACGTATCCACATGAAACAAAAACTGGCAGAAAGTTTAACATCTTTATAGAGATTTTATAGATTCAAGTTTAGTAAATCAATAATTGTAAGATAAGATAAGATAAGATAAGAGGTCCTTTATTTGTCCCACAATGGGGAAATTCCACTGTTGCAACACACAGTTTAGGACAGGAATGAATGAAATAGGTGCATGCAATAAAAATAGGATAAATAATTACTAAACATGGTAATAAAAATACAATATAAAGTATAAAGTGCACACTCTTATTTACAGTAGGTGGCTGTCTGGGAATAAATAGTAAAAATGGCAAATAAAGTGGCTTAAGTGTATGTTATATACAGTAAGTGACTATAGTGAGGTAAAAGTGTATTAATAGTAATAAAAGTGTATTAATAGTATGTTAAATTATATTGCACATGATTATCACAGGTGAATGACACATGTTACAGTCACAATTGTGGTTATTTAGGTCACAATATAATCGTATAAAACTAAAAATATATCATCGGGTCAATTTTAGAAGTAAAAATAACTAATTTCTATTCAATATTTGCTCAGAAAATAACACAAATGTAAAGTTTTTTTTGTTGCTGATTGTTTATGTCAAGCCTTAATTTGTAAAAAGTGATTTTAAACTCATTGAATATTTCTGATGCTGCGGCTGCATTAAAGTGAGAGACACACGTGACTGATGTAAAGACTTAAACACAGAATAGTTCTGTTTTTCACGTTTCAAAACAGTAAATCAGGTACAGGACCTTTAACCTTTGCAAGATTGATTTAGAATTTTTATTTGATTTTCTTTGTTCTGGTCAAAAACACAATAAAAACGGCTTTGATTGATTAACATGATCAATACAAACACTGGTTACACTTTAGAATAAGGCATAAAAACATTTTATACAAAGCATTTATGAACGTCTTTTACACAAACTAACTATAAAAACATGTTTAATAATTATTTACTTTTATTTGTATTCATGCCTCATTATAAAGTGTTACCAAAACTTTTAATCAATGCCATTTAACACAAAAAACTGTCATATTCCTCCTCCAACGTCTCAATTCTGTTCCAAATCACACGCTCAAAACAACAACAAGCATTTAATAGAATGCTTTAATGGAAAAAAAACGTGATTCAAAGCAACAAACACGTGACTAGAAGCAATTAAATATGACAAATAGTGAGTTAAGCATGATTAAATAACAAAACAATACTAAAAGTGACAAAAACCCCACTATAATTAACCAAAATGCTACTTTAAATGCCAAAAATGAGACTAAAAGTGACAAAAACACTATTAAATGTGTCATAAATTAATACAAGCATTTACTAATTAATGATTAAACATGACAATCTCTGTTAAAATTGTACTAATTGCTCAGATCTGGCTTTAAATAGTACCTTTAAAATATCTGAAATAGTACAATATTAAAGAAACAACTATTAAGTGCGCCTGACAGAATGCAGTTGACATCAATATATTTCAAATGTTGTTAAAATACTTCACAAATTTTATCACGGTTTAGAATTTGTTTTGTTTTTGTTGTATTTTTTTAACTTCCTGGTTGTAAATGATGACATCGCACTAGGAAATTACCATAGCAACCATCTTATACATGTGGCCAAAACATCATTCAGTGTCACAGATTTTTTTATTTTACATATAAAAATACATGCAACCGCCTTTATTTTGTTGAATCAATGTTTAAAGAACCACAAAAAGTAGTTTGTTTTGTGTAAATTATGCTTAAACTTTGTCTCCCTACTGTGATGTCATCAGTTTGTTTACTTCCTGTAATTTTCAACATATTTTTCAACTTTTCTCCACAAACGGCTGCTTGATTGGTGTAAAACTAAAATGTATTTGTTCAACTGGTATTAATGCACTGAATAAAGTTAGAATTAGAAAATCATAAAAACCTGTCATACGCACTTTATATTTCAGTGTTTTGAATAATCATGGTGTATCAAACCTTTTCTTCTGTGTCGAAATCGAGTTATAAAACATTTAATTCTTTGCTCTGAGTTGAAATCGTGTCCAGCAGCAGCAAAATTCAACAGAGAAAGTCTATGTTTGAATGTGAGATTTGGAGAAAACGTGCCTCAGGTCCAGGGCTCTCAGACTGATTACAGATAATGACTGTTTTCATTTGGAGCCAAGACGCCTCCGAGAAAACACGGAGTTTAGCTCAGAATATGCACACGTTTGAAATAGAGCTGGGCCATTCGGAGCTAAAAATCTTAAAGTGCGTATGACAGGTTTGAACGATTTTCTAATTTTGATTTTATTTGGTGTATTAATGCGTATTGTACATAAAATTATCGTTTTACACCAATCAAGTCACGGTTGGTGGAGAAAAGCTGAAAAATCTGTTTAAAACTACAGGAAGTAAAACACTGATGACATCACACTGGGGAGACTCATTCTATTCAAAGGTTATGCATAATTTACACAAAATAAACAACTTATTTTACCCTTAAAACATTAATTCAACAAAATAAAGGTGTTCACATATATTTTGATTTGTCGGACAAAAAAAAATCTGTGACATTAGCCGAGTTTTAACCCAGTGTGCAAAGTAATTTCCTAGTGTGATGTCATCATTTACAACCAGGAAGTGATATTACAAAACTAAAAAATTGCTAAAATTGCTAAAATGTATAATTATTTTTAGCAAAACTTTAAATATATTTATCTTACCTGTATTTTAGGTACATGAGTCGTCCAACCTGTCATAGGCACTTTAATTGTGATCTGATCCTGTGACAAGCTGCTTTTTTGGTGTTAATTTTCTGTTTAATGCAACTTTTTTTTAAAAACGAGACACAACAGGCATTTATTTATTATTTTGTTGGTCAGTTTTCTCTCTCACACATTGACTTTCATGTGGAAACAACAAACTTGTCCAATCTGCTCCTAAAGATGTTTGATTCTTCCATTGAATCCACTTCATCCATAGATTTCTCTGGGACATTGTAACTTCAAAGGTCGTTTTCTTCAAATGCATTTTTGTCCCTCGAGACATAAAGATCAGCCTTAAAGTAGATCCTACACCAAACTGTACAATCTGGACTCAACAGGATTCTTAAAAGCTCTTAAAGGGCCTATGACAAGTTGAGCTACTCATTTCACTAAAATGTAGTTTAGATCAATATATTTAAAATTTTGCTAAAATACTTTACAAAATGTATCCCGGTTTAGCAAGTTTTTATTTTTTTTTGTTTTACCTTCTGGTTGTAAATGATGACATCACACTAGGAAATTTCCTAGCAACCACAAAGTACACCGGGCCAAAACTCACGAATATCACAGATTTTTTTATTTATTTTACAAATAAAAATAATCGTGGAGACCTTTTTTTTTGTGGAATTGATACAACTCAAAGCAACAAACATTCGACTGGAAGCAACTAAATCCGACAAATAGCGAGAAAAGTGACAAAAACAGTGACAAAAACAATACCAAAGGTGACAAAAACGCTAATATAATTAACAGAAATGCTACTTTAAATGCAAAAAATGTGACTAAAAGTGACAAAAACACTAGTTAATGTGTCATAAACGTGATGAAACGTTTTAAAACAGGTGATTCTTTCATTAGTTTGTCGTTGTCTTTCTGTTTAAAATGTGAACTTTGAACAAAATCCTATTATTAAAACACTAATCACAATTGCAAAACTGGTCAGAAAAAATGTTTAAAGGTTAAAAAAAGTAGTTTATTTTGTGAAAATGATGCATAAAATGTCTCCCCTTCTGGTGACTTTCTACAGATTTTTCCACTTTTCTCCACAAACAGCTGCTTGATTGGTGTAAAACTATAATTTATATTTACAACACGTATTAATGCACCAAATAAAGACAAAATTAGAAAATCATACGCACTTTAATCATGAGATACCAAACTTAAGGTACAAACGAGCAGGTTTAAAGGCTGATAACAACAAAAGGCTAAAACAAAAGGCTTTTAAATGACAGTAAATGCGACGTATTGTGATCAAATCGTGATCGTTTATGCTGTCGTACCGTCGATGTTTGCGCTAATTCTTCGTTGTATTTTCATTGTAATCAATTTATATAAAACCAGACAAAGCATCAGCTGCAGACAGTGGGAGCTCCTTTTGTTTAAACAGTTTAATTGTGGAGTTTTAAATGATCCGAGGCGAGAGGCTGCTGTGAAACGGCGGGAGCAACGACACTTTAGTTTAACTTCTGCTCGATCCATCTGTGACTCTGTGGCAGCAACAGCGGGGAAAATTCAAGAATAAATAAGGACGAAACCAGTGCGGCAGGTTTAAAGATGAAACTAGGACCAGACCGGATCTGAACCAGGCCTGAGCAATCAATCAAAATCAAATCGAAATCGTAACTTGGACGGACGCAATTAGAAAATCACAAAGGAAGTGCAAGAATTTCCTCCTAACAACAACATATCCTGTTTCATTCTTGTAAAAACTGCTGACCTTGTAGTTTAGATAATGTTTAAACATGTTCTGCGCAACTAAAAGCAACAAAAAAACATGACTCAAAGCAACAAACATGCGACTAGAAGCAACTAAATCCGACAAATAGTGACAAAAGTGACAAAAACAGTGACAAAAACGATACTAAAAGTGACAAAAACGCTACTATAATTAACCAAAATGCTACTTTAAATGCCAAAAATGTGACTAAAAGTGACAAAAACACTAGTAAATGTGTCATAAACTTGAACTTTGAACAAAATCCTATAATTAAAACATAAATCACAATCGCAAAACTGGTCAGAAAAAATGCAATTAGACATTTTCCCAAATCGTGCAGCTGTAATCTAAACCAGTACAATAAAACTGCAACTAACGATTATTTTAGTAGTCGAGAGTCAAACAGTTATTTCTGTTGCACATTGAGACTTTTTAAATATATTTTTAACCAAATCTAGGTTGAAATATAGAGACTCAAGGCTTCGAGATGGAGAATACTGGGCTGAAGTGTATTAATTAATCACAGCTAATCGATCATTGAAATTATCGTCAACTCATTTTGTCATTGAATAATTGTTAACATAAGGGCTGCAGCTATCGATTATTTTAGTAATCGAGTACTCAATCGATTATTTACTTTGATTAATCAAGTAATCGGATAATATTTGTAATAAACAAATGATAAACAAGGAGCTTCTGTCTGAAATAACACATTTTATTCTTAATTGCACATCAGTGTCTCATAAGCTGCACTCTTTCACGTCAGAAGCACCGTCCAAATGTCCTCAAGTGCATCTGATCTGAAGCATTTCAGTCTTTGTTCAAATTTGCTAAATTACTTGTTTATTATATCAAAAGATGATTCTGAAGGGAATGTTGAAGCTGTGGAAAGGAGTCCGCAGTCTTCCATAGAAACTGTAGAAACTTAGAATGTGCAACATACAAGCGAGAGACACAAACATCACCACTGCGCTAGCGCTAGCTCGTAGCTCCGTTCACTTTAGCCTCTCTGTCTTCGCTCATAGACTTTCTGTTTGTGGTTTCTTGCTCTTTAAAACAAGAAAACTCCGCTCCATGACACACTCTTAAGTTTAAAACCGGTCACTTTCTCCTCTGTTGCGGTTGAACTGCTACGTGCGCCCGACAGAAACACACGTTAGTTCTGCGTTCCAGATTCACGCAGTTTTTATTAAATATGTTAATTAAAGGCAAGGCAAGGCAAGTTTATTTGTAGAGCACAATTCGTACACAGGGCAATTCAAAGTGCTTTACATAAAAACAAATTAAACAAATCATTGAGGCAGTAAAATAATAATTCAAGCTTTTTTGTGATCAAATTACTCAACTCCAAAACGTGCCATGAGGTGAGAAAATACGTTTTATAATGGTTCGATTTGGGACTGAATCATGAGTTTAAAGTGTGTATGACAGGTTTTTATGATTCCTACTCTTGACTTTATTTTGTTGGATAAAACCGGTTGCAAATATAAATTATAGTTTTACAACAACGAAGTGCAAGGTATAAAAAATACTGACAAACCCCAGAACTAAATTCAGACAAGTCTAAACCAGGACTAGGACAGATCTGTTTGTAATTTTATTGTGTTTTGTTTGGTTTTTCCAGCGGCGAAGAAGGCACAGTGGCTGGAGAAAGAAGAGCGAGCGCGACGTCTGAGGGACTCACAGCTGGAGGAGAGAAGGAGGAGACTCGAGGAGCAGAGGATCAAAGCCGAGCGAAGAAGAGCTGTGCTGGAGGAGAAACAGAGGCAGAAACTGGAGAAGAACAAGGTAAGAACAAGAGAAGAAGAAGAGCTGGAGGAGAAACAGAGGCAGAAACTGGAGAAGAACAAGGTAAGAACAAGAGAAGAAGAAGAAGAAGAGCTGTGCTGGAGGAGAAAGAGGCAGAAACTGGAGAAGAACAAGGTAAGAACAAGAGAAGAAGAAGAAGAAGAGCTGTGCTGGAGGAGAAGCAGAGGCAGAAACTGGAGAAGAACAAGGTAAGAACAAGAGAAGAAGAAGAAGAAGAGCTGTGCTGGAGGAGAAAGAGGCAGAAACTGGAGAAGAACAAGGTAAGAACAAGAGAAGAAGAAGAAGAGCTGGAGGAGAAACAGAGGCAGAAACTGGAGAAGAACAAGGTAAGAACAAGAGAAGAAGAAGAAGAAGAGCTGTGCTGGAGGAGAAAGAGGCAGAAACTGGAGAAGAACAAGGTAAGAACAAGAGAAGAAGAAGAAGAAGAGCTGTGCTGGAGGAGAAGCAGAGGCAAAACTGGAGAAGAACAAGGTAAGAACAAGAGAAGAAGAAGAGCTGTGCTGGAGGAGGAGAAACAGAGGCAGAAACTGGAGAAGAACAAGGTAAGAACAAGAGAAGAAGAAGAAGAGCTGTGCTGGAGGAGAAACAGAGGCAGAAACTGGAGAAGAACAAGGTAAGAACAAGAGAAGAAGAAGAAGAGCTGTGCTGGAGGAGAAACAGAGACAGAAACTGGAGAAGAACAAGGTAAGAACAAGAGAAGAAGAAGAAGAAGAGCTGTGCTGGAGGAGAAAGAGGCAGAAACTGGAGAAGAACAAGGTAAGAACAAGAGAAGAAGAAGAAGAGCTGGAGGAGAAACAGAGGCAGAAACTGGAGAAGAACAAGGTAAGAACAAGAGAAGAAGAAGAAGAAGAGCTGTGCTGGAGGAGAAGCAGAGGCAGAAACTGGAGAAGAACAAGGTAAGAACAGAAGAAGAAGAGCTGTGCTGGAGGAGAAACACAGGAATAGAACGGTAAGAGCATCAGAAAAGAAGAGGGAAGAGAGGAGAGAGGGAGCAAAGGGTGAAAGCCGAGAGGAGGAAGAAGAGGAGAAGAACACTACATTTGTGCAAAACTATGGTTAACATGCTCTGCTTGTACACAGCTTTGGACGCTGAAGTGTTGCAACAACAAAGTACTGAAGCTTAGTTTTATCCCAAATAAGTCTGAAGAGGTGTCTGAGGAGTTGGTTAATGTGCGATCCTCATATTTCATGTGCGCAGGAGTGAGTGTTCAGGATGGGGAGAAGGACCTGAGGGCAGTGTGAGGGTTATCCATCAAATGGGATTATTCAGAGAAAATGTTTCTGAGCGGCTCTCAGAGGCTTTACCCGGCTGCACAGAGGCAGGAGAAGTGTCTTGGTGATATAAAGTTGATCCGTTTCGTCAGTTGCAGATTGTAAGCGGCTCCCAGAATACAAATGTACGTGATCCAAGCGCTTTTTTGATCAAATTCCAAGCGCTTTTACTTCTACCAGGGACTGCGCTATGAAAGTAGTGCAGTTGCTTTCACGCCACACAATCCTAACCTGCTTTGAGACCGTTTTAAGTTTGTGTAATGTGGCCCGCACAGACTGTAACTGTCGTGTTCACTGGTACAACGCACCGCTCTCAAAGTGAAAACTCTTACATCAAGCTAATGAGTAGTAGTGTCCTAAATGTCCTAAAACTTCCACGAAAAGGTTGATTTGGTCATCTTTGATTATAGATTCAGACCAGTGTGTGTTTGTTTTGTCATACCTTTACATGTTTCGACTGCTTTCCTGCTGTCGTCATCAGAAGAGACAGCGCCCTCTGCAGTCTTCAGAACAGTACCTCCCAAGAATGAGAAAACCACGTTATGGATTGGAATGGAGCCCAGTCATTGGGACAGAGGGCAAAAAACACCACCGCAGGATAAAAGAGGCAATAGAAATACAGAGACGTGCCCCTACTACCTTCATTTTCCACCGGTTGGCCATGTGTGCCTTAAAAAAAATGTCCAATTTGGATCCATACATCAATTTGTGTGTCATGAACATACTTCTTCACCAAAAAAGTTAGCAAAACAGTGACCATAGCCAACTTCTAGAACCAGACAGTGACATGGACATTAATCACCACATTATGTACCACATTTTTGGCTACAAGGTCTCATTTGGTTATGTTTTACTGGGTTGAGTGCCATGGTATCTTTACACAAAAAAAAGGTTAAAATATACCGCCCTAGTGCACTAAATCAGGACGAGGGGGCTTTGTTGTTATCTCATACTTTACTGATGATGACAGTCGAAATGACAACAAACAAACACTGATCTGTCCTAAAATGTTTGCTAAAACATTTCCGCTTTCTCATGCCATGACTCTGCCCGTAAAGACACTGATTTACACGAATAGTTTCCCATTACGCCTGTCACAATAACATATTTTGACGTGCGAATACTGCGACAGAAAATATCACGATAATATTGAAAGACGCCCGAAAACAGTGCAATATCGATAAAACACGAGCTGCGATAGATAAATGGCACAATGAAACACCTTTGTTCTTATACGGGGTCAACAATGAGTCTTACAAGTTACTCATTTCACAATCTACAGCTCAAAAATACAAAAAAGTTCACCAAATCGCAAAGAAAACATGCACGATGACTATTCAGATCCAGATTTGTTGTTCTTTCTGTCATGTGTTCGATAGAGTTTTGTATAGATTGGATATTGTAACACACTCTGTCCGTTCATCTCTTTTCTTGTGCTTTTTGTTCCAGGAGCGTTACGAAGCGGCGATCAAGAGGTCCACGAAGAAGACGTGGGCCGAGATCCGTCAGCAGAGGTGGTCCTGGGCCGGCGGGCTGAACCAGACGTCCCGACGAGAGAGTGAGTTTACGCCAGACTTTACATCCGCAGGGCGAGTAACATCCGCAGGGCGCGCGTTTGAGCTCCGACCGTAACGTTTCGAGGATCGCCGATGACGCTGAAATCTAAATGTGGCGCGTTCGGGAGGCGAGAGTTTCATTAGACGGACGGCGTGAACGGAAAGGAAGCGTCGACGAAGACCTGACAGTTTGGCTCTAATCCGTTCTGTTTCCGAGCTAATTTTGTTTTGCATTTGAAAGATAGAACAGCAGCGAAGGAGGCTGACGAGCGAATGTTTAAATAACGATCTGTTAGTGCTTCTTTGACCGTTTTGAGCAGATGAATGTTGATTTGGCTTTACTGCTTTTTTTTTTTTAATGAATGAGAGAAAGATGCAGAAGACCAGCCTCCTCCCAACCCTCCCCAAAGTCTCTCCCTGTTTCCACTGAACGGGTCGGGTCAGAAATAGTGGACCTTTTATTTGTTTTTCTGAAGGAATTTAATTATTTAGCTATCGATAATCATTAATAATGTTTGGATTGTCAAAACAGATCTTTTTGCTTAATGTTTCTCAGTGGAACTTCTCCTTTTTCCACTCCAGCTCAGAGACTAAGCTGTATTTTATGAGTAAGCATTAAACAACTCGAAGCCGTTGACAGTTTTAATGCACCAAGGTGGAGTGTAGAGCTGTAGTCGACTAAAGACACGCCCCATCGACCGATTAGTCGACTAAAAGAGCAAAAAATATATCAAAACTCTGCACTATCTCTGTGTATCTGACCCAAACCGCACAGGAAAAACAACTATTTATACACAAATGTACTTGGAAACATAGTATTTACATGTTGGACTCCAAAATCTTCGACAAACTCAAACCATATCTGTTAGTTTTTGCCTTTTTTAACGAAACATTTGGCCCATTTCTCCCCAGTTTAGCAGTTTTCGTTAAATTTATAATGTTACTTCTTGGTTGTGCACAAATATGATGATTCCGCAACCGTTACCATAGCAACCATTTTGAAAACAAGGACTAAAACCCATTTAAATCACACAATAGTTATGATTTGACTAATAATAATGCCTGATAACGCCTTTATTTTGTTGAATGACCATTTAAACTGTCAGAAAAATGTCTCAGTTGAGCGTTAACTTTTTGTGCGACGCCTTTTGATGACATCACAGAGGGATTCTGTTTTAGAACTCAACTTAAACTTTTATTCTTCAAAATCTCTTCACAAACCTCAACTTCACGGATGTAAAACTAGGATAAATACGTAACGCTGATGCTTTCTCACCAAACTAAGTCAGAATTTGAAAAACCAGTGAGAACCTTCATACAGACTTTAATAAATTGCTTCAAATCACTTTCTTCTGACCCGTCCCGTTCCCCTCCGGTGGACTCTCCCTCCGCCTTTAACCTTCTTCTCAGCCCTCGCAGCAGAAGAAGCCGCCGCCCCGCTGTACTGTGTGTGCGTGTGCGTGTGTGTGTATGTGTGTGTATGTGTGTGTGTGTGTATGTGTGTGTGAGTGTGCGTGTGTGTGTGTCGCCGCCCTGCTGGTGGCTGAACCGCTGTGTTGCGTTCTCTGGTGCAGGCCGGTGCTCCTCCTCCACAGTGAACCTCCCTCGTACCCAGGACCCTGTCATTAACAACAGGCTGTCCAAGTCCTCCGCCACGCTCTGGAACTCACCCAGCCGAAGTAAGAACCCAGAACCACGACCACGACGGGCACCGGGCCAGGAGCGGACCCAGGGATCAGGACCACGTGACAATATCTTTAAAAAGAGTGGTCGATTAATAAACAAGACCCCATCGACCGATTAATCGACTAAACAACCAAAGGATTACAGCCCTAAATGACACTTTAATTAAAATCAGATACAACAAAACTGAATTTAGAAGGTCTGAATTTATTAGAGCTGCAACTAACGATCATTTTGGTAATTGATTAATCTAACGATTATTCTTTCGATTAACCGATTAGTTGTGTAGAACGCAAAAGCCCTCTCAAAAGATTTGAACGTTTAACCCAATTTTCAGACAGATCTAATTCACTTAAAACTAAAAGAGAAATACAGAAAACCTTTGTCCATTTTTAAAATATTTAATATGTGTAGAAAATGAATCAAGAAACCTGGTTTAAACCCGGTTCTGTCAGTTTTTCAAATTTAAATCTCCCAGATATGTGCAATTTTGCTGTTTTTATACATTACCTTACTGCCTTATTAAAAAACAACATAAAAAAAGACATTATTTTCTTAAATTTTTTAGAGCAAACTACAAAAGAAGTTTCAAATTTAAAGTGTCTCTGACAGGTTGGACTACTAATTTAGCTAAAATGCAGTTAAGATAAATACATTTCAAATTCTGCTCAAATCTTTACAAATTTTAACCCAGTTTAACAATTTTTTAGGTTTTTAATTTTGTAAATGATGACATCACACTGGGAAATTACCAAGAAACATCCTGTACACTGCACCAAAACTCCTCTAATGCCACAGATTTTTTTTATTTGACAAAAAACATGTGAACGCCTTAATTTTGTTGAATCAGTGATCGGTGTAAAATGATAATTTATATTTACAAGAGGAATTAATGCACCAAATAAAGTCAAAATGAGAAAATCATGAAAACCTGTCACTTTAAATTCACTCCTAAACTTTGAAGAAACGCACAGAAGAATATCTAGTTTTAAGCCTGATTTATTAAACTGATTTATTAAAATTTTTAGACCTATTTTCAGTCAGATCTAGTTCACTTAACGAATCAAGACAATTACACCTGGTTCTGTCCATTTTTTCAGATTTAAACGTAACAATAATGTAGAAAGGGGTTCAGAGGTTGTCATCCGGACGCCGTTTAAAGATCGAGACGTTTCGACTTTTATCCAAAAGTCATTGTCAATCAGAGAGCTGGTCTGGGAACTCGGGCTTATATGCTACTCTAAGTAGTGGGAGTCCAGCCCCCAGGGAGGAGTCACAGCACTCCTGTCTTTGTTATAAGATTGTTTGTTTGTCACCTGGGATTTAATTAATTGGTCTATCTTGTTGATTAATGGTTGGCCTCACCTAGTTTCACCTGTGTCTAAAGGTCTATTGTTATCTTGATAGCTGGCTGTTGCTCCCTCCTCACTACTGATTGCCTCATTAGCATTTGACTGGTCTATTGATCTGGACCAAGGTGTTAGAATGCTGTCATAAATTTTGGCTAAATTAAATCTTAAGCCCCCATTCCTGTTCAGGGAAGGATTTTCTCTTTTTACAAAAATGGCCTCTTTTACTCCTCTTTCAAACCAGTTCTTCTCTCTGCTCAAAATCTTCACCTCACTGTCCTCAAGCAGTGATTTGTAGCTTTTAGGTGCAGATGGACTGCACTCTGCTTGATCGGTGGAGGAACATCTTCTGTGTTAGTACAGCCTTTTTGTGCAATGGCTGTTTTGTTTCTCCTATGTAACGTTCTTTACAACTGTCCTCACTGCACTCTATCGAATAAACTACATTGCTCTGTTTCTCTGTCGGCCTCTTGTCTTTCGGGTGGACCAGTTTCTGTTTAGCGTGTTGCCAGGTTTGTAATAGGCGGGGATGTCGTGTTGTCTAAAAATCCTTTGAAACTTCTCAGACAGGCCGAGACATAAGGGATAGAGACACCCCTCCTGCTGGGGTCTTTATCCTTTCTGTCCTGTTTCTTAGCTCTTCTGACTTTGTTAAAGGCCCAGTTAGGGTATCCACAAGCTGAGAGGATACCCTAACTGGGCCTTTAACAAAGTCAGAAGAGCCAAGAAACAGGACAGAAAGGATAAAGACCCCAGCAGGAGGGTGTCTCTATCCCTTATGTCTCGGCCTGTCTGAGAAGTTTCTAAAGGATTTTTAGACAACACGACATCCCCTTCGCCTATTACAAACCTGGCAACACGCTTTAAACAGAAACTGGTCCACCCGAAAAGACAAGAGGCCCAGAGAGAAACAGAGCAATGTAGCTTTATCTCGAGCAGAGTGCAGTGAGGACAGTTGTAAAGAACGTTACATAGGAGAAACAAAACAGCCATTGCACAAAAGGCTGTACTAACACAGAAGATGTTCCTCCACCGACGCAGAGGCAGTCCATCTGCACCTAAAGCTACAAATCACTGCTTGAGGACAGTGAGGTGAAGATTTTGAGCAGAGAGAAGAACTGGTTTGAAAGAGGAGTAAAGGAGGCCATTTTTGTAAAGAGAAAATCCTTCCTGAACAGGAATGGGGCTTAGATTTAGCCAAAATTTATGACAGCATTCTAACACCTTGGTCCAGATCAATAGACCAGTCAAATGCTAATGAGGCAATCAGTAGTGAGGAGGGAGCAACAGCCAGCTATCAAGATAACAATAGACCTTTAGACACAGGTGAAACTAGGTGAGGCCAACCATTAATCAACAAGATAGACCAATTAATTAAATCCCAGGTGACAAACAAACAATCTTATAACAAAGACAGGAGTGCTGTGACTCCTCCCTGGGGACTCCACTACTTAGAGTAGCATATAAGGCCCAGGTTCCCAGACCAGCTCTCTGATTGACAATGACTTTTGGATAAAAGTCGAAACGTCTCGATCTTTAAACGGCGTCCGGATGACAACCTCTGAACCCCTTTCTACGATGGACCACACCTGGACGAATGAGGGTTTACATCGACGTAACAATAATGCGCAATTTTGGCCGTTTTTACACCTAAAATGCCTTATTGCATTATTGAAAAGCTTGCAATACATTATTTTCTTACATTTCTATGCGTAAACTACAAAAGAAGTTTCAAAATGGTCAGAAAACGACCTGAATCTTTGTGTTAAAAGACTTCAGGGCCCTTTGGTAGCGTCAGGTCCGCCCCTGCGCCCGGTCCCTCTGCTCCGGTCTGTGGTCGCTGCCTGCTGCCTGTCTCTGGATCATCGTCTGCATCGTGACCTCCTTTTACCTCCTCCATTTACGTTTGATTTCAGTTTGATTTACTTTGATTTTGGTGGTGGCTGCATTTTGTCTCATCGTTTTGTTGTGATTCTGGTGCATCTTTTGGTTCAACATCTCGTCATTTTGCTTCAGTGAAAAGTCAAACGTTGGCGCTGTTTTTTGACGTGGTGTCGGCTTGTGTTGGTTGTGGGGAAAAAATGATGATGTTTAACTGGAATAATCCTGAACGTGCATCTTGTTCTTTATGAAAATGGTTGGATTTAAGCTCCCTGATCAGAAAAAACTACAATCTTCTCGATGTTATTCCATGAAATGTATCAAAAATCATTCTTTTTATGCTTACGTTTTGGGTAATTGGCTCATTTCTTTGTCAAATATTGTCAAAAAATTGATTAGAAATGTTCCAAAATGTTTATCATATCATTGCAAATTATTATAACCCATAGTTTTTATCACGCTATTCTGAATTTTATCAATGAGTGGCAAAAACACACGAGAATCAATGGTGAGTGACGAGATTTTCTCCTGTAAAAGCTCAAAAAAACATAACTAAAATGTAAAAAAGCTGCTAAAGTCTGATAACGAACATAAAAGTCTACATCTCTGATAAATATTTAGTTTGTACCTGACATGTAAAAACAGAAAATCAAGTAAACAGTTGTAGAAAACCAGATAAAGAACAGGAACACTGCAGTTACGCTCACATTTATCACTCATGACATTTTTCTCTTTAAATAACGTGTTTCTGGGTCCAAGTGTTGAGGAAATGTATTGTTTTGTTGCAGTTGAAGTGTCCTTTATCTCCACCTGCAGTCAAAACAACAAGAAACTTCTCTCAGTTTACGTTTTACCGTATAAAGTTGAAGCTCCACGGACAAAAATTAGGCAAAAATAATAATAATCTGTTTGTGCTGTTCAGAATTCTGCCGCTCGGCCGAAATGTCGAGCATTTTTGAATAAATATTTACCAAATTACCATAACAAATTTATTTATAAAGTGCAATGATTACAATTTGTATAATATTTGTCCTTAAATATGGCGTCTCCAAAGGCAGTGAATAAAGTTATATTGTTCTTTGTAAAAACATGTTATTTTATTTTAAGTTCTTAAGGGGTTCTTAAGAGTTTAAAGGGCAGGTTTAAAGGACAATAACAAACAAAAACAATGCATAATATTTGTCCTTTAAATGTTGTTTACCAGTTTCTGTTCAAACACTCGAGCTGAAAAGGCTGGAGTTTGCATTATTCTTTTGATCGAGCTCATCGAGAGCCACAGCGTCGTCCCACTCTGTCGATAAATAACTCAAGATGACAATTTCCCACAATGCAATCTGCAGGCCGTCTCCTGTTGCCGTTGGAAACACAGATCCGTCCATAAAGACGGAGTGACAGCAGTGACGGAGCAGAGGATGAAGAGAAGGAAGAGGGAGGAGAGAAGGGGGAAGAGAAAGAGAGGAAGAGGGAGCAGAGGATGAAGAGAAGGTCTGGTTCTTCTAAACGTAAGACGAGGACGAGAGGGTGATTTAGAGTCAGAAATGAATCACAGAGAAAAGGGGGAGACGAGAAGGGGGAGGAGAAAGATAAGAAGAGGTAGGAGAAAGAGAGGAAGGAGGAGGAGAAAGAGAGGAAGAGGGAGGAGAGAAGGGGGAAGAGAAAGAGGGGAAGAGGGAGCAGAGGATGAAGAGAAGGTCTGGTTCTTCTAAACGTAAGACGAGGACGAGAGGGTGATTTAGAGTCAGAAATAAATCACAGAGAAGAGGGGGAGATGAGAAGGGGGAGGAGAAAGAGAGGAAGAGGGAGCAGAGGATGAAGAGGAGAAGGTCGGGTTCTTCTAAACGTAAGACGAGGACGAGAGGGTGATTTAGAGTCAGAAATAAATCACAGAGAAGAGGGGGAGATGAGAAGGGGGAGGAGAAAGAGAGGAAGAGGGAGCAGAGGATGAAGAAAAGGAAGAGGGAGGAGAGAAGGGGGAAGAGAAAGAGAGGAAGAGGGAGCAGAGGATGAAGAGAAGGTCTGGTTCTTCTAAACGTAAGACGAGGACGAGAGGGTGATTTAGAGTCAGAAATGAATCACAGAGAAGAGGGGGAGACGAGAAGGGGGAGGAGAAAGAGAGGAAGGGGGAGGAGAGAAGGGGGAGGAGAAAGAGAAGAAGAGGGAGGAGAGGATGGAGAAGATGGGTGGAAGAGAGAAGAGAGAAAGAGAAGGGAGAGAGAGAGAGGAGGAGAGAAGGGGGAGGAGTAAGAGAAGAGGGAGGAGAGAAGGGGGAGGAGAAAGAGAAGAAGAGTGGAGAAGAGGATGGAGAAGATGGGTGGAAGAGAGAAAGAGAAGGGAGAGAGAGAGGAGGAGAAAGAGAAGAAAAGGGGAGGAGAGGATGGAGAAAGAGAAGAAGAGGGAGGAGAGGATGGAGAAGATGGGTGGAAGAGAGAAGAGAGAAAGAGAAGGGAGAGAGAGGAGGAGAAAGAGAAGAAGAGTGGAGGAGAGAAGGGGGAGGAGGAAGAGAGAGGAGAGAAGGGGGAGGAGAAAGAGAGGGGGGAAGAGGAGAGGAGAGAGGATGGAGAAGATGGGTGGAAGAGAGAAGAGAGAAAGAGAAGGGAGAGAGGGGTGGAGGAGAAAGAGAAGAAGAGTGGAGGAGAGAAGGGGAGGAGAAAGAGAAGAAGAGGGAGGAGAGAAGGGGGAGGAGAAAGAGAGGAAGAGGGAGGAGAGAAGGGGGAGGAGAAAGAGAAGAAGAGGGGAGGAGAGAAGGGGGAGGAGAGAGAGAAGAAGAGCGGAGGAGAGAGAAGAGAGAGAGAGAAGGGAGAGAGAGCGGAGGAGAGAAGGGGGAGGAGAAAGAGAGGAAGAGGGAGGAGAGAGAAGGGGAAAGAGAAAGAGAAGAGAGGGAGAGAGAGAGAAGAGAGAAAGAGAAAAGAGAGAGAGGGAGGAGAGAGAAGAGAGAGAGAACGGGGAGGAGAAAGAGAAGAAGAGGGAGGAGAGAGCAGGAGAGGAGAAAAGAGAGAGAGAAGGAGGAGAGGAGGAAGAGAGAGAGGGAGAGGAAGGGGAGGGGAGGAGAAAGAGAGGAAGAGGGAGGAGAGAAGGGGAGGAGAAAGAGAAATAAATGAGGGAGAGAGAGAGAGAGAGAGAGAGGGAGAGAAAGAGAAGAAGAGTGAGGAGAGAAGGGGGAGGAGAAAGAGAAGAAGAGGGAGGAGAGAAGGGGTGAGGAGAAAAGAAGAAGAGAGGAGGAGAGAAGGGGGAGGAGAAAGAGAAAAAGAGGGAGGAGAGAAAGAGAAGGGGAGGGGAGGAGAAAGAGAGGAGGAGAGAGAGAAGGGAGAGAGAGAGAGAAAGTGAAGAAGAGCGGAGGAGAGAGGGGGAGGAGAAAGAGAAGAGAGGAGGAGAGAAGGGGAAGGAGAAGAGAGGAGAAAGAGGAGGAGAAAGAGAATGGAAGAATGGAGGAAAGGACGGAGAAGATGAGTGGAAGAGAGAAGGAGAAAAGAGAAGGGAGAGAGAGAAAGAGAAGGGAAGAGCAGGGGAAAGGATGGAGAAGATGAGTGGTAGAGAGAAGGAGAAAAGAGAAGGGAGAGAGAGACAAAGAAAAGGAGAAAGAGAAGGAGTAAGGGGAGGAGGGGAGAAAATATGGGAGAGAAAGTGTAGAGAGAGAAGCTGTGAGAAGAAAGGGAGGGCGGAGGAGAGAAAGAGATGGAGAGGAGTGGGAGAGAGAAGGAAGGGAGAAAATATGAGAGAGAGGGAAGAGATGGAGGAGGCAGAAAGAAGGACAGACAGAGCGATGAGGAGGAGGAGGAGGAGGTGTGAGGCCGAGTGTTGCCTAGAAACAGGAGCCGTTATCTCTCCGTCATAAACATGTCCAGAACATCGAGCAGCGGCAGAAAAGAACCAGAGAACTGCACAGAACACTCCGTCTGTGTCTGATCCACAGCAGGATTTACACTTTTATTTATGACACAGCGTCCCGTTTTAGCTTCGTGTTCGTTAAAAAATACAGACTAAGCTTTGTTTCTGGTGTTAAAGTGCGCACGACGGGTTTTTATGATATTCTGGTTTCGACTTTATCTGGTGGATTAAAACCTGTCCTGGTTTAGTCCTGGTTTAGTCCTGCTTTAGTCCTGGTTTAGTCCTAGTTTAGTCCTGGTTTAGTCCTGTTTTCTAGTCCTAGTTTAATCCTGGTTTAGTCCTGGTTTAGTACTCTTCTAGTCCTGGTTTAGTCTTGGTTTAGTACTCTTCTAGTCCTGGTTTAGTCTTGGTTTAGTACTCTTGTAGTCCTGGTTTAGTCCTGCTTTAGTCCTTGTTTAGTCCTGGTTTAGTCTTGGTTTAGTCCTCTTCTAGTCCTGGTTTAGTCCTGGTTTAGTCCTCTTCTAGTCCTGGTTTAGTCCTGGTGTAGTCCTAGTTTAGTCCTGGTTTAGTCCTGTTCTAGTCCTAGTTTAATCCTGGTTTAGTCCTGGTTTAGTCCTGGTTTAGTACTCTTCTAGTCCTGGTTTAGTCTTGGTTTAGTACTCTTCTAGTCCTGGTTTAGTCCTGGTTTAGTACTCTTCTAGTCCTGGTTTAGTCTTGGTTTAGTACTCTTCTAGTCCTGGTTTAGTCCTGGTTTAGTCCTGTTCTAGTCCTAGTTTAATCCTGGTTTAGTCCTGGTTTAGTCCTGGTTTATTACTATTCTAGTCCTGGTTTAGTCCTGTTCTAGTCCTGGTTTAGTCCTCTTCTAGTCCTGGTTTAGTCCTGGTTTAGTACTCTTCTAGTCCTGGTTTAGTCCTCTTCTAGTCCTGGTTTAGTCCTGGTTTAATCCTCTTCTAGGATCAGTCAGAAATACCTTGAAACCAGTGAAATATTCTGCAGCACATCAGCAATTACATCTCAGCAAGTGAAAACTACTCAAATCCAGGAAAAAATATATAAATTTAAGTCATTTTAAGCACAGCATAATTTTTTTATGTGTAGATTAATGGATATTAGTATTTTTTTTAGATAAACTTTATTGTTTGTCTCAGGAGAGGCTCAACACTTTCATCATCAGGTCATACATTAAAAACAAATTAAAAACACATCACAATAAAACTGAATAATTGCAGAATCTCAGCAATTTATTAGAGGGAAAGAATTTAACCAAATGATCTAGAATGTTCCTAAATTTAATCCTAACCCTAACTTTACCCTAATTGTTAAAAAATATATTGTTAAAAAAAGTTTCCCAGACAGCAGCGACCAAAAATACCACAAAAACGATCAATATTTTATCGGTTTTCAACTTTTTTCCAAACACAAGGCGCATCTATTTTGGATTTTCTAACTCAGGCTTTGAAATTTGTCCCAAGTTTCCAAGCGTGAATTCCGACTTGTGAAAGGTGTTCCAGGGAGTTTACAAGTCGGAACTGGAAAAATCCGAGCTCCGAGGGCGACTGGAACGCAGCATTATTACGTTGTTCCATTGTTTTGGTTTCTTCATCTCATCCCGGTGCATCCGTCTGTCTTTTTGAGTTTTTACATTCTCTCACCTGAACCAGATGCACAAAAATGTATCGATGAAATCACTTTTTCTGTTTTCTGTCGTAAATTAGAAAACGGCACTCGTTTAAATGTCTCTTTATGTAAATGTTGTCTTTGGGCTGCGTTCACACTTGTCCTGGTTTGATCTGGTTTAGTTCTGGTTTAGTCTTGGTTTAGTCTTGGTTTAAACCTGTTCTAGTCCTGGTTTAGTCCTCTTCTAGTCCTGGTTTAGTCCTCTTCTAGTCCTGGTTTAGTCCTGGTTTAGTCCTGTTCTAGTCCTGGTTTAGTCCTGGTTTAATCCTGGTTTAGTCCTGGATTAGTCCTGGTTTAGTCCTGATTTAATCCTCGTCTAGTCCTGGTTTAGTCCTGGTTTAATCCTGGTTTATTCCTGGTTTAATCATGGTTTAGTCCTGGTTTAGTCCTGGTTTAGTCCTGGTTTAGTCCTGGTTTAATCCTGGTTTAGTCCTGGATTAGTCCTGGTTTAGTCCTGATTTAATCCTCTTCTAGTCCTGGTTTAGTCCTGGTTTGATCCTGGTTTAGTCCTGGTTTAATCCTCTTCTAGTCCTGGTTTAGTCCTGGTTTAGTCCTGTTTTAGTACTCTTCTAGACCTGGTTTAGTCCTGGTTTAGTCCTTTTCCAGTCCTGGTTTAGTCCTGGTTTAGTACTCTTCTAGTCCTGGTTTAATCCTGGTTTAGTCCTGGTTTAGTCCTGGTTTAGTCCTCTTCTAGTCCTGGTTTAATCCTCTTCTAGTCCTGATTTAGTCCTGGTTTAGTCCTGGTTTAGTCCTGGTTTAGTCCTCTTCTAGTCCTGGTTTAGTCCTCTTCTAGTCCTGTGCTAGCCCTGGTTTAGTCCTAGTTTAGTCCTGGTTTAGTCCTGTTCCAGTCCTAGTTTAGTCCTGGTTTAATCCTGGTTTAGTACTCTTCTAGACCTGGTTTAGTCCTGGTTTAGTCCTTTTCCAGTCCTAGTTTAGTCATGGTTTAGTACTCTTCTAGTCCTGGTTTAGTCCTGGTTTAGTACTCTTCTAGTCCTGGTTTAGTCCTGGTTTAGTACTCTTCTAGTCCTGGTTTAATCCTCTTCTAGTCCTGGTTTATTCCTGGTTTATTCCTGGTTTAGTCCTGGTTTATTCCTGGTTTAGTCCTGGTTTAGTCCTGGTTTAGTCCTCTTCTAGTCCTGGTTTAGTCCTGGTTTAATCCTGGTTTAATCCTCTTCTAGTCCTGGTTTAGTCCTGGTTTAGTCCTCTTCTAGTCCTGGTTTAGTCCTGGTTTAGTCCTGGTTTAGTCCTGGTTTAGTCCTGGTTTAGTCCTCTTCTAGTCCTGGTTTAGTCCTGGTTTAGTCCTCTTCTAGTCCTGGTTTAGTCCTGGTTTAGTCCTGGTTTAATCCTCTTCTAGTCCTGGTTTAGTCCTGGTTTAGTCCTGGTTTAGTCCTCTTCTAGTCCTGGTTTAGTCCTGGTTTAGTCCTGGTTTAGTCCTCTACTAGTCCTGGTTTAGTCCTGGTTTAGTACTCTTCTAGTCCTGGTTTAATCCTCTTCTAGTCCTGGTTTAGTCCTGGTTTAGTCCTGGTTTAGGCCTGGTTTAATCCTCTTCTAGTCCTGGTTTATTCCTGGTTTAGTCCTGGTTTAGTCCTGGTTTATTCCTGGTTTAGTCCTGGTTTAGTCCTGGTTTAGTCCTCTTCTAGTCCTGGTTTAGTCCTGGTTTAATCCTGGTTTAATCCTATTCTAGTCCTGGTTTAGTCCTGGTTTAGTCCTCTTCTAGTCCTGGTTTAGTCCTGGTTTAGTCCTGGTTTAATCCTGGTTTAATCCTCTTCTAGTCCTGGTTTAGTCCTGGTTTAGTCCTGGTTTAGTCCTCTTCTAGTCCTGGTTTAGTCCTGGTTTAATCCTGGTTTAATCCTCTTCTAGTCCTGGTTTAGTCCTGGTTTAGTCCTGGTTTAGTCCTGGTTTAGTCCTCTTCTTGTCCTGGTTTAGTCCTGGTTTAGTCCTGGTTTAGTCCTGGTTTAGTCCTCTACTAGTCCTGGTTTAGTCCTGGTTTAGTCCTGGTTTAGTCCTCTTCTAGTCCTAGTTTAGTCCTGGTTTAGTCCTGGTTTAGTCCTGGTTTAGTCCTCTTCTAGTCCTGGTTTAGTCCTGGTTTAGTCCTGGTTTAGTCCTGGTTTAGTCCTCTTCTTGTCCTGGTTTAGTCCTGGTTTAGTCCTGGTTTAGTCCTGGTTTAATCCTCTTCTAGTCCTGGTTTATTCCTGGTTTAGTCCTGGTTTAGTCCTGGTTTATTCCTGGTTTAGTCCTGGTTTAGTCCTGGTTTAGTCCTCTTCTAGTCCTGGTTTAGTCCTGGTTTAATCCTGGTTTAATCCTATTCTAGTCCTGGTTTAGTCCTGGTTTAGTCCTCTTCTAGTCCTGGTTTAGTCCTGGTTTAGTCCTGGTTTAGTCCTGGTTTAATCCTCTTCTAGTCCTGGTTTAGTCCTGGTTTAGTCCTGGTTTAGTCCTCTTCTAGTCCTGGTTTAGTCCTGGTTTAGTCCTGGTTTAATCCTCTTCTAGTCCTGGTTTAGTCCTGGTTTAGTCCTGGTTTAGTCCTGGTTTAGTCCTCTTCTTGTCCTGGTTTAGTCCTGGTTTAGTCCTGGTTTAGTCCTGGTTTAGTCCTCTACTAGTCCTGGTTTAGTCCTGGTTTAGTCCTGGTTTAGTCCTCTTCTAGTCCTAGTTTAGTCCTGGTTTAGTCCTGGTTTAGTCCTGGTTTAGTCCTCTTCTAGTCCTGGTTTAGTCCTGGTTTAGTCCTGGTTTAGTCCTGGTTTAGTCCTCTTCTTGTCCTGGTTTAGTCCTGGTTTAGTCCTGGTTTAGTCCTGGTTTAGTCCTGGTTTAGTCCTCTTCTAGTCCTGGTTTAGTCCTGGTTTAGTCCTGGTTTAGTCCTGGTTTAGTCCTGGTTTAGTCCTGGTTTAGTCCTGGTTTAGTCCCAGTCTTCCTGTCGTGTGAACAAGTGTGAACACACCTTGATCTGACTCACAGTTCTGTCCTAAAAGGTGAACTTGCTCAATGATCTTTAATGAAACTCTGTCAAATTAAATCCTCCAATCACAGTTTTGGTTCATTTTGGGTTCATAAACATCGATGCAACAAACTCTGCTCAGATTTAACCCCGGAATGACGGAGAACGTGTGATTTTTGTCTGTATAAATGTCTGTCTTATGTGCTCTTTTACCCGGGGCTTGGCACGGAGCTTGGTATATTTTAATTTTAGCTCATGAGTGACCCATATATTCAACCAGACACTGTTTCTACACGTGTTCTTTAATTTAATCTGACCACGGACTGCACTGGCTGAAGTAATATCTAAAAACGGCTCTCATATTCACAAAATGCATCTCGGTTTGAACAATTAGTGAGTTAGAGTTGAGGTATTTAAGTAGTACAACTCTTTTGATTCTATTTTGTATCATATTATTCACCTTTTTCTGCCCACTTTTGCCTCTTTTTGCCACAGATACACAGTTCTGTTTTAAATGCGACGAGAACTCTGTTAAAGCTAATGACGAACAAGGGAAAAGTTTTGTAGCTAAAATGTTACATAAAGTAGATTGATTTGTGTAAAATGTTTAATGAACACGAGCAACAACAAGTCACAACGCAACGATTTCCTGAGCGGTTTGAAATCGGCTTTTTACTCCGCGGTGTCCAAACTTTTTCCATCGAGGACCGCATATTGAAATATAGATCAAGCGGAGGGCCAAAAATCAATCGTAAACGTTTAAAAAAGCTGCATTTCTCTGTGTTTTAAGTGCCACCACATCTATATTCAGTCTCAGTGTCTTAAT
Source organism: Rhinogobius similis (assembly GCA_019453435.1). Classification (NCBI taxonomy): domain Eukaryota; kingdom Metazoa; phylum Chordata; class Actinopteri; order Gobiiformes; family Gobiidae; genus Rhinogobius; species Rhinogobius similis. The sequence goes on along the minus strand of CM033635.1, from coordinate 3,522,895 downwards.
ATCAGGTCTGTATTGCACCAAAATGTAAGTTATTTAGGTTGGAATTGTAGAAAATCTAAAATTTCCTGTAAAAAGTACTAGACAATGTACAACCAGGAAGCTTAAGGGCCGAGAAAAATTGGTCTGCGGGCCGCATTTGGCCCCCGGGCCTGAGTTTGGACGTGCCTGGTGTAGAACTTATTTTCTGTTGAGCTCGTCTGCTCCGTGTGAACTACAACGGAAACAAGACGGCGGCGCCCACGACAACTTCAGGAATAAAGTGAATAGACATTAAATCAAGTTAAAAAAGAAAAGATATATGTACAGTGTATTCATCTTATTCCTGAAGTCTCCGTACGCGCCGCCGTCTTGTTTCCGTTGTAGTTCACACGGAGCAGACGAGCTCAACAGAAAATAAGTTCTACATGGACTAAAAAGACGTTTTCAGTAAATCGTTGCGTTGTGACTTGTTGTTGCTCGTGTTCATTAAACATTTTACACAAATCAATCTACTTTATGTAACATTTTAGCGGTGAGACTTTTCCCTCGTTTGTCATTAGCTTTAACGGTGTTCTCGTCAAACGGAAGTGCGTTTACAACAAAAGTGCAAAAAACGGCACAAGTGGGTGGGGCAAAACAAGGTCAATACTCCACTTGCAGACACATTTGCATACTCTGCCCACTAAATGTGTAAAAAAAAGTATTAAATGAATTACAGTCGTCCAAATCAAATATCTCTCTTCAATATTCTCTGTTAAAGGTGCAATGTGTAACTTTCCTGGTGGAGGGTGCCTGCTAGTCTCCATGGCGATGTTATTGCTTCGTCGGGAAAGCATTCTTGACGAAACAATAACATCTACACAGTCATGGTAGATACTCATTTTTCCGTCGTTTATTTGCTTGTTTTGGAACATCATTTCACTTTTCTGTGGCTGGTGGAGTCCCTTCATGTCTTCTTCTTCTTCTTCTTGGTTAATTGGATAATTTCTTCGTCAAATATTGCCAAAAAATTGTTGCAAGTTGATTAGAAATGTTCCAAAATGTTTACCGTAGCACTGCAAATTATTATAGCCCATAGTTTTTGATAGATATTAGAATTTCCTCAATGAGTGGCACAAAAGCACGAGAATCAATGGTGATCGATGAGATTTCCTCCTGTAAAAGCGTACAAACGAATACTGCTTCAAATTTGAAAGTTATAGAAAAATAGACATTATAAAAGCATTCTTGACGAAACAATAACATCTACACAGTGCACCTTTAAAGTCATGGTAGATACTAATTTTTCCGTCGTTTATTTGCTTGTTTTAGAACATTATTTCACTTTTCTGTCACTGGTGGAGTCCCTTCATGTCTTCTTCTTCTTGTTGGTTAATTGGATAATTTCTTTCTCAAAAATTGTCAAAAAAGTTGATTATAAATGTTCCAAAATGTTTACTATTACATAGGCCCATAGTTTTTATACAGATGACATCGCAACGTTCTGAATTTCATCAATGAGTGACACAAAAGCACGAGAATCAATGGTGAGCGATGAGATTTTTAGGGCTATAGTCGACTAAAGAAATTTTTGATTGACTAAAGACATCGACTAAAAGGGGTGTGGAAAAAATATATCAAAATGATGAAGTATTTCCTTGTATCTGACCCCAAAAGACCACAACTGCAGAGGAATTCATGCAAAAACTACATTTTTTTTAACAGATAAGTGCCAGGAAACTGTGTATTTACATGTCGAACTCCAAAATCTCCAGCACACTCACTCCATATCTTCTTGTTTTTGCTGTTTTTGCCACGTAAACCTTTAATGTTGGTCGACTAAGACACCATAAACCGATTAATCGACTCAACGACTAAAGGTATACAGCCCTAGAGATTTCCTCCTGTAAAAGCGTATGAACGAATACATACAAACTTTAAAGTGCTGGAAAAATAGACATTATAAAAAGCGTTCTTGACAAAACAATAACATCTACACAGTGCACCTTTAAAATCATTTTTCCGTCGTTTATTTGCTCGTTTTGGAACATTATTTCACTTTTCTGTCACTGGTGGAGTCCCTTCATGTCTTCTTCTTCTAGTTGTTGGTTAATTGGATCAAATCTTCGTCAAATATTGTCTAAAAATTGTTGCACGAACAAATACTGCTTCAAATTTTAAAGTGCTGGAAAAATAGACATTATAAAAAGCGTTCTTGACTAAACAATAACATCTACACAGTGCACCTTTAAAATCATGGTAGATACTCATTTTTCCGTCATTTATTTGCTTGTTTTGGAACATCATTTCACTTTTCTGTCACTGGTAGATTTCCTTTGTGTCTTCTTCTTCTTCTTCTTGGTTAATTGCATAATTTCTTCGTCAAATATTGTCAAAAAATTGTTGCACGTTGATTACAAATGTTCCAAAATGTTTACCATAGCATAGGCCCATAGTTTTTATACACATCACATTTTGAATTTCATCAATGAGTGGCACAAAAGCACAAGAATCAATGGTGATCGATGCGATTTCCTCCTGTAAAAACGTACGAACAAACACCGCTTCAAACTTTAAAGTGCTGGAAAAATAGACGTTATAAAAAGCATTCTTAACATCTACACATTGCACCTTTAAAATCATGGTAGATATTCATTTTCCTGTCGTTTATTTGCTTCGTTTTGGAACATCATTTCACGTTTCTGTGGCTGGTGGAGTCCCTTTGTGTCTTCTTCTTCTTGTGTTTGGTCTGACATCAGCCCCGTGCCGAGCCCTGTACTGTACTCTTGCACTCTGCTGATGCTGACAGCGCCCTCTTGTGTTCAGCCCGCAGCCTGCGCCTCAGTCCGTGGGAGAGTAAGATCGTGGAGAGGCTCATGACGCCGACCCTGTCCTTTCTGAAGAAGAGCCGGAGCGCCGCCACGCTGCTCAACACCAGCAACAACGACTGTGAGTGGAACAGCTACGTTAGCATCAGCCAATCGCAAAAGATGTAGGGATTTAGGGGATGAAACTGAGCCGGTTTAGTCCTGGTTTAGTCCTGGTTTAGTTTAAGAGTTGATCCTTGTTAGTGCTGGTTTAGTTCAAGAGTTGGCCTTTGCTTTGTACTTGTTTAGCTCCGGTTTAGTCCTGATTTAGTCCTTGTTTAGTTTTGGTTTAGTTCTAGAGTTGGTCCTTGTTTAGTTCTGGTTTAGCCCTGGTTTAGTCCTTCTTTATCCCTAGTTTAGTCCTGGTTTAGTCCTGGTTTAGTTTAAGAGTTGGTCCTTGTTAGTGCTGGTTTAGTCCTGGTTTAGTTCTAGAGTTTGCCTTTGCTTTGTCCTTGTTTAGTCCTGGTTTAGTCCTTGTTTATCTCTAGTTTAGTCCTGGTTTAGTCCTTGTTTATCCCTAGTTTAGTCCTGGTTTAGTCCTTGTTTATCCCTAGTTTAGTCCTGGTTTAGTTCAAGAGTTGGTCCTGGTTTAGTGCTGGTTTAGTCCTGATTTAGTCCTTGTTTAGTTCTAGTTTAGTTCTAGAGTTGGTCCTTGTTTAGTTCTGGTTTAGTTTTAGAGTAGGTCCTGGTTTAGTCCTGGTCCTTGGTTTAGTTCAAGAGTTTGCCTTTGTGTTGTCCTTGTTTAGCCCTGGTTTAGTGCTGGTTTAGTGCTGGTTTAGTCCTTGTTTATCCCTAGTTTAGTCCTGGTTTAGTGCTGGTTTAGTCCTGGTTTAGTCCTGGTTTAGTTCAAAAGTTGGACCTTGTTTAGTTCTGGTTTAGTTCTAGAGTTAGTCCTGGTTTGGTCCTTGTTTAGTCCTGGTTTGGTTTTAGAGTTAGTCCTGGTTTGGTCCTTGTTTAGTCCTGGTTTAGTTTAAGAGTTGGCCTTTGCTTTGTCCTTGTTTAGTCCCAGTTTAGTGCTGCTTTAGTCCTGGTTTAGTTCAAAAGTTGATCCTTGTTTAGTTCTGTTTTAGTTCTAGAGTTGGTCTTGGTTTTGTCCAGGTTTAGTCCTGATTTAGTTCAAGAGTTGGCCTTTGCGTTGTAATTCTTTAGTCCTGGTTTAGTCCTTGTTTAGTCCTGGTTTAGTTCTGATGTAGTTCTAGAATAAGTTCTGGTTCAGTCCCAGTTTAGTCCTGGTTTAGTCCTAGTTCTGTTTAGGTCTTGATTTAATAGTTATTTAGTCATTGCTATTTTAAAATACCTCCAACAGATTCCATTTTATCCGTAATTGTAATACTTCCCGACATGGTTTTTCCTTCAAACTCCCCCTCGTTCTCTCTGTGTCGCCGTATGTTTTAACACGTTTTTAAATGCCGTGTATTTGTTTAATTCCTCCTTCAGCCTTCAGCCCGCTCAGCTGCTCTCACCACAACAGCGCCGAGAGATGGAGACTGTCCTCCGCCTCGACCCCAGACATCACCCAGAGGCCCAGACACCGCACCTCCACTCCGGTAAAAACACTCCTCCACTCCGGTAAAAACACACCTCCACTCCGGTAAAAACGCACCCCCACTCCTCCACTCCGGTAAAAACACACCTCCACTCCGGTAAAAACACACCTCCACTCCGGTAAAAACACTCCTCCACTCCGGTAAAAACACACCTCCACTCCGGTAAAAACACTCCTCCACTCCGGTAAAAACACACCTCCACTCCGGTAAAAACACACCTCCACTCCGGTAAAAACACTCCTCCACTCCGGTAAAAACACTCCTCCACTCCGGTAAAAACACTCCTCCGCTCCGGTAAAAACACACCTCCGCTCCGGTAAAAACACACCTCCGCTCCGGTAAAAACACACCTCCACTCCGGTAAAAACACTCCTCCACTCCGGTAAAAACACTCCTCCACTCCGGTAAAAACACACCTCCACTCCGGTAAAAACACTCCTCCACTCCGGTAAAAACACACCTCCACTCCGGTAAAAACACACCCAAACCGGTAAAAACACACCTCCACTCCGGTAAAAACACACCTCCACTCCGGTAAAAACACACCTCCACTCCGGTAAAAACACACCTCCACTCCGGTAAAAACACACCTCCACTCCGGTAAAAACACACCTCCACTCCGGTAAAAACACACCTCCAACACCTCCACTCCGGTAAAAACACACCTCCACTCCGGTAAAAACACTCCGGTAAAAACACTCTTCCGCTCCGGTAAAAACACTCCTCCGCTCTGGTAAAAACACACCTCCACTCCGGTAAAAACACACCTCCACTCCGGTAAAAACACTCCTCCACTCCGGTAAAAACACTCCTCCACTCCGGTAAAAACACTCCTCCACTCCGGTAAAAACACACCTCCACTCCGGTAAAAACACTCCTCCACTCCGGTAAAAACACACCTCCACTCCGGTAAAAACGCACCCCCACTCCTCCACTCCGGTAAAAACACACCCCCACTCCGGTAAAAACACACCTCCACTCCGGTAAAAACACACCTCCACTCCGGTAAAAACACACCTCCACTCCGGTAAAAACACACCTCCACTCCGGTAAAAACACTCCTCCACTCCGGTAATAACACTCCTCCACTCCGGTAAAAACACACCTCCACTCCGGTAAAAACACTCCGGTAAAAACACTCTTCCGCTCCGGTAAAAACACTCCTCCGCTCTGGTAAAAACACACCTCCACTCCGGTAAATACGCACCTCCACTCCGGTAAAACACTCCTCCACTCCGGTAAAAACACTCCTCCACTCCGGTAAAAACACACCTCCCTCCGGTAAAAACACTCCTCCACTCCGGTAAAATCACACCTCCACTCCGGTAAAAACACTCCTCCACCCCGGTAAAAACACACCTCCACTCCGGTAAAAACACTACTCCACTCCGGTAAAAACACTCCTCCACTCCGGTAAAAACACTCCTCCAACACCTCCACTCCGGTAAAAACACACCTCCACTCCGGTAAAAACACACCTCCACTCCGGTAAAAACACACCTCCACTCCGGTAAAAACACACCTCCACTCCGGTAAAAACACACCTCCACTCCGGTAAAAACACTCCTCCACTCCGGTAAAAACACACCTCCACTCCGGTAAAAACACACCTCCACTCCGGTAAAAACACTCCTCCACTCCGGTAAAAACGCACCCCCACTCCTCCACTCCGGTAAAAACACACCCCCACTCCGGTAAAAACACACCTCCACTCCGGTAAAAACACACCTCCACTCCGGTAGAAACACACCTCCACTCCGGTAAAAACACATCTCCACTCCGGTAAAAACACTCCTCCAACACCTCCACTCCGGTAAAAACACACCTCCACTCCGGTAAAAACACACCTCCACTCCGGTAAAAACACTCCGGTAAAAACACTCTTCCGCTCCGGTAAAAACACACCTCCACTCCGGTAAAAACACTCCTCCACTCCGGTAAAAACACTCCTCCACTCCGGCCTCCGCTCCGGTAAAAACACTCCTCCACTCCGGTAAAAACACTCCTCCACTCCGGTAAAAACACTCCTCCAACACCTCCACTCCGGTAAAAACACTCCTCCACTCCGGTAAAAACACTCCTTCACTCCGGTAAAAACACTCCTCCAACACCTCCACTCCGGTGAAAACACACCTCCAACACCTCCACTCCGGTAAAAACACACCTCCACTCCGGTAAAAACACACCTCCACTCCGGTAAAAACACACCTCCACTCCGGTAAAAACACACCTCCACTCCGGTAAAAACACACCTCCACTCCGGTAAAAACACACCTCCACTCCGGTAAAAACACTCCTCCACTCCGGTAAAAACAAAACTCCACTCCGGCCTCCGCTCCGGTAAAAACACTCCTCCACTCTGGTAAAAACACTCCTCCACTCCGGTAAAAACACTCCTCCACTCCGGTAAAAACACACCTCCACTCCGGTAAAAACACTCCTCCACTCCGGTAAAAACACACCTCCACTCCGGTAAAAACACACCTCCACTCCGGTAAAAACACTCCTCCACTCCGGTAAAAACACAACTCCGCTCCGGTAAAAACACACCTCCGCTCCGGTAAAAACACTCCTCCGCTCCAGTAAAAACACACCTCCGCTCCAGTAAAAACACTCCTCCACTCCGGTAAAAACACTCCTCCACTCCGGTAAAAACACTCCTCCACTCCAGTAAAAACACACCTTGATTAATTGTGCAGCCCTACTAATCTCGATAAGTTAATTCATTGTTGCTATAATAATATAAAGTTAGCTGTATTATTAACCTTTAGAAATGCTTTAAAGTAAGAAAAATAAACTATAGAAGCTGCCAAGTCTATTTAGGAATGCGTGGTTTTAAAATATACAGTTGGTAAGCTTCCCACAGCGTTCAAACTCCATTATTACAGAAATCTTACCTTACAATTACTCACACATTTTTGCCTCTTACGTTTCGCAAAGTTAAATATAGCCTTGGTTTTGTTTTGGTCTGCTCTGGGCTCTTTCTGGAAACTCCCTTCGCTAAATTTATCCTCAAAGAAGCATATTATTTTACTTCGAGTGTCGGTTTCTTGTGTTATAAATAGTTTTTGACGGATCTGTTACGCGTCTGAAGTTAAAGCTCTTGAGGGTTTTTCGTTGCAGGTGGAAAAGAAGAAAAAGGAAAAGAAGGATAAAGAGCGGGAGAACGAGAAAGAGAAGAACGCCCTGTCCAAAGAAAGAACACAGAAGAAGAGACAGACGACGTCACCCACGGCGACAACCAATCAGAGGACTCGACCGGACGGCAGGTACGCAGCAGGGCAACGTGGGAAGTTTAAGACCGAACGGCCCGCTTTACTTGACAGAAAAGTACTTAAGTCTGGGGTCAGAGGCATTGCAGGGGGGTCTGGGGGTCCTTCCCGAGAAAAAAAATAAGTGAAATATAGTGTATCGTAGAAAGGGTTTCAGGGGTTTTCATCCGGACGTTGTTTGAAGATCGAGACGTTTCGACTTTTATCCAAAAGTCATTGTCAATCAGAGAGCTGGTCTGGGAACTCAGGCTTATATGCTCCTCTAAGTAGTGAGAGTCCTGCCCACAGGGAGGAGTCACTGAACGCCTGTCTTTGTTTGGAAAATTGTTTGTTTGTCACCTGAAACTCGATAATTGGTCTGCCTTTGTTAGTTTAATAGTTGGCCCTACCCAGTTTCACCTGTGGCTAAGGTCTATTATTGTCTTAGATCTATTGTTCTATCGATAGCCGGCTGTTGCTCCCTCATCACAGCCATCAATAGAACAATAGATAGCGTTCAAGCTGAATTAACTCATGTAAACAATGTGGCTAATGCTAAACTGTAGGCTAAACAAAGTAAATGTAAAGCCTCTTACATGTTGATTTGTTTATTTTTTATGTTTACCTTATTTATGTGCTGGTTAAACACATTTCCAGAACATTTTGCTTCGGCACTTTGATGCAACATAAAACAATGAATAATAAAAAAGAATAAAAAAAACTATGATCAAATAAAACGCTTTAAGGTGGAAAAAGCAATAGCAATAACAAGCGTGGAGCTGTTGCCTGGAGAAAGATGGATCCATCCACCAGAAAAGATGCACAGTGCACTTTTAAATTTGTCTGACCTCTTTCCCAAAAAAGTATCAGGCCAAAATCCAGAGACAAAGTGCATGTTTTTAATGGAGTCCAAGAATAAAACACTTTCATGGAGCTGTATTTTTAGAGTCTTTGCTTTTGTGGAAAAAAAAGTAAAAAAAAAAAAAAAAAAGATGGCTCTGTTCAGTCCAAACTCATGTAAAATTCACTTTCCTTTTCTCCCTTTTCTCCTTCAGCGCCTCTAAACCTAAAAACCGCCCTCCGTCTCCCGCCCCTCCCAAGTCCCGCCCCCTCTCGCCTCTCGTCCAATCATCGTCCTCTAAAACCGGGCCGGGTAAGAAGACTCCGCCCCCCTCTGGGACCAAAACCAGACCCAAACGATCCCAGACCCCGGCCCGAGTCCAGACCACGGTCTCCGCGGTCGCCGTGGAGACGGAAGACGAGGCGAAACCGCGGCAACAGCTTCCCGTCGCCGAGGAGACGAAAGGTGAGCGTTACCATGGGAACTGCAGCCCAGAGATGGATGTATAGACTGCTAAACTGCCTTCTTTAATGAGTTTTAACGCTTTTTTTTTCATCAAATCATATCTGTAGATGTGTTTTGTTTCATTTTTAAACACATTTGAGTTTATTATTTGAGTAAAGCCCAGCATTAAACATAAATTGTACTTGATTTATCATCAAATTTCAATTCAAATTCAAATAATTTGCTTCTTTCTTTGTTTCAGACGCTGCCAAAGTTCCTGCAATCGTCGTGTCGTCTGCCCCACTGACTCCTCCCTCCTCGAGCCCGACAGTCACCTCCAGTTCTACCCCAAATACTCCCTCAACTACACCAGCCGCTACACCAGCCACTACTCCAGCTAGTACTCCATCTACTGCCCCATCTACTGCCCCATCTACGCCCTCGGTCCCAGCCTCGGTCCCGGTCCCGGTCCCGGCCTCGAACCCAGCCCCGGGCACCTCTCCTCCGGCTGAAGTGTCCGTTCCTGCCCCCTCGGCGGCCTCTCCTGCCCCGGGAGCGAGCAGGCCGACGGCGGGCACAAACGACCCGGAGGAGGCGACCCGAGCGCTGGCCGAGAAGCGCAGACAGGCGAGAGAGCAGCGCGAGAGGGAGGAGCAGGAGCGGCTGGAGCAGGAGCACAGGAACAGGTGAGGAGGAGACACAAGGACAGGACTGAAGCGGTGGTGGACCACACGACTAAACGACTAAAGCCCTAATTTCTTCTTCATTTAAAACCTGAAACCATTCCAAGTGCCCCCTGGTAATTCCTCACGTATCCCTTTTGGTCTGCGTACCCCTGGTTGGGAAACGCTGATCTAAACCAGTGGTTCTTAAACTAGGGGTCGGGACCCCAAATGGGGTCGCGAAATGACTTCCAGGGGCCCCAGATGATGGGGAAAAATTGATACAATAGCCTGAAACGAGGCTGGACACCCTTCAAATGCAGCGATAAATGTAGATTCCTATTTGTTGGCCCATTTTCTAGGTCTATATTCTCAAAATGAAGTCAAACATATATAGCTAATATATATATAATATATATATATATATATATATATATATATATATATAGCTATAAAGCTAATTTATCACTTTGCGTGTCGCCTATTTTTTGTGTTTGGGAGTCGCAAATGTGAACTATTGTTAATTTTGGGGTCGCGACTGACGTTAAGAACCACTGATCTATGGATCAGATGGATGCCTTCCCAAAAAACTGAAGAAAGGAGCGAAGGAGAGCTCATGTGGGCCAGAGTCAGTGGAGGAATAGGCCCGTCTGGTACAGGACACGTCCCGTTGGTGCAGGTAGAACACTAAACACACAGCCCTGTCAGGCGCTTATTCTACGATAAAACTCTGCAGGAACTCAGTTTGCATATCTAAACTCTACCCTAGAGGCCGCTCCCGGAAAAATACATAAATTAGCCGCATCGCTGTATAAGCCACAGGGTTGAAAAGTAGCGGCTTATAGTCCGCATTTTTACGGTAACTAAAGTCATCATTGGTTAATATTACAGTTGGTTAATATTTATTTTGTCACATTTGTTTCTCCAATGGGGGTAGTGTTTTCAGCTTGGAGTTGTTCTCAGAGTTTAATATTTAGGCTCATTTATACACGGTTGGACTCTCATTTTTTGTTTTTTCTTGCAGGATTTTGCGAGAGGAGGCAGCAGCTCGAGAGGCCGAGGAGAGGAAGAGGAGAGAGGAGGAGGCTCGATTTATGGCCGAACAGCAGAGACTGAGAGACGAGGCGGAGGAACGAGAGCGAGAGGAGCGAGAGAAGAAAGAGAAGGAGGAGAACGAACGAGCGCAAAAACAAGTAAGACACGATCTACAAGAGAGAAGATCAGAGAACGACAGAACGACTGGAGGGTCACGTGATCTGACCAGACCAATCAGATAACAGTGATTAGATCAAACCAGGACCAAACAAGGACTAAACAAGGACCAAACCAGGACCAAACAAGGACTAAACAAGGACCAAACCAGGACCAAACAAGGACTAAACAAGGACCAAACCAGGACCAAACAAGGACTAAACAAGGACCAAACCAGGACCAAACAAGGACTAAACAAGGACCAAACCAGGACCAAACAAGGACCAAACAAGGACCAAACCAGGACCAAACCAGGACCAAACAAGGACCAAACCAGGACCAAACCAGGACTAAAGCAGGACCTTATCAGGACCAAACCAGGACCAAACAAGGAACAAACCAGGACCAAACCAGGACCAAACCAGGACCAAACCAGGACTAAACAAGGACCAAACCAAGACCAAACCAGGACTAAACAAGGACCAAACCAGGACCAAACCAGGACTAAACCAAGATGTTATCAGAACTAAACATGGACCAAACTAGGACCAAACAAGGACCAAACCAGGACCAAACAAGGACCAAACCAGGACCAAACCAGGACTAAACAAGGATCAAACAAGGATCAAACCAGGACCTGATCAGGACCAAACCAGGACTAAACCAGGACCAAACAAGGACAAAATCTAGAGCAAACCAAGACTTAATCAGAACCAAACCAAGACCTAACCTGTACCGAACCAGAACCGAACCAGGATCAAACCAGGTCCAAATAAAGACCAAACCAAGACCGAACCAGGACCAAGCCAAGACCAAACCAGGACCAAACCAGGACCAAACCAGGACCAAACAAGGACTAAACCAGGACTAAGTCAAGGCCAAACCAGGAACAAATCGAGACCTAATCAGCACCAAACCAGGACTGAACCAGGACCAAACCAAAATCAAATGATCAGGTCTATGTTGTTGTCAGGATTGTTCTTTTTGTTGGTTTTCTGTTCAGTGTCTTTGTCCAAATGACAGTTTGTGACTCGTGTTGTTAAACATGGGATTTTCTTGTTCTGAGCTGCTCTGTTTCCTCTGCTCTCTGTCACTTTTGAGTTTAGTCCTGGAGAATCTGAGCAGCAGAGACCGTGAAATGGACTTACTCTGAGTCTGTAAAACTGTTTGAGGTCTGAAGACTGTCAGACTGAGCCTGCACTGCCCCCTGCTGGACGGTTTAGTCACATTCACTTTTCTCACTTTGACAGTTGTACAGACATAAAACCTGGACCAGACCAGAACCAAACCAGGACTAAACCAGGACTAAACCAGGATCGAGTCAAGACTAAACCAGGACTGAACCAGGACTAAATCAGGACCAAACCAGGACCAAACCAGGGCCAAACCAAGACCAAATCAGGACCGAACCAGGACCAAAAAATACCAAACCAGGACCAGACCAGGACTAAACCAGGATTAAACCAGGATCGAGTCAAGACTAAACCAGGACTGGAGCAGGACTAAACCAGGATTAAACCAGGATTAAACCAGGATTAAACCAGGATCGAATCAAGACTAAACCAGGACTAAACCAGGACTGAACCAGGACTACACCAGAACCAAACCAGGGCCAAACCAGGACTAAACCAGGATAAAACCAGGACCAAATCAAGGCTAAACCAGGACTGAACCAGGACTAAGCCAGGATTAAACCAGGACCAAATCAAGACTAAACCAGGATTAAACAAGGAAGAAATCAGGACCAAACCAAGACCAAATCAGGACCAAATCAGGACCAAACCAAGACTGAATCAAGGCTAAACCAGGACCAAACCAGGACCAAATCCAGACTAAACCAGGACCAAACCAGGACCAAATCCAGACTAAACCAGGACCAAACCAGGACCAAATCAGGACCAAACCAGGACCAAATCCAGACTAAACCAGGACCAAACCAGGACCAAATCCAGACTAAACCAGGACCAAACCAGGACCAAATCCAGACTAAACCAGGACCAAACCAGGACCAAATCCAGACTAAACCAGGACCAAAAAAGACCAAACCAGGACCAAATCAGGACCCAACCAGGATTAAACCAGGACCAAACTAAGACCAAATCAGGACCAAACCAGGACCAACACAATAATGCAATAAAAACTAAGCATCTATAAAAAATCAATCACAAGTAAACAAAAAATTAGTAATACAACGTCCATAAAATGAAAGTATAAGCAGCTATTAGAGCTTGTTTTCTTGCTTATCTGGGTTTCTTTTTCTGCTCTACAAACATCGGCGCAGTCGGAATACATTTTATAAAACAACACACACGTTTTGTTGTTGATTTGTTTCTTATGGATTGGTGTTCGTTGTGTTTCAGAGAGAGGAAGCAGAGGCCAAAGCGAAAGAAGAGGCCGAACGACAGCGTGTGGAGCGAGAGAAACACTTCCAGAAAGAAGAGCAGGAGCGACTCGAGCGCAAGAAGGTACTAAACACCACGGTCACCTAAAAGAGCGATAACACCACAATAAAAGAGGGACGGAAAATTAGGTCTGAGGGATACGGTGATAAAAACCCCCGTGACAATCTGCTGTTTTTGTGAAATCGTCGTGTCGTGATTGACTGTTTGTGTCTTTAATGCAGCTGTCTGTTCAAACACACTTTTTCTCCTGTTGTTTAGCCTCTGAAGCCTCTGAGCAGATGACTTTATTTACCTCTTAAAGGACAGAGCTGCACAATTAAACCAAAAACACAATTTTAATGGATGCAATTAGCAAATGGTAAAGTCTGCAATGTTTGAAGTGCAACAATTTCTTCCACAAACAACAAAATGTCTTGCTTTGATTTGAATAAAAACTGATCACACTGTAGTTTGGATTTGCACAAACATGTTCTGAAACAAGCCACAAAAGCGATAAAAATGTGTTCAAAAGTGACAAAAGCGCGACTCAATGCACCAAAACAGACTAAAAACGACAAAATCGCGACTAAAAGTGACAAAGATGCATTTAAATATGACAATTACAACTGAACATGAAAAAATCGTGACTAAACGTGACAAAAAAGTGACAGAAAGCGACAAAAACAGAACTAAAAGTGACAAAAACATGACTGAACGTAGGTCTGGGTGATACGGTGATAAAAATGGAATGTTGAGCTGGTCCCTGTGACAATCTGCTGTTTTTGTGAAATCGTCGTGTCGTGATTGACTGTTTGTGTCTTTAATGCAGCTGTCTGTTCAAACACACTTTTTCTCCTGTTGTTTAGCCTCTGAAGCCTCTGAGCAGATGACTTTATTTACCTCTTATAGACCAGGGCTGCACAATTAAACCAAAAACACACAAAAACACAATTTTAATGGATGTAATTAGCAAATCACAAAGACTGCGATTATGATTTTCTAATTTTGACTTTATCCAGTGTGTTAATACTTTGTGTAAATACAAATTATAGTTTTACACCAATCAAGTCGCTGTTTGCGGAGAAAAGTTGAAAAATCTGTTGAAAATTACAGGAAGTAAACAAACTGATGACATCACACTGGGGAGACAAAGGTTATACATAATTTACACAAAATAAACTACTTTTTTGACCCTTTAAACTTTGATTCAACAAAATAAAGATGTTCACATGTGTTTTTATTTGTAAAATGAACAAAATCTGTGACATTAGATGAGTTTTGGCCCAGTGTACAGTCTGGTTGCTAAGGTGATTTCCTAGTGTGATGTCATACTTTTCAATCAGGAAGTAAAATTTAAAACCTAAAAAACCGCTAGACTGGGGTTAAATTTGTAAAGATTTTAGTAGAAATTTGAATATATTTATCTTAACTGCATTTTAGTTAAATGTGTATTTCAACCTGTCAGAGGCCCTTTAAGTGCAATAATTTCTTCCACAAACAACAAAATGTCTTGCTTTGATTTGAATAAAAACTGCTCACACTGTAGTTTGGATTTGTACAAACATGTTCTGAGAAGAGACAAAAAGTGATAAAAATGTGTTCAAAAGCGACAAAAACACGACTCAAACGCACAAAAATACAACTCAAAATGACAAAGACGTGTTTAAATTTGACAAACACAACTGAACGCGACAAAAACGTGTCTAAAAGTGACTAAATTGTGTTTAAAATGCGACTTTGAACAGAATTCTATTAATAAAACATAAATGACAATCTAATCTCAGCCACGAATGTAACTTTAACTGTAATTTTATTTATTAAGAAAACATAAGTTCAGTTTGTGTTGTTTACGTAGCTTTAAATCCATTCACGTTCATTTGTTTTTGAGGCGTCAGTGTCAGGATTTGTCTTAAATGTATTTTGTGTTTGCAGCGTCTGGAGGAGATCATGAAGAGGACGAGGAAGAGCGACGCCGGAGAAAAGGTGCGTCTGGGTCAAGTTTGAAACGTTTCAAATCCTAAAAACTCCCATTTAATTTGTGTATTTTATGCTCACCGTCCACAGAAAGAAGTGAAGCCGTCTCCACAAGTGAACGGCAAAGACTCCGAGCTCAAAGGTGTGTTTGTTTGTTTGTTTGGTTCAGTCTTTAGTCAGAGAGAAAGTGTGAGTCAGACCGAGAGTCAAACCCAGGACCCTCTCGCTGTGAGACTGTGCTCGAGGAAGAGTAACGTAGTAACGTCCTCTTCCTCCTCCCCCTTCTCCTCCTCCTGCTCCCCCCCTCCTCCTCCCCCCCTCCTCCTCCTCCCCCTCTCCTCCTCCCCCTCTCCTCCTCCTCCTCCTCCTCCCTCTCCTGCCCCCCCTCCTCCTCCTCCTCCTCCTCCCTCTCCTGCCCCCCCTCCTCCTCCTCCTCTCTCTCCTCCTGCTCCTCCTCCCCCTCCTCCTCCCCCCCCTCCCCCTCCTCCTCCTCCTCCTCTTCCCCCCCTCCTCCTTCTCCTCCCCCTCCTCCTCTCTCTCCTCCTGCTCCTCCTCCCCTCCTCCTCCCCTCCCCCCCTCCTCCCCTCTCCCCCCTCCCCCTCTCTTCTCCCTCCTCCTCCTCCTCCTCTCTCCCTCTCCTCTCTCTCTCCCTGCTCCCCCTCCTCCTCCTCTCCCCCTCCTCCTCCCCCCCCCTCCTCTCCTCCGGCTCCTCCTCCCCCCCTCCTCCTCCTCCACCTCCCCCCCCTCCTCCTCCTGCTCCTCCTCCTCCACCCTCTTCCTCCCCCTCCTCCCCTCCCTCTCCTCCCCCTCCTCCTCCCTCTCCCCCCCTCCTCCTCCTCCTCCCTCTCCTCCTCCTCCTCCCCCCTCCTCCTCCTCCTCTCCTCCTCCCCCCCTCCTCCTCCCCTCCTCCTCTCCTCCCCCCCCACTCCTCCTCCCTCCCCTCCTCCTCCCTCTCCTCTCCTCCCCTCCCCCTCCTCCTTCCCCTCCCTCCTCCCTCCCCCCTCCTCCTCTCCTCCCTCCTCCTCCTCCTCTCCTCCCCTCCTCCTCCTCTGCTCCTCCTCCCTCCTCCTCTCCTCCCTCCCTCCCCCTCCCCTCTCCTCCTCCCTCCCTCTCTCTCCCCTCTCTCCTCCTCTCTCTCTCCTCCTCCCCTCCTCCTCCCCCCCTCCCCTCCTCTCTCCTCCCCTCCTCCTCCTCCTCCTCCTCCCCGCCCTCCTCCTCCTCCCTCTCCCCTCCTCCCTCCCCCTCCCTCCTCCTCCCTCTCTCCTCCCTCCCTCCCTCTTCCCCTCCTCCCTCCCTCTCCTCCTCCCCTCCCTCCTCCCCCTCCCTCCCTCCCCCCTCCTCCTCCCTCTCCCTCCTCTCCTCCTCTCCTCCCCCCTCCCTCTCCTCCTCCTCCTCTCTCTCTCCCTCCTCCTCCTCTCCTCTTCCCCCCTCCTCCTCCCTCCTCCTCCCTCCTCTCCTCCTCCCCTCCCTCCTCCTCCCTCCCTCCTCCTCCCTCTCCTCCTCCTCCCTCCTCCCTCCTCCTCCCCTCTCTCTCCTCCTCCTCCCTCCTCCCTCCTCCTCCCTCTCCTCCTCCTCCTCCCCTCCTCCTCTCCTCCTCCCCTCCCTCCTCCTCCTCCTCCTCCCTCCTCTCCAGCTCCTCCTTCCTCCTCCCCTCCTCCTCCCTCCTCCTCCTCCCTCCTCCTCCTCTCCTCCCCCCTCCTCTCCCTCCTCCTCCTCTCCCTCCCCTCCTCTTCCTCCTCCTCCCCCTCTCCTCCTCCTCTCCCCCTCCTCTCCCCTCCTCCTCCTCTCCTCCTCCTCCTCCCCCTCCTCCTCCTCCTCCTCCTCCTCCTCCTCCTCCCTCCTGCTCCTCCCCTCCTCCCCCTCCCGCCTCCTCTCCCCCTCTCCTCCCCTCCTCCCCTCCCTCCTCCTCCTCCCTCCTTCCTCCTCCTCCTCCCTCCCCTCTCCCCTCCCTCCTCCTCCTCTCCCTCCTCCCTCTCCTGCTCCTCCTCCCCCTCCTCCTCCCTCTCTCCTCCTCCTCTTCCTCCTGCTCCTCCTCCTCTCCCTCCTCCTCCTCCCCCTCCCCCTCCTCCTCCTCAGCCTCGGCTCCGGTGGTGCCTGAAGCGGCGGCTCAGAGTCCAGTGTTGAACGGAGTCCAGTCTCATCAGAACGGACTGAACCAGAACAACCAGTTTGAGGATCTGCTGGGACTGAACCCGAGCTCCAGCTCCGGCTCCAGCGCTCTGCTCAAACCTCAGCCCGTCACCGGTGAGAGAACAACCAAACACACACCAAACACACACCGAACACAGACCAAACACACACCAAACACACACCAAACCTCAGCCCGTCACCGGTGAGAGAACAACCAAACACACACCAGACACACACCAAACACACACCAAACACACACCAAACACACACCAAACACACACCAAACACACACCAGACACACACCAAACACACACCAAACACACACCAAACACACACCAAACCTCAGCCCGTCACCGGTGAGAGAACAACCAAACACACACCAAACACACACCAGACACACACCAAACACACACCAAACACACACCAAACACACACCAAACACACACCAAACACACACCAAACCTCAGCCCGTCACCGGTGAGAGAACACACCAAACACACACCAAACACACACCAAACACACACCAAACACGTCCAAACACACACCAAACACACATCAAACACACACCAAACACACGCCAAACACACACCGAACACACACCAAACACACACCGAACACAGACCAAACACACACCAAACACACACCAAACACAGACCAAACACACACCAAACACAGACCAGACACACACCAAACACACACCAAACCTCAGCCCGTCACCGGTGAGAGAACACCGAACACTATCATCATGACACTCATCATGTCATGTTTTCATGTAGAAATAAGACATTTTATGTGTAAAAACGGCCAAAAATCTACATATTTGGGACATTTAAATCTGAAAAATGGACAGAACCAGGTTTAAATGTACATAGAGGATTTTGGATTTCTTATTTAGTTTTTAAGTAAACTAGATTGGACTGAAAATTGTCCTAAAAATTCAAATTTCGGCCATTTTGTTTGACTTAAAACTTTTAAAAATTGGTTTCAGAATTAGATTTCAACAAATCCTTCTGTACATTTTGTCAAACTCTTGTTGAAATTGTACAGTTTGGTGTAGGATCTACTTTAAGGCTGATCTTTACGTCTCGAGGGACAAAAATACATTTTAAGAAAACGTCCTTTGAAGTTACAATGTCCCAGAAAAATCTATGGATGAAGTGGATTCAATGGAAGAATAAAACATCTTTAGGAGCAGATTGGACACGTTTGTTGTTTCCACATGAAAGTCGATGTTATGAGAGAACAAACTGACCAAAAAACAAAAAACTCGCCTTAAGAAAGAGACTGTCGGCCTCTTTAACATGAACAGGAGCTGATTCCAAACACATCCATATCATTTGTGGCTTTAGAGTTCAGGAGGAGCATTTTAAATTTGATTCTAAACTCAACAGAAGCCAGTGAAGACACTCGAACACCGGCGTAACATGCTCTCTTCTTTTAGTTCCTGTTCATAATCTTGCTGCTGCATTTTGAACCAATTTAAAGCTTTTTATTGAGCTTTTAGGACGCGTTATTGTCTGAAGGATTTGATCATAAATGTCACGTAAAAGTGACTGCAAAAATGTTGGGATTTTTCACTTTGTCCAAGACTTTAACCGTGATATTTGCGAGCACGTGCAATTTGATTATCATTATTTATCCTTAAATACATATACATTTATTTAGTTTTAAGTATTAGACTAATGTGAAACAACTTTAAAATTACAAAAGTCTAAAAACATCTCTTTATTCCACGTTTACAACATGCGTTTTTCCATTTTGAATCACTTCTTTTTGCTGTATTTTGTATTAAACGCTACACTTAATATCCCAATCTCCAAAACCACATTATTTTTTTGTGCGTTTTTCCATTTTTAATCACTGTATTTTGAATTAAACGTTATACTTAACATCCCAATCTCCAAAACCACATTATTTTTTGTGCGTTTTTCCATTTTTAATCACTTCTTTTTACTGTATTTTGTATTAAATGCTATACTTAATATCAAACCACATTATTTTTTGTGCGTTTTCCATTTTTAATCATATTTTTTCTTTATTTTGTATTAAACGCTATACTTAATATCCCAATCTCCAAAACCACATTATTTTTTGTACGTTTTTCCATTTTTAATCACTGTATTTTGTATTAAACGCTATACTTAATATCCCAATCTCCAAAACCACATTATTTTTTGTACGTTTTTCCATTTTTAATCACTGTATTTTGTATTAAACGCTATACTTAATATCCCAATCTCCAAAACCACATTATTTTTTGTGCGTTTTTCCATTTTTAATCACATTTTTGCTGTATTTTGTATTAAACGCTATACTTAATATCAAAACACATTATTGTTTGTGCGTTTTTCCATTTTTAATCACTTCTTTTTGCTGTATTTTGTATTAAACGCTATACTTAACATCCCAATCTCCAAAACCACATTATTTTTTGATATTTTGACACTTCTCCTGCGCCCAAACAGCACACATTGACTGCTCTTTGTCTCTTTTGTCCGCAGAGGTCTTGTAAATCCGACGCTGGACTGGCCTTACGTCTCTGAGATTCACTCGCTTCTCCATTCTGTGCCAAACCAACACCGACAGAACCACGAACTCTGCCGCTCGTTCACGACGGAGCGGCTCTCTGCCTAAAGGACGACTCTGAAAATGTACAAAATATTTAAAAAGTATAAGAACAGTATTGCGGGGTGCCGAGTTTTACCGAAATTGTGTAACACGCAGAAGATTTTATGGTGCACCTTAAAACAGCCGACTGTGTAAAAGAATTTAGATTTAAAACGTTATAAAAATCACGGAAATGCGTATTATTATTATTATTATTATTATTTGGTTGTATTCTTACGCGGTGATGACGATTTGATGTTGTTTTCGGTTGAGCATCGTGAGTCTCTTTGCTGTTTTTTGTGTCTTGAATCTTGATTTATTTAAACTTGGCGAGCAAATATTGAAATGTAAAAAAACGTGTATGCTGCCTCTGTCACGGGGATGTGTCAATAAAGCTTTATCAAAGGGAAACGTTTCTTTTTAGGCCGAGTTTCTACGTGTCTTTAATTGTATATATTACGGTTTTGACATTTTTTTACCTTGACATTTATTTTTTGCAATTAACTATTTTTATTTAGCTGTTTCTGTCAAATCTTACATTTGTGCCATTTTTTTAATATTAGACAGACAAATAACAGAATACAAACAAACAAAAAATAATACAAATTACAACTTAATAATTGAAACATTTTTTGGAAATTACTTTAAATTAAAATGACGATCTTCATTTATTTGACGAGCAGAAACTGAATGAGCAGAGGACACATTCTTTTAATTTATTTTATGTAACAGAGCTGCAACAATTAATGACTGTTCAAAAACATTCTGATAAAACTATGATAATTAATCATCGTAATCGTTAACTGGACTAAACAGACTCTTAAACACATGTCAAAAGACTTTTTATAACAAAGACGGCAACATTATTGAACCAAAATGTCGAAAAAGACCAAACAATACCCAATTTTCACCAAATGATGCGATTTATTTAGACATATTCTTGATCTAGAAGTTTTCCGTCTCATATTTCAACCTTTATTTGGTTCATAATGTATTTAAAAAGTCTAAAAACACAAGATAAATAATGTTTTGTCCAGTGGACCAATCAAAATAGATGGACGACAACTAAAATAATCGTTAGTGAAGCAGTAATCTGTCATTATTGATCATCATTAATAACAGCGTGGAGTTTCTGATGCTCAAAAGGAGTAAAAAGAAGTTTAAAAAGTATTTCCTTCCATCTCTCCGTCAAGTCTAAGGTGTATTTACGAAATAATCATCAGCACATTTACAAAACTATTATTTTTTTTTGCATTTCCGTCACACACACACGACCACCAGAGGGCGATAGTGCGATACACATTCATTTTTAACAATTATTAGATTTTTTATTAGAGCTAAACTGCCCGTGTGATGAATAATAAATGAATGAACATATGTAAAAACAGAAATTTAAATAAATATCACGTGACTTTTTAGAGTGAACAAGCAAACGGTCATCGATATTTACTGAATGACAATAAATCCAGGAACAAAAACAGTCGGAGGCAAAAGTGAAGTGCACAATAATAATGTTATGTCACTGGAGAAACTGGGATTAACCTCAGAATATCACAAAATCTGACAAATGTAGATGATTTAGTGTCAGTAAAAGCCTCAGACACATGTGAGTGACATCAGAGCTGCTTTAAACACATTTATTATTGTATTTTACATCATGTTTGAGGAAATTATCATCAACTCTTTGCATTTTTGATGAAGAACAATCCAGATTTATGGGTTTTACTGGAAAAATACTCACAGAAATGTTGAGCCCACAATATATTTTCATTTTATCTAGAGATATATTAGATACTGTTCCATAAATTAGATTCTTTTGAAGCTAAAATACACTTTTAAGGCTATTTTGTCCATTGTTTGTTGTAGAAAAACAAACTAACTGACCTTTCTACTCTGGAAATTCAAACGTGTTGCTTTTTGTCACTTTTGGACACGTTTTTGTTGCTTTTAGTCATATTTTTATCACTTTGTCATGTTTTTGTGGCTTTTAGTTGCATTTTTGTCACTTTTAGTTAAACTCTTTGCATTTTTGATGAAGAACAATCCAGATTTATGGGTTTTACTGGAAAAATACTCACAGAAATGTTGAGCCCACAATCATTTTTCATTTTATCTAGAGATATATTAGATACTATTCCATAAATTAGATTCTTTTGAAGCTAAAACACAATTTTAAGGCTAGAAAATTGTATTATGTTCATCGTTTGTTATAGAAAAGCAAACTAACTGACCTTTCTACTCTGGAAATTCAAATGTGTTGCTTTTTTCCAGCACAAACACTTAAAACCAGAAGAATTTAGATTTAATGTGAGAGAATCATTGAAACTTTTATTATTATTTTTTCATTTTGCCTCCAGTCGCCTCGATTCTGGAATTTTGATGACGTCACATTTTAAAGGGTCTATTAATACCTTGATTTTCATCCAGTGCGCCTTGACGTTTTGCCTTGAAAAAACGTCCCATTGAGTCGACAGATTGACAAATGTGGATGTAATTGACTAATTTACTTTTTTGGAGCGTCCTGAGCTACTTCTGCACTAAAGAATAACACAAAACCATCACTATTACCACATTTAAAGAACCAGACAGTGGCACACACATTAGTTGGCTTGTTATGTACCATATTTTTAAACTAAATGGTCTGTTTTCAATTTATTTATTAGGAGGATAAGCCCCTTGAGATGAACCATCTCGTTTTCAAGGGGGTCCTCAAGATTACAACAACAAAAAAAATGGATACAGCAGAGCAGACAGAATAAATAAACTGTACATAGAAACTTAAAATACAAAAATGACAATAACACACACACCCACACATACACACACTTACTGTAAACTCTTAATCAATCGATTTGTAAAGCAAGAACATAAAAATAGGCTTTATAAGTGCATAAACAAACTATTAGTGCCTAATAACATCTTAAAAATAGTTAACTAAGGAACCTTAATCTAAAGCGTTACCAAAAAGACCATTTAAAATGACGTAATGGCTGCCAAAACATGGAATAAACAAAGACCGATCAAAATGCAAACACAGAAAGAGTCTTTAAAATGTGATGTCGTCAAAATTCCAAAATGGAGGCGACTGGAGGCAAAATGAAAGCTGGAACAGTATTTTTCGGGGCTCAATATTTATTTTTTCTTTGCAATAATATCAAGTATTTTGTCACTTTTAGTGTTTATGTTTAAATTTGAGCTGTATACATTGGAATAATTAATATATAGACTTATAAATGATACTAACAAAATACTGTGCATACTAAATACTGTAAACTCTTAATCGATTTGTAAAGCAAGAACATAAAAATAGATCAATAATAAAATAAAAATTGAAACATCCACAAATAAAAAGGCAGGTCAAAAGCAATTACATGAACGGTGCAAATATTGCAGAAGGCTGTCCTTAAACAAAGTGAAAGAAGTTACAGAGTGAATAGATGAGGGAGCTTTAGATTTAAATGAGTATTTATTTAACTCTTGGAACAACAAAGAATACCTGATTTCCATGGCGTAAGCTATACGAAGGTCTAAATGGAATTAAATACTGTTTAAGATATTCAGGAAAACTAAGATTGATGCATTTGAAAATAAATAATAACCAATGAAAGTGTCGTCGAGAGAATAGTGGGAGCCAGGACAGTTAATAACATAACACAATGGTGAGTTCTGAAGGAACAGCGGAGAATAAACCTGCACAGACTGTTATAGATGACATCGAGTGGTTTGAGATTACTAGCTGTGGTGTTTTGATAAATTAGATCACTGTAATCAAGAATTGGCAGAATGAGTTGAGAGATTATCCTTTTCTTAACTGAGAAACTAAAACAGTTAATTGAGTGATACAGTCATTTTAAACGATAAGAGATTTTATTTGTTTTGGTCATGTTTTTGTAAAAATCGGTGCGCCGTGGGGGCTTTTAAACCCAAAAAGTGTGCCACGACCCAAAAAAGGTTAAAAACACTGTATTAATGAAGACATTTTAATCCAAAGTGATTTGTAAGTTATATATAGGCAAGGCAGGTTTATTTGTAGAGCACAATTCGCACGCAAGACAATTCAAAGTGCTTTACACAACAGGAAAAGCTGCATTAAAATCACAAAACACAAAAAGACACAGAATCATTTTAAAATAAAGCGCTTTAAAAGAGAAGAGTGCAGATAGATCTTTATATATTAAAGTGTAACAGGTTTTTATGATTTTCTAATTTTGACTTTATACAATGTATTAATACCTCTTGTAAATATAAATTATAGTTTTACACCAATCAGGTCACTATTTGTGGAGAAAAGTCAAAAAATCTGTTGAAAATTACAGGAAGTAAACAAATTGATGACATCACACTGGGGAGTCAAAGGTTATGCATCATTTACACAAAATAAACTACTTTTTAAACTTTGATTCAACAAAATAAAGGTGCTCACACAAATTTCTTTTTGTCAAACGAACACAGTCTGTGACATTAGATGAGTTTTGACCCAGTGTACAGTGTGGTTGCTATGGTAATTTCCTCGTGTGATGTCATCATTTACAAACAGGAAGTAAAATCAAAAACCTAAAAAAATAGCTAAACTGGGGTAAAATGTGTGAAGATTCTAACAGAAATTGAAATGTATTTATCTTAACTGCATTTTAGTGAATTGAGTCGTTCAACCTGTCATGGGCCCTTTAAATAAACAAATGTCACTCGTGTGTCTGAGGCTTTTACTTTGACAAAACCACCTGGATTTGTCATGTTTTGTGAGATTCTGAGGTTAATCCCAGTTTCTCAGTGAAATCACTTGTTTCAATCCATTATTTCTTATTTCAATGGAGTATTTGTCCAGTAAAAAAGTAAAAATATAGGATTTTGCCTTCATCAAAAATGTGAATGTGCTTTAAATCTTCAGTAAATGCAGTAAAATCCTAAATTAAATGTTTTTAACGCAGGGTTTTTCATGTTTTGTGAGATTCTGAGGTTAATATCTTCAGTGAAATCACATTACGTTCCACACAATGTTTGCTTCTCTTCTGGAATCTAGAATGTTCCTGTTAAAGGGTTAATTCATCGCTGAAAATGTTTAATTTGGAACATTCTGATGACATTTTAAAGGTCTTTTTTAATTAGAACCAAACGAATGAAGCAAAAACTGCCACAGAGCCACTGTATGTTCCACTTTTACAGTCTTTTAAAGGGTTTATAATTAGATAAATAACTGCTCTCCCAGTGTTTATAACGGCAGACTTGGCTTAAATTCTCGATAGAACACAAAAAAATGATTGACACTGGCTTCATAAAAGGTTGGTTTTGTAAAATTGCTGTAAAATGCACTAATTATAGCTTTGTAAATTGGTAATGTATTATTTTTCATGACAGATTAAACACAAATAAACACCATTTGTAGTTAAATAAGGCTGCGTTCGCTCTCGTTTGCTCACGTGACTTTACACACATTTGAATCGCAAACGCAGCCTTTTATCGTTGAAGGCGTGTTCGTTTATCCGAAGAACGAGAATAAGGCAAAAATCTATTAAATCCAAAAAGTTTATTAACCCTTACAAAGGAATCTAATACAGAGCGCTCTGGGTCCGAACTTTCTCCCTGAAAGCCTACACTATGCGGGACTTAGATCAGGAGCTCTGAACGCCCGCCTATCCCTTGACCCAGGTATTTGAAAACACATTTATGAATATGCAAACAGTAGGTTGTCCCTTCTTATATCTGAGTCTCCATCTCCACGGCGACGACAGCGTTATCTTATCTTGGAGTTTCTCTAAACAAAAGAAATACATACATCCCATCCCCCAAGAGACACATTCCAAGCAAGGGGGTTAACAACCTGAGGGTAACCTTAAATGTAAACTGTAAACAGACCTCCTGAAACATTATATGCTATGAATAAAACCATAATTAAAATTATATACTTGTGTTGTGTTTATACGTGTAAATATAAAACAAATTATAAGTGAGCAATATAGTGAGGTAGTGTAAAAAACATATATTTCCCTTCGTCATCACAGGTTTTTTTGCGGCTCGGTCTCACGGCGAAGTGTAAGGAGCGACGCTTGGATCCAGCTCCAGTCGCTCCGTTTGAAGCGTCAGATTTACGGCTGAACTGGAGCGACTCTTTCTGACAAACAAACACAGAAACCACAGTCCGGCCCAGGTCTGGTCTGTCCCGCCGTGAACTCTGGGTCGGTTTGGGCCACAGAGACAGGGGCGTCGCAGTGCGGGGGGCGGAGGGGGCGTATCCTCGGGGCCCGGGGCAGAGAGGGGCCCCAAAACCTGCCAAAACCTGCATTTTTGCTCGATTTAATCTGTTTTTGTAGTGATGAAATGCGCTGTGGTTGAGTAAAGTCCTTGAGAGACTGAATACTGTACATTTCTGTGTTTAGTCTAAGTCTATTTTATTTTATTTTTCTAGTTTTATGCGTGCTACTTTTTATATTTTGCTAATTTTTTATTCATTGTCTCATTCATCATTCATTTTCTACCGCTTATTCCCGTTAGGGGTCGCGGGTGACTGGAGCCTGTCCCAGTGACTTTGGGCCTTAGGCGGGGTACACCCTGGATAGTGGCCAACTCATCAGAGCAAACACAGAGAGACAGACAACCATTCACTCTCACATTCATTCACTCGGGACAATTTAGAGTTGTCAATTAACCTGAACACAGTCATGTCTTTGGACGGTGGGAGGAGCCAGAGAACCCAGAGAGAACCCACGGTAACACGGGGAGGACATGCAGACTCCACCCAGAGAGATCGTGTGATGTTGGGGTGGTCTGGGATTCGAACCCACGATCTCCTTATTGAGAGGCAGAAGCTCTAGCCGCTCTGCCACTGTGCACCTAATTTTGACACTAACAACGGCATCAAAACTGACTCTTTCTGATTCTGCAGGACGTCACCTTTAATGGGAGAGGCTGCAGGTGAATAGGAAAAAATCTTGAATTTAATTATTTTAATTAAATTAAATTAAATTAAAATTCTTTCTTGACAGTTAATTAAGTCTTTATTCATGCTTTACTAAGGCAGGAATAAGGGGAGTTATTCTAAAGCATTACCCTTTAACCTTAAGGTGAGACGCTGCAGGTGAACAGGAAAAAATCTTAAATTTAAAGATATCAATGTTAAACTTCTCCTGTAGTTTAGTCACATAAATGTAAGAAAAAAAATGTATTACAAGTTTGTCATCATGTCATGTTTTCATGTAGAAATAAGACATTTTATGTGAAAAAATTGACAAAAATCCACATCTCTGGGACATTTAAATCTGAAAAATGGACAGAACCAGGTTTAAATTTCTTGGTTCATTTTGTAACATATTAGTTATAAAAATGTACAGAGAGGATTTTGGATTTCATATTTAGCTTTTGTATCTCAAATTGTCTTCTGATCTGAAGGTCAGTGGTTCGAATCCCGCTCCTGACATAAACATCCTCGGTTGAGTGGTCAGATCCACTGACCCACAGGTTGGCGGTGCAATTGCTCCCGCAGGTGAATACTGCCGTTGTGTCCTTGGGCAAGACACTTAACCCGCCTTGCCCCCAGTGTCTGCGTGCTCTGGTGTGTGAATGTGTGAGTGAACGGGTGAATGGTTCCCTGATGTAAAGCGCTTTGAGCCTCGAAGGTGGAAAAGTGCGATATAAATATGTGACCATTAACCAATTAACTAGATCTGACTGAAAATTGTCCTAAAAATTCAAATTTCGCCTCATTTTTTTAAACTTAAAACTTCAATAAATCAGTTTTCATTTCACGTTGTGTCTAAATCTTGTTGAGTCCAGATTGTACAGTTTGGTGTAGGATCTACTTTAAGGCTGATCTTTATGTCTCGAGGGACAAAAATGCATTTGGAGAAAACGACCTTTGAAGTTACAATGTCCCAGAGAAATCTATGGATGAAGTGGATTCAATGGAAGAATAAAACATCTTTAGGAGCAGATTGGACACGTTTGTTGTTTCCACATGAAAGTCGATATGAGAGAGAAAACATGCAGCTATAAAAAATAAAATTAAAATCGTCATAAAAAAAATCAAACAAACAAAATCAAGTTTCCTTTCAAGAACGATTCAAGAGACACGAGGATCCCACTGGACGAGGAGCGGCCTGGGCCCCGGACCCCTGGCTCCGCCCCTGGCTCCTGACACTTTATTTTTACTCTGGGAATCTCACAAAATCATGAAACTCATGAAACGATGATGCATTTGTGCTGGAGACGTGAACCTCAGACGTGGTTTACAGACTCTGTTCAGCCCCAAAATCTCACAATAAATCATTAAAACTAGAGCAGGATCAAGGCAGGACAGGACCAGGACCAGGACTTAAACCAGGACCAGGAGCAGGACCAGGACTTAAACCAGGACCAGGACTTAAACCAGGACCAGGACCAGGACCCTGAGACCAGGACCAGGACTTAAACCAGACCAGGAGCAGGACCCAGAGACCAGGACCAGGAGCAGGATCAAGGCAGGACCAGGACCAGGACCAGGAGCAGGACCCTGAGACCAGGACCAGGAGCAGGATCAAGGCAGGACCAGGACCAGGACCAGGAGCAGGACCCTGAGACCAGGACCAGGACCCTGAGACCAGGACCAGGACTTAAACCAGGACCAGGACCAGGACCCTGAGACCAGGACCAGGACTTAAACCAGACCAGGAGCAGGACCCAGAGACCAGGACCAGGAGCAGGACCCTGAGACCAGGACCAGGAGCAGGACCCTGAGACCAGGACCAGGAGCAGGATCAAGGCAGGACCAGGACCAGGACCAGGAGCAGGACCCTGAGACCAGGACCAGGACCCTGAGACCAGGACCAGGACTTAAACCAGGACCAGGACCAGGACCCTGAGACCAGGACCAGGACTTAAACCAGACCAGGAGCAGGACCCAGAGACCAGGACCAGGAGCAGGATCAAGGCAGGACCAGGACCAGGACTTAAACCAGACCAGGACCAGGACCAGGACCCTGAGACCAGGACCAGGACTTAAACCAGGACCAGGAGCAGGACCGAGAGACCAGGACCAGGACTTAAACCAGACCAGGAGCAGGACCCTGAGACCAGGACCAGGAGCAGGACCCTGAGACCAGGACCAGGACTTAAACCAGACCAGGAGCAGGACCAGGACCAGGACTTAAACCAGGTCTAAAACAGGACCAGGACCCTGAGACCAGGACCAGGACTTAAACCAGGACCAGGAGCAGGACCAGGACCCTGAGACCAGGACTTAAACCAGGACCAGGACCCTGAGACCAGGACCAGGACTTAAACCAGGACCAGGAGCAGGACCAGGACCCTGAGACCAGGACCAGGACTTAAACCAGGACCAGGAGCAGGACCAGGACCCTGAGACCAGGACCAGGACTCAAACCAGGACCAGGACCAGGACCAGGACCAGGACTTAAACCAGGACCAGGAGCAGGACCAGGACCCTGAGACCAGGACCAGGACTCAAACCAGGACCAGGAGCAGGACCAGGACCAGGAGCAGGACCAGGACCCTGAGACCAGGACCAGGACTCAAACCAGGACCAGGAGCAGGACCAGGAGCAGGACCAGGACCAGGACCAGGACCAGGACCAGGACCAGGACCAGGACTTAAACCAGGACCAGGAGCAGGACCAGGACCCTGAGACCAGGACCAGGAGGGAGAGCTTCAGGGTCTGCTGCAGGTTTGTCTTTCTTCTTTTATTACAGCTTGGGTTTTAGTTTGACATAAAAAGTGCTGTTTTATATAAAAGATCTTAAAATAAAAGCTGCTTAATTGTATCGAATTGTAATTAATGCCACGTTCTTAAAGTTTTATCTCTTAACTAGTGATTTCAAAATGTCAGAAACGAGGAATTGTACTTAAAAAAAGTAAAACAAGTATTTATATACACCCTTTATATACATCATCATGATTCCTGAACGGAGACGACTCTAAATTCTGCTGGTTTTAAGTGTTTGTGTTTGAAAACAGCAACACGTTTGAATTTCCAGAGTAGAAAGGTCAGTTAGTTTGATTTTCTGTAACAAACGATGGACAAAACAGCCTTAAAACTGTATTTTAGCTTCAAAAGAATCTAATTTATGGAACAGTATCTAATATATCTCTAGATAAAATGAAAAATGATTGTGGGCTCTACATTACTGAGTATTTTTCCAGTAAAACCCATAAATCTGGATTGTTCTTCATCAAAAATGCAAAGAGTTGATCATAATTTCCTCAAACATGATGTAAAATACAATAATAAATGTGTTTGAAGCAGCTCTGATGTCACTCACATGTGTCTGAGGCTTTTACTGACACTAAATCATCTACATTTGTCAGATTTGGTGATATTCTGAGGTTAATCCCAGTTTCTTCAGTGAAATCACATTATGTTTCCTCCATTCTGAATTTACAATGTTTTTCTTTACAAACTTTCAAAGGATCTATAGATAAACAGTTGAAGTTTAATTGTGAAGAGAGGAAATGTATCAAAAGAAAATTCTGCTCAACATAAAATAATTCAATAAAAACGGTTTTAAATATGGAGCCATTTCACTCACGTTCACTTTCCTCGTTAAATAAAACACCTCTGTAATCACTATCTCAAACTCTATAAACCAGGACTCGACCCGGACCAAACCAGGACTTTGTCTGTGCTAAAAAGACTTTACTTACTTTAATTACTTAACAACTCTGTTTTTATGATGTGTGTTTAAGATATTTTATTGTGTGACTCTTCCACTTTATGGAATTTAAGGTATTTATATCTATTTATCTGCAGAACCAGGACTAAACCAGGACTAGACCAGGACTAATCCAGGTCTAAACCAGGACTAAACCAGGACTAAACCAGAACTAAACCAGGTCTAAACCAGGTCTAAACCAGGTCTAAACCAGGACTAAACCAGAACTGAACTAGAACTAAACCAGGTCTAAACAGGTCTAAACCAGGCCTAAACAGGTCTAAACCAGGTCTAAACCAGGTCTAAACCAGGTCTAAACCAGGTCTAAACCAGGTCTAAACAGGACTAAACCAGGTCTAAACCAGCACTGAACCAGGTCTAAACCAGGTCTAAACCAGGTCTAAACCAGGCCTAACCCTCTGTGTGTCGTTAGTCGAGCAAATAAAGAGTTGAGCTTTAACCTTTGGAGCTGAACTTTCCCGGAGTCCATAAACACATCGTCAGGAGGACACGGCACTAAATTTAAATCCAACAGAGCC
The DNA here is from genome assembly GCA_019453435.1 of Rhinogobius similis. NCBI lineage: Eukaryota > Metazoa > Chordata > Actinopteri > Gobiiformes > Gobiidae > Rhinogobius > Rhinogobius similis. Next base: position 3,491,866 of record CM033635.1, on the reverse strand, counting down.
GTAACACAAGACGAGAGCCGCCTGGGCCCGGATTATGGAGCGGACCAAGTACAATCTGTGTCCTCTCCAGTGTTTGGACTCCTCTTAAACACAAAGAGGCGCGAAAAACGAGGCACGAAGGAAAGAAAAACATCACAAATATCCACAGAGTCGTCGTGACCCACAGCAGACCCAGTTTCAAGTCGGGTCAAGTCCAAATCAGCTCGTGTTTTTGCAATTTATAGGTTGTTTTTTTCCGAAATGGTCCCAAAAATTTAAATAAAATAAAATTAAAAAGTCTGGGTGACAAACCGAGAAGTGGGAAGAGACGTGTTACAGTTTTTTTATTTATTTTTTTGCGATTATTTTGTTACTTTGCGTCAAACTAATTCACAATTCTGCCATCTGTAGATACTAGACGGACAAAATAATAAAGAAATGAATTAATTAAAAATAATTCAACTATTTAATGACTGAAACAACACTGATTAAACAAATAAAAAACAATTATAACTTCAATAGCGACAATAAATAAATAAAATAAAGGACAAGATGACACAACGCAAGATGAATAAATAATAATAAGACATATTCCACTTTATTCCTGTAAAACGGAGCATTAAAAGTAAAGAAATTGCATAAAATAGTGTGAAAACTGAAGAAAGGTTAATTTAAAAAAAAGGTTAATTTTAAAACAGTTTTATTTATCTCAAAATAATCGTTCTTTCTTGTGGTTTTTTATTGTTTATTTTTAAAAGGCTCATTATAAAACTGCTCCAGTGAGTTTCTAGCTTTGATTTGTTTGAAGAGATTTATTTTTATTTTTTAATCTAAACATATTTATTTTATTGACGAGAAACATCAAGGGCTTTAGGTCACGTCCCAAAACCAGATGAATTAAAGGTGGATTGAATGTATTTTCACCAAACAGCCATAAAAAAAACTCTGTGGGAAGTTCATCCAGTGCAGAGAGAGTTCCTCCAGGCAAATGGGAACATCCAGGTCACAGGTCGGGGTCGTGAGACGCGGGTCATCACTGGAGTGGACTGCAGTGTGTGAAAGAGAGAAAAAACATGTGAACGGCAATGGTAAGACTACATGAACTAGAATCTTAAAGTTTGTTGACAGGGAGAGTAGGAAGCACCAGAGGACAGTGTTCAGCTCCATACTTCCACAGCAGAGTTGCTTCTAGGACAGTGGAACTAAAACTGTAGGTTTTTATTTCTGTTCCTCACTGGCCTGACCATAAGCTATTTCAAAGAGGAACGTTTTGAGCTGGTCTTAAATGTAGAGACTGTGTCGGCCTCTTTAACATAAACAGGGAGCTGGTTCCATAACAGGAGCTTGGTATAAACACTCTGCTGTGATTTTAGAGACTCTAGGACCAACAATAGTCCAGCATTTTAGAGTGAAGTGCTCTGTTTGGATGGTACTCTACTATTACATCTTTGAGACCGGATGGGGCCATATCATTTATGGCAGGGGTGTCCAAACTTTTTCCATCGAGGGCCGCATATTGAAATATAGACCAAGCGGAGGGCCATAAATCAATCGTGAAACGTTTAAAAAAGCTGCATTTATCTGATGTTTTAAGCTCCACCACATCTACATTCAGTCTCAGTGCCTTAATATCAGGTCTGTGTGGCACCAAAATGTTAGTTATTTAGGTTGGAATTGTAGAAAATCTGAAATGTGCTGTAAATAGTACTTATCAGGACAATGTGGGCCAGTTCACCAGGAAGTCTAAGGGCCAAGAAAAATTGGTCTGAGGGCCGCATTTGGCCCCCGGGCCTTAGTTTGGACATGCCTGCTTTATGGCTTTATAAGTGAGGAGGATTTTTAATTTAATTCTAAACTCAACGGGAAGCCAGTGCAGAGACTAACGCTGTTGTGTCATCTCAAACCCAGCAATAGGTTTAATACTCATTCAAAGCAGTAATTTTAACAAATATATTATATAAAGTGGATTTTAAACAAAATGTTAATTTATGATTGTTGTGTGGACCACCTTTGGGGCCCCCTGTAGTACCTGTACGCCCCCCCAGAAAACCACCACTGCACACTGCCTTTATTCATATTTATTTATTTATTTATTTATTATTTATTTTATTTATTATTATATGTTATTATTTTGAAGAAGTGCTACCTCTCACCCCACAAAACCTGTTAAATCATTAAACTGTCGGTTGAGCAACAGGTTAAACAAGTTAACGACAAATTCTTCCCCACTTTCTCACAAACAGTAAAACGTGACCCGTAAAACCTCGTGAAATCTCGCGTGAGTTCACTGTCGCGCTCTGCCTCGTACGTAACGCAGCTAACGGTGGCGCTCGGCTTTAGCTGGAGCAACTTTCGGCTTTATTTGCGTTAAAAAGTGCATTTGTCATTATTGGTAACGTCTTTATTTCGTTGCACATTCCGTGGAGTGTATTCGGCAGCTTTGTGACCGCTCGTGGCCGTGTGAATACGCCGTCTGTTTGTGTTTTTTAGGTTTGCAGCAGCGTGTTAGCCGCAGTTAGCACGAGTGGCTAACAGGAAGGAGGGACCAGACTTTGGCCTCGACTCTTCTCTCTTGTTCTTCCTCAAAACGAAAGCACGACCGGACGAGCAAACGTGGAAAGGTAACGGCCCATGCATTATCTCTTAAAATAAGATGTTGTCGGGTGTTTTTTGGGGCGTTTTTGCACGGATTCCGGCGACGTAAAATGGCGTTTTGGTCACGTTTTCTTGGCTGTAGCGGAGCGTTTGCTGCAGGACGCGTGTGGTCATTCAATAAGAGGCTTTCAATCGTCTTACAGGCCTTGTTTGAGATGTGTAACTTTTAAATGTACGAATTTTACAACGATAAACGCATTTGTATCGTTGTTAGATGCAGAATTGTTTGCTGGATTACGAATAAAGTAGAGGTTAATTATCTTCAACTGTTTTAACTAGAACTCGTATCGCGGCTCTAACGTTTTAGATCGCGCTGATTTCATTAGAATTTGAAGGCTCTTTTGAAAGTTGGTTTATAAATTCATTTTAAATTATGAGGAAACGAGGCAATAGTCAAGTGGAACATAATGTGCACTGGATAAACAAAGTATGAAAAATCCAGGGAGTTTTGTCAAATGAAAACCACTGGTGCATGTGATATCAGAGCTTTGTTCAAACACGTGAGTTACGATTGTATTTTACATTATTCGTTTATTTAATTTATTATCTACACTCTCTTCCCTTGGGATGTAGACATAATCATACTCACAGAAATGTTGAGCCCACAACAGTTTTTTTCATTTTATTTACAGATACAGTAGAGTAACCACACATTATACTTTTTGAGAAGCTCAAATCCAGTTTTAATAACCTCTGTTTTGTAAATTTTAAAATGCTGCTTTTTTTTTTAATTGCTAAACGTTGTTCTATTGTGCCCTCTGCATATTTTTAGTCTGGTACAAAGTAGGTTCAGAGTCAACACACAGTGACTCATAAAGGACATGTTATTCATTACTTTGTGGGGCCATAACAGCAGCAGGTGACTCCACCGGCTTCACTACATTTACATAAAGTTATATATTTAAATTATGCATTTATTTGTTTAGCATAATTTGTACATATACACAATCAAAGTGCGTCATAGAATACAAAGACTCATTAAAAGCCCAGTGTAAACATTTGATTCTATAATCTTTATTTTTATTTAACACAGAACTGTTTTGAGCCGAGGTTTGAACATTGTCAGAGGATTGACCGTCTCACGTCACTGGGCAATCAACATGAAACATTTTTCTTTTTTAAAACCACTCAAGTTTTTTTTCTTTTTTTTTTTCAGAAATTTAGCTCTGAGTGTTTGCAAAATAACTACTGATCTTTACTTGATTTACTGTTAGTGCTGCAGCTTCTCTGCTGATTTTCCTAAATGTAGAATGAAGTAATGTGTGGTTTATTTTGAGTTGCAATTTTTACTGTTCAATTTTCTATTGACTTAATTCAAACCACGATGGAGGAATGTACTCGACAGGCTCCATAAATGATTTTGTGATAACATTGTACGTTTGAAACACAAAAGTAATGTCTTGTGTCCACAAAGGTGACATTTTGTGTCTGTTTGAGTGGATTGGATCAGTCTGTAATTGTTAGTTTAGCTTGATCGTGGCTTTACTCTTGCTGCTTTCAAGGACTGTCTTTTACCAGCTTTAAATCTACTCAGACATTTATGACTTTTATTATTTAGGCCAATGCATCTCAAAGAAAGAACATGTTATTGCATTATTGTCTCAGAAGAAACGGCAGCACTAAAGCCGGGAAGTAGATCATGTATAATTTACAACCTAAGCCTGTGTTTCCACGGACAACAGTTAAACAGTCAACCAACCAGCAAATGGAGCCACTGCGTTTGTACATCATGGAACTCGCCTGACTGGCTTTCACTAACAACAAGTGTATTTGCATAAAAAAGCAAGAGAATTAAAGAGGAGTTGATTTAACAGATGTAATCTCAGCTCAGTTTTCTCTTTAGAGTTTGTGCGCGATTGTGATAAATAAAAGAATCGTGTGTTTCAGAACGTTTTTGCAGCTTTTTGTCCAATTTTTGTTGCTTTTAGTCACATTTCTGCCGCTCTAGTCACCCTTTTGATGCCTTTTTTGTCACATTTATTCTGCTTTTTGTCACATCATTGCCGCTTTTAGTCACATCTCTGCCGCTTTTAGTCACATTTGTCCCGCTTTTAGTCGCATCGTTGCCGCTTTTAGTCACATTTGTCCCGCTTTTAGTCGCATCGTTGCCGCTTTTAGTCGCATTGTTCCCGCTTTTAGTCACATTGTTGCCGCTTTTAGTCGCATCGTTGCCGCTTTTAGTCACATCGTTGCCGCTTTTAGTCGCATCGTTGCCGCTTTTAGTCGCATTGTTCCCGCTTTTAGTCACATTGTTGCCGCTTTTAGTCGCATCGTTGCCGCTTTTAGTCACATCGTTGCCGCTTTTAGTCGCATCGTTGACGCTTTTTGTCATAGATTTCGGCTTTTTGTTACATTTTTTGCCGATTTCTGTCACGCCGTTGCCGCTTTTTGTACAGTTTTTGTCTTTTGTAATATTTTTGAAACTCTCAGTGCATTTTTGATGCCGTCAGTTGCGTTTTTGTCGCTTGTTTCATGACGTTTCAATTCAAATTACGATTTTGATTAATTGTGCAACCTTAATTCTCATTATAGTACATTTGTATGTGTTTTGTATGTTTATTTTGCTCTGATCAGATACAGCAATGAGAATCTTGTTCCACTTTGCTCACCACCTTTTGGTAGTTGCATCTTGTAATGTTGCATTTTGATGGATATTTCAAGTATTTTCAGTCCTATGAGCACAGCGTGACTTCTTAAGATTCAAATTCAAGCCTTTCTTACCTGTTAAAAGTCAATCAGACGCATAATTTAGCGTCCCTCCCGGCTCATTTGAATACAGCCTCTTTTGTAAACAGCAAGGACAGTCGTTTCTCTCCCAAACAAAAGGAGCTCTCCAGGGGTCTGCACCGGGACTCTCAGGTTTCTATCGCTGCCCAACAAAGAAAACCACTATATAGATAGAATTATTTATTATAAGAACTCGCGGTACTTTCTTTCAACTGACGCTACCTCCTCAAACCGGTTAGTTTTGAAGCTCTTGGGCACAGTTTAAGTTCATGGCAGGCTGTGTTTCTCCCTCAGGGCCTCATGAATTAAACTGTACCTGTATTATATTTTTAATCTTGAGGCAGACTTGAGGAATTCACAAAAAGACGGTGTAGTATTTCGAAGTTTGTGGCGCTGTGAGTCTAACGTGAGTCCCAGAGCTTCAGACAGAGCCTCCAGTTATCCTCAGATGTTGTTTACATCACATGAAAGGTATTTATTGACCCCTGCCCTTTGTTTGAAATGATGACATCAAATTCTAAGGCGTGAACGTGACCCATGTCTGTAAAATAGTTGTGGGAAATATTGACAAAAAACTTTCATTTGTCATTGTGCCACTGTAGTTTCAGTTGAAAGTCTCTCTGACAGGTTAGACCAGTGGTTCTCAAACTTTTCTGGCCAGGACCCCCATAATAGCCATGCAATCAACTCGGGACCCCAAAGCGAAATGAAAATGAATGTAGTAATAGTTTTAAGTGTCCCAGTGTGTTAAATCAGGTTTAATGCTGGTTATTTGAATAGTTTATAGTCTTATTGGGCCTTATTTCACAAAAAGATACTGCTTTTAATATAAAACATAATTAAAACTAGATCTTGAAATCATCTCGCGACCCCCAGTTCATCCCTCGCGACCCCCACTTTGAGAAGCACTGGGTTTGATGAATCATTTCACTAAAACGTAGTAAACATGATTATATTTGAGATTTTATTAAACATTTTGCCCATTTGTCCCCAGTTTGACAGTTTTTGTTTATAATTGTACCTCCTGGTTGGAAATGAGCAGCAAATATGACATAGTTAGAAGTAATTCCACAGCTCTTACCATAGCAACCATTTTGTAAACGAGGGCCAAAACCCACATAAATGACACAATAGTTATGATTTTACAAATAATAATATCCAATAACACCTTTATTTTGTTGAATGACACTTTAAAGCAGTGTTTCCCAACCTTTTTCGTCTTGCGTACCCCAAGCTTTGTCTCCGACTCAAGAGTACCCCTTGAGTTTCGGGCAAATGCAGGGGTTTACTGGTCAAATATAATCTCAAGTCAAGGATAGTCAATTATTACTATATTTTTTTGTTGTAATTATATTTATGGTCCAAAATACTCTGTTGTTAAATTGACCACAAATGACACTTTTTCAGTCAAGGTACATTCCCTTTTCATTTATAACCTGAAACCATTCCAAATGTCCCTGGTAATTCATCACGTACACCTTGGGGTCCCCGTACCCCTGGTTGGGAAATGCTGCTTTAAAGTATCAAAAAGGTGTGTCAGTTGTGTGTAAATTGTACTTGTATTTTTCATGGCACGTGGCTTTTTGATGACATCACAGGTGGATTCCGTTTTAGAACTCACTTTTTGTCATTTTAAACTTTTCATTCATTCATTTTCTACCGCTTATTCCCGGTTCCGGGGTCACGGGTGACTGGAGCCTATCCCAGTGACTTTGGGCCTTAATTTTAAACACATTTTTTCAAATTTCTTCACAAACTGCAACTTCACAGACGCAAAACTATAGTAAATGATGCCACAGCTGCCCTCCCACCGAACTAAGTCATAATTAGAACATTTTGAGAACCTTCGTACAGACTTTAAGCCTAAGGTTAAGGAATACTTTATTAATCCCTCGAGAGGAAATGGATTCTCTCCGTCCTTCAGTACCGGGTGTTAAACCCGTCAGGAGCAGAGCAGCTGCTGCACAGCCGTCCGGCGGGTCAGGACCGCAGTGGCTGGAGGAGGAGTCTTTATTGTGCGAAACACTGCTGTCACTTAGTAGTTTTATTTCACGATAAACCAGTCATAAAAAGTTCACATAAATTGCAGTATATTATGATAAATTGTAGGGCTGAGAAATGAGTGCGATTATGGGGTGTCATGTTGCGATAACGATATTATCATGGTATTTTTCCTCATTTGTATTTCTTTTTCTTTACCAGATATTGACCTTATTCTGCCCCGCCCACTTTTGCAGTTTTCTGCACTTTTGTTGTAAACGCACTTCCGTTTGACGAGAACTCCGTTAAAGCTAATGACGAACGAGGGAAAAGTCTGACGCTAAAATGTGACATAAAGTAGATTGATTTGTGTAAAATGTTTAATGAACACGAGCAACAACAAGTCACAACGCAACGATTTCCTGAAAACGTCTTTTTAGTCGAGTAGAACTTATTTTCTGTTGAGCTCGTCTGCTCCGTGTGAACTACAACGGAAACAAGACGGCGGCGCGTACGACAACTTCAGGAATAAGGAGAATAAAGGATAACAATTATATATAAGTACTCAAGTCTTACTTTAAAATATAGTCGCTTAGGTACAAATAAACACACATTGGAGCCCTTTACAGAGTTAAAACCATAGAACTATAATAAAACCTGGAAGATGAACCCATTTTAAACATTTGAGACATTTTATTCACCTTCATTTATGTTTGTATGAAATTGTGGAAAAAGTTATGAGGATTTTGAAGCAAGAGGTTTAACTAAAAACACTTAAAGGTCCCATATCCTGCAAAATGTACTTTTCAGAGGTTTTAACCTTCCTCCAGTGCTATTTGTTCCTCGTATGTTGTGCCCAAAGTGGTTTTTTGATTGATTCCCTCATGTTTTCACTAGAGAACTGTCTTTTCCAGTCCCCACGGCTGAGCAGCAGACGGTAATTTCTAAGATGATTGTTTAAGCCAAACGGTCCAGGAAAAGAACATTTCCTTCAAGAATTTTAAAACAGCTAATGCTAATGCTACACAGTAATTACAGTCCTGTCTGTAGAAGAGTTAGCTTGTTATTATAGAAAAACGGCTGCGTTCCAAGAGGCCCTGGAGCACGTCAAACTCCAGGTCAATCAGGATCTGGGACACAGACAGAGGGGGACCAGAAAGGTTTATTCAGTGTTTGTGTACATCCATGGTTTACCAGAGCACCTGCACCATCTCCGCTTTGTCGCACGGGTTGGGCGGGGAGGCAGCCTGCTCTCTGCAAACCATAAAATACATCACGTTTGCTAATATTACAAGGAGGGGGCCATTTCAAGACATGGGTGTTTTTTGTAAACTGTTATGTTATGGATATTACACAACGAGAAAATGTATCAACAAAGCCCTTAGAATAGACTGTGTGAAGGGGAAAAGAGCAGAATATGGGACCTTTAAACATTCAGTTTTGTATTTAACAAAACAGCGCTGAACATTTCAGTGTTTTCGGTAAAAACAGTAAAGTGCTGTAAAAACAAGCTTGGGCACACAAGAAACACAAGATTAATGCATTTAACCTTTAGAAATTATCACCCATCTTTGTGATCACAAGTGCGATAATGATATTTTTTCGACATATTGTGCAGGCCTAATGTAGTATTTGTAATTGCCAGATCAGACACACCTAACAATCTAATTTGACAGCTGCGATCGCAACGTGACACACTTTTGTTATCTTGGCAGTGTTATTATTTTGAAGTTTGGAAACGATTGCATGTTGGAACTTGTGGTTTTAATGAAGCGGAATACGGAGAAAAACAAGTAATTCCCTGTTGTGGCGTTGCCATGAAGAATATTTCACTTCCCCAGAGACCAGCTCCATGTGTGAGGATCGAACTAGTTTAAGTTAGAGCTGCGCCAAACGGGAGCGAAGTGTCGGAATTATTGGATTTCAACATTTCATGAACATAATAAAGGTTTCAGGTTTATCTGTTATTGCAAAAAGTCTTCCTCTAAAACACACACTTTTACTAAATTCAAAAAAGCATTTACAACTGCACAGCTAATCTAATCCTGATTAAGATTAGATTTGCGATTTATGTTTTAATAATAGGATTCTGTTCAAATTCACGTTTTAAATACCACTTTTAATGTCCCTTTTTAATTATGTTTTTGTCACGTTCAGTTGTGTTTGTCAGGTTTGTCGCTTCTAGACACACGTTTTTGTCGCTTCTAGACACACGTTTTTGTCGCTTCTAGACCCGTTTTTGTCGCTTCTAGACACAAGTTTTTGTCGCTTCTAGACACACGTTTTTGTCGCTTCTAGACACACGTTTTTGTCGCTTCTAGGTGTGTTTTTGTCGCTTCTATGCGCGTTTTTGTCGCTTCTATGCGCGTTTTTGTCGCTTCTATGCGCGTTTTTGTCGCTTCTATGCGCGTTTTTGTCGCTTCTCGACAGGTTTTTGTCGCTTCTAGACAGGTTTTTGTCGCTTTTAGTCGTGTTTGTTGGTGCTCATTTGTCATCTCTGAACACAACAAAAAAGCATTTACAACTGCACAGCTAATCTAATCCTGATTTAAAAAGGAGCGATTAAATATGGTACTATAGCGCTTTAATCGATGTGATTTGAATGCATCTCTCCGTCCTAAAAGCCCCGTAGTGCGGCTTTAGTCCAGTTGGAGGTAGGGATGGGACAATAAACAATAATATCATTTATTGTGATAAAAAGGGAAGATGACAATCGTTTGTTACATTTTGTTTAATCGTGATCATCGCCAACAAAGATAATCGCCATTTTGTCACTGGATTGTGCAGAAAAAAAGCAACTTATCCATTATGTTCTCTTCTAGATCGTTTTTGTTTTCACTTATAATAAAGTACAAATATGTCAGAACCATAGACTGTACATATCAGTGGACCATGTTAGCATGCTAGCCGCCGCGTTCCAAATAGGAAGCAGCTCTGGAGGCTCCTGGCTCCATGAAGCTGAGCTGCCATTCACTTTCTATTGGGACACTGGAGCCTTTTACTCTGTAACTGTTTCTGTCAAACTCACATCTGGAACTAAAACGTCTGTTCTGACACACTCTACATGAATCGGGTGTTTTTTTTTCGTTGGTTGTTCATAAATCAAGTTATTAGCAATAATAACTGACCAATCACATGCTTCCTTTTCCAGGGGCCGTTTTCGCTTGCGTTAGCAACAGGTTTGATTGACAGCTAGCGCCGCACGTTGCCGCCGTCTCCTCCCACCGAGGGGTGGATACCGTTAGCAACCTCGCTCCTGATTGGTCCGTGTGGTTGCCACGATACGCACTCGGATTTCCAAATATGGAGTCTGGCTCCGCTTTAGCCGCTATAACTGCTAGCTCCACTTTAGCCGCTATAACTGCTAGCTCCACTTTAGCCGCTATAACTGCTAGCCACGATGGGCTTCATTTGGCTGGAGCCAAACGCTATGAGTGACGTCACAATCCCATAGTCCATCGATATGTACGGTCTATGGTCAGAAGTTATTAATAATGAGAAAGTAATGTCTTTATATGTCATATTTTCAAACTGTCAACAATTTTAATAATTGTCATGAAATTATCGTTAATCGCAATTATTTTGGCCGTGATAATCGCGACATAAAGTTTCAGTATCGTCTCGTGCCTAGTTGAAGGTCAGCCCTGCACAGCTAATTCAATCCTGATTTTAAAAAGGGGCAATTAAATATGGTACTAGAGCGCTTTAATCGACGTGATTTGAATGCGTCTCTCCGTCCTAAAAGCCCCGAAGTGCGGCTTTAGTCCAGTTGAAGGTCAGCCCTGCACAGCTGCCGAGGCCGACGACAGGTGAAAGTCTGTGATGGACTGAGCTGTCGACGCCTCCAGAGACAGAACGACCGCTCGCTGTAAAGAGGAGGCGCCGACGGACCGTTTGCTTTAGACAAAACATGTTCGTCCTCTTCACTTAGTTTGAATTCTGTCCTAATTAGGGCTGGACGATATGGCAAAAAATTATCGTCAAGACTTTCTTTCCCAGACTCTGGAACAGTCTTGAGCGTTAGAACAGCACAATCTTTGAATAGAAGAAGAAGAAGAAGAAGAAGAATTTTTATTTATAGAGCGCTTTTCCACCTAACAGGCACCCAAAGCGCTTTACAAACCGTTGAAACTACAGTTGCCGTTACAACACAACATATACAATTACATTTATAGACAATAAACAATGAGCAGACACACAGTTGTAACTACAGTTGCGGCTTAAATATTTTTAAGAGTTTGTTGAAAACCGATTTGTTTGCACGGGCTTTTAACACAAGCTGAGCAGAACATTTGTATTGCATTATTTTATTTTAGCTTGTTTCTGCATGTTCTGTTTTGTCTTATTGTATTTTATATTGTGTCTGTACAGCACTTTGGGCCATTGTGGTTGTTTTTAAATGTGCTTTATAAATAAATTTGACTTGACTTGACTTCTTTCAAATCATGATCAGTGTTCACGTTGCATAAATAGGAAAAATATTTAATTGTGATTTTTCTGACCAGTGTGATTAAGATTAGATTCACAATATATGTTTTAATAATAGGATTCTGTTCAAATTTACATTTTAAACACACTTTTGTCGCTTTTATTAGCATTTTAGCAATTAGCTAATTAGCATTAGCATTCAGTTGTGTTTGTCATATTTAGTCGCGCATTTGTTGTTTTTAGTCGCGTTTTTGTTGCTTTTGAACGCATTTTTATCGCTTTTAGTCGCTTGTTTCCGACCAAACTACAGTATTGGCAGTTTTCATTCAAATCAAAGCAGACATTTTGTTGATTGTGGAAGAAATTGGCCTTTGTGACTTGCTAATTTCATCCATTCAAAGTGCGATTTATTGTGGATTTGGTTTAATTGTGCAGCTCTGGTCTTTAAGAGGTGAATAAAGTCATCTGCTCAGAGGCTTCAGAGGCTAAACAACAGGAGAAAAAGTGTGTTTGAACAGACAGCTGCATTAAAGACACAAACAGTCAATCACGACACCACAATTTCACAAAAATAACAGATTGTCACAAGGACCAGCTCACGATTCAGAGCTACTTTCAGTCATGTTTTTGTCACTTTTAATTGTGTTTTTGTCACTTTCTGTCACTTTTTTGTCCCGTTTAGTCATGATTTTTTCATGTTCCGTTGTAATTGTCGTCATTTAAATGCATCTTTGTCGCTTTTAGTCACATTCTTGTCACATTCAGTTGTGTTTGTTGTTATTAAGTGACTCTTTATCACTTTTAGTCGCATCTTTGTAGTTTTTAGACATATTTTTGTCGCTTTTAGTTGCGTTTTGGTGTGTTTAAGCGGCGTAAGAGGTAAATAAAGTCATCTGCTCAGAGGCTTCAGAGGCTAAACAACAGGAGAAAAACTGTTTGGACAGACAGCTGCATTAAAGACACAAACAGTCAATCACGATACCACGATTTCACAAAAATAGGAGATTGTCACAGGGACGAGCTCACAATTAGACTTTTATCACCGCATCACCCAGACCTACTTTAAAAATGCTCTTATTTTATGTTTTTTTATAATTGTTGTGACTTCAAAACTGGTATCGACGATCAAATTTTAAGCCTGTGATTAATTAAACAATGCCCCGTTAACGTTTCCCCCTGTGTTTCTCTCTTCAGGCGTAAAACAAACTCGCAGCCATGTCCAAACCAGAGTCTCCCATGAAGTCCCGATCCAAGTCCAGATCCCGGTCCCGCTCGTACTCCAGGTCCCCCTCCCGGAGCCGGTCCCGGTCCAGGTCCAGGAAGCGTCGCTACAGGTCAGTTAAGTATGTGACCTGTGATACTGGTTTGGTTTCACAATTATTTTATCTCTTTATACACACTTTTCTGTCTCTTCACTATCGCCTCACGTCTATTTTTCTGACACAAGACACTCAGCTTTGTATCGGTTTTTGTTTCATGTGGACAGGCGCTGTAATTAGAGATACTAACCACGATCGTTAAAGGGCCTATGACAGGTCGGAATACACATTTAACTAAAATGCAGTTAAGATAAATATATTCAAATTTCTACTAAAATCTTTACAAATTTAACCCCAGTTTAGCTGTTTTTTAGGTTTTAAATTGTACTTCCTGGTTGTAAATGATGACATCACACTAGGAAATTACCATAGCAACCACACTGTACTGCACCAAAACTCTTCTAATGTCAGATTTTTTTTTTATTTGACAAAGAAAAACACATGTGAACGCCTTTATTTTGTGGAATCAATGTTTAAAGGGTCAAAAAAGTAGTTAGTTTTGTGTAAATTATGTATAACCTTTGTCTCCCCAGTGTGATGTCATCAGTTTGTTTACTTCCTGTAATTTAAAGAGCCTATGACAGGTTGGACGACTCATTTAACTAAAATACACTTAAGATAAATATATTTCAAAGTTTACTAATATCTTTACACATTTTACCCCAGTTAAGCTATTTTTTTAGGTTTTAAATTTTACTTCCTGGTTGTAAATCATGACATCACACTAGGAAATTACCATAGCAACCGCATTGTACTGCACCAAAACTCTTCTAATGTCAGATTTTTTTTTTATTTGACAAAGAAAAATACACCTTAATTTTGTTGAATCAATGTTTAAATGGTCAAAAAAGTAGTTTCTTTTGTGTAAATTTTGCGTAACCTTTGTCTCCCCAGTGTGACGTCATCAGTTTGTTCACTTCTTGTAATTTAACAAGACATTATTCACCTTTTCTCAGCAAACCCCGACCTGATTGGTGTAAAACTATAATTTATATTCACGGGAGGTATTAATACACTGAATAAAGTCAAAATTAGAAAATCATAAAAACCTGTCATGCGCACTTTAATAGAAAATTGTACCATTTAAATAAAGCAAGGTTAAACGCATTTGTCAATTAATAAATGACAAATGCTGGAATTTACGAAGTGCCATCATTTCCTTGAGAAACAACAAATATCCTGTTTCATCCTGCTTAAAAAAAAACTGCTAACAGTGTAGTTTAGATTTGTACAAACACGTTCTGAAACAGTTTGTCGGTTCGTATTTCAGTCTTTTTGTCCTGGACACGTTTAAATTTGAACTTGGAACAGAATCAGATTATTAAAATGCAAATTCACAGCTCGGCTCTACCATAGAACTGTTATTTTAAACTATAGACCCAGAGGAGGATGTTTTTCTGGCGGACGTATCCTATTCTATATTTACATTGTGCTTTACCGATAAGACAAAGGTTAACACTTCACACAACTCCCTTTGTAAATATAATCTTGTCCTTAAAGTCCATATGACAGTTTAAACTACGCATTTGACCAAAACGTACTGAACGTGATTATATTTAAGATTTTACTAAACATTTTTGCCTATTTGTCCCCAGTTTGACAGTTTTTTTTTTTTTTTTTAAGTTTAGAATGTCACTTCCTGGTTGAACACGAGCAGCAAATGTGACAGAGCTAATTGCACAGCTGTTACCATAGCAACCGGACTGTAAACAAGGGCCAACATCCGAATAAATGACACAATAGTTAAGATTTGACAAATAATAATACCTGATAACGCCTTTATATTTTGTTGTATGGCCGTTAAAACTGTCAGAAACGTTGCTTTTTGATGACGTCACTGACAATCGGTTTTATAACTCTGCATTACTGCTTTTTTTCTTCACAAACTGCAACTTCAGATGTAAAACTGTAATAAATATTTACCACAGGTGCCCTCCCACCAAACTAAGAAGTCATATAGACTTTAAATGCTTAGTGAAAGCTTGGTAAAATTACATGGTCGTTAGCTTGTATGCTAATGTTGGCGCTAATCGCTAAAGGTAACAATTTACACAAAACAGCACTACAGGTGTTAAGTGTCTAACTCTGCTCTGGTGTTACTCACGTGCGCTTGAGTGATCGAGTCATCAGTTTGATGTTTGGAAGCTAATGCTAACTCTGCTCTGCTTTAGTGCTAACTCATGGAATGGTACCAGCTAATGGGATTTTAAGAGTTTTGCTTAAACACTGGAATGGTCTATAAAAGGTGTTTGTTATGCTTAAAAATGATTACAACGGACGATTATTTTAGTAATTGATTAGTCTAGTGATTATTCTTTCGATTAATCAGTTGTATGGAGCATTACTCAGTTTTACTCAGACAAAGCTGAAGTGAAGGCATTTGACGACGTCCTGGAGGAGAATTTTTATAGTTGAACAAGAATTGTAATCAAAAACACACAACTGACATGTTTCCTGTGTTTTTTTTTGCCATCTCTCCCCGTCTAAGAAGTAAAACCTCTTCTTTCAACTCATAGAATGTTTTGGAGTCTGTGTATAGACCAGTTAACGATTACTCGATTATTTAATTAGTTGACAACCATTTCTATTTTCAATTAGTTGCGATTAATCAATTAACTTGTTGCAGCCCCACATTAAAACTCAAATCGCAAACCAAATTCTTGTCCATAAATTGCAGTTAGATATATTTCTCAACCATTAAAGTGTATTTTAAACTCTAGCCCAGGGGTGTCCAAACTTTTTCCATCGAAGGCCACATATTGAAATACAGATCAAGCAGAGGGCCACAAATCAATCGTGAAACGTTAAAAAAAGCTGCATTTATCTGATGTTTTAAGCTCCACCACATCTACATTCAGTCTCAGTGCCTTAATATCAGGTCTGTGCTGCACCAAAATGTTAGTTATTTAGGTTGGAATTGTAGAAAATCTGAAATGTGCTGTAAATAGTACTTATCAGGACAATGTGGGCCAATTCACCAGGAAGACTAATGGCCAAGAAAAATTGGTCTGAGGGCCGCATTTGGCCCCCTGGCCTGAGTTTGGACATGCCTGCTCTAGCCCCAAAGGAGGATGATTCTAAAGGACACGTTCTATTCTATATTTACTTAACCTCTGTCTTATCAGTAAAGTAATAATACTTTACACAACTCCCTTTGTAAATAACGCTGTCCTTAAATGTTCGTTGAAAGCTTTGTCAAATCATTGTTAAAGATTATTGTTGTTGCAAGTTTTTTGTCGGGTTAAAATGTGCAAATCTTCCCTGCTTCTTTGACTATTACGTTTCTTAAAGAAGAATTGCATGTTTTGGAAAATCAAGTTTCAGTTCGGATTTTCTTTTTTAACTTAAGCTCGATACTTTTGCTCCAAACCACAAGATTAAAATGTCATTCAGATTAATCAAACACTGTCTGGAAGCTGGCTGTACAAACATTTAAAGAAGCGTTTAAGTTTGTTGTCTGTTCAGATTCAAATTTAGAGACTGATACGGCGTTAATGTAATTGACAAAATTCTCATCTAACAGTTAAAGAAAATGTTTGAAACCTGCATTCTGCATGCAAGTTTTTTAGTCAATCGCTTGATGGTGCCTTGAACGAACAAAATCTTTACTAATTATTTGGGGAGGGGATTTTAATGTTGTATATGACCTCAGAAAGGAGAACACAGGTCTTTTTAAATAGATTTTATTGCTTTTATCTATGTATTTATTACTATTTTGTAACTTTGCTCTTTTGATTTCACTGGTTTTATCTTGTAGTCAAATTCAGAAAATTAACTGGGCTAAGTATTCCTTTTTTATTAATTATGTAGGGCTGCAACGATTAATTGACTAATAGTGACTAGTCAACTATAAAAAAAAAAGACTCAAACACATGATTGACCTTTAATAACAAAGCGAAATGTAAAAAAAATGATAGATTTACATCAATAGTTAACTTTATTCATACGTTTTCTCCATCTAGAAGCCTTCAAACACCATATCTCAACCTTTTATTTGGCTGTATATGTAATGTATTTAAAAATGCAACAGAAATAATTGTTTGACAAGTTGATTAATCGGAAAAAATAGTCACTGATGAGTCGACTGCTAAAATAATCGTTAGTGACTGCCCTGTGATATTTCTGTGCCGCACTTTGGAAGCCGTTTATGAAATGTGCCGTATAAAGTGGATTGGATAGTAATTTAGGATTAAAAGTTTATTATCAATACACTGTTTATTAGACGTTTTCTGTTAAAGGTGAGATTCTGCAAGTGAATAGGAAAAAAAATCTTAAATTTAAAGATATCAATGTTAAACTTACATAAATGTAAGAAAAAAATGTATTACAAGTTTTTCGTCATGTTTTCATGTAGAAATAAGTTGTTGATGTTGAGAATACAGCCAGGAAATCGACGAATGTGGAAATAAGGCATTTTATGTGGAAAAATGGCTAAAAATCCACACATTTGGGACATTTAAATCTGAAAAATGGACAGAACCAGGTTTAAATTTCTTGGTTCATTTTGTAACATATTAGTTTCAAAAAAATTACAGAGGGGATTTTGGATTTCTTATTTACTTTTTGAGTAAACTAGATTTTACAAAAAATTGTCCTAAAAATTTAAATTTCGCCTCATTTTTTTAATGTAAAACTTCAGTCTTGTTGAGTCCAGATTGTACAGTTTGTGTAGGATCTACTTTAAGGCTGATCTTTATGTCTCGAGGGACAAAAATGCATCTGGAGAATTTGTTGTGTTTTTGTCACTTTTAGTCACGTTTTTGTTGCTTTTAGATTAATTTTTGTCACTTTTAGTTGTGTTTTTGTCGCTTATAGTCGCATTTTTTAGTCACTTTTTTGTCGCATTTAGTTGTTTGTTGTTGTGATTCGTCATTTTTGTCACTTTTAATCACGTTTTTTTTTTTTCTCTCGTTTTTTGTCAAATCCTTGTGTCCGTTGTGTCAGAATCTTGTTGAGTCCAGATTGTACAGTTTGGTGTAGGATCTCCTTTAAGGCTGATCTTTATGTCTCGAGGGACAAAAATGCATTTGAAGAAAACGACCTTTGAAGTTAGATGCTTATAGTTGTGTTTTGTCGCTTTTAGTCACATTTTTGTCACTTATATTCTTTTTTTTTTTTAACACTTTTAGTCATTTTTTGACGTATTTCATCCTGTTTTATAACTTATAGTAACATTTTTGTTGCTTTTAGTCACTTTTTTGTCGCTCTTAGTCTTTTTTTGTTGTATTTCGTCGTGTTTTTGTCACTTTTAAACAAGTTTTGTCACTTTTAGTCAAATCCTTGTGTTCGTTTGGTCTAAATCCTGTTGAGTCCAGATTGTACAGTTTGGTGTAGGATCTACATTAAGGCTGATCTTTATGTCTCGAGGGACAAAAATGCATTTTAAGAAAACGTCCTTTGAAGTTACAATGTCCCAGAGAAATCTATGGATGAAGTGGATTCAATGGAAGAATCAAACATCTTTAGGAGCAGATTGGACACGTTTGTTGTTTCCACATGAAAGTCGATCTGTGAGAGAACAAAGTGACCAAAAGACAAACAATTGAAGAAAAAAAAAGTTTTGCCTGTAGTGTCTCGCCTTAAATATTTAATTTCATGATCTCTTATCTGCTTTGGGCACAGATACACTGTCAAATCATTGAAATATTTAATACATTTGAGAGCTTTTGTCAGCGCCACACCATTTTTAGTCGACTAATTCATGCACGGAGCACATTTTTAGAAATTCCAGCGCTGACCACAGCCCCTTTTTGATCTCCCACGTCGTCTTTTCAGCGACTCAACTATGACTCGCCTTCGTTTTACTTTTTACGCTCCTCCTCGGCGGCCATGTTTGCAATTGTCTCCTCGTTTTGTTAAAGATATTTGAGATGCCGCTGCCACACTGCCACACTCTCTCCCCCTTTCTCTTTCTCTTTCCCCGCCCCTCCTCCCTCGCTCTCTCTCCGTCTGTGAACAGCCCGAGCCTACGCACTTCTCCTGTTCATTCACGGCTCTCTCGAATGGGATTGCACCACGTTTACTACCTCATTAATGCACTGTTTTTGTACCAATGAAAGCCAACCGGTAAGCAGCGCACGTTTTTAATCTTACGCGGAGATGAGCTAACTACTCTGGTTGTCATGTGCTTTTTAGTCTGAGCTTGACAACGTGAATAAATGAAGTTGTGACTAGTGTTCTCTTTTGATTTGAGCTTGATAAATGATCCGTGCATGTGTTTGTTGCATTTTGTTAGCGATTTTTGTTAGATTAAACAAAGTGCAATGCTCATTTCTTCGAATCTCAACCAGGAAGTGTGAGTAGTGTTGGTTTTGTAGTAAATATCAAAGGACTCGAGGGGAAACGCTGCCCTCTGCTGGCGAGATTTGTTGTTGGAGCTTTACATACATGTAAATAAATAAATCACTGCACAGTTCAAATCAGTGTTTTAGGATTGTTGTGCTTGTTATGCAAATTTAAACATAAAAAATGGAAGCAAACGGAGGATTTTTTTGTAGAAATGTCTGTGTTGGGTTCTGGTATTATGCTTAATGTATTTATATGTATGAATAAATGAAGGCAACTAGAGCTGCAATGTATGATCATTGATTAGTTTAGCATTAGTCTTTCAATTATTCTTTGGATTTAAGTGATTAGTTATTTAGCAAATGACTAATTACTAACTAAATGACTAATGTATGATGTAAATATTTGTACAAAATTTGACCCAGATGAGCACAAGTGAAGCCATTTGATCATTTATGTAAACAGAAAACACATTTTCCGTCTCATTTTCATGCAATTGCAGCTCAATTTGAGTCATAAAACGTCTTTTCTCAGCTCATGACATGTTTTGTGCCCTACGTATCGACCAGTTAACGGTTATTCAGTTACTAAATTAGTTGACAATTACTTATTTAAAGAAAGCTGTTCCTGCAAACTGTCTGTGTTGGTAACTAAAAATAAAAATACAATAAAATGGTGAGCCGCAGTTTGGATTTTGAACTGAAAAGTAGGGCTACAGCTAACAATTATTTTAGTAATCGATTAATATAACTTTTGTTCTTTTGATTGTTCGATGAGTTGTTCAGAACGGGAAAGGCCTTTGAATTCAGCCGTTAGCATTACCCCTCAAAAAACACAAAGTTACGAATAATCAAGAGCGTTTGAGTTGGTACAAACCCATTGACCCCAAAGTTATCACCAGCCATCACTGATACAGAAAATGTGTAAATAATGTCTGTGTCACAATGTGTGGCTCTCAGGATTTTGCAATAGTGTTAGTTTTTGTGCACTTTGCTGCAGAAGCATGGTCAGGACGCTCCAGAATGGCCATTTATTACATTAAAGTAAATATTTTTCAAGGCAAACCTGGCAAGCCCACACGTGTTCTCGGCGCACAGGTTTAGCAGAAATACTTTTTATCACCTCTAAGGGGGAATTCTGTATGTTAGACGTGCAACTGACCAGCAAACGAAAATAGAGCTTCATATGAACTTTCATCACAATAACAAGCTAAAAAAAAGGGCCAAAATGTGTCCAAAGCTTTTGAAATGAACGAAACGAACGAAAGGCTTTAACTAGGTCTGGGCGACACGGCAACAAATTATTGCTATGGTAATTTCCTAGTGTGATGTCATCATTTACAACCAGGAAGTAAGACATAAAACCTAAAAAATTGCTAAACCGCAATGAAATTTGTGAAGTTTATGAACACAATTCGAAACATATTTATGCATCTAACTGCATTTTTGGTCAGAAAAATCAGAATTAGATATTTTCCTCAATCGTGCAGCTCTGTTAAAGACAATAGCAAAATACAAAGTGCACAAAAATCAATATCATGATCTGGCCCAACAAGCTAAAACGCCATCGATGGATTAAAGGGCCTATGACAGGTTGAAACACACATTTAACTAAAATGCAGTTCAGATAAATATATTCAAATTTCTACTAAAATCTTTACAAATTTAACCCCAGTTTAGCAATATTATAGGTTTTAAATTTTACTCCCGTTTGTAAAGTATGACCTCACGCTAGGAAATCATCATAGCAACCAGACTGTACACTGGTCAAAACTCATCTAATGTCACAGATTTTGTTCATTTTACAAATAAAAACACATGTGAACACCTTTATTTTGTTGAATCAAAGTTTAAAGGGTCAAAAAAGTAGTTTATTTTGTGTAAATTATGCATGACCTTTGTCTCCCTCAGTGTGATGTCATCAGTTTGTTTACTTCCTGTAATTGCCGACAGATTTTTCAACTTTTCTCCACAAACAGTGACCTGTCGCTGTAAAACTATAATTTGTTTTTACACAAAGTATTAACACACTGAATGAAGTCAAAATTAGAAAATCCCATAAACCCGACATACGCACTTTAATCGACTAAACGACTAAAAAGATTACAGCCCTAATCATTTCCCCTTCTCTCTCCTCCTCAGCTCCAGATCGCGTTCCCGCTCCTACTCGCCGTCCTACAGGAACTACCCGTCCAGAGACTACCAGAACAACCGCGGCGGGTACAACCGGGGCTACAACCGCGGCTACCGGAGGCCCTTCCACTATCGGGGCCGTAACCGTGGATACCACCACCGCGGGGGCCACTACCAGAACCGGGGCGGCGGCGGTGGCGGGGGCGGCTATGGCTACAAGTCCAACTGGCAGGGCGGCGGCTGGCACGACAAAGACCACAGCCCGCGCCGGGGAAGGTCGCGGTCCAGGTCCAGGAAGAGGTCCGGCAGCAGGAGCAGGTCCAGGTACTCGGACCGGTCCTCCTCCAGGGGCTCCAGGAGGTCCAGGAGATCCAGATCCTACTCCTCCAGGTGCCCAAGAAATTACCTTGAGATTATAATTTGCTTACCAACCTTTTTATTTCAAGTTCCCCCATAACTTGGGTTTCAGGCAAATAAATGGGTTTAATATTCATAAAATTTTTTGTTTTTACTATATTTATGGTCTAACATAAGCTACATTTACAACTAATAACACTTTTTTTAGTCATATAAAAGTACATTTAGTCTTTTTTAAAAACCTGAAACCATTCCAAGTACCCCCTGGTAATTGCTCACGTACCCCTAGTGGTCCCTGGACCCCTGGTTGGGAAACTGTACTATAATATTGATGTATCAGGATCACTACGATAAATATTGTGGGCTTCGGTATTGACATGTCGCCAATTTTTTTAGTTATTTTACAAGATTCGTTTGTGACGGTGCTTCAATGTTTTGCTTGTTTAGAGAAAAATTACTTATTTTAGAAAAATTACTTACTTATACTAAACATTTGACAATTTTATTCATTCAAATTGTTGTGTTTCAGTTTGTGCTAGTCGTGGTTCAAGAAAGACACTGTTATTTGGTTCTTAGGAAATAGTCGTGTACTGCAATAATATCAGTTGTTCTAAAACCTTTTCCATCATGTACCACTGAATATAACTTCTGGCCTTCAGAGTACTGCTAGATCTAAACCCGGAATATTCAACTTTAGCCTCTTTTTGCCACAGTGTGTTTTAAACGCACTTCCGTTTGACGAGAAGTTAAAGCTAATGGCCAACGAGGGCAAAGTCTCGCTGCTAAAACATTATATAAAGTAGATTGATTTGTCGATGTAATCCCTCATTCGTCCAGGTGTGGTCCATCGTAGAAAGGGTTTCAGGGGTTGTCATCCGGACGCTGTTTGAAGATCGAGACGTTTCGACTTTTATCCAAA
This sequence comes from Rhinogobius similis, assembly GCA_019453435.1. Taxonomy (NCBI): domain Eukaryota; kingdom Metazoa; phylum Chordata; class Actinopteri; order Gobiiformes; family Gobiidae; genus Rhinogobius; species Rhinogobius similis. Next base: position 3,469,085 of record CM033635.1, on the reverse strand, counting down.
AGTCATTGTCAATCAGAGAGCTGGTCTGGGAACTCAGGCTTATATGCTCCTCTAAGTAGTGAGAGTCCTGCCCCCAGGGAGGAGTCACTGAACGCCTGTCTTTGTTTGGAAAATTGTTTGTCTAGTGTCACCTCAAACTCGATAATTGGCCTGCCTTTGTTAGTTTAATTGTTGGCCCTGCCCAGTTTCACCTGTGGATAAGATCTATTGTTGTCTTAGATCGAATGTTCTATTGCAACAGCCAGCTATCAATAGAACAATAGATCTAAAACAATAATGGATCTTATTATTATTGAGTTTCAGGTGACACTAGACAAACCATTTTCCAAACAAAGACAGGCGTTTAGTGACTCCTCCCTGGGCATAAGCCTGAGTTCCCAGACCAGCTCTCTGATTGACAATGACTTTTGGATAAAAGATGAAACGTCTCGATCTTCAAACAGCGTCCGGATGACAACCCCTGAAACCCTTTCTATGATAGATTGATTTGTGTTAAATGTTTAATGAACACGAGCAACAAGAAGTCAACAACGCACCGATTTCCTGAGGCCTGAAAACAGCTTTTTAGTTGAGTAGAACTTATTTTCTGTAGAGCTCTTCTGCCCCGTGTGAACTACAACGGAAAAAAGACGGCGGCACCCACAACATGGATTCATATTGTGCAGACGAGATCAACAGAAAATAAGAGTAAATTTGGGCGTAGTCTACAGTTTGATAAGAAAGCTGGTATAAAATGAAACGCCACAACGGATAAGGTACTATTTTAACCCTGAAAAGGTCAAAACGTTCATATATTTAATCAAAAAGTAAATATTCAAACTGCAGACGGCCCCGCTTACACATACGACTGACTGAGAAACACTGGATTGTGGCATGGATGGCAAAAACGTGACTATCTCATCTCAGGTCTCGGTCGTCTTCTCACCACCGCAGCGGCAAAGGTAAAGCTGGGAAGGATCACAAGAAGCCTGTGGGGAGTCCAGGAACGAAACCTGGAGTCGAGGGCATCGCCATCGAAAAGGCCTCAGGAGGAAAGTGGATCGACTACGACGCCAGCCCCAAGCCCTCCAGCCCCGACAGAGCACAGGTAGAACACCCACATCAGGTATTTAAACCCTCCAGCCCCGACAGAGCACAGGTAGAACACCCACATCAGGTATTTAAACCCGACAGAGCACTGGTAGAACACCACATCAGGTATTTAAACCCGACAGAGCACAGGTAGAACATCCACATCAGGTATTTAAACCCTCCAGCCCCGACAGAGCAAAGGTAGAACACCCACATCAGGTATTTAAACCCTCCAGCCCCGACAGAGCACAGGTAGAACACCCACATCAGGTATTTAAACCCTCCAGCCCCGACAGAGCACAGGTAGAACACCCACATCAGGTATTTAAACCCGACAGAGCACAGGTAGAACACCCACATCAGGTATTTAAACCCTCCATCCCATACAGAGCACGGGTAGAACACCCACATCAGGTATTTAAACCCTCCAGCCCTGACAGAGCACAGGTAGAACACCCACATCAGGTATTTAAACCCTCCAGCCCCGACAGAGCACAGGTAGAACACCCACATCAGGTATTTAAACCCTCCAGCCCCGACAGAGCACAGGTAGAACACCCACATCAGGTATTTAAACCTGACAGAGCACAGGTAGAACACCCACATCAGGTATTTAAACCCTCCAGCCCTAACAGAGCACGGGTAGAACACCCACATCAGGTATTTAAACCCTCCAGCCCTGACAGAGCACAGGTAGAACACCCACATCAGGTATTTAAACCCTCCAGCCCTGACAGAGCACAGGTAGAACACCCACATCAGGTATTTAAACCCGACAAAGCACAGGTAGAACACCCACATCAGGTATTTAAACCCGACAGAGCACAGGTAGAACACCCACATCAGGTATTTAAACCCGACAGAGCACAGGTAGAACACCCACATCAGGTATTTAAACCCGACAAAGCACAGGTAGAACACCCACATTGGGTATTTAAATCCTCCAGCCCCAACAAAGCACAAGTAGAACACCCACATCTGGTATTTAATCGTCCCAGACCGGACAGAGAGCACAGGTAGAACACCCACATCAGGTATTTAAACCCTCCAGCCCCGACAGAGCACAGATAGAACACCCACATCAGGTATTTAAACCCTCCAGCCCTGACATAACGCAGGTAGAACAACCAGATCTGGTATTTAATCCCTCCAGACCAGTTACATTTAATTAATAACATTAAAATAGCAACCAGTATTTAACTAATACTAGTATTTTATTGTATTTTAATATTTATTTAATTAAAAACATAAAGCCGGACCAGAGTTTTCGTCAAAGTTTTCATCCATCAAGAAGTTGTTTGACTTAAAGTGCCTCTGACAGGTTCGACCACTCGTGTAACTAAAATACAGATTAGATAAATATATTTAGTTTTGCTAAAAATAATTATACATTTTTTTCATTTTTAGCTGTTTTTTTTTTAGTTTTGTAATATACTTCCTGGTTGTAAATGATGACATCACAGTAGGAAACACTTTGAACACTGGGCTAAAACTCAGCTAATGTCACAGGTTTTTTTTGTCTGACAAATCAAAATACACGTGAACACCTATTATTTTGTTGAATTCATGTTTTAAGGGTAATTTAAGTTGTTTATTTTGGGTAAATTATGCGTAACCTTTGGATGGAGTGAGTCTCCCTGGTGTGATGTCGTCAGTAAAACAGGAATTTTTACATACAACACGCTTTAATCCACCGAATAAAATCAAAATTAGAAAATCGTTAAAACTCGTCATACGCCCTTTAATTCATTCACGAGAAACTTTAATTTTTTGTCACATCGTCCAAACCTGTGGTCTCTCCTCAGGCCGGCGCTAAAAAGGACGACTCCTCCTCCGGGGACAACAAGGGCCCGGGGTCGGGTGGTCCCATGTGGCGGACCATAGGCTCGGTGACCCCGCCCAAACCGTCGCCCCCGGCAACCGGCCAGACGGCAGCCTTCGGCGGCTTCGGGTTCTTCTCAAAGGAGGAGCAGGCCGGGCCCAGCGACAAAGCCGGGATCACGGCCGCCTTCAAGAAGTACGTGTGGTCGCGCCGTCTCTGCCCGCCGCGCAAACATGAACGATTCCAATGTGTCACTCCTGTCTTAACCAACTTTACATTTAATTTTTAGCCTAATGTCAAAGACCCTTGGAAGAATTCAAATTAAAATGGAAAAACACCCCGATTTTAAAGCCATGATTTTAAGTGATTTGAAAATGTTCTGAGAGGAGGTTGTTTGAAATCCCATTTTCTTAGGACGGTGGTTTGGACGTGAGTATTCTTGCCGCACCGTGAGTTCTGTTTTGAATGTTGAATGTCTCTGTGTTCAAAAATGAAGGTAAGGTACAGAAATGTGGGTCTGTTTTGCACATACCGTAAGTACAAACCTCTTTGGAAGTGGTGAAGTGCAAAGAGTGGACTCGGGGAACGTGTCGGGTGCATTTTTACACAAACTTTCATGAAAAATTGAAATTGGATGCGTGTTTTCAGCTCCGAGACGCTTAAACGAGAGAAAACGGCGATTATAAAGCTGCATATTCACATTATTCCGGACGTTGTCGTACGCGCCGCCGTCTTGTTTCTGTTGTAGTTCAAACGGGGCAGACGAGCTCAACAGAAAATAAGTTCTACATGGACTAAAAAGACGTTTTCAGGAAATCGGTGCAGTGTGACTTGTTGCTTGTGTTCATTAAATATTTTACACAAATCAATCTACTTTATATAATGTTTTAGCGGCGAGACTTTTCCCTCGTTCGTCGTTAACTTTAACGGAGTTCTCGTCAAACGTAAGTGCGTATCTGCGGCAAAAAGAGGCAAAAGTGGGCGGGGCAAATGAAATCGCAACTCAGAATTGTAGGTTTCTCCTGTAAAAAAAAAAAAACTCAAAGCACAACAAAAACGTGAAAGAGCTGCTACAGTTTAATAACAAATATAACGGTCGACAATAGCACTGCAGTGTTTCGCTACTAGTTGACTATAAAAAGCCGGTTTTAATTGATAATTGTAATCGTTAACTGGACAACAGACCCTTTAAAAGTTGCTAATCAAAAACATTGTAAATTCATTGTAAATTTCACTGAGAAACTGGGATTAACCTCAGAATATCACAAAATCTGACAAATGTAGATGATTTAGTGTCAGTAAAAGCCTCAGACACATGTGAGTGACATCAGAGCTGCTTTAAACACATTTATTATTGTATTTTACATCATGTTTGAGGAAATTATGATCAACTCTTTGCATTTTTGATGAAGAAACAATCCAGATTTATGGGTTTTACTGGAAAAATACTCACAGAAATGTTGAGCCCACAATAATGTTTAATTTTATCTAGAGATATATTAGATACTGTTCCATAAATTAGATTCTTTTGAAGCTAAAATACAAATTTAAGGCGAAAACGGTATTTTGTCCATCGTTTGTTACAGAAAATCAAACTGAGCTTTCTACTGTGTTGGAAAAAAGCAACACATTTGAATTTCCAAACACTTTAAACCAGCAGAATTCAGGTCTAATGTGAGAGAATCATTGAAAAATGTACAAAAAACGTCATTCTGCTTCCAGTCGGCTCCATGAGAATGTTAAAGGACAAATATTACGCAAAATTGACTTCGCTGCTCTTTTCTCCGTGCTCTAACATTGTTCTGTCGTCAAAAACACGCTGGAGCAGCATTCGTTTGATTCATGTTTGTTTGACGCTGGATTGTAAATCCTCTCGTTCTCCTTCTTGTGTGACGTAGATGACACTGACGTCATTTATCCCAGAATCCTTTGCTGTTTTAAGTCCTTAAATCATGGCCAGACTCGCTCTGAACATTTCCATTTAATCACGAAAACTACAAATTCATCACATCCACTCTTTACTATAAAGCATTGTGGGTATATATTTACATGTGTGTAGTTGCTTTTGCAGCCAGTAGATGGAGCCACAGCTAAGTCAAAATAGCATGTTCCAACGCAGAGATAAAGTTATGTTTTTCTTCGTAAAAGCATTTTATTTTTAGTTCTAAAACATGTCAAACTGAAGACACTCGAGCAGGTTTAAGGCTAAAAACAACACGAATAATGCATAATATTTGTCTTTTAAATGTTTTGAATTGTGTTGACGTGTCCTTTATCTCCTCCTACCATTTGCAAACAAGCTAGCTAAGCTCTGCAGTCGCAGCAACAACAGAGAAACTACTTTCAGTTTACAGTTCGCTGTTAAATTGGGCAAAAATTAGGCCAAAAAACTAAGAAATCAATTGTGCTGTTCATAATTCTGCCAGTTGAAATGTTGAAGAGCTTTTTTGGATGAAAATTCTGTTTGCGCATAACCTCTATTTGAGTACAAAGCTCAAAAAGTAAAGTTTGAGTTTGCTTTACGCTGCACTTGACACGTTCCCGAGTCCATTATTGCTATGGTCTACAATTGTTGCTTGGAAAAAAAAAACAAATATAATGAGCTCAGACTTAAAACCTCCCAAATTTAAATATTTCACCTGCCCAGCCAGACGCTAAAACTCCGCCCTCCTTCTCTTCCAGATTTTTGGCCGAAAATAAAGGCAAAAAAGACGAGGATGCGTCCGGCGAGCTGGACAAGGCCAAGGCCGACCTTTACAGCTCGTCGTTCAGTGAGAAGGACGACAAAGAGCTGCCGTTCTTCGACGCCGGCGAGGAGGAGTTCCTGAAGTCCCACGTGCTGAAGGGCGACCTAGAGGAGGAGGGCGGGGTCAAGAGCGCCATCTCCGCCCGCGAGCTTTTCGGGAAGTGGGGGGACGAGCCCGCCTACCCCACGGCGTACCCCACCAAGGAGAAGATCCGGCGGGAGGCGGAGGAGGCGGAGGGGGCGCCGGAGGACGAGCCCTACCGCCGGAAGCACAAGAAGGAGGAGAAGAAGAAGAAAGAGAAGAAGGAGAAGAACAGGAGGAGCCCGTCGTCGCCGTCGCCGCGGGAGAAAGAGCGCCCCCTGTTCCCCGGAGCGTTCCCCGCGCGCGCCGAGTCCCCGCCGAGACTCGCCGCCTCCCGGGAAGAGTTTGAGCAGAAAGTCAGCGCCATGGGGCTCGACGAGATGCCCAGGTACGACGGAACGCCACGAAATGCACAAAAAGTTTAGGAAATACTGATACAAGAGAGTTTATACAGCTTTTGTTTTATTTTTAACTCTTAAGTTGTTGTAGACTAGTGTTTTCAACCTTTTTTGAGTTGCAGCACACGTTTTTTGTTTGAAAATATTCAGAGACACGCCCCGTCATTCCCCAATTTGAGTCATTTGCTGATTTTGAGTCCATCATGCCAGTCGTTTTATAATTTTAAACGCCTGAAACGGTTAATGTTGTTTTGTAGGGCTGTGATCCTTTAGTCGTTTAGTTGATTTAATCGGTCGGTGTCTTAGTCGACCAAGATGTTTATTAGTCGACTAATTATTTTATTTGCATTCAACAAATTTATGTGGCAAAAATGAGAACATTTGGAGTGAGTCAGCTGAAGAGTTTGCAGTAAATCTGTATCTCTAACATATAAATACACTGTTTATTAGTACTTTTCTGTATAAATTGTTATTTTGGATGAACTCTTTAGTTCTTCAGTCTTTAGTCGATTACAGCCCTAGTTATTTGTCAGTTACGGCTGACTAACAATTATTTTAGTACTCGACTGGTCAAACAATTATTTCTAATGTATTTTAAACATTTTAAATACATTATCGGCCAAATAAAAGTCGAAATACGAGCCTGAAGGCTTCAAGATCAAGAATATTTATGAATGAATTTTATTATTGATGAAAATCTGCAATAATCTATTCTTTTTTTGACATTTCATTGTATTCATTTCACGGTCTTTGTTTTAAAAGGTCTTTTGGCATAGTCCAGTTAACAGTTGCGAGTATCAGTTTTTATAGTCTTTTTATCACTTATATTATCTTTTTAGTTGTAGTTACAGTTGTACCTTAGTTCGACAGTCATTTAAGTTAAACAGCGTTAAGAAAGTTAACGGTTATTTTGGATAAAAACAAGAAAAATCTCAGACTTTCCAGTCATAAAAACATAAAATAAACTAAAATCAGTGGACCTCGATGTTACTTTGCTCTGATCTGCTCAGATTCAATAACAGTTAAATGTTGAGTTTTAGCTCATATTTGACTTTAAACATACTTGTTTCATCATTTAAAAAGGCAGATATTGCATGTTAGCTGCAGTTTGTCCGCGTACGTGTCGCAGACCATCGTTCGTGCAGAAGCATCTAGGCTTGTGCAGATTTAAATTTGACGCTAACTCTGTTTTGACTCAAATTGGGGAATCACACTCCTACAAAAATACTACCAAACCACAACATTTAGGGGGGAAAGTGGTATTTAATAGTGTAAATGTTGTCCAAACCAGTGCCAATGTGTTTGCATCTTCAAACGTTGCGGTGGTGATTGTTTTGCTTTCTTTTCGATGATTAAGTTGCTCAGAACACTCAAATTATTTAACTCAAAGTTAAATCCATGAACCTGACTAGGGCTGCACGATATGGGAGATTAGTGTGAGTGTCACGTATTGTGATAACGATATTTTGCAGGTGTAAAGGATAACTCAACTCTTACTTTAAAATATTGTTGCTTAGGTAAAAATACACACACAAGAAACCTACATTTTAGTGAAATGTGTGTCGTCGAACCTGTCAGACTTTAATTGTTCTAGAGTGTCCAATACCTCCGCCTGCCGTTAGTGAAGAAGCACGAGAACACAACTTTATACAACATTATGTGAAACTGTAAAGTACATTTAAGTGAGACCCAGAAAAACATGAAGCAAAAAGTTGTTCTGCCGCTCACTCCCATAAAAATTTTGCACCAGATCCATTTAGTGCAGTGCAATTATTCACGTCTATAACTGTGATTTCAATTATTAATTCCCTTCTATCCAGAGTTATAAGTGACTCCTTTTGCCTCAACCTGAAGCAAAGGCACTTTTCTGAAACATTACTGATGAAATAATACTTTCTGTACCAACTCATCTTGACAATATAGAAGTAATTGTTTGGAAATATTCAGGATTTCAATTATGAATTGATGTGATTATTATTCCAAAATCCAGAATCTATTCTTCTGGAGCACTGGAAATCCCTCCTCCTGCCATTAACGAACGAGTTAACTTTTGGCTATCGAGGCGTCAGGGAAACACAACTTGACACTGCGATATTTAAAACTTTAAAGTACATTTGAGTCTCAAGCAAAAAAAAGCAAAGCAACACTTTCACCGCTTCAGCACTGAAAAGCTCCCAATTTGAAGACGGTAATTCTGTTTTCTACCTGAAGGATTTTATAAACTCAAGGTTGCAGCATATTTTTAACTTCTAAAAGCCTTTATTTTTTTAGTTCAGCATCTTTTCAAACACGTTCCCGCACCACACGACAGTTTCTTTACACCAAACCAGTCCGTCTGTTGTTTCCGCTCGAGCAGGTTTGCACAAATACTGAACATACACGACGCTCCCTCCGCCCTGGTCCTTTTAACCGCTTGTCCCTTCTGTATTTCAGTCCATCTCTTTCTAAAGACACTTCTGGTTCCAGGGACCTGAATCTGTCAAAGAAAGACGCAGAGTTTCGCTCCATTTTCCAGCACATCCAGTCGAGCCGCCGCAGCCCGTCTGAACTGTTCGCGCAGCACCTCGTGTCCATCGTGCACTACATCAAAGGTACTGCCGGGAAAGGCGCTCGCCAAAGGAGCCGTTAGCCGCGCTGTCGGGGGAACGCGCGGCTCCGCCCTCGCTCCAGGGACCCCCCGCTCTGTCTCTGTCTCTGGCAAAAACACATTAATCCGTGGTGTGTGCGTTTGTTGCTGAAGCGCTTGTCGTCTTCTTGTGTTGCAGCTCAGCACTTCCCATCCGCAGACATGACTCTGAGTGAGAGGTTTGCCCTGTACCAAAAGAAAGCCGAGGAGGCAGAACTGATGAAGCCGCGCAAGAGTCCAGAAATACACAGGTAACGCTAAAGGAGACGCACGCCGGTGTTCAGACAAGGGAGGTCGCAGTAAACACTCGTTACATTAATCGAAGGTGATGGACATCAGCAGAACAAACCCAAAGAGAATTGAACAACGTGCGCTCTGCGACAGAAATAAGCCGCCTGTGAGCGCTAAAGCGAATAAAAAGGGCCAAATATTTCAGGAAAGTACAACAGATAAACTCAGCAGCTCATGTCTGTCACATAAGAGCCAGTTACACCCGCAAGCGGCATTGAAGGGCCTTGAACCCCACTGTTGATTGGTCATTTACCTAAAGATGTCAGCCTCCGTATCAGGAAGTAAAGCAAAGATGGCCGCCTCCATATCAGGAAGTAAAGCAAAGATGTCAGCCTCTGTATCAGGAAGTAAAGCAAAGATGGCCGCCTCCGTGTCAGGAAGTAAATGCGGAACTAAGACAATGAGCACTCTCCATAGGGATAAACAGGACGGCCATTTTGGATTCATCTTCCAGGTTTAATTATAGTTCTATGGAAATATGTCGTCTAGACTTAAATTATGGTCAATTTAAGGTTTAAAATTATGTACCATTTACCATCGGTCCAGGCACTACAGATGAAAAGTAGCCTTTCTGGCCAACTCTGGAACATTCACAGAAATGTAGATTAAAGTACGCTGTCCCTGTTAATTAAACCAAATAAATAAGACCTAATTGAAATATTTCTTTTAAAAATTTTGGTTTTTATGTTGCATATTACGTACAAATATTTACCTTAACAAATGCACGCTGTGTGATTAATTGTGATTAATACTTTAATTGTTTGACACCACACGTTCAGAAATAATTTATTTTGTTTGCCTGGAAGGAAAAAGACAAAAATATATATATCAGATATCGACAAAACTCTGTCTATTGACCAATACTGGAACAGATATATTGCTTATCCCTGTTCAGAACAAAATGTAAATGAGGTATTCATGTGACCACTGCAAAGAGTTCTAAAGATGTGAAAAACTTAAAACTTACCCTGTTCAAACATTGTTCTGTCGTCAAAAACCCACCTGGAGTTGCATTTAGCTTTATTCGTGCTAGTTTGATGAATCCTGGTCAGAAAATCCTCTCCGTCCGACCATCAAACACACGTCCTGCTGAATTCCTTGGATGTGACGTTTTTCCCGGTCCCGGTTTTTAAGTCTTTAAATCATCGCCAGACTCGTTCTGAGCAAGCTAGGTTGATATGGCTTCTCCCAAGGCACTGATAAAGAATATTCTTTGTTAAAGCATTGTATTTTTTGTTCTAAAACGGTAAAGATATTCAAGAGCAGGTTTAAAGGCCAACGACAAAACAAAAAACGCATAATATTTGTCGATTTGAGACTCGTTTAGTTTGGTTTCTACTTCAAACTTGCATCGTTTTCTCTCGCTCGTTCGAATAAATCGGCGTGCATGTGAACAGCGGCCTTGCCCACACAAATATCTCACACAATCCTGCCTTCAGCTCGACTCTGACCTGCCGCTCGTGCTCTTTTTTTTCCAGGAGAATTGATGTGTCGCCCAGTGCGTTTAAGCGGCACTCGAGCCTGTTTGAGGAGGCGGACGAGGGCGGATTCAAGGTGACCCCATCTTTTACCGAACTAACCCTGACAAACATGTCCCAAACCAAACACGTGTTCAGAACCTCTGCTTCTCTTTCAAAGGACGCATTTTTCTAAGTCAAAAGAGTGTGTTTTATAAGTCCAGTCCAGAGAGATATGGTATTTGATATGATAAAAACCAACCAAAGGAATAATAAAAGGAAATAAGATGATACCAAGCTTCTCTCTCCTTGTAAGTATTTCTCTTAAAGACCAAATCAAGCCACAGACTTCACATGCATGGTTTTAGGAACATGTTTATTACCATTTTCAGCTACTCTTACACTGCATTTCTGCCAGATTTTTTGCCATTTTTTGTCCCCAAAGGTCAGAATGTGTTACAAAAATTACCGAATAAAATGAAAAATGGTGGGCTTGATTGCTTCTGTGCTTGAATTCTCCACCTGTTTACTCGCCGGGATGTGTCTTCGCTGATTTCGGGTGTCGTTTTTTTCTTCCCCCCCGACAGGATTCAGGTAAAAAGTTCAAAGGAGACGTGATGGACCTGCGTCTGGACATAGAGCGCAGAAAGAGGCTGTCGGGAAAAGGCCGCAGTCCCGGGGGCAGCCGCGAGAGGTCCTCCGAGAAGGCCGGGAAGCACCACAAAAAGTCCAAGTACGTCCCGGGAAGGCGCCCCCTGCAGACGGGAGCTCGTAGCGCAGCTTGTGTCGTCGCGGCGGTTTGATTTTAGCTGAATTTTCACGAAATACAGCGCTTTTTTTGGACACTATGATGCTTAATTTTATCAGGAGTGCTTGATAATGTGTGTGTAGTGTGAAAATCTTTTGAGATCTACAAATGTTTATCTTAAATCCTTGCCGTTTCAGTTTAGATTTAGATTTTTTTTTTCATTCTAATTGATCGATCAGGATATAAAAGGGCTTTCAATTAGGGCTACAACAATTTATTGTAATAATCACTTTTATTCATCCTCGAGGAGAAATTATTTTCGTTACACGCACGCAACTGAACAACAGAAGACGATAGAAGTTGAAATAAGACTTAACTTGTTCAAAATGACAAATTAATTTTAAAAATCTGTATCTCGATAGCTTGTATAAGAATGTATGTTTTATCATCTAAACCCCCGGTATTAACAATTCACATTTTAACTTAGTCTGTATGACAGGTAGTGAACATTATATTTAACCAAACATTTTGCCTGTTTGCCCCCTTTAAACGTAAATTTATAAAGTACGTCACCTTTTTGAACAATCAATCACATTTTGGTCATCGTAATTGTCAATTGGACGAAACAGACTCTAAAACACAATCAAAAAGAGGCATCATTACGTCAGAACGGAATAATCATAAATCGTCTCCATCTAGAAGCCTTCAGTGCCGTATTCAACCTTCAGTAATTCTGATTTGGTTGAGAATGTGTTTTAAAAAGTCAATAGAAATAATCAACGACTAAAATAATCGTTTGTTGCAGCTCTAATTTTTACTTTATTTTTCGATTAATCGCAACTAATCGATTATAGAAAAGGTTGTCAACTAATTAAATAATCGAGTAATCGCTAACTGGTCTTTACACAGACTCCAAAACATTGTATGAGCTGAAAGAAGAGGTTTTATTGCAGAAAAAACACAGGAAACATGGGAATTGTGTGTTTTTAGTTAAAATCCATGGTCATGTGTAAATATTCTCCTCCTGGACCTCATCAAACTCCTTCACTTCAGTTTTTTTTTGGGTAAAATTTCGCGTTTAAGGAGCGTTTAATGCTTTGCGGACCGAATCGAAATGCCAAAAGGGCCGATTATGGCTCCCGTGCCTTAGTTTGCCTCCTCTGTTTACAAAATATCTGAGCTGGAGCAACACACATTTTACTTTATTACATGGAAAAAATCTGGTTCATGAACGAGTTTTTCATGTTTCAAAACAGTAAAAATCAGGTACAGACGCTTTTAAGTTTGAAATTTGTTCTTGGTTTGTCATAAATTGACAAATTTATACTAAAACTGGCATCTTAACCTTATACAAGAAAGCATCATATTATGAACAATAACTATAAAATTGATGGACTAATCGTAAACTGAACTAAACAGACTCTAAAACACAAGTCAAGTAATCTTTTTTTAACCAAGACGGTGACATTAACACAGCAGAATGTCAGAAAAGAATAGATTATTGCTGATTTTCGTAAACATTCTCCATCCAGCAGCCCTCAGTCGTCAAATTTCAACCTTTATTTGGCTAAAAATGTATTTAAAATGTTTAAATATACAATAGAAATAACAGTTTGACCAGTCAGCTGAGTAATCGACGACTAAAGAACAATTATTTCTCTGTAAAAATACACTTTCAGAGCCGTTTCATTGGTAGATTTTGACATATTATAGTATTTTTTTTAACGCTTAACTAATAGATTAATTGAAGGAGTAATCGCTAGACTAATCGATTACCAAAATAACCGTTAATTCTGTCGCTCCGGTCCTCGTTAAACTCCCTTCCCCGTCTCGTTTGTCGCCGATGTAACCTCTGTAACCGTTTCCTCCTCCCACAGAAAAGCGAAGAAGAAGCGCGACCGCTCCCCCTCCTCGTCCTCGTCGTCCTCCTCGCCCTCGCCGTACCCTCCCGCCTACCGAGGGAAGGAGTACAGCGAGGGCCCCATGGAGCACCCGGAGGAGGGCTACGCTCACCAGAGGTACCCCCCGCACGGCTACGGCGGCCCGGGGGACACCCGAGGGCCCCGGGAGTACGAGGGCCACGGCATGGAGCGCGGGCGAGGACGCGGATTTGTAAGTTTGTGCCGCTATGAGTGCGTCGATTAAAGGGCGTGTGTGATGGGTTTTTACCATTTTCTAATTTTGACTTTATCCAGTGGAAAAGACACTTAGCCCTTGGTCTTTCAGCAAAGGCCATTGTTTTTGCACTGCGCCCTCTGTTGGAATCAATTGTACAGTTATTTTGACGAAAAAGAACGAGGAAACAGTGCCATCTAACTATTTAACTCAAAAAAAATATTAAATGCTTTGCGGACCAGATCAAAATGTCAAAAGGGCCGCATGTGGTCCCCAGGCCTTAGTTTGCCCTCCCTCTGTTTTAAAATATATCTGAGCTGGAGCACCACACATTTGACTTTATTACATGCAAAAAACACGTTTCAAAACAGTAAAAATCAGGTACAGACGCTTTTAAAGTGCGTATGATTTTCTAGTTTTGACTTTATTTTGTGGAATGAAACCTGTTGTAAATATTTATGATAGTTTTACACCAATCAAAAGACAGTTTTTGAAGAAAGGTCGAGAAATATGTTGAACTTTACAGGAAGTAGAGCAGAGTTCCAAAACATGACGACGTCACACTAGGGAGACTCACCAGGGACAATTTACAACCAACAAACACACTTTTCTGACCCTTTAAACATGAATTCAGCAAAATAAAGGTGTTCCCATATATTTTTATTCGTCACATAATTTCTGTGACATTAGAGTTTTGACCATGGTTGCTAGGGAACAGTTACAGATTTTCCTACTGTGATGTCATGATTTACAACCAGGAAGTAACATTTTAAACATAAAAATGGTGAATTCTTTAAAAGAATCTTAAATATAATCTTAATAAATTAGTGCTACAACCTGTCATACGCATTTCAAGCTTGATATTGGGTCTTGGTTTGTCATAAATCGACATCCAAAGACAAATTTAGACTAAAACTGGCATCTAAACCACGTTCGAGAAAGTATCATATTATGAACAATGAAAAATAGGGCTCCGACTAATCACAACTGTAAAAAACAAAACAATCGACTATAAAATTGATGAGCTAATTGTCAACTTAACTGTTAACTAAACGAACTCTAAAACACTAAGTCTCGTTTTTGATGCTTTAGTCACATTTTTGACGCTTTTTGTCTCGTTTTCAATGCTTTAAATCTCGTTTGTGATGCTTTTAGTCTCATTTTCAACGCTTTTAGTCTAGTTTTTGGCGCTTTTAGGCAGGTTTTCAACGCTTTTAGGCAGGTTTTCAACGCTTTTAGGCAGGTTTTCAACGCTTTTAGGCAGGTTTTCAACGCTTTTAGTATCGTTTTCAACGCTTTCAATCTTGTTTTTGACGCTTTTAGGCATGTTATAATCTTAAAGTACTAGTACTACAACCTGTCATACGCACTTCAAGTTGGATATTGGTTCTTGGTTTGTCATAAATCAACGTCCAAAGACAAATTTATACTAAAACTGGCATCTGAAGCATACAAGAAAGTATCATATTATGAACAATGATAGGGCTCCAACGAAAAAACAAAACAATCGATTATAAAATTGGTGGACTATCGTTAACTGAACTAAACAGACTCTAAAACACACGTCAAGTCATCTTTTTTAACAAAAACGGTGACATAAATACATCAGAATGTCAAAAAAGAATAGATTATTTCTGATTTTCGTGAATGAAACACACAATTCATAAACATTCTCCATGCAGCAGTCCTCAGTCGTCAAATTCCAACCTCTATTTGGCTAAAAATGCATAAAAAATGTTTAAATATACAAAATAAATAATAGTTTGACCAGTCGACTGAGTAATTGACAATTATTGCTCTGTAAAAATACTTTCAGAGCTGTTTCATTGACAGATTCAGCAGTTTTGACATATTGTGGGGTTTGTTTTTTTTAACGCTGATGGTTGTGTGTTCAGTTTCCTCGAGTGCGCGGCCGAGGCTGGAACAGAGGGAACTATCAGGGCAACAACAGCAACGGGAACCCCACCAACATGAACCCCCAGCAGCGCCCCCCGGAGGAGGAGTGGGACCCAGAGTACACGCCCAAGAGCCGCAAGTACTACCTGGTGAGTGCCGTCTGGGGGCGGGGCTTGTCCATTTAGTTTTTTTGACGCTTTTAGGCAGGTTTTTGACACTTTTAGGCAGGTTTTTGACACTTTTAGGCAGGTTTTTGATGCTTTTAGTCTAGTTTTTGACGCTTTTGGTCTTGTTTTTGATGCTTTAAATCTTGTTTTCAACGCTTTGTCTCTTTTTGACACCTTAGGCAGGTTTTTGAGGTCGTTCAGGATGCATGGATCCTTTTGTAAATCTGACAACGCTGGAGCAGAAACACAAATTCTAACAGAAGATGATGTAATGTTGCACAAATAAAAACCGCTCTTGTCATTCCGGTGTAAAGTAGAGCTGATTTTTCTGACCAGTGTGGGCGATTAGATTTGAGATTTATGTTTTAATAATAGGATTGTTGACACTTTTAGTCGCGGTTTTGACAGTTTTAGTCACATTTTTGACTTTTAGTTGCGTTTTTGACGGTTTTAGTCGCATTTTTGACGGTTTTAGTCACATTTTTGGTTGTTTTAGTCGCGTTTTTGACGGTTTTAGTCGCGTTTTTGACGGTTTTAGTCGCGTTTTTGACGGTTGTAGTCGCGTTTTTGACGGTTTTAGTCATGTTTTTGACTGTTTTAGTCTCATTTTTGACTGTTTTAGTCTTGTTTTTGATGGTTTTAGGCAGGTTTTTGCCGCTTTGAGGCCGTTCAGGATGCATGGTTCCTTTTGTGTTTTTAGTGAAATGTGTCAGTTTTTTTTTTTTGGCACTTTTAGTCACATTTGTGTTGCTTATATGGCAATTTTTTTTCACTTACAGTTGTATTTTTTATTCTTTTCAGTGCCTTTTTCTCACTTTTAGTTGTGTTTTTGTCACTTTTAGAAGCACATTTGTCGCATGTGTGTCGCTACTAATAAAATGTGTCATGTTTTTTGTGATTTTTAGTCGCTTTTTAGTCACTTTTACTCAGGATTTTGTCTCGTATAGATGCTTTTTTCGTGCTTTTTTGTGTGAAACCGTGACTGAAGCCCGGGCCGTCCTTTAAAACCCTCTGACTTCTCTCTCCGCCCCTCGTCTTTCCTCCAGCACGACGACCGCGACGGCGAGAAGACGTGGGTGGATAACCGCGGCAGGGGGCGGGGCGCGTTCCCCAACCGCCGCGGACGCTTCGTTTACCGCAAAGGGGGAGGCGGCGGGAACAGCCCCAAGTGGACGCACGACATGTACCAGGGCGGCGAGGAGGGCGAGATCCACGACGAGGGCTGCGATGAGAAGGGCCCCGGCGACCCCAAGGCCTAAGACCGGGCCCCGAGACGTTTAAAGACGGAGCGATAGTCGCGCTGGACACCAATTACACTTAAACACGCCCAGATATTTGGTCAAAACGCACTCAAATCCTCCACGTTTCGTCAAATCTGGAAACAAAATACAGAAAATCTCCCTTAAATTAAAGATTACGCCACAAGTTTTGCCTTAAATCTTCAAGTATTGATGATTAAAGCTGCTGCGATTGATCAACTAATCGTGACAAGTCGACTATAAAACAGAGTATTTTGATAATTGTCTTGACTCTAAAATGCGTATGAAGTGACTTTTTATGGCAAAGACAGTGACATTATTATAGATTTTCATGAATAATACGCTGTATTTGTAAATATTCTCGATCTAGAAGCCTCCAGTCATAATTTTCAACCTTTTATTTGGTTGAAAATGTGTTTAAAAAGTCTCAGTGTACAATAGAAGTAATTATTTGACTCGTCGACTACAAAATAATCATTAGTTACAGCCTTTTTGATGAGAAATAACAGATCGTAAACTCAAAAAAATGACAAATAATCACAATTCAAATCCAAATGGCCAAGCGTTAAAGTTATCGTAACAATATTTAACGAGTTTAAGCCTCGTCAGGAGTAAAGACAACGATTAAAATGGATTTGTTTGGCAAATTTGTGGATAACAAATTACGGTATTTAAAGAATCAACTCTTTTACAGTAAATTTACCAAACAAATGTAAGACAAGTTACAAAATAAATGCTCAAATGTGGCTATTTTGGGGTTTTTTAAATGCAATTCCAGTTAAAATGGTGTCAATTCTTTATATTAGGAACATACTTTGATTTCCTTATTTCACTTAAATTGGAGATTTCAATTGTTTAAGTCAAACATCGTTGCTTTTTTGTATAAAATTCCAATTATTCAAAGTTTATTGCAAACTGTGGCGTCTCTGTCACTAAAATTAAATCGTTTTTTGTTCAATTAAAGGTGCAGTATGTAACTTTTCTGGTTTTGGAAAGTTATGACACCTACTTTTCTCTGTTGAAATGTTTTTATTGCTCGAAAAACATGGATTTTTACTGTAAACTCCTCAGATCTGACCTGTACCATGGCCTTGTGATGCCAAATGCTCGTTTCCATGGTGATTTATTCACTTAACTGCCATATTTTGGAACATTTAAGGCAAAACGATAACATCTTCCACCAAAAAAGCTACTTTCTGCAACTTTTAAGACAAATTTGAGGTTTAGAATTGGTGATTTCGCCCATTTTATCCTCGAGTTTTGGATTTTCAAGCAAAAGTTTCTACATTTTTTTAACACGTTGCCAATAATTCATCAAATCTAAGTCGTTTCGGGAGATTTGCGACTGTTCAATTCATCTCAAAACTTAAGTAATTGAGCTTTAAAATGTCCACGTCGTGTCCGGTCAAACCACTTCTGCTTCTCTCGATAGTTAAACCTGTGCATGTTTGTAACCTTTCAGTTCGAAATGTGAAGATTTTAAAGCGCCGTGACTCCATTTCTCTCACACTTTGTAACGTTTAGGTCGGTCTTCTGCCGTTTAGTTTTGACTTATATGAAAACGGTAGCAACAAATGAAGGTAAAATACTGCACGAGCGAGAAGAAAACGGCTCCTTTGTTGAAACCACTCTCTGAACTTGTCGCCGCCGTCGGAAGGTGCAGAGGTTTATCCGATTTTAAACAGATTTGGACGGATGTGGGTGAACTGTGGACTGTGCTGCTCTGTAAATTTACGTACGGCATGTTTCTGTAGAGCTCCTTTAGTTTGACACTTTTTTACCGTCGACCGCTTTGAAAGTACTCGTCTTTTAATTTTCAATAAACTTTCTTTGATTTAAACAAACTCAGACTGTCGTGTGTCGTTCTTGGAGATCAGGAGGTTTAATTCTGACAGTTTTATCTCATTTTAAAATAATTTTCAGGTGGATTAATTGTCAAATGAATTAATGGTACGTTTTGAGTCCGAACTAGAATTGATGAAGCTTTTACCATTTTGCGATAAGATGGTAAGTTTTCTGTATTGGACTGGATTAAAAGTGCAGAAATGTTATGTGTCCTATATTCATTAGAAAGAAAAATGATCTGATTTTAGATTAAATATTGCAGTAGATTATAAACAAACCTTACATTTAGAAATCAGTTCAATTTTAAACTTCTATAGTTCACTTGTAAAACATGTTTTTCCTACATTTTAAGTTTTTTATCTTGTAATGTTTTCTTTATATATTAAAAAAATTGAACTGTGTGTAAAAACAGCCATAATTGTTAGTAAATTTTTCTTCGGTCCATCGAAATACAAAAACAAAACAAACCAAAAAAAAGTATATGAATAAAGAAAGAAAACATTTTACAGACCGAAAGGGTTTAGGCTGAAGTTTAACACTTATTTTGCCAAACACTAATAATTTAAGTATGACGTGCCAGACGAACATAATAGAAATCTATAATCAGACACATATAACACTTTTTATACATAAATATGTATAATATAAACAGACACGGGGTGCACGGTGGCAGAGCGGCTAGAGCTTCTGCCTCTATAAGGAGATCGTGGGTTCGAATCCCGGACCACCCCAACATCACACGATCTCTCTGGGTGGAGTCTGCATGTCCTCCCCGTGTTACCGTGGGTTCTCTCCGGGTTCTCTGGCTCCTCCCACCGTCCAAAGACATGACTGTGGAGGTTAATTGAGAACTCTAAATTGTCCATAGTGTGTGAATGTGAGAGTGAATGGTTGTCTGTCCTTGTCTCTGTGTTTGCTGTGATGAGTTGGCCACTGTCCAGGGTGTACCCCGCCTAAGGCCCAAAGTCACTGGGATAGGCTCCAGTCACCCGCGACCCCTAACGGGAATAAGCGGTAGAAAATGAATGAATAAACAGACACGGGTTGTTACTGAGCTGTACAAACACACTCACACACACATTCTTTTGATTTTGTGATATTCTTTTTATTACATTGGATTTAAATTTTGTTTTAAAAGTGTAAATACTTTGAGTCTTTTAATGTCTCCTCCAAATTGTTCCATAAATTAACTCCTCTTACAGAAATACATCTATTTTTTACGTTAGTCCTTACATTTCCTTCTGACAGAGACTCGATCCTCTGAGGTTGTACCCGGTCTCTCTCGGTTTGAACTTCTCTTGGAGACAGTGAGGAGCAAATGGTTATGTGCTCCCTGGTTTTATTGCACTTATTCGGGACATAAATCTGAACAATGAAGAGGGTCGAGGTTAAATAGTTTCGAAATTAGATTCAAACGGTTTCACAGAAGGGATTTGGTATATTTTATTTAGTTTGAGTCATGTAGGTCTGACCAAGAATTGGCCTTTTTAATGTGTTTTTGGTTTTTTTTTTGTTTTTTTGGTCATACTTGCTGCCAAAGCCCGACTCCTCAGATCTAAGACGCTCAGTGCTTGGAGACGCTGGAACACCAGGAGCCACAGGGGGGCGCTGGAGGAGAAAATGTCATTGTGTCCTTAGGCAAGACACTTCACCCACGTTGCCCAGTATCAACGTGGTGTGTGCGCTGCAAAAATGAGTTAAAATGTCTTAAATTCAGATTAATATCCTGAAATCAAGTCGTTTTGACTCGTTAAGATCAGTGCAGACGATTTATTTGATGGAACTAGATTATTTTATTTGTTTCAATCCGTTTGTGACTTGTTTCAATACATTATTTCTTACTTCAATCCAAATTATCTCCTTTCACAGCAAAAAAATTAATCTATCCAAGCTTAAAATGGCTTGAATTGATAATTTTTATCTGGATTTGAGTAGATTTGACTCGATGAGATTTAATTGTTGATGTGAAGCTGAATATTTCACTGGTTTCAAGGTATTTCTGATGATCAGACCATAATTTTGCTTAATTAATGCCGTGTGTTTATTTAAAGTTTAGTTTACATTTGTCTAATTTCTCACACATTTATTCACAAATTTCACATTTCAAAGACGTACAAAATATAGAATTCCAACTGTTTGGTTTTTTTTTGTTCCTTTTTAGATTGAGTAGAATGTATTAACAGTTTCTATTTCAAGAGTTTTAGAGATGAAGATTGTTGTTTTGTGACTCCAGACTTTTACAAGTTACACTCAAACTGGTTTATTTCATTTACATTTTTACCCCCTGTTGTTTCCTTAAACCAGGGGTGTCCAAACTTTTTCCATCGATGGCCACATATTGAAATATAGACCAAGCAGAGGGCCACAAATCAATCGTGAAACATTCCAAAAAGATGCATTTATCTGATGTTTTAAGCTCCACCACATCTACATTCAGTCTCAGTGCCTTAAAGGGCGTATGACGGATTTTTATGATTTTCTAATTTTAACTTTATTCAGTGTGTTAATACTTTGTGTAAATACAAATTATAGTTTTACACCAATCAAGTCGCTATTTGTGGAGAAAAGTTGAAAAATCTGTTGACAATTACAGGAAGTAAATAAACTGATGACATCACACTGGGGAGTCAAAGGTCATGCATAATTTGCACCAAATGAACTACTTTTTTGACCCTTTAAACATTGATTCAACAAAATAAAGGTGTTCACATGTGTTTTTCTTTGTCAAATGAACAAAATCTGTGACATTAGATGAGTTTTGGCCCAGTGTACAGTGTGGTTGCTATGGTAATTTCCTAGTGTGATGTCATACTTTACAAACAGGAAGTCAAATTTAAAACCTAAAATACAGCAACACTGGGGTTAAAGTTGTAAAGATTTTAGTAGAAATTTGAATATATTTATCTTAACTGCATTTTAGTTAAATGTGTATTTCAACCTGTCAGAGGCCCTTTAACATCAGGTCTGTGTCGCACCAAAATGTTAGTTATTTAGGTTGGAATTGTAGAAAATCTAAAATTTGCTGTAAATAGTACTTATCAGGACAATGTGGGCCAGTTCACCAGGAAGCCTGAGGGCCAAGAAAAATTGGTCTGAGGGCCGCTTTTGGCCCCCGGGCCTTAGTTTGGACATGTCTGCCTTAGACTATAATTTAGTTTATTTACAACATAATTCATCATAAATATATTGAAATAATGTATAGAAACAAGTCAGAAACGGATTGAAACAAGTAAAATAATCTAGTTCTATCAAATAAATCGTCTCCACTGATCTTAACGAGTCAAAACGACTTAAATTCAGATTAATATCCTCAAATCAACACATTTTAACTCATCTAGAACTTCATTTTTTTCACTGCACGTATTTTAATCTGTCCAGCGTGACTTCAGGACGTTCATTTCCAGCTCGGTGACACATTCTTTTCCCGTCACTCGCCTCTCTGTCTCGACGATCTCAGGAAACGTCCGGCTCCTGAATCATCCATTTGTCAACAACACTTTCTTTATTCAGCCCCGAGTCTCATTTTAAAACTATGTCTGCTGTCGTTCTCAAGCTGTGGTCCGGACACAACCTCAGAACTATTTAAAATGTCAAATTATTCCAGTTTTTGTCAGATTAAAAGGCAGAGGGACCAACTTTAGTTCCATAAAAACGTTTGCTTATTGGGGTTTTACATTTAAACCGTGGTGTGTAGTGCAGATACGTGTGCAAAAAATGACTCAAGTAAAAGCATTTCATCAAAAAGTCTACTCAAATAAATGTGTAGAAGTTTGAAAATGTACTTTAAGAGTAAAAAGTTAAAGTATTTCATGCAGATTATGAGACCACACTGCAAAAAATGAACTTCTAGATGAGTTAAATGTCTTGATTTGAGTATATTAATCTGAATTTAAGATCAATTCTAGTAATTTAAGCTTGAATAGATTTACATTTTTTGCTGTGTATGTATTAAATGTCGTAATTTTTATAAAGAATTGTGCTTAACTTTGGTCAATAAAGATCTATCAGAATTAAATTTTTAATAAATCAGACTTTTTTAACGGCCTTTAAAGTTGCAGAGAAATCTATGGATGAAGTGGATTAAATTAAGTCATAAAACATCTTTTCGTCCAGATTGAACAGTTTTGTTGTTTCTAGATGAAAGTTTACATGTTGAGAGCGCAAACTGACCAGAAAACAAGATTCCTAAATGTTTTCTCTGAGTTCAACCTCACATTTAAGTCCGTTTACTCAAATATTTTATGAAATACGCTGAAATCTAAATGGATTCCTTGCTGTATTTTCAGTCCTGGTTTGCTCCATCGTTTATTTACAGCACGGCACTTGGATTCACGAAATAAAAACGTCTTTTCATAAACTCCATGTGGAAAATGTGAGCGGGAAAATAGCTGAACGTAAGAAATTCGACGCTTGGAAAGACGAGAGGGAAGGTTTAAACGGGGCTTTTCATAAAACTGTGCAACTGTTGTTTGGGAAGTCGTGGTTCAAACTGAAACCTGCAAAAAATCTGGAAAAATGTTAGACTTTTCAATGGTGCATTCAGTTCATTACGACTACAGAGAAGAGAAAACTGAAGACTTGTGCAACTCAAGCAAAGGTTCAGACGTTAAAGTCGACATATTCTGCTTTATTTTGGTTTTAATCGTCTTTTAATTGACTTTTCTTCACCGTGGAATCACAATTTCTAACTTAAAATAATGTCTGCATTTGGAAAACACACTTTACAAACGACGCTTCTGTTTCCAGTAATGTATTTAGGTAAAAAAATGAATAAATGAGGCCCTTGGGCAGCGTGACCGTTATGTTGATAAAGCTGTGCGTTTGTTGTGAACACAGTTTAAGAGCAAAAGAGGCCAGAGATGGTTTATTGACGTAAAAACTTTGCAAAACTGGATTAATATGTGACGCAACAATCTGGGAAAATTTAAACGGATGTGTTTCTGAGGCTCAGAGAAGACAAGCTCGTAAACAGGATAAGCGTGAATGAATCAAAACACAACTCCAGCTGTGTTTGTGGAGGAACAATGGTTAAAAGCAAAAAAAAAAGGCAATTTTGCGATTGACTTTTTATTTGTTTTTTCACATGAAGCACGGCCTTCAATTGACTTTTTCTATTTTCTTTAAAGGTGAACAGAACACGACAAAGAGCAAGAAAGACGTCAGATGAAGAAGTCAGTCTGGCCCCTTTTGTTTCGTTCTAGTGTCCGGCAAATGTGTCCATTTTCAAATTCAGTGCAAAAGTTAGTCTTTCCATTTTATAAATGAAATGTGTAAAAAAAAAGTTATTTTAGTCCAGTCCAAATAAGACAGCGGCGCCCCCTGGAGCTTCAGTGGGATAGAACTGACTCATTCATGACGCTCGATGTGACCTCACGGCTGCTCCTCCCGTCGGCAAAGTCATTTCCGGTCCAGTTTGTGGTCCGGCTGATGAGATTTGGGCTTTTCAGACGCCTCCAGGACCTGCCCAAAATGACAAATGATGTCATAGACGTGTGGTTTCTCTCTCCTGCTCCTTGAGTGAGCCAGAAAAGAGATTTAAATTGTACACTTCCAGCTCCATCCACAACTACGAGGGTAAGTACGCTACGCTAATGAGCATCAATACCGTAGTAACATGCAACACTTTTAACCAGTTGTTATTCTGGCGTCCCACCGGCGGGACACTAGATTTTTAAATAAATGTATTCCTTTTTATCCACATCTGATAAAAGGAAACTCTCAGCTGCTGGACGTGTTCAATATAAAAAGAAAGCTGTGACTCACTTTTTATTATCAAATCAAACATTCTGGGATGAATTAGTGTCAGTTTTTACTCCAAAAGCACACATTAAAAAATTACACTAAAATTAAAAAAAAAAAAATCTTAGGACTTTTATATGGATTCCACCTGGACTTTTTTACTTTATTACAAGTCCCTAAAACAACATTTTTGTTAAATTATCTTCAGCTTTGAAAGAGGAATTGTCAAAACCAACAAAAGCCAAAAGTGTCAATCAGGCAAAATCTACAAACACAGCTTCACTTCTTCATAGATTTAACAAAGAAAATGTAGTTGGACTTTAAAGTAAATCAGACACAAAACTCCAGAGTCTGAGCTTCACAAAGAGTCAGACAATAGTTTCTGTCCAAAGGATCAGAAACAGCTTCAGTTTGAAACGAGGCTCATTTTAGTCACACGTTTGAGGAAAAACAGCTTCAGTTTGATTAACTAACCGAGTCATCTAACCTTCATTAATGACCTGTTTTCACGAACACAACTAACACTTGCTTTTATCTTGTATCTGAGAAGAGCTGCGGTCATTCTCTGAAATCAAATGCCAAAAGGTTTACCCACTGAACAATGACCTGTAACCTTTGACCTCTGTGAATGCGCTCGATGGGTTGGTACCAGCCGACACTCTCTGGATTATTCAGAATTTGTGTGTTTGCTAATGCTAGCCGCGTTGCTAAGTGGTTGATAGCACGATTATCGAATGCCACGTCGTCTTATTGATGTGTCTGAGTCGTACAGTGAGCTCGATAGTTTAAAAATAAATAGCCAACTGAAATGCTGTCCACAGAGTCCATTGCTATTTTGCTGCAGCCAAGAAAACATTCAGAGTTACCCATCTATTATTTCCATTGTTGGAGTTTTACATCGAGGTACAATGTTTTAAAGGCAAATGAAATGTTGATATTATTTCCTGTAAATTTCAAGTTTTATTGTTGGATTTTTCTTCACAAACGGCAGCTTGACCGACATAAAACTATGATAAAGTTCAATTACCACAGGTTTAATTCCACCAAAACAAGAAAAACTGTCACTTTGAGAAAACCCCTCGTCCTCCTGGGCCTGGGGTCTGAGGTCAGTGATAGTGACCCGTCCCATCGTCCCTGTCCCGGGCAACAAAACGGCCCACTGTCTGCTCCTCCAGATCTCCCTGAGGATCTTCTGAGAGAGGAGAGAGAGGAGAGAGGGGAGGGGAGGAGGAGAGAGAGGAGGAGGAGAGAGAGAGGAGGAGGAGAGAGAGAGGAGGAGAGAGAGAGAGGAGGAGGAGAGAGAGAGAGAGAGGAGAGTAAGAGAGGAGGAGGAGGGAGAGAGGAGGAGGAGAGAGGAGGAGGAGAGAGAGAGAGAGGAGGAGAGAGAGAGGAAAGTAAGAGAGGAAGAGGAAGGAGAGGAGGAGTGAGAGAGGGAGAGAGGAGGTGGAGGGAGAGAGGAGGAGAGAGAGAGGAGGAGCAAGAGAGGAGGAGGAGAGAGAGAGGAAAGTAAGAGAGGAGGAGGTGGAGGGAGAGAGGAGGAGAGAGAGAGGAGGAGCAAGAGAGGAGGAGAGAGGGGAGGAGGAGGAGAGAGGGGAGGAGAAGAGAGGGGAGAGAGAAGGGAAGGAGGAGGAGGGAGAGATGAGGGGTGAGCGAGGAGGGAGAGATGGGGGTGAGCGAGGAGGGGGGAGAGGGGAAGAGGGAGAGAGGAGGAGGCAGAGAAGAAGAGGAAATGAAAGGAAAGGAGGAGGGAGAGATGTGGAGTGAGAGAGGAAGGGGGAGAGAGGAGGAGGGCGGAAAGGAGGGAGAGAGGAGGAGGCCACAGGTTTTATTCCATCAAAACAAGTAAAACTGTCACACATGTCACTCTGAGAGCAGAAAGCCCCTCCTCCTGATCGGGGGTCAGTGATAGTGCACCCGTCCTATCGTCCCCGTCCCGGTCACTAAAACGTCCGGCTGTCCGTTCCTCCAGATCTCCCTGAGGATCTTCTCCCTCTGCTCCAGCCGGCGGGCCTTCTCCAGCTCCTCCTCCGACGTGAACACATCCACGCTCCTCCCGTCCGACGGCCCGAGGGTCGCCTCCGCCTCGGGGCCGCTGTCCTGGGACGCCTCCTCCGCGCTGGACTCCCGGAGCTGCTGCTGGAGGCGCGGGGGCTGCTGGGGGGGCGCGGCGGCTTTGGCGGGGGGCGTGCGCTGGTGGGGGAGGTTCGGGCGGAGGCGGCGGCGGCAGGTGATCCCGGCGATGAGGAGGCACAGGGCGGAGAACAGGCCCAGACAGACGCCCATCATGAAGAACAACGCCAGGCTCTCGGGGTTCGCTGGAGACGAGAGGGAGGGGGAAGGAGGAGGGAGAGAGGAGGAGGGAGAGTGGAGGAGGAAGGTAGAAAGAAGGAGGGAGAGATGAGGAGGGAGAGAAAGGAGGGAGGAGGAGGAGGGAGAGAGAGAGGAGGAGGGAGAGAGAGAGGAGGAGGAGGGAGGGAGAGAGGGAGGGAGGAGGAGGAGGGAGAGAGAGAGGAGGAGGGAGGGAGAGAGAAGAGGAGGAGGGAGAGAGGAGGGAGGGAGAAAGAGGAGGGAGAGAGAGAGGAGGAGGAGGGAGGGAGGGAGGAGGGAGAGAGAGAGACGAGGAGGAGGCAGAGAGGAGGAGGAGGGAGGAGGAGGAGGGAGAGAGAGAGGAGGAGGAAGGTAAAAAAAAGGAGGGAGAGAGAGACGAGAGGGAGGGAGGAGGAGGGAGAGAGAGAGGAGGAGGGAGAGAGAGAGGAGGGAGGGAGGGAGGGAGAAGGAGGACGAGGGAGAGAAAAGAGAAAGAGGAGGGAGAGATGTGGAGGAGGGAGAGGATGTGGGGGAGAGAGGAGGATGGAGGAGGAGGGAGAGAGAAGGAAAAGAAGAATGAGAGATGAGGAGGAGGGAGACAGGGAGGAAGAGGTGGGAGAGAGGAGGAGGGAGAGAGGAAAGGAAGAAGAAGAGAGAGGAAGTGGGAGAGAGGAAGATGGAGAAAGGGGGAGGAGGGAGAGAAGGGGAGAGGAGGAGAGTGAGGGGAGGAGGAGGAAGAGAAGAGGAGGGAAGAAACTGTTAAAATCATAGTTTGTGTTCCTCCTGTTCCCCTGGTTTCATGGACTTCTTTCTGGTCCTGGAGACACATATTTTCTGTGTTTGGTCGTTCTGTTTTCATGGACATGGAGTTTTTTCACCCTAAAATTAAGGTTTTCAAAAACGCTCTGTAGAGTTAAGATTTTTAAAACGCTGCAAATCACTGTCCAGTGTTTGTTGGATTTTGATTCTCTTTTGCAGTTTTTTGGCAAAATGTAACAGTTTTCTAGCTAAAAGGTCGAAAAACTGCATGTTGTTTTTCGTAATTTCTTGAAATTGTGCACACAATTATTCTTTGGATTATCAATCAGAAAAGTCAATTAGACCAATGTCATATGGACTTATCAATGATGTAAACCTGTTATTCTAATGGAAAGTCTCTCAGATCTGCTCATGTTTACACTCCATACTTTGATGAACTCCTCGACCCGAACAAGATCACATTTTCAGAAAACATCAAAAGTTATCTAGTTATTTTTTCACAAGTGGTTTGTGTCTGTTCAGCGACGCTGCAAAGTTTACTGACATGTGGTTAATTTGCGCGGCTGAGGAGTCAAAGAGACCAAGCTTTTCATACTTTTTTTGGGCTGGTCCAGGGGGTTTGGGGGCTGCATTTATCCCACAGTTTGGAGACCTGAGCCTCACACGGCAACAACGAACTTCTAGATGAGTTAAATGTCTTGATTTGAGGATATTAATCTGAATTTCAGACGTTTTGACTCGTTAAGATCAGTGGAGACGATTTATTTGATGGAACTAGATTATTTGACTTGTTTCAATCCGTTTGTGACTTGTTTCAACACATTATTTCTTATTTCAATCCAAATGATCCAGTGTGTACCTCTGATGTGGGCGAAGGTGGCCATGCTGTTACTGAGCAGCTCCATGTCTCGGCGGATCGGCTCCATCCTCCGACTGAAGACGGACAGGACCAAGAGAGACTTCACCTGCACATGTCACCAGGGCTGCACCTGTCACAAACATCAGAGGTGAGGAGGGCAGAGCACCAACCACTGACCATTATCTGGTGGTCGATGAGTAAAATGATGATTCCTGTTGTGCTTTGACTTTTAAAACACATTATTTACCAAATAAAGGGCGATTTATGGCGACTGGCGCTTCTAAATCAGTGTTAATTTGTGTTGTGTAGTTTGTTGAACTATAATAACTAAATAAAAGTAAACATAAAGGTATTCTTGTCAAGTGAAGAACTAATGTTTTTGTCAAATTATAGAAACTAAACAAATGAATAAAAAGGTACAAGTTCCACCAGAAACAAACTGTGTCCAAGAAACACATCTGAGCACCAACCAAACAAAAGCATAAAGTGATATTTTTGCACTTTTGTGGTTCATTTTGCAGCTCATTCACCTTTTTCTGACATTCAAACCTAAACGAAGACATTTACAGGCACTTTTTAGCACATTTAAGATGAGACGCTGCAGGTGAATAGAAAAAAATGTAAAATTTAAAGATATTAATTGTAAACTTCTCCTGTCGTTCATTCACATAAATGTAAGAAAAAAATGTATTACAAGTTTTTCATCATGTCATGTTTTCATGTAGAAATAAGGCATTTTATGTGTAAAAATGGCCAAAAATACATATGTTTGGGACATTTTAATCTGGAAAATGGACAGAACCAGGTTTAAATTTCTTCATTTCATTTTGTACACGTTAGTTACAAAAAAATGTACAGAGGGGATTTTGGATTTCTTATTTAGTTTTTAAGTAAACTGGATTGAACTGAAAATTGTCCTAAAAACTCAAATTTGTCCTAATTTTTTTGAATTAAAACTTCAATAATAATAATAATTCAGTAGGTTTGGTCAAAGTGACACACATTTTTTGTCACTTTTAGACGTTTGTTGTTGTATTTCGTTATTTTTGTCACTTTTAGTCACGTTTTTTTCGCTTTTAAACACATTTTTAGTCAAATCTTTTTGTACTTTTTGTCTAAATCTTGTTGAGTCCAGATTGTACAGTTTGGTGTAGGATCTACTTTAAGGCTGATCTTTATGTCTCGAGGGACAAAAATGCATTTTAAGAAAACGACTCTTGAAGTTAGACGCTTATAGTTGTGTTTTTGTCACTTTTAGTCACATTTTTGTCACTTATATTCTATTTTTTTGACACTTTTTCGTCATTTTTTGATGTATTTCATCCTGTTTTTATAACTTATAGTTGAGTTTTTGTCACTTTTAAACACATTTTTGTTGTTTTTAGTCACTTTTTTGTCGCTCTTAGTCTTTTTTTGTTGTATTTCGTCGTGTTTTTGTCACTTTTAAACAAGTTTTGTTGCTTTTAGCCAAATCCTTGTGTCCGTTCTGTCTAAATCTTGTTGAGTCCAGATTGTACAGTTTGGTGTAGGATCTACTTTAAGGCTGATCTTTATGTCTCGAGGGACAAAAATGCATCTGGAGAAAACGTCCTTTGAAGTTACAATGTCCCAGAGAAATCTATGGATGAAGTGGATTCAATGGAAGAATAAAACCTCTTCAGGAGCAGATTGGACACGTTTGTTGTTTCCACATGAAAGTCGATGAGAGAGAGAAAACTGACGAAAAAACAAAAAACTGAAACTGCAGTGTCTCGCCTTAAGATGGAAAATGCAAAAATATGATCTAATTTTCTTTAATTTGGAGGAAGATTTTCATTTTAGTCCATTTAAAACTTTAAAACTGTCATATTTCATTAACTTTTACCCTTGAGTAATGTATTTAACTTTAATTTGTCTTGCCTATTTACGTGAAAGTACTATTATGTAACTACCATTTCTGTGCGTCTTTCCCAGAGCTCGTCTTTAATTTGTCTTCGGAGACTGTAAATGTTGTGTTCTCCTGTGCCGGGGTCAGAGGTCGCGGGAGGAAAACACGCTGCACTTCCTGTCGTTTCTTCGTACAGTTTCTTTCCTGCACTTTTTATTTCACAGACGCGGCCTCGAGGCGTTCGGCTCCGACCAGAACGTTCAGTTTCGTGACGTCAAAGAGTCCGAACGGAAACGAGCGCAGACGGAACGAGACGGCGAGTTCCACTGAGACAAAACACGAGGTAATTCAGTCACGTCTCCAACAATAACAGAGTCTGACAAAGTTTAAAGTCCACATGGAGGGTCTCATGGTTGGGGTGATTCTACAACAGTAACCATAGCAACCATTTGAAAACAAGGGCCAAAAATCTATGTTAAATACACAATTGTTATGATTTGACAAATAATAAAGTCTTTATTTTGTTGAATGACCGTTTAAACTGTCAGAAAAATGTGTCAGTTGGGTGTTAACTATTTATTTTCAACTGTGCGTCACTTTTTGATGACATCACAGAGGGATTCCATTTTAGAACTTCCTGTCATTTTAAACTTTTATTTATCAAAATTTCTTCTGGAGCCGCCACTTCAAAAATGTAAAACTGTGCAAAATATTTTCCACAAGCTCCTCCCACCAAACTAAACCATTTTGAATATAATGAGAGCCTGTCATGTAGACTTAAGGTAGCAAATTAGCACCAAACAAAGCTAGGCTCCTCCCACTTTGACCTCCTCTCTGAGCTGCTCCTGAAGCTCCTGCTCACATCATGCTCTCTGTCCGTTTATTTGTTGAGGAAAGTTGAAAAGTCCGTGGAGAGGTGCAGAGTCCATGCTGTGTTTACCTGTCGGAGCAGAGGGGGAGGGGCCTTGTAGGCGCTGATGCTGCAGTGCATTATGGTCGCTGTAGTTTTAACGGGTTCTATGCTTTTATGGGCGGGGCGTTTATTCTCCTTATTCCTGAAGTTGCCGTACGCGCTGCCGTCTTGTTTCCGTTGTAGTTCACACGGAGCAGACGAGCTCAACAGAAAATAAGTTCTACTCGACTAAAAAGACGTTTTCAGTAAATCGTTGTGTTGTGACTTGTTGTTGCTCGTGTTCATTAAACATTTTACACAAATCAATCTACTTTATGTAACATTTTAGCGTCAGACTTTTCCCTCGTTCGTCATTAGCTTTAACGGAGTTCTCGTCAAACGGAAGTGCGTTTACAACAAAAGTGCAAAAAACGGCAAAAGTGGGCGGGGCAGAATAAGGTCACGGGCCTCATGTTTTACAAATGTGCTGTAAAATGTCAGTTTAGACCTGCCCCCTAGCCCCGCCCACTGCTCTTACTGTGATTATTGAAAAGATTCAGAGTCTGGGTCAAACACGAGTCAATGATCTGAAGTTAAACTGATCGTGTAAATGAATGTTGTAATAATTGTTCAAACATGTTTGAGTTGTTCCCACGCTGCTGTCGCTTTAAGATGTTTCCTGTCGATAAAGTGAGCGAAGGATCTAAACCCCTGAAACCAGATCCTAATCCTGGTCTTAGTCCTGGATTTGGTCCAAGTCCGGTCCCTCTGGTCCCAGGCCCCGGGGCCCCGGGCTGCAGTGATCAGACACTAAAGTACATTCTCTCACAGAAGAGGAAATGGACGAGAACTGTCAGTGCTGCAAACACAACTATTACTGAGACTATAACAAACTGTTCATACTCTTTACTGAAGATTTAAGTAATTTATTAAAAGCAGGGTCCACACTTTTTTCACAGGACCTTCATATTTAAACATATTCAGCTGACGGCTCATGTTGAGGTGAGTTTGACTGAGCCTTTAATAAAGCTGGAAACATTAATGTTTGGTCAAAATGCAGAATTAAAAAAAGTCTGGTCATTTGGGGCGATTCATCAGGAGGTCTGAGGCCTCGGCCATAGTTTGGACACTGATTTAGAGGATTCCCTGGTATTATTGAAAGGATAGTAGAAGGACAAGTAGTAATATCACACTATTCCTAAATATTATCACATAGTTTCACTTTTAAAGTCTTCTCTGAGCGTCAGTGATCCAGACTCTCCAGAGACCAGACCCAGAGCCAGACTCAGACCAGAGCCAGACCAGACCCAGACCCAGACCCAGATCCAGTGCCAGCTGTGGTTCTTGGTCCCTGGTCTGGACTGGTCTGGTCTCTGGTCTGGCCTCTGGTCTGGTCTCTCTTGGGTCCCTGGTCTGGTCTCTGGTCTGGTCTCTCTTGGGTCCCTGGTTTGGTCTCTGGTCTGGTCTGGTCTCTCTTGGGTCCCTGGTCTGGTCCCTGGTCTGGTCTGGTCTCTGGTCTCTCTTGGGTCCCTGGTCTGGTCCCAGTATCAGTCCAGATCTTATCATTGGGAAAGTCCAGTGTCTGCAGCGGAGGCCGTCACACGTGAACCTCTCACTTCACTCGCTCAAGGGTCATTGTCCGCTGATGTGGATATTAAATGATCATTTGTTGTCAGACAGGGGTTTGTTACCTCTGCACCTGCCCCGGGGCCTGTCAGACTGGGGGGTTTGTTACCTCTGCACCTGCCCCGGGGCCTGTGGGCGGCTCTCAGGCCTCTGTCAGGGGTGCTCTGTGTCTGTACCTGACCCGGGGGCTGGTTCTCTTGCCTCTTTCCAGGTCAATGATGACCTGCTCTGACAGTCAAACCACAGACACTCATTAAAGGGCCATGTACTCAGAGCAGGACGTCCCACATCAGGACAGACTGTCCCTTTGGTCCTTCAGGGTCTGGGGGCCACAAACAGAACGAGGAGATCCTGGACTTTCCCCCAAGACGTAAACACAACAATCAGCAAATGACTTTACAACGGCCTCTTTTACAGTCGACTACAACAGATTTTTTGTTGCGTTTAGATTCATTTTTGCCGCTTTTAGTTGTGTTTTTGTCACTTACAGTGGCATTTTTGTCACTTTAGCCACATTTTTCTGCTTTTATTTGCGTTTTTGTTGCTTTTAGACACATTTTTGACACTTTAAGTTGTGTTTTTGTCGCTTATATTTGTGTTTTTGTCACTTTTAGTCACCTTTTTGTCACTTTTAGTCACTTTTTGACTTTTAATCATGTTTTCGTCACTTTTAAGCACATTTTTGTTGCTTCTAGTTACATCGTTGTGTCCATTCTGTCAGTATCTTGTTGAGTCCAGATTGTACAGTTTGGTGTAGGATCTACTTTAAGGCTGATCTTCGTCTCTGTGGGACAAAAATGCATCTGGAGAATTTGTTGCATTTTGGTCACTTTTAGTCACGTTTTTGTTGCTTTTAGATTAATTTTTGTCACTTTTAGTCACGTTTTTGTTGCTTTTAGATAAATTTCTGTCACTTTTAGTTGTGTTTTTGTCACTTATAGTCGCATTTTCAGTCACTTTTCTGTCACGTTTAGTTGTTTGTTGTTGTATTTAGTTATTTTTGTCACTTTTAATCACGTTTTTTTCGCTTTTAAACACGTTTTTTGTCAAATCCTTGAGTCCCTTGTGTCTAAATCCTGTTGAGTCCAGATTGTACAGTTTGGTGCAGGATCTACTTTAAGGCTGATCTTTATGTCTCGAGGGAGAAAAATGCATTTCGAGAATTAGTTGTGTTTTTGTCACTTTTAGCTGCGTTTTTGTCGCTTTGAGTCGTGATTTTGTCATTTTTAGGTGCATTTTGGTCACTTTTTGATCAAATCCTTCTGTTCGTTTTGTCTAAATCTTGTTGAGTCCAGATTGTACAGTTTGGTGTAGGATCTACTTTAAGGCTGATCTTTATGTCTCGAGGGACAAAAATGCATTTTAAGAAAACGTCCTTTGAAGTTACAATGTCCCAGAGAAATCTATGGATGAAGTGGATTCAACGGAAGAATAAAACATCTTTAGGAGCAGATTAGATGAGTTTGTTGTTTCATGTTGAGAGCGCAAACTGACCAAAAAACTGAAATAAAAACAGTTTTTCCTGTAGCGCCGCGCCTTAAACAAACACTTGCACAATGTGTTTTTCACTCCACTTTTAAAACACAGACTATTTTTAAACATTACAATCTCACATTCTCATTTCGCGGTCGCCTAAACTCCAATTTCCTCCCGAAACGGCGACAAATGTCCTGTTCCTCCGCTCCGTCTGCTCGCTCTGAGGTCTGACACTTTTCCAGACACGACCCACAATCCCTCGCTGCGAGCCGTCCCTTTAAACGCGGCCGTAAAACTCCGCGCATCCTCCCCTTTAAGAAGATCAAACCGTCCCCCGCCGCAGGCCCAAAGCGGCACCTCCTGACGTCTGCGGAGGGGACAGGGAGGTCGTAAAGCCTCCTCTGAAGTGCGCTCGGGGAAACGGGAGCCGGACGAGTCAATAAAAGGCTGCGGTTTGTGAACGGCACCAGTCGCTGCAGTAATGAACTGTCTGAGAGCTCCAGGGTTAAAGGGGAGTTATGTCATAAAGGCCACGAGGAAGAGGATGATATTGGAGTAAAAGTGCAGATACAGGAGCAAAATAAATGAATTAAATGTATAAGCAGCGCAAAAAGTCTACTTAAGGCGAGACACTACAGGCAAAACTCATTTTTTGTTTCAATTTGTTAGTTTATTGGTCAGTTTTCTCTCTCAACATATGGACTTTCATGTGGAAACAACAAACGTGTCCAATCTGCTCCTAAAGATGTTTTATTCTTCCATTGAATCCACTTCATCCATAGATTTCTCTGGACATTGTAGCTTCTTCTTAAATGTATTTTTGTCCCTCGAGACATAAAGATCAGCCTTAAAGTAGATCCTACACCAAACTGTACAAGATTCGGACACAACGGACAGAAGGATTGACCAAAAATCGTGATTAAAAGTGACAAAAATGACGAATTACAACAACAAACAACTAAATGCGACAAAAAAGTGACTGAAAATGCGACTATAAGCGACAAAAACACAACTAAAAGTGACAAAAATTAATCTAAAAGTAACAAAAACGTGACTAAAAGTGACAAAAACGCAACAAATTCTCCAAATGCATTTTTGTCCCTCGAGACATAAAGATCAGCCTTAAAGTAGATCCTACACCAAACTGTACAATCTGGACTCAAAGAGATTTAGACACAACGGACACAAGGATTTGTTGATATCTGATTCTAAAACTGATTTTATTTTTATTTTTTTTGTCAAAAACAAGGCCATTCAATTTAAGGCCCAGGGGCCAAATCAGGTCCTCCCTCCAAGGGACATGATCCGGCCCTCAACCGTCTCCAAAAGAATGTAGAAAATATTTTATCTCCTGGTTTAGTCCTGGTTTAGTCCTGGTTTTTAGATCTTTTTATTTAGACCTGGTTCAGTCCTGGTTTAGTCCTGGTTTAGACCTGGTTCAGTCCTGGTTTAGTCCTGGTTTAGACCTGGTTTAGACCTGGTTTAGACCTGGTTTAGTCCTGGTTTAGTCCTGGTTTAGTCCTGGTTTAGTCCTGGTTTAGTCCTGGTTTTTAGATCTTTTTATTTAGACCTGGTTCAGTCCTGGTTTAGTCCTGGTTTAGACCTGGTTCAGTCCTGGTTTAGACCTGGTTTAGACCTGGTTTAGACCTGGTTTAGTCCTGGTTTAGTCCTGGTTTAGTCCTGGTTTAGTCCTGGTTTAGTCCTGGTTTTTAGATCTTTTTATTTAGACCTGGTTCAGTCCTGGTTTAGTCCTGGTTTAGACCTGGTTCAGTCCTGGTTTAGTCCTGGTTTAGACCTGGTTTAGACCTGGTTTAGACCTGGTTTAGTCCTGGTTTAGTCCTGGTTTAGTCCTGGTTTAGTCCTGGTTTAGTCCTGATTTAGTCCTGGTTTAGACCTGGTTCAGACCTGGTTTAGTCCTGGTTTAGTCCTGGTTTAGTCCTGGCTCAGTCCTGCAGACGTCATTAAACCCTTGTGTTACATGTTTTTCATTTTTCAAAAGTGTTGAACATGTTTCTGGCTCGAGGACAAAACCATCTGAAAAATCTGGCCCTTTGTGAAATAAAGAGTCAAAAAATGTGTCGAAATTTTAATTTTTAGGCCAATTTTCAGTCAGATCTAGTTTATTAAGAAACTAAATAATAAATCCAAAATCCTCTCTGTACATTTTTATAACTAATATGTTACAAATGAACCAAGACATTTAAACCTGGTTCTGTCCATTTTTCAGATTTAAATGTCACAAATATGTGCATTTTTGGTAATTTTTACACATAAAATGCCTTATTTCTACATGAAAACATGACATGATGAAAAACTTGTAATACATTTTTTCTTACATTTATGTGACTAAACTACAGGAGAAGTTTAACATTGATATCTTTAACTTTAACATTTGTCCCATTCACCTGCAGCGTCTTAATTTTTAACTTAAAATAGACCCATGTTTGTTTGTTTTTTCATTTTGGTTGGTTTTATTGCACTAAAAATGTATAAAACCTGTGTCTTTACAGTGAGCGAGCTGCATCTCCACAAACCTGACTCGTGCTTGTCCTGGAGGAGCCTCTTAAGCTCGTTTCCATGGAAATGCTGTAATAATCCACAGTGTGACATAAAACTGGTTTCCATGGACTCTGCAGGTGACTTTCCAACGCCAGAAAGTTACGTACTGTGCCTTTAAGTTGGACGTTTTGAAGAACAGGTTTTTAAAATGTACTTTGGGGTAAAAATAAAGTTATTGTGGGCGAAAAAATGTGACGTCGTCAAAATTCCAGAACGAAGGCGACGGAGACAAAATGAAGTCGACTGTAAATGTTTGAATGATTCTCTCACATTAGATCGAAATCCAAACTATAATGTAAATAAACAAGGACTAAACCAGGACTAAATGTTTTTATAAAAATAACTAAACACGGAAAAAACAAGTACTGAACCAGGGCTGAAATTAGTTCATTTCATTTTTAGTCTTTAGTTTTTGTTATGTTTTTGTCACGTTTTCTGTTACTTTTTTGTCATGTTTTAAGTCACATTTTTGTCGTTTTTTTAGTCAAAAAAAGTTTTAGACAGTTTTTTGTCATTTTAAAGTTAAGTTTTTAGTCACTTTTTAGTCACGTTTTAGTAACGTTTTTGTCATCTTTTGAACAAGCTTGTGTCACTTTTTAGTCTAGTTTTTTTGTTTTGTTTCAATGATTCTCTCACATTGGATCTAAATTCTTCTGGTTTTAAGTGTTTGTGTTGGAAAAAAGCAACACATTTGAATTTCCAGAGTAGAAAGGTCAGTTAGTTTGTTTTTCTGTAACAAACAATGGACAAAATACAATTTTCTAGCCTTAAAATTGTATTTTAGCTTCAAAAGAATCTAATTTATGGAACAGTATCTAATATATCTCTAGATAAAATGAAAAATGATTGTGGGCTCAACATTTCTGTGAGTATTTTCCAGTAAAACCCATAAATCTGGATTGTTCTTCATCAAAAATGCAAAGAGTTTAACTAAAAGTGACAAAAATGCAACTAAAAGCCACAAAAACATGACTAAAAGTGATAAAAATGTGACTAAAAGCAACAAAAACGTGTCCAAAAGTGACAAAAAGCAACACATTTGAATTTCCAGAGTAGAAAGGTCAGTTAGTTTGTTTTTCTATAACAAACGATGGACAAAACAGCCTTAAAATTGTATTTTAGCTTCAAAAGAATCTAATTTATGGAACAGTATCTAATATATCTCTAGATAAAATGAAAAATGATTGTGGGCTTGACATTTCTGAGTATTTTTCCAGTAAAACCCATAAATCTGGATTGTTCTTCATCAAAAATGCAAAGAGTTGATCATAATTTCCTCAAACATGATGTAAAATACAATAATAAATGTGTTTAAAGCAGCTCTGATGTCACTCACATGTGTCTGAGGCTTTTACTGACACTAAATCATCTACATTTGTCAGATTTTGTGATATTCTGAGGTTAATCCCAGTGAAATCACATCATATTCCACTTCACTTTTTCCTCCGTTCTGAATTTATAATGTTTTTGTTCAAACTTTTAAAGGATCTATTCAACACAGACTAAATGAATGTTGTTAAAATGCTGTTTTGTTATAATACACTGAGTTCTAGAGTCTTGTTATTTACAGAAATGATACGGCGCTACATTTTTTTGTATATTTCATGTCAAAAAATCTGTCCCTTGCTCCATCTTGACGTAAACGCTGTAGAATCTGTAAACAGCCAGTTCCACACAGGTTTTCCGACCTGTTAAAGTGTTAAAGTCGCTGCTTTCTGGTCAACACTTGTGGTTTCTTATTTTTTCCAAGTGAATTTTCTGTATATTTTTCGTTTGCTCAAATTTGTAGCTTGAACTCGGCACAAAATCATCACAAAAGTACAAAAAATAACTCCTCAAATCATGTGAAAAGTACATTATATTATTAAAGCTAAATCAAACATTCAATAACGGAGCAAATGTCACTGATTAAGATTTTGTATTTCATTTTTTCATAAAACAGTAATAGTTTAAGTAAAATAGATGTCAATAAAAGAAAAGCAAAAATATTTTTAAGTTTCAAAATGTCACTCACCTTTTTTACAATTGTAGTTTAGTTCTTCATCCTCTGTTATAATCCTTTAAACTCTGGTTCAGTCCTGGTTTAGACCTGGTTTAGACCTGGTTTAGACCTGGTTTAGACCTGGTTTAGACCTAGTTTTGTCCTGATTTAGATCTGGTTCAGTCCAGGTTTAGTCCTGGTTTAGTCTCAGCGCAGTCCTGGTTTAGACCTGGTTTAGTCCTGGTTCAGTCCTGGTTTAGTCTCAGCTCAGTCCTGGTTTAGTCCTGGTTTAGTCCTGGTTTAGACCTGGTTTAGTCCTGGTTTAGTCCTGGTTTAGACCTGGTTTAGTCCTGGTTTAGTCCTGGTTTAGTCTCAGCTCAGTCCTGGTTTAGACCTGGTTTAGTCCTGGTTTACTCCTGGTTTACTCCTGGTTTAGTCCTGGTTTAGTCCTGGTTTAGTCTCAGCTCAGTCCTGGTTTAGTCCTGGTTTAGACCTGGTTTAGTCCTGGTTTAGACCTGGTTTAGTCCTGGTTTACTCCTGGTTTAGTCCTGGTTTAGTCCTGGTTTAGTCCTGGTTTAGTCCTGGTTTAGTCCTGGTTTACTCCTGGTTTAGTCCTGGTTTAGTCCTGGTTTACTCCTGGTTCAGTCCTGGTTTAGTCCTGGTTCAGTCCTGGTTTAGACCTAGTTTAGTCCTGGTTTAGACCTGGTTCCTGTCATGTCTCTTTCAGTGTGAAGTTGTTTTCAGACAAACTCTGTGTCTGTCTCAGGACGTCCCACATGTTCATATCCACCCCCCTCTCTCTCCCTCCCCCTCTCTCTCTCTCTCTCTCCCTCCTCCTTGTCTCCCTCCTCCCTCTCTCCCTCCCTCCTCCTTGTCTCCCTCCCTCCTCCTTGTCTCCCTCCTTCCCTCTCTCTCTCCCCTCTCTCCATACCTCCTCCCTCTCTCTCTCTCCTTTGATTCTCTCTCCCTCCCTCCTCCCCCTCTCTCTCTCCCTCCTCCTTGTCTCCCTCCTCCCCCTCTCTCTCTCTCTCTCCCTCCTCCTTGTCTCCCTCCTCCCTCTCTCCCTCCCTCCTCCCTCTCCGTCTCTCTCCTTCCATTCTCTCTCCCTCTCTTTACTCTCTCACTGTATCCCGTCTTTCTCTCTCGTCACTCCACTTCCTCTTTTTTCTCTCACCTGACCTTTTCTCTCTCACTCTCTTCTCTTTACTCTCTCTCTGTTTTCTCTCTCTTCTCACTCTCTCTACCTCTCTCCCTCACTCTCTCTTTTCTGTCTCTGTTCTTTCTCTCCCTCTCTTTTTCCCTTCACTCTCTCTCTTCTTGCTCTCTCCCTCTTTCCCTACACTCTGCCTTTCTTTTTTCTCTCTTCTCTCTCACCCCCCCTCTCTCCCTGCTCTCTCTCTCTCTGTTTTCTCCCCTCTCTCTCTCTCCCTCTCCAACCTTTCTCTCCTTCTCTCTCCCTCCCTCCTTCCTCTCCCTCACCTCCCCCCTTCCTATCCCTCCCTCCCTCTCTCCTTCTCCCCTCTATCTCTCCCTCTCTCCCTGCCTCTTTCTCCCTCCCCCTCTCCCTCTTTCCTCCCTCGCTCCTCTCTCTCCCTCTCCGCTCTCCCTCTCTCCTTCTCCCCCCTCCCTCTCTTTCTCCCCCCTCCCTCTCACTCCCTCCCTCTCTCTCCTCCCCCCTCCCTCTCTTTCTCTCCTCTCTCTCCCTCCCTCTCTTCCCCCTCCCTCTCCCCCCCTCCTCTTCATCTTCGTCCTCATCAGGAGCAGACACACTTCCTGTTTCCTGTTCACACCAAAACAAACACAGACGACTCACAGAAATAAAACTAAAAAACATTTTGTGTCAACGATCAGTGAAATCATCGTTTTTGAGACGAGGAGTTTCTTTGATTTGGTCGAACATAAATTTAACTAAATATTCGTGGATTAAAACACTTGAAGCAGAGTTTAATCCTCATCTGTTCAGTCATGTGTCCCTTTTCCCCGGGGCAGGTGTGACTTCAGCCCAAACCAGAGTCTGGAGTCCACTCAAGAGTCCAGTCCTGAGTCCTGAGACCAGTTTAGACCAGTCCAGACTCTCTCTGGGTCAGTTATCAGGTCCTGTCCTGGTCCAGTCCTGGTCCAGCTCTAGTCCAGTCCTGGTCCAGTCTTGGTCCAGTCTTGGTCCAGTCCTAGTCCAGTCTAGTCTAGTCCAGTCCTGAGCTCTAGTCAGTCCTGGTCAGTCAGTTCAGTCTGGTCTCAGTCCAGTCTGGTCCAGTCCTGGTCCAGTCTTGGTCCAGTCTCTGGTCAGTCAGTCCTGGTCAGTCTCAGTCCTGGTCCAGTCTGGTCCAGTCTCTGGTTCAGTCCAGTCTGGTCAGTCTGGTCAGTCCTGGTCAGTCTGATCTGGTCCAGTCCTGGTCAGTCTCTGATTCAGTCCTGGTCCAGCTAGTCAGTCTGGTCCAGTCCTGGTTCAGTCCTGGTCCAGCTCTAGTCCAGTCTTGGTCCAGTCTTGGTCCAGTCTTGGTCCAGTCCAGGTCCAGTCCTGGTCCAGCTCTAGTCCAGTCCAGGTCCAGCCCTAGTCCAGTCCTGGTCCAGTCCTGGTCCAGTCCTGGTCCAGTCCTGGTCCAGCTCTAGTCCAGTCCTGGTCCAGTCCTGGTCCAGTCCTGGTCCAGTCCTGGTCCAGCTCTAGTCCAGTCCTGGTCCAGTCCTGGTCCAGTCCTGGTTTGTCGTGTTGAAGGAAAAAGGGTGGAACAGGAAATAACAGACTGTGATTCAGCTCTGACTCTGAGCCTCTGGGATTAAAAGTCATGTTATTTAGAGCCGTGGTCACTAATTTAGTCCTGGTTTAGACCTGAATGAGTCGGGGCACAGTCCTGGTTTAGTCTTGATTTGGTCCCCATTTGTCCTGGTGTAGTTCACATTTATACCTGTCCCGATTTGGTCTTGCCTTAATCCTGTTTTGCTCCTGGTTTGAGCCCAGTTTGATCACATTCTTGTCCTGAGTTAGTCCTGGTTAGGTTCTTATTTTGTCCTTATTTTGCTTTAGTCCTGCTTTGAATCCAGTTTAATCACATTCTAGTCCTGGTTTAAGCCTGATTTAGTCCTGGTTTAGTCCTGGTTTACCCCTTGTTTAGTCTTGGTTTAGTCCTGGTTTACCCCATGTTTAGTCCTGGTTTAGCCCTTGTTTAGTCCTGGTTTACCCTTGTTTAGTCCTGGTTTACCAATTGTTTAGTCCTTTTATCGCTGTCCTTTCGTCTCTAAATCCTTCAGAGTTCGTCAGGTGCAGTCCTGGTTCACCACTTGTTTAGTCCTGGTTTACCCCTTGTTTAGTCCTGGTTTACCCCTGGTTTAGTCCTGGTTTAGCCCTGGTTTAGTCCTGGTTTACCCCTTGTTTACCCCTGGTTTACCCCTTGTTTAGTCCTGGTTTACCCCTGGGTTATCCCTGGTTTACCCCTGGTTTACCCCTTGTTTAGTCCTGGTTTAGCCCTTGTTTAGTCCTGGTTTTGCCCTGGTTTACCCCTTGTTTACCCCTGGTTTATCCCTGGTTTAGTCCTGGTTTATCCCTTGTTTAGCCCTGGTTTACCTCTTGTTTACCCCTTGTTTATCCCTGGTTTACCCCTGGTTTATCCCTGGTTTAGCCCTTGTTTACCCCTTGTTTAGCCCTGGTTTACCCCTTGTTTAGTCCTGGTTTACCCCTTGTTTAGCCCTGGTTTACCCCTTGTTTACCCCTTGTTTAGTCCTTGTTTATCCCTGGTTTATCCCTGGTTTAGTCCTTGTTTATCCCTGGTTTACCCCTTGTTTAGTCCTTGTTTACCCCTTGTTTACCCCTGGTTTAGTCCTTGTTTATCCCTGGTTTACCCCTTGTTTAGCCCTTGTTTATCCCTGGTTTACCCCTTGTTTATCCCTGGTTTACCCCTTGTTTAGCCCTTGTTTAGCCCTGGTTTACCCCTTGTTTATCCCTGGTTTACCCCTTGTTTATCCCTGGTTTACCCCTTATTTAGTCCTTGTTTACCCCTTGTTTAGCCCTGGTTTACCCCTTGTTTAGTCCTAGTTTACCCCTTGTTTACCCCTTGTTTACCCCTGGTTTAGCCCTGGTTTACCCCTTGTTTATCCCTGGTTTAGTCCTGGTTTAGTCCTGGTTTAGTCCTGGTTTATCCCTGGTTTAGTCCTTGTTTAGCCCTGGTTTAGTCCTTGTTTAGCCCTGGTTTAGCCCTTGTTTAGTCCTGGTTTACCCCTGGTTTAGCCCTTGTTTACCCCTGGTTTACCCCTGGTTTAGTCCTCTCGTCTCTAACCCCCTCAGAGTTCGTCAGGTGCAGTTGTCGTCTTGTTTTCCTGTTGTTCTCTCTGGACTCCGGAGCGTGTTTTTCAGACTCAGGCCGTTCATTTCGTGGTCACAGCGGCTCAGTCCAGTGTCCGACTCACACAAACACACATTAAACCTGGCTCTGCTCTCACGCCGTCCACGTCTGACACCAAAACAAAACTCACCCGCGTTATTTTAGGAAACAATAAAGCACGGAGCTCCTGCTGGTGTGAGCGCAGTCGTGTGCTGATGTTTAGGCTATGTTTGACCACAAAAATGATAATTAGTTGGGGGTATGTTTAAAATAGAAGTGGGCAGTCTCTTACTTGAGTAAAAGTGTGACAAAAGCTTTATTTTGACAAAGGACAGGACAAATATTATGCATTGTTGTAATGTTAGTTGCCTTTAAACATCCTTTTGAGTAGTTTTACTTTGATATTTCATGTTTTAGAACCAAAATAAAACATTTTAAGGCGAGACGCTGCAGGCGAATAGGAAAAAATATGAAATTTAAAGATTGAAGATTGAAACTTCTCCTGTAGTTTACTCACATAAACGTAAGAAAAAAATTTATTACAAGTTTTTCACCATGTCATGTTTTCATTTTATATTTAAAAATGGCCACAAAGTTTACAAAGAGGATATTTCCTATTTAGTTTTTGAGCTAGATTGGACTGAAAATTGTCACAAAAATTCAAATTTCGCCCCATTTTTTTAAACTTAAAACTTCAAATAATCAGTTTTAGAATTAGATATCAACAAATCCTTCTATAAGTTTTGTAAAACTCTTGAAATTGTACAGTTTGGTGTAGGATCTACTTTAAGGCTGATCTTTATGTCTCGAGGGACAAAAATGCATTTTAAGAAAACGTCCTTTGAAGTTACAGTGTCCCAGAGAAATCTATGGATGAAGTGGATTCAATGGAAGAATAAAACATCTTTAGGAGCAGATTGGACACATTTGTTGTTTCCACATCAAAGTCGATGTGTGAGAGAGAAAGTGACCAAAAAACAACAATTTTGAAAAAAAAAAAAAGTGTTTAGCCTGTAGAGTGTCGCCTTCAGAAATAACAACAACCTTGCCAGAGTAACTTTGGCTCCATCTCCTGGTTGCAGAGGGAATTACACCCATTTTAAGAACATATTGCTTGTTATGCTCGTCGTTATTGAGCTGTGACGCAGGCGTGATGATCATGTTCAGAGGCAGAAATGCTCAGAGTGAATCTGACTATGATTATGGACTTAAAACAGTGTTTTTGACGGAGGAAGAAGAGGATTTTTAACCAGGATTAAAGTGTGAATGAAGCTAAACGTGACTCCAGATGTGCTTTTAATGACGGAACATGGTCAAAAACTCAAATTCGCACAATACAATATTTGTCCTTTGAACATTTTCTGCCTGGAAGGTTTCACAATATGACTTTAAACTTATCTGATATTTATTGAAATACAGGAGTTTTGTTGCTGAATAAATACCTTGAAATACATAACTTATTCTTACAGTGAGCCCTTCTCCACAGATCTGACCTGTAACCTGGCTCGGTGGTGTCTCTGGCTCGTCCCCATGGAGAGCTTACTCAAAAAGTAAGTAAGAAAACCAAAATCCCATCCAAAAATGTTTATAACAAATATGTTTACAAAATGAACCAAAAAATGTTAAATGATTTGATTGGTTTGGGTCAAAATAGCAGTGACGAGGTCTACTCTGTCAGTGGTGTATGATTTTGTGTGTGTGAATGTACAGGGAATATCTTAAAATGTTCTGTTTCAGTCCTGTTTTAGTCTAGGTTTAGTCCTGGGTCAGTGTTCAGATTAAGCAGTTTTTCTTATTAA
The DNA here is from genome assembly GCA_019453435.1 of Rhinogobius similis. Taxonomy (NCBI): domain Eukaryota; kingdom Metazoa; phylum Chordata; class Actinopteri; order Gobiiformes; family Gobiidae; genus Rhinogobius; species Rhinogobius similis. The sequence goes on along the minus strand of CM033635.1, from coordinate 3,424,385 downwards.
AACACAAAAAACCCAAACATTAGTCAATGCACTGCATAAATAAACATAAATGTGCCGCACAAAATGATGAAGAAAACTGAAACAGCACAACTCACCCAGACAAATCTATAAGAGTAACTACTCCTGTCTTAGTCCTGGTTAAGCCCTGTCTTAGTTCTGATTTTGTTCCGATTTAGTCCTGTTTTTGTCGCATTTTAGTCCTGTCTTAGCCCTGCTTTAGCTCTGTCTTAGTCCTGTCATAGCCCTGTCTTAGCCCTGCTTTAGCTCTGTCTTAGTCCTGTCTTAGCCCTGTCTTAGCTCTGTCTTAGCCCTGTATTAGTCCTGTCTTAGCCCTGCTTTAGCTCTGTCTTAGTCCTGTCTTAGCCCTGTCTTAGCCCTGTCTTAGCTCTGTCTTAGTCCTGTCTTAGCCCTGTCTTAGCTCTGTCTTAACCCTGTCTTAGCCCTGCTTTAGCTCTCTCTTAGCCCTGTCTTAGTCATGTCTTAGCCCTGTCTTAGCCCTGCTTTAGCTCTGTCTTAGCCCTGCCTTAGTTATGTCTTAGCCCTGTCTTAGTCATGTCTTAGCCCTGCTTTAGCTCTGTCTTAGCACTGCCTTAGCAATGTCTTAGCCCTGCTTTAGCTCTGTCTTAGCAATGTCTTAGCCCTGTCTTAGCCCTGCTTTAGCCCCGTCTTAGCCCGGTCTTAGCCCTGTCTTAGCCCTGTCTTAGCCCGGTCTTAGTCCTGTCTTAGCCCCGTCTTAGCCCTGCTTTAGCCCCGTCTTAGTCCTGTCTTAGCCCGGCCTTAGCCCTGTCTTAGTCCTGCTTTAGCTCTGTCTTAGTCCTGTCTTAGCCCTGCTTTAGCTCTGTCTTAGCCCTGTCTTAGCTCTGTCTTAGCCCTGTCTTAGTCCTGTCTTAGCCCTGTATTAGTCCTGTCTTAGCCCTGTCTTAGTCCTGTCTTAGCCCTGTCTTAGTCCTGTCTTAGCCCTGTCTTAGCTCTGTCTTAGCCCCGTCTTAGCCCTGCTTTAGCTCTGTCTTAGCCCTGCCTTAGCAATGTCTTAGCCCTACTTTAGCTCTGTCTTAGCCCGGTCTTAGTCCTGTCTTAGCCCGGTCTTAGTCCTGTCTTAGCCCGGTCTTAGTCCTGTCTTAGCCCGGTCTTAGTCCTGTCTTAGCCCTGTTTTAGCCTTGTCTTAGCCCTGCTTTAGTCCCGTCTTAGTCCTGTCTTAGTCCAGTCTTAGTCCGGTCTTAGTCCCGTCTTAGCCCCGTCCTCTCCCCGACCCTTATAGAAAAACATACCTCACATTCTCTGCTTTATTTCATTTAAAACACGACTCAGAACAATGGCTTCCTCCGAGGCTCATTCACTCCACGATTGAAGGAGTTTAACCCACAACCTCGGCCCCTTGTGCACTTCTTAAGCCGCGCTGGATGTTTGTGGTGTTTTCTCTGACTAAACCGGTCTGTGTTATTGTCTTTGCTTTGGTTTAAAGAGTTTGTGGCGTCGGGGCAGAGTTTCCAAAGCCGCTCGAGTCACTCCCTTTCGGACGCTCACTTTTTCCAGCCGAACACAACAGCGACTCTGTGCAGCGCCGACGGCAACGACAGGAATGCTGCTGCGGAACATCTACTGACGAGAGATGATCCACTTTTATTATCGTCGCTGAATATAGTTTTAAAGAAGAAGATAAAGCTGTTGTTTTTTATTTAAATACAAAACGACCGAAGAAAAATACAGTTATGTGCTGTAGAAAATGATAAGTTCTGGTTTAGTCCTGTCTTGGTCCTGATTAAGTCCTGGTTTCTGGTTCAGGCTGATTTTTGTTCTGGTTTAGTCCTGTTTTAGTCCTGGTTAAGTCCTATTTTAGTTGTGGTTTAGTCCTTATTTACTCCTGTTTTAGTTCTGGTTCAGGACTGTTTTAGTTCTGGTTTAGTCCCGTGTTAGTTCTGGTTCAGGCCTGTTTTAGTCCTGTTTTTGTTCTGGTTTAGTCCTGTTTTAGTCCCGTTTTTGTTCTGGTTCAGGCCTGTTTTAGTTCTGTTTTTGTTCTGGTTTAGTCCTGTTTTTGTTCTGGTTTAGTCCTGTTTTAGTCCCGTCTTAGTTCTGGTTCAGGCCTGTTTTAGTTCTGTTTTAGTCCCGTTTTAGTTCTGGTTTATTCTAGGTTAAGATGGTCCTGGATTGGTGGTTTAGTTCTGGTTCAGGACTGTTTTAGTTCTGTTTTTGTTCTGGTTTAGTCCTGGTTCAGGCCTGTTTTAGTCCTGTTTTTGTTCTGGTTTAGTCCTAGTTCAGGCCTGGTTTAGTTCTGATTCAATCCTGGTTTTGTTCTGGTTTATTCTAGGTTCTAAGTATTCTAGGTGGTTTAGTCCTGGTTTAGTTCTGGTTCAGGCCTGTTTTAGTCCTGGTTTAGTCCTGTTTTTGTTCTGGTTTAGTCCTGTTTTAGTCCCGTTTTAGTTCTGGTTCAGGACTGTTTTTGTTCTGGTTTAGTTCTGGTTCAGGCCTGTTTTAGTCCTGAGTCAATCCTGGTTCAGGCCCGTTTTAGTTCAGTTTTAATCCTGGTTTAGTTTCGGTTCAGTCTGTTTTAGTTGTATTAGTCCTGGTTTAATCCTGTTCAGTCTCAGCTTTGACAGAGTTGAGGCCTTATTCAGTGCTGTCTTGGTCCTGATTCAGTCCGGTTTAGTCCTGTTTCAGGCCTGGTTCAGTTCTGGATTAGTCCTGGTTCAGTTCTGATGGATCGATTATTATTTTCGTTGCTAAATATAGTCTTAAGAAGAAGATAAAGCTGTTAATTTTTATTTAAATACAAAACAACCAAAGAAAAATACAGTTACGTACCACAGAAAATGATATGTTCTGGTTTAGTCCTGGTTCAGTCCTGTCTTAGTCTTGTCTTAGCCCTGTCTTAGTCCTGTTTGAGCACTGTCTTTAACCTGTCTTAGCCCTGTCTTAGTCCTGTCTTTGTCCTGTGTTTGTCCTGTCTTTGTCCTGTCTTTGTCCCGTCTTTGTCCCGTCTTTGTCCCGTCTTAGCCCCGTCTTAGCCCCGTCTTAGCCCCGTCTTAGCCCCGTCTTAGCCCCGTCTTAGCTCTGTCTTAGTCCTGTCTTAGCCCTGTCTTAGTCCCGTCTTAGTCTCGTCTTAGCCCTGTCTTAGCACTGTCTTAGCCCTGCCTTAGCCCTGTCTTAGTCCCGTCTTAGTCCCGTCTTAGTCCCGTCTTAGTCCCGTCTTAGTCCCGTCTTAGTCCCGTCTTAGCCCCGTCTTAGCCCCGTCTTTGTCCCGTCTTTGTCCCGTCTTTGTCCCGTCTTAGCCCTGTCTTAGCCCTGTCTTAGCCCTGTCTTAGCCCTGTCTTAGCCCTGTCTTAGCCCGAACTTAGCCCCGAACTTAGCCCCGAACTTAGCCCCGAACTTAGCCCCGAATTTAGCCCCGAACTTAGCCCCGAACTTAGCCCCGAACTTAGCCCCGAACTTAGCCCCGTCTTAGCCCTGTCTTAGCCTGTTATAGTCCTATTTTAGCCCTGCTTTAGTCCTAATTCAGTCCGGTTTTTGTCCTGGTTCAGTCTTAGTTTAGACCTGGTTTTGTTCTGGTTTAATCCCGGTTTGGTCCTGATTCAATCCCATTCTAGTCCTGTTTCAGTCCTGTTTTAGACTTGGATCAGTCTCGGCTTCGACCTGGTTCAGTCCACGAATCACTGCTGGAGAAGTGCAGTTTTGAAATCAGAAAGTCTCCAAAACGACGCCCCAGACTTTTTCCAGAGTCGGGTCCAGCTGTAACAAAAGGCTCCGTGCTCATTGTCCAAAGATAACTGTCCATTGAACATAAACTCCGCCCTCATTTCTTGCTCTTGCTGAACTCCTTGCGCCCCCCTCCGTCTTTGGCGAAGTTGCGGACCCTGTGGATGCGTCGGATCTGGTCCTGGATGGTCTGGAGGATGTCCATGTGGTCCGGGATGTGCACGAACCTGAGGACGAGCGCGCGCCGTTAGCTTTAGCTTCATTTCCTCCTGGCGTGGTCTTTTATTTATTTATCTAAAGTTCTTCACAAACTGCAACTTCATCGATATAAAACTATAATAAATAACTGCCTTTAGTAACACTTTAATGAGCTTTTAATAACTGCCTTTAATAAGACTTTTCTGCCGGTGGTACTTTGGGCTTTTTCTTTCTTTACAGTGATCCCTCGCTATATCGCGTTTCATCTTTCACGGCTTTGCTGCTTCACGGATATTTTTACAGTGGGGATATTTTTACAGTACATCCACTGAACTTCAGCGCACACACAAGAACGGGACCCTTTGATGAGTCGTTCATTGCAGTTCTCAAATATAATCGAAGATGGCATATCCGTTTATAGAAATCTTTTTGCTCAGAAAAAGAAAGAGCGCCAACAACTAAAGAAAGACTCCTGCGCCTTCAGTAGAAACAGAGGCTACAGGGGGCGGAGTCAGGACCAAGAGGCACAGACTTTGAAATACAACCTTGTATTACTATATTAAAATGATTGTTTTAAACACATTTTGGGCTTTAAAAAAGGTTTTGATTTTTGGTTTCATTCCATAGTTCAGTATTGCATTGTAAAATAATAAAAAATAAAGCTGTGACTACTTCACGGATTTCACTTTTCGCGTGTTATTTTTGGAACGCAACTCCCGCGATAAACCAGGGATCACTGTATTTCATTTTGTTCACGGAAAGCTTCAGATTCAACAAATGCTAGACATAAAAAGAAAGCTGTAACCCTTTTATTTTCAGTGAAATCAAACATTTTGGAATGAATAAGGATCAGTTTGTTCTCCAAACCTACAGATAAAAAAGTACGCAAACATTAAAAAAAAAATTTAACAGGACTTTTATATGGATTCTCGTTTTGTTGCGTTTTTGTCACTTTTAGCTGTGTTTTAGTTCTGTTTTTGTCAAGTTTTTGTCGCTTTTAATCACGTTTGTGTCACTTGTAGTTGCGTTTTTTGTCGCTTTTCGTCATGTTTTTGTCACTTTCAGTTGCATTTTTTGTTCATTTTAATGTAGTTTTTGTCATTTTTGTCACTTCTAGTCACGTTTTTGTAACATTTAGTCACGTTTTTGTCACTTTCCGTTGCTGAAACAATTTTTTTGTCAAATTAGCTTCAGCTTTGAAAGATGAATTGTTAAACCAACAAATGGCCAAACTAGAGACAGACACCAGCTTTACTCATTAATATTTAACAAAGAAACTTTAGGCGGAATTTAAATGTTGGTTTTCTTCTTTGCTGCACTTGTTTCCACTTTTAATCTGAGTAAATCAGACACCAGAGAGTCTCAGATTTACAAAGGGTTCAAGAACAGCTAAAACGAGGCAGATGTTTTAGGAAAAACAGGCCTTCAGTGTAAGGGGTTAAACCAAATTAACAAAAATTAAGATTAAAGTGCCCCTGACAGGTTGGAATACACTTTTAACTAAATTGCAGTTAAGATAAATATATTCAAATTTCTACTAAAATCTTTTACAAATTTAACCCCAGTTTAGCTGTTTTTTAGGTTTTAAATGTACTCCCGTTTGTAATTCCTGTAATTTTCAACAGATTTTTCAACTTTTCTCCACAAATAGTGACTTGATTGGTGTAAAACTATAATTTTTATTTACACATTGTATTAATACATTGTATAAAGTCAAAATTAGAAAATCATGAAAACGTTTTTCAGGTTTTCATGATTTTCTCATTTTAACTTTATTCAGTGTATTAATACCTGTTGCAAAGATAAATTATAGTTTTACTCCAATCAAGCAGCTATTTGTGGAGAAAAGTTGAAAAATCTGTTCAAAATTACAGGAAGTGAATAAATAGATGACATCACACTGGGGAGACAAAGGCTATACATAATTTACACAAAATAAACTACTTTTCTTGAACCTTTATACATAAATTTAACAAAATAAAGGTGTTAACATGTATTTTTATTTGTAAAATAAACAAATCTGTGACATCTGAGGAGTTTTGGCCCAGTGTACATGATGGTTGCTATGGTAATTTCCTAGTGTGATGTCATCATTTACAACCAGGAAGTAAGACAAAAAACCTAAAAAATTGCTAAACCGCACAGAAATTTGTGAATTTTTTTAACACAAATTGAAACATATTTATCTTAACTGCATTTTTGTCAAATGAGCGTCCAACCTGTCATGGGCCCTTTAACATCCTGAAATCAAGACATTTGACCTCTAGACGTTCATTGTTTCCAGTGAGTCGTACCTGATGTTTCTGCCGGTGATGAACATCTCCTGCAGCTGGGACACACGGCCGCTCCTGTCCCTGAACGTGACGCCGCTGAGCCGCACGTTCATGAAGGCGTCGACGTTGACCACCCGGCCTCGCGCCGAGCTCTCGTCCCGCAGCTCCACCGTGGTCACCTGACCCTGGACGCCCTGCAGCAGCACCACCAGGCTGTTCTCCGCGATGCTGCGCTCACGGATCGAGCTGCACACCTCGCCGAAGACCTGGGACGGGCCCGAGTCCTCGTCCGGGTCCATGAGGGCGACGGGGGAACGCTGCGGACACGAGAAAGACACGGCGAGAGGGAAACAGTCGTGAGCGAGGGGCGGGACAGCTTTGGAATGATGGAAGGCGCTTAAAGGGCCCATGACAGGTTTATATGATTTTCTAATTTTGACTTTATTCAGTGTATTAATACAGTGTGTGAATATAAATTACAGTTTTACACCAATCAGGTCGCTGTTTGTGGAAAAGTTGAAAAATATGTTTAAAATTACAGAAAGTAAACAAACCGATGACATCACACTGGGGAGACAAGGGTTATACATAATTTACACAAAATAAACTACTTTTTTGACCATTTAAACTTAAATTCAACTAAATAAATAAGTTCAAATATATATTTTTTTGTCAAGTAAAAGAATTGATGCCATTAGATGAGTTTTAGCCCAGTTTACAGTGTGGTTGCTATGGTGATTTCCTAGTGTGATGTCATTATTTACAACCAGGAAGTGAAATTAAAACGTATAAAACTGCTAAACCAGGATAACATTTGTAAAAAAAAAATAGCAAAACTTGAAATATATTTATCTTAACTGTGTTTTAGTAAAATAAGTACTTCAACCTGTCATGGGCCCTTTAAGGTGAGACGCTGCAGGTGAACAGGAAAAAATGTTAAATTTAAAAGATATCAATTGTAAACTTCTCCTGTAGTTTAGTCACATAAATGTAAGAAAAAATGTATTACAAGTTTTTTATCATGTCATGTTTTCAACGAGAAATAAGGGATTTTATGTGGAAAAAACCGCCAAAATGTCATATATTTGGGACATTTTAATCTGAAAAAATGTACAGAACCAGGTTTAAATTTCTTTAATAAGTTTTTAATAACTGTGTTTAATAAGACTTTAATAAGTTTTTAATAACTGTGTTTAATAAGACTTTAATAAGCTTTTAATGACTGCCTTTAATAAGACTTTAATAAGCTTTTAATAACTGCCTTTAATAATGTCAAATATTTGGGACATTTTAATCTGAAAAAATGCACAGAACCAGGTTTAGATTTCTTGGTTCATTTTGTAAATAAAAAAGTACAGAGGGTACTTTTGACTAAACTAGATCTGACTGAAAATTGTCCTAAAATTCAAATGTTGCCTCGTTTTTCTTTTTACTTTAAACTTTAAGAAATCAGGCTTAGAATTAGATATCATCAAAACCTGTTGTTCTGTCAGTAAGAAACTTTATCAGTATTTAACACTGACAAATACAAATCATTTAAGCTCGGGATGATGACATCACACATAACAGCATTTTCAGTTCGCCCAATGTGAAGTCAATGTCTCTACTGGTCGGTTGCACATGTAACGAAAAGAATTTCCCCTTGGGGATAAATAAAAGTAATTCTGATTCTGATGAGAAGATTTTAAGACGCTAAATACTAATCTTAGCGTCAATTACAAAGCATTCTAACACAATATATTGTTGAATGTATTTACCAGAAGTGACTCAGCAGCTTATCAGGTTCTTCCGTGGATTTTTTGTTCACTTTTTTACATGTTTTGTAGTGATGGGTGAATTGAAACAGGTTTTCCAACACAGTTTCGAAGCCCCGAAATGCATGCTCTTCGAAACACTGCTCCGAAACACGATTCAAAGCGCTTGTCACGTGACCTAGATGGTTCATGAAGCTGTCACATGACTCAGACGGTTCATGAACCGCTGTTGTTTCACAGGTGTTTCAGTAGAGGGAGCTTTCGTTTCAAGCCTGGGTTCATTGACAGGGCATTAAACAAACCACACAACAGCGATCTGTCTCAAACCCACGACTCCATAAAGTCTCAACCTGCTCCTGAAAAATTTGAAAAAGGTGTTGGGGGTTTATGAAAAGTGAGATAAGTAATAATTCATAGATCAAGTTTGTGCAACTTTTGTGTGTGACAACATCACATTGGTGCAGCGGTTAGCGCGCTGCGCTGACAGATGTGAAATGCTGAGTTCGAGATCCGGCGAGAGTTGCTCTGTGCTTTTGAGGTTTTACTGCGTTTCAGAGGTAAGGTAGTAAAGGAACAAATTAAATTATACAGTAGACTGTATCCTTCCACAGGAGGAAATTGTGGGCCAATTATTGAATAAAACCAAAATTGTAAAACATTTGCTCGCTCTCATTTAATTTTTAGTCTTTTATATTCATATTATTGTAGAAACAAAAATGCACCAATAATGCACACACATAACATATTAGTTAGTTATTTTAGTTATTTTACTGGCAACCATAGCACATTGGGATGTGGTTCATTTGAATCACTGTGGATGTTGTGGTATTAAAACAAACCACTAGATGTCACTCGGAAGAAGTGTTTCGAACTGTGTTTCGAAGCCTCAAACCGTTTGGTTCAAATGCTTTGTTGTTTCATGAGGCTTCACTTTGCCTATCACTAATGTTTTGACTAATGTTTTTTAAGCGTAATTTAGCACGTTAACAGCCAACATGGCGGATCTCCATGGTAACGGCTGTTTTTTCACGGTCTATCCCGAGCTCTACAATAAAAACACAATTCAGTTCTGTTTAATTGTTTTTTTTATGCTTTATATTCAGTAAAACAACTGTAAATAAAGACAAATTAAAATAAACAAATCAAGGGAGTAGATTGAGTAACGCTAGATATTAATGGTTTTCAGTTTCTTGTTTCTTTGTGATAGTTTGAGGACTTTTGCGCATTCAAAACGTGTAAACAATATTTCCTTATGAATTGTTACTTGCAATGACAGAAGTGCTAGACATTCATCATTCTGAAACTCATGGATTGTGAAGTTTAAAGCTAAAATGACATGTTTTGAGCTATTATTTCACACTTTTTTGTTTAGTGCGTTCTGTGTGTTCATTCATAGTTTCACACAAAATAAGCAAAAAAAAAACATTAAACCGAAAGAAACCTTTGCATTTCAACAACATTCTACCACATGTAACTAAAACGCACATCATCTGAACACATTTTGCAAGATATTTGCATCTTAAAACTAGCTTAATTCATCCGGAGCTCCGCGTAAACCAGATTTAAGTCAAACCTCGCGTGTTTTTTCAGTTAAAGTGATAAAAAAAGCTCGTACCGGTCTGAGAAAACTGAAGACGACCACAGAAAATATGTAAACAAGTCCGGTTTTCCCGCAAGAAGCACGAGCCCGAACCAGGAAGCGCTGCGTGATGACGTCGTGCGTACGTAAGGTCACCTGAACAAGGAAATGGCGCCCTCTGCTGCTGCAAACAGGGAATTTCCTATTTTATGTCAATTAAAAGCACTACGTTGTTAAAGAGAACTGCAACTATTATAGATTATTTTATTAGTTGAGAGTCAAGCGATTATTTCTGTTGAACATTGAGACTTTTTAATACATTTTTAAACAAATAAAGGTGAAATATTGTGACTGGAAGCTTCTAAATAGAGAATATTTATGAATAAAGTGTATTATTGATGAAAATTAGAAAATGTTTAATCTTTTTGACATTTTGATTTAATAATTCCACTCTATGTTAAAAAAAAAAATCTTCAAGTATGTTTTCAGAGTTGGATAGTCCAAATTATAATTATCAAAAAAATATTCAGATTATTTTCAATAGTCAACAAGTCATGATCGTTTGTAATCAGTTGTAAATAATCATTGCTGCCCCCACAACATACAGGTCGATTCCAGGTCTCTTTTATTTTGATCATTATTTAAGGCCAGACATTACAGGCAAAACCCAACTTTTTCTTTTTTTGTTTTGTTTTTTGGTTAATTTGCTCTCTCAGCGTATCAGCTTTCACGTGGAAATAACAAACCTTTATTCTTCCATTGAATCCACTTCATCCATATATTTCTCTGGGACATTGTAACTTCAAAGGCCGTTTTCTTAAAATGCGTTTTTCGGGATGTAAGGATCACCCTTTCATATTGCTGATAGTCTTTGAACATGCTCTTGAGTGCCTTTGCCATCTCATGTTAAAAAAATAAAAAGTTTCTTATTCATTCTATGCCCTGTGTTATCAATCACTATGAAATGACACTTACTCAAAAACTAAATATGAAATACAAGATCCCCTCTGTAGTTAATTAAAAAAACCGAATACGAACTAAAACAAACCAAGAAATTTAAACCTAGTTCGTCCATTTTTTAAGATAGAAATGTCCCAAAAATATGCAATTGTGGCTGTTTTTACACATAACATGCCTTATTTCTTTCTTACATTTATGTGAGTAAACTACAGGGGATATCTTTAAATTTTAGATTTTTCCTATTCGTCCCGCCTTAACATTATCCAGTTTCTATTAGGTTTTTTATTCCTTTTTATCCACATCTGATAAAAGGAAACTATAGCTGCTGGACGTGTTCAATATAAAAAGAAAGCTGTGACCCACTTATTATCATCAAATCAAACATTCTGGGATGAATTAGAGTCAGTTTTACTCCAAAAGCACACATTTAAAAACTTTAATAGGACTTTTATATGGATTCTGCCTGGACTTTACTTTATTACAAGTCCCTAAAACTAATTTTTTGTTAAATTAGCTTCAGGTTTGAAAGAGGAATTGTCAAAACCAACAAAAGCCAAAAGTGTCAATCAGACAAAATCTACAGACACAGCTTCACTTCTTCATAGATTTAACAAAGAAAATGTAGTTGGACTTTAAAGTCTGATGTTCCTGTGGGCGGAGCTTGTTTCAGTGGAATCAGAGTAAATCAGACACAAAACTCCAGAGTCTGAGCTTCACAAAGAGTCAGACAATAGTTTGTGTCCAAAGGATCAGAAACAGCTTCAGTTTGAGGCTCGTTTCAGTCACACGTTTGAGGAAAAACAGGTCCGAGCGGCGTGTGTTTAATACCATTATTTGTATTTGATTTGAATAATTAAGTTAAAAAGTGGGTACCTGAAGCTTTAATAAAAACATTTGTAGAAAATGAACCGGTCTATTCCACAAACAGCTCCGACACACTTTCAGCCCGTGCCCTCAAACACGTTTTATTCATAATTTCATGTCATCATCCGAGCTCGTCCATGAGGGCCAGCAGCTCGTCTCCTTTGGTGCAGCTCGGACTTTCGGGCGACTCTTCTTCTTTCTCCGTGAACTGTCCGAGGATCTGAGCCAGCTCCGACGCCGCCTCCACGTCCTGAACGCACCAAACGTCACAGAGAAACTGCAAAAAGGCGTCGTTTTTTGCACATTTGTGTCGATAACCGTCGTACGTTCTCACCTGCTGGGCCTGGATGTTGATGACGCCGCTCCACGACTCTTCGGCTCCTCCCGCGGCTCCTCTGGAAAATAAAACCACAATAAATGATCATATTCTAGTTCTGCGCATTTAGAAAGAGTAAATGTACACACTGATACTTTTACACGATGGTGGAAAAGTACTGCAAATGTCAGGTAAAAGTACAGTTTCACGGCTAATAATGTACTCAGAAGCAGGGGCGTCGCACTGGGGGGGCAAAGGCAGGGGCGGACTTACCATTAGGCAACAGGCCACAATTGCCTTGGGCCCTCAACCTGAAGGGGCCCCCAATCAGATGCCCAGCTCATCATAGACACAAGGAAACAGTTGCTTTTCTCACAGTAAAGTAGTGCAGTGTACTTTTAAACAAGAAAAAGACCAATAAAACAGTTTGGAATTTGTCAAATATGTTGAAATCAAACTAAGTAGTAAATAAAATATGACATTATCAAAATTCAAATAAACATAATGTATTTAAATCAGCTGAATATGTGTTAAAATGCACCAACAAACAGAAAATTTGGTCTGATTTCTTAAATATTTTTCTGGGGAACGACCCCCAAACCCCCCTTTTTAAAACTGTGTAAACATACAAGCTTTAAAATAGTAAAAAACAACAACAACAACAACAACAACAAAAGTTTCCTTCAAGTACAATTCAAGAGACACAGCAGAAAAGTTATAGAAAATCACACTTGAGGAGGAGGGGCCTAGACTTAATTTTGCCTTGGGCCCCCAAATTCCTAGGTCCGCCACTGGGCAAAGGGTACTGGTTCCTTGGGGCCCTCAAAAGCATGTTGATGTTTTTTTTTCCTCTCAGTTTTAATTTTTCTACGCTTTCATTTATTTTTGTTGAAATAAAATGCATTGTGGTTGAGTAAAGTCCTAAATAATAATAATTATGCGTGACATCTGGGGGCCCCATCACCCTTTAAAGTCCATTAGAAGGTTCTCAAAATGTTCTAATTAAGACTTAGTTTGGTGGGAGGGCACCTGTGGCAATTGTCTATAATAGTTTATAATAGTTTTAGTTAGTTTTAGTGGCAGTTTGCGAAGGAATTTTGACAAATAAAAGTTTAAAATGATAGGAAGTGGATGTGATGTCATCAAAAAGCGACGTACCGTTGAAAATACAGACAATTTACAGACGACGGACACAATTTTCTGACAGTTTAAACAGTAATTTGACAAAATAAAGTTGTTATCAGGTATAATAATTAGTCAAATCATAACTATTGTGTAATTTATGTGGATTTTGGCCCTTATTTACAGTCTGGTTGCTATGGTAACAGTTGTGGAATTACCTCTAACTGTGTCATATTTGCTGCTCATGTTCAACCAGGAAGTGAATAAACCAGGAATAAACTTTACCCGAACTGTCAAACTGAGGACAAACAGGCAAAATGTTTAGCAAAATCTTAAATAGGATCATGTCCACTGCGTTTTAGGGAAATGTGTCGTCGAACCTGTCGTATGGACCTTATTCTGCCCCGCCCACTTTTTGCCACAGATACGCACTTTTATTGTAAACGCACTTCCGTTTGACGAGAACTCCGTTAAAGCTAATGACGAACGAGGGAAAAGTCTGACGCTAAATGTTACATAATGTAGATTGATTTGTGTATATTGTTTAATGAACACGAGCAACAACAAGTCACAGCATAGCGATTTCCTGAAAGCGTCTTTTTAGTCGAGTAGAACTTATTTTCTGTTGAGCTCGTCTGCTCCGTGTGAACTACAACGGAAACAAGACGATGGCGCGTACGACAACTTCAGGAATAAGGTGAATACAGACTTTAAGTTGTTTTAAACCAGAGTTCAAATATCCTCTGAGCTCTGGCCAATCAGCAGATGTGGAAAGAGAGCTGTACTCAAGTGAAAGTACAGTTACTAATAGCAAACTCAATTAAAAGTACAAGTATTGCTCCCAAATTTTTATTTAATTACTGGTAAAAGTAAAGATCACACAGGAAAAATACTATTCAGCAGGGGAGGGACAAAGGGGTCTGTCGTCCTGGGCCTTTTCACTGAAAACCTACAGATCTGACCAAACAAAACTATTCAGAATAATTTAACCTTAAAATAAACTATTACTATTAACCCCTTAGCTGGACTTTTTAATCTTAATTTTCTGATAAATACGCTTTTGTGTTGTTTGTTCTTACGATCTAACGCTCATGTTCTACCAAACTAATGTGAAAAAATCCTGCAAAAAACATATTTTTATTTTAACGTATAAGAAACAATGTGCTGTGACTTCTGCATGATTAGGCCATACGTAAGCCATTAAATCTATGAATTTTATCTCAGTTTTACGTTATTTTCCATTAGAATGTTTCTCTTTTTCCACTCCCAAGATGGCCGCCGCAACTGCCACAGCAACAGAACCAACGGTCGCTCTAGCTCTTATTATAACGCACTGCTTTTACCTGAAATAATCATGAGATAAAGTAAAGTTGAAGTATTTATTGAGCCGTTTCTGTTGTGTCCTCGGGCAAAACACTTCCCTCGTGTCGTGAGTGATTTGTTTACGTAAAGTTTTGAGTCGTACGATGCAGATTCTTACGCTTCGTCTTCGTCTTGGTCGCCGGGGAACAGGTTGATCCCAAAGCTCTTCCCAGGACCAGGTTTAGACCTAGACTCGGACTCGGACTTGAGGGTCCCCATGATCCGGGACAGAAGGTTCAGCTCCTCTTTGGCCAACGGGTTTGGTCTGGACTCGGTCTGAAGAGGAGAAGATGAACATCGATCATGATATTCTACTTTTTATCTTTACATTTTGAGTAAAGAAAGGTTTAAACGTGAAAGATCTAAACCAGGACTAAATGAGGACTAAACCAGATCTAAACCAGGACTAAAGCAGGACTAGACCAGGACTAAATTATTCTAAATCAGGACTGGATAATCACCAAACCAGGACTAAACCAGATCTAAACCAGGACTAAACTGGGACTACACCTTACTTTAGGATTCAGTTATTTATTCAAGACCGGATAAAACCAAATCAGGACAAAACAAGGACCAAACTAAGTCTAAACCCAAACTAAATCAAGAAAAAGGCAGGTCTTAACTAGGACTAAACCAGGACTAAACCAGGACTAAACCAGGACTAAACTAGGACTAAACCAGGACGAGGACAACAAAGATCTAACCCAGGCCAGGACTAAACAAGGACCAAACCAAGTCTAAACCATAACTGGAGCACACCTGGACTAAGGCAGGTCTAAACTTGGACTAAACCAGGATTAAGATTGAAACCAGGACTAAATTGGGCTAAACCAGGACTAAACAAGGACTAATTCAGAAGTTCCACTGCACTAAGGGAGGTTTTAACTAGGACTAAACCAGGTCTAAACTTGGACTAAACCAGGACTAAATTGGGCTAAACAAGGACTGGATAATCGCCAAACCAGGACTAAACCAGGACTAAATCAGAAGTACCACTGGAGGGGGGTTTTAACTAGGACTAAACCAGGTCTTTACTTGGACTAAACCAGGACAAAGATCTAACCCAGGACTAAACAAAGACTAAACCAGGACTAAATCGTGCTAATTCAGTATTTGATAAACACCAAACCAGAACTAAACGAGGACTAAACCAGATCTAAACCAGGACAAAACTGGGACTACACCTAACTTTAGGATTCAATTATTTATTCAAGACTTGGATAAAACCAAACCAGGACAAAACAAGGACCAAACCAAGTCTAAACTCAAACTAAATCAAGAAAAAGGCAGGTCTTAACTAGGACTAAACCAGGACTAAACTAGGACTAAACCAGGACGAGGACAACAAAGATCTAACCCAGGCCAGGACTAAACAAGGACTAAACCAAGTCTAAACCATAACTGGAGCACACCTGGACTAAGGCAGGTCTAAACTTGGACTAAACCAGGACTAAACCAGGACTCCATTAGGATAAACCTGGACAGGATCATCACCAAATCAGGACTAGACCAGGACTAAACAAGGATTAAATCATAAGTACTTCAGGACTAAGGCCAGACTTAACTAGGACTAAACCAGGACTTGAGCACAACAAAGATCTAACCCAAGCCAAGACTAAACCAGGACTAAATTTGGCTAAACCAGGACAGACAAAACCAGGAAAAAACATGGACTGGACCAAGTTTAAACCCAAACTAAATCAGGACTAAGGCAGGTTTTCACTAGGACTAAACCAGAACTAAATTGTGTTAAATCAGGGCAAGGTCATTACCAATCCAGGATTAAACAAGGACTAAATCAAGTCTAAAGTAAAACTGGAGCACACCTGAACTAAGGCAGGTCTAAACCAGAACTAAACCAGGATTAAGATAGAAACCAGGACTAAACTGGAATAAACCAGGGCTGGATAAGGACCAAAAAAGGACTAAATCAGGTCTAAACTAAAGGACTACCAGGACTAAGGCTAAACAAGGATTTATCCATGACTAAACCAGGACTAAAACAGGACTGATGATCACAAAACCAGGACAAAACACAGACCAAATCTAAATCAGGACTAAAGGAGGTCTTAATTAGGACTAAACCAGGACTTGAGCCCTACAAAGATCTAAACCAGGACTAAACAAGGACTAAACGAGGACTATACTTTACAAAATCAAGACTGGGTAATCACCAAACCAGGACTAAATCAAGTCTTAACTAAAACCGGAGTACACCTGGACTAAGGCGGGTCTAAACCAGGACTAAAGCAAGACTAAACAAGGACTTATCCATGACTAAACCAGAACTGGGTAATGGCAAAAACCAGGACTAACCAAGGACTAAAGCAGGTGCAAACTCAAGCTCTTAACTTGGACTAAACCAGGACTAAACAAGGACTAAAGCAGGTGCGAACTCAAGCTCTTAACTTGGACTAAACCAGGACTAAACAAGGACTAAAGCAGGTGTGAACTCAAGCTCTTAACTTGGACTAAACCAGGACTAAACAAGGACTAAAGCAGGTGCAAACTCAAGCTCTTAACTTGGACTAAACCAGGACTAAACAAGGACTAAAGCAGGTGCAAACTCAAGCTCTTAACTTGGACTAAACCAGGACTAAACAAGGACTAAAGCAGGTGCAAACTCAAGCTCCTAACTTGGACTAAACCAGGACTAAACAAGGACTAAAGCGGGTGCAAACTCAAGCTCTTAACTTGGACTAAACCAGGACTAAACAAGGACTAAAGCAGGTGCAAACTCAAGCTCTTAACTTGGACTAAACCAGGACTAAACAAGACTAAAGCAGGTGCAAACTCAAGCTCTTAACTTGGACTAAACCAGGACCAAACTGGGACTAAACGCGAACTGCAGGTGTCATAATGTTTTGGCTCTATTTAAACTACTTCGACCTTAAATTACCTTCACAGTCGGAGCTTTGGAAGTTTGCGTCTCCTCGGGGTTCACAACCGTATAGCTTTATTTTTGGAAACGAGATCAGTAAAATCAAGTAGAAGATAGTAATTAACGTCTAGATGTTTTGACATGTTTGATAATTTGGTTTCAGGTGCTTGGGGTTTTTAGGACATGACAGGAGAGAGCAGGTTTAAGTCATGAAGAACATTGTTTGGACAGGTTATTTAATGGAGCAGAGGGTGTGTTTCTTACATGTTTAGACCCAGTTTGAGGACTCTGTCTCCGCAGATGTCAAAACTTCCCTCTCTGATTGCACTGGTGTAGTCGCCCCCTGCAGGAAACTCACAGCGCTGCACCTCCCGGCCTCTGCAGTCGAACATCCTGCACAACCACAAACACAAATCATTCATCGTCGATCTTTTTTATTTTTTTATTTGTAAATGTATTTGTTTATTTGATCAGGACAGCACATGTTAATGAACACGCAACACCGGAATTAGCCATGAGCTAGTTTTTATCCTTCGTCACACACACACTCTCATTCACACATCTATTGTAGACGTTTTTAGTCGGAGGGGAAACCGGAGCAGACACGGGGAGAACATGCAAACTCCACACAGAAAGGCTCTGCACCGTCCTGTAGAGTAGAACCCAGGACCTTCTTGCTGTGAAGTGAGAGTGCTAACTGCTGCGCTACCGTGCAGATGGAGCAGGAGTCAGCGTCTCTCGCTGTGGTGATTAAGAAGGTACATCCTCTGTCTGTCTGCTCTCTGTCGCCCCCTGCAGGACGCTCTGTCTGCTCTCTGTCGCCCCCTGCAGGACGCTCTGTCTGCTCTGAGTGTCGCCCCCTGCAGGACGCTCTGTCTGCTCTGAGTGTCGGCCCCTGCAGGACGCTCTGTCTGCTCTGAGTGTCGCCCCCTGCAGGATGCTCTGTCTGCTCTCTGTCGCCCCCTGCAGGACGCTCTGTCTGCTCTGAGTGTCGCCCCTTGCAGGACGATCTGTCGCCCCCTGCAGGACGCTCTGTCTGCTCTGAGTGTCGCCCCTGCAGGACCGTCTGCTCTCTGTCGCCCCCTGCAGGACGCTCTGTCTGCTCTCTGTCGCCCCCTGCAGGATGCTCTGTCTGCTCTGAGTGTCGCCCTCTGCAGGACGCTCTGTCTGCTCTGAGTGTCGCCCCCTGCAGGACACTCTGTCTGCTCTGACTGTCGCCCCCTGCAGGACACTCTGTCTGCTCTCTGTCGCCCCCTGCAGGACGCTCTGTCTGCTCTCTGTCGCCCCCTGCAGGACACTATGTCTGCTCTCTGTCGCCCCCTGCAGGACGCTCTGTCTGCTCTCTGTCGCCCCCTGCAGGACGCTCTGTCTGCTCTGAGTGTCGCCCCCTGCAGGATGCTCTGTCTGCTCTGAGTGTCGCCCCCTGCAGGATGCTCTGTCTGCTCTGAGTGTCGCCCCCTGCAGGACGCTCTGTCTGCTCTCTGTCGCCCCCTGCAGGACGCTCTGTCTGCTCTCTGTCGCCCCCTGCAGGACGCTCTGTCTGCTCTCTGTCGCCCCTGCAGGACGCTCTGTCTGCTCTCTGTCGCCCCCTGCAGGACGCTCTGTCTGCTCTGGGGCAGCTTCAGTGACAGTGACAGATCCTCGTGTTCTCGTGTTTCATAGTTTACTCAGCGCTGCCTCCGGGGCTCATTTGCATAAAGACAGATCCTGTTTAAAGTTAGGTCATGAACACTTTACAGATGTATGCAAATCACACACACAGAACAGGCCTCCAGCTCTGACTTAGGCCCTTCTTTAGACCTGGTTTAGTCCTGGTTTACTCCTGGTTTCATCCAGGTTTAGTCCTGATTTAGCCCTGATTTAATCCTGGTTTAGTCCTGATATAGTCCTGGTTTACCCCTGGTTTATTCCTGGTTTATTCGTCATTTAATCCGAGTTTAGTCCTGGTTTAGTCCTGATATAGCCCCGGTTTAGTCCTGGTTTACTCCTGGTTTCATCCAGGTTTAGTTGTGATTTAGTCCTGATTTAATCCTGATTTAGACCTGGTTTAGTCTGGATATAGCCCTGGTTTAATCCTCATTTAATCCAGATTCAGTCCTGGTTTAGTCCTGGTATAGCCCTGGTTTAGTCCTGATTTAATCTGGATTTAGTCCTGGTTTAGTCCTGGTTTAGTCCAGGGTTTTACAGATGTAAATGTCACTCTCCAGGACAGATTTGGAGAGATGTTGTAGTGAATGTACATGTTATTTGTTTGAGTTAAATGCTCAGATCAAACTGGGGTTTAAATATCTATTCCATTCCTTCAAAATATTCTAACTATTGTTGAATAAGATCTGAAATCTGAGCAACTTTAAATGGAGATTATTGTGAGACAAACTAATGTATTTCTTTAATTGCTGGAGTTTGGTGACTTACCTGATGAGTCCTGGCACTTCCACTCCGTGAGGCACTGGTCCACTCAGGCCCAGAACAAAACGACCGTTCGGGTTCTGGATCTGACTTTTCAGGAACAAGGACACCTGACAAAAAAGGTTTTCAGGGACTTTTAAGAGATTTTAACCGAAATTAATGTTTAAACTATCACAAATTATTCCTATTGTCCTTTTCTACCTTCAAGACACTGAAAGGAACCACAATTAACCGAGCCAACCAGCTCAGTGAGAGTGATTCATCAATGTTCGAGTAATCTTTATTCTTCTGTATTCAAGACTCCATTACTCTGTTCTGTTTTTACTCAGACACAGTCACTACAACGGACTCACTTTGTGCTCCAATTTTTACATTTTTTTCTAGAAACATTCTAAGTTTCCATGGTGTCGAACCCATTTGGCTCAAATGAAAAAGTAAAATCTATGAGAAAACATCTAGGTGTAAATTAGCATTCGTGCTTTAACCTGCTCCAGCATCTCTCGTCTTAGGGTCTTCTTTAAATACATTTTTTAAAATACCGTCAACTGTTGGGATATTTCACTAAACATTTGACTTGCCCTCATTGCTAGCCATCTTAGCATCTATTCCTGAAAAATTATTTTAATATGTTTAATGATGACAATGAGGATTTTGAAGTTAATGAAAATATTCATGCTTATCATTATATAAGTAGAATGTATTTTTGTCACTACATGAAGTATAGCGATTGTACAATAGGAATTATTTTTTCTGTATTTGAAATTCAATTTCACTGGATCCCAGGAAGAACAGCGACAGCCTGAGGGCGCTAATACAGATCTACAATAACTCACTCCTCAGTCAGAAACTTGCGCCAGGGTCTGAGGGGCCCAAAATTGGACCCTCTTCCTATTAATTTATATTAAATGGGGGCCCATGTGAGGTTTCTTGCCCTGGACCCCAAAATTTCTGTTGATGGCCCTGCACGCCACCATCTTCTGTGTTTCATTTGAGGTCATTCATGTAGACGTCTGGACTCACTCTGATGTGGTAATCCTCAAAGAAGATGAGCAGGGTTTGTCTGAGCAGCTGCAGCTCTCCAGGAGACAGCGACGAGTAAACCTGAAGGTCACAGGAAACACCATCGTCCACGACATTCAAGGACTCCAGATCATCCACAACATTCAAAGACTCCACATCATCCACGACATTCAAGGACTCCACATCATCCACGACATTCAAGAACACCAGATCATCCATGACATTCAAGGACTCCACATCATCCACGACATTCAAGGACTCCACATCATCCACGACATTCAAGGACTCCACATCATCCACGACATTCAAGGACTCCACATCATCCACAACATTCAAGGACACCAGATCATCCACGACATTCAAGGACTCCAGATCATCCACGGCATTCAAGGACTCCACATCATCCATGACATTCAAGGACTCCACATCATCCACGACATTCAAGGACACCACATCATCCACGACATTCAAGGACTCCACATCATCCACGACATTCAAGGACTCCACATCATCCACGACATTCAAGGACTCAACTTCATCCATGACATTCAAGGACATAATCTGGAACTAAGAACTGTTTACATGGTTTAGGGGTGGGCTTGATTCTGTTCTGGCTTAGTCCTGGTTTAGTCCATGTTTAATCCCGGTTTAGTCCTGGTTTTGTCCATGTGTTGTCTTGGTTTACTTCGGTCTTACTCCTTGATTGGTCCTGGTTTAGTCCATGCTTTGTCCTGGTTTAGTCCAGTCTTAGACCTGGTTTAGACCATGTTTAATCCCGGTTTAGTCCTGGTTTTGGCCATGTGTTGTCTCGGTTTAGTCCTGGTTTACTCCTTGATTGGTCCTGGTTTAGTCCATGCTTAGTCTCAGTTTTGTCCTGTTTTAGTCCTGGTTTAGTTTTTGTTTAGTCCTCGTTTAGTCCTTGATTGGTCCTGGTTTAGTCTATGCTTAGTCCTGGTTTAGTCCATGCTTTGTCCTGGTTTGGTCCAAGATTAGTCCTGGTTTAGGCTATGTTTAATCCTGGTTTTGTCCTAATTTAGTTCTCATTTAGCCTTGGTTTAGTCCTCGATTAATCCATGCTTAGTCCTGGTTTAGACCATGTTTAATCCCGGTTTAGTCCTGGTTTTGGCCATGTGTTGTCTTGGTTTAGTCCTGGTTTACTCCTTGATTGGTGCTGGTTTAGTCCATGCTTAGTCCCAGTTTTGTCCTGTTTTAGTCCTGGTTTAGTTTTCATTTAGTCCTGGTTTACTCCTTGATTGGTCCTGGTTTAGTCCATGCTTAGTCCCAGTTTTGTCCTGTTTTAGTCCTAGTTTAGTTTTCATTTAGTCCTGGTTTACTCCTTGATTGGTCCTGGTTTAGTCCATGCTTAGTCCCAGTTTTGTCCTGTTTTAGTCCTAGTTTAGTTTTCATTTAGTCCTGGTTTACTCCTTGATTGGTCCTGGTTTAGTCCATGCTTAGTCCCAGTTTTGTCCTGTTTTAGTCCTAGTTTAGTTTTCATTTAGTCCTGGTTTACTCCTTGATTGGTCCTGGTTTAGTCCATGCTTAGTCCCAGTTTTGTCCTGTTTTAGTCCTAGTTTAGTTTTCATTTAGTCCTGGTTTACTCCTTGATTGGTCCTGGTTTAGTCCATGCTTAGTCCCAGTTTTGTCCTGTTTTAGTCCTAGTTTAGTTTTCATTTAGTCCTGGTTTACTCCTTCATTGGTCCTGGTTTAGTCCATGCTTAGTCCCAGTTTTGTCCTGTTTTAGTCCTAGTTTAGTTTTCATTTAGTCCTGGTTTACTCCTTCATTGGTCCTGGTTTAGTCCATGCTTAGTCCCAGTTTTGTCCTGTTGTAGTCCTAGTTTAGTTTTCATTTAGTCCTGGTTTACTCCTTGATTGGTCCTGGTTTAGTCCATGCTTAGTCCCAGTTTTGTCCTGTTTTAGTCCTGCTTTAGTTTTTGTTTAGTCCTGGCTTAGACCTTGAGTGGTCCTGGTTTAGTCTACGGTTAATCCTGGTTTTGTCCTGGTTTAGATCTCATTTAGCCGTGGTTTAGTCCATGTGTTGTCAATGTCAATGTCAATGTCAACTTTATTTCTACAGCACATTTACAACTGCCCAAAGTGCTTCACCTGCACATCATGGTAAAAACACAGTAAAGTACAACATTATTACAAACACAATTAGGTAACTGTTCACTTGTGTTAAAAGCCAAAGCAAAGAAATGTGTCTTAAGAGCAGCTGTGATCAGTAGAGGGGGCGGCCACAGGAAAGGCCCCGTCTCCTCGAGTTTTTAATCGGGATCTGGGCACATTTAACAACAACTGATTTTCTGACCTCACTGATCTGGCCGGACATAAGCTGTTAAAAGTTCAGACAGGTATTCAGGGGCCAATCCATTTAAAATCAATCCTGAATTTGACAGGAAGCCAGTGAAGGGAGTCCTGGCTTAGTCCTTGATTGGTCCTGGTTTGGTCTATGGGGAGTCCTGGTTTAGTCCAAACTTAGTCCTGGTTTTGGCTATGTTTAATCCTGGTTTTGTCCTAATTTAGTTCTCATTTAGCCTTGGTTTAGTCCTTGATTAATCCATGCTTAGTCCTGTTTTAGACCATGTTTAATCCCGGTTTAGTCCTGGTTTAGTCCATGCTTTATCCTGGTTTAGTCCTGGTTTTATCCATGTGTTGTCTTGGTTTAGTCCTGGCTTACTCCTTGATTGGTCCTGGTTTAGTCAATGCTTTGTCCTGGTTTAGTCCAAGCTTAGTCCTGGTTTAGTCCATGTTTAATCCCGGTTTAGTCCTGGTTTTGGCCATGCTTTATCCTGGTTTAGTCCTGGTTTTATCCATGTGTTGTCTTGGTTTAGTCCTGGTTTACTCCTTGATTGGTCCTGGTTTAGTCCATGCTTAGTCCCAGTTTTGTCCTGTTTTAGGCCTGCTTTAGTTTTTGTTTAGTCCTGGCTTAGTACTTGATTGGTCCTGGTTTGGTCTATGCGGAGTCCTGGTTTAGTCCAAGCTTAGTCCTGGTTTAGGCTATGTTTAATCCTGGTTTTGTCCTAATTTAGTTCTCATTTAGCCTTGGTTTAGTCCTCGATTAATCCATGTTTAGACCATGTTTAATCCCGGTTTAGTCCTGGTTTTGGCCATGTGTTGTCTTGGTTTAGTCCTGGCTGACTCCTTGATTGGTCCTTGGTTTAGTCCATGTGTTGTCAATGTCAATGTCAACTCTATTTCTATAGCACATTTACAACTGCCCAAAGTGCTTCACCTGCACATCAACTGATTTTCTGACCTCACTGATCTGGTCGGACATAAGCTGTTAAAAGTTCAGACAGGTATTCAGGGGCCAATCCATTTAAAATCAATCCTGAATTTGACAGGAAGCCAGTGAAGGGAGGCAAGCACTGGAGTAATGTGCTCACGCTTTCTCGTCCCCGTCAACAAGCGGGCAGCAGCATTTTGGACCTGCAGGAGGCGCTGTAGGGAGGACAGGTCCAGCCCACAGTACAGCGAGTTACAATAATCTAGGCGAGACGAAATAAACAAGTGAATAACTCGTTAAAAGTCACTGGCTGGAAGGTAAACCTTAACTTTACTTAATGTTCTGAGTTGTCTTGGTTAAATCTAGGTTTGGTCTTGGTTTAGTCCTGATTTAGTCTGGGTTTGGTCCTGATTTAGTCCTGGTTCATCAGGGTTTATTCCTGGTTTTGACCTGGTTTAGTTCATGCGTAGTCCCGGTTTACTCCTGCTTTAGTCCTGGATTGGTCCTGGTTTAGTCTTGGTTTAGTCCTGATTTAGTCTGGGTTTAGTCCTGGTTTAGTCCTGCTTTAGTCCTGGTTCATCAGGGTTTACTCCGGGTTTATTCCTGGTTTTGACCTGGTTTAGTCCATGCGTAGTCCCGGTTTAGTCCTGCTTTAGTCCTGGACTGGTCTTAGTTTGGTCCTGGTTTAGTCCTGGTCTAGTTCTCTGTACCTCTATGACCCGGCGGTGGGCCTCGTGGACCTGGTTCAGGACCCCAGGAGTGTCTTGGACCAGGTCTCGGATGGAGTCCAGGTGGTTGTACGAGACCAGGAGCAGGTCTTTGGGCCGAGGACAGAGGAGGACCTGGTGCTTGAAGGCCATGACCGTCAACTCGTACAACTGAGACAAAACAGAAGACAAAACTGAGACACGAAGAAAAAACAGAAGACAAAACAGAAGACAAAACTGAAGACAAAACTGAGACACGAAGAAAAAAGAGAAGACAAAACAGAAGACAAAACTGAGACAAAACCCAGTCCTTACCTGGTCTTTACGCGGTCCTTCCTTAGTCCTGACCCAGTTATTCCTTGGTTTTTACCCAATCCTTCCTTGGTCCTTACCCGGTCCTTCTGGTTCTTCCTCAGTCCTTCCTTAGTCCTTCCCTATTTCTTCCTCTGTCCTTACCCAGTCCTTCGTTGGTCCTTCCCCAGTCCTTCCTTAGTCCTTCCTCAGTCCTTCTCCAGTTCTTCCTCGGTCCTTCCCCAGTCCTTCCTCGGTCCTTCTCCAGTTCTTCCTCGGTCCTTCTCCAGTTCTTCCTCGGTCTTTCCCCAGTTCTTCCTCGATTTTTACCCAGTCTTTCGTTGGTCCTTCCCCAGTCCTTCCTCCGTCCTTCATCAGTATCGAGTCCTTCCTGGGTCCTTACCCAGTTCTTCCTCAGTCCTTCTCCAGTTCTTCCTTGGACCTTCTCCAGTTCTTCCCCAGTCCTTCCTTAGTCCTCCCTTGGTCTTTCCTCAGTCTTTTCCCTGTTCTTCCTCGGACCTTACCCAGTTCTTCCTCGGACCTTCTCCAGTTCTTCCTCGGTTTTTATCCAGTCTTTCCTCGGTCCTTCTCCAGTCCTTCCTTGGACCTTCTCCAGTTATTCCTTGGTTTTTACCCAGTTCCTCCCTCCTCGGTCCTTACTCGGTTTTTACCCAGTCCTTACCTGGTCCTTCTCCAGTCTTTCCTCTGTCCTTCCCCGGTCCTTACCCGGTCCATGGAGGCGGGGTTGAGTCTCATGATGGAACCGTGGGCCAGTCGGGACAGAACAGTCCTCATGGTCCTGTGAGAGTAAAGCTGCTGAGGTTTAAACAGTTCGTCCATGAAGGCTTTACTGAACAGAGTCCCCACGATGTCGTTCAGAACTGAAGAGGGAAAAGAGCAAGCTTTAGTCCAGGTTTAGTCCAGGTCCAGTCCAGGTTTGTGCTTCTGCTGAGGTTTAAATCATTCGTTCATGAAGGCTTTACTGAACATGGTCCCCAAGATCAAAGTTTAGTCCAGATTTAGTCCAAATTCAGTCTGGTGTAAGGCCAGGCTTAGTAAAGTTTGTGTCTGGTTTAAGGTCCAGTTTGATCGTTTAGTCCAAGTTTAGTTCACATTTATTCCAGGTTTAAAAGCATAGGTTGTGTCCAATTTAGGACCAGATTTGATTTAAGATCCAGTTCAGTCTAAATTTAGCTCAGGTTTAGTCCAGGTTTGGTCCGGCTTTAGTCTGGGTTTAATCTGGGTTGAGTATGGTTTAGTTTAGTACAGCTGAGTCCAGTTTAAAACCAGATTTAGTCCAACTTTAGTCCAGGTTTAGCCCAGTTTAGTCTGGGTTTAGACAGGGTTTAGTCCAGGTTTACTTGAGTTTCAGTCCAGGTTTAGTCCAGGTTTTGCCCATGTTAAATCCAGGATTACTTTAGTTTTTGCTCATGTTTAGTCCAGGTTTGGTCCGGCTTTAGTCTGGGTTTAATCTGGGTTGAGTCTGGTTTAGTTTAGTACAGGTTTATCTTAGGCAGAGTCCAGTTTAAAACCAGATTCAACTTTAGTCCAGGTTTAGCCCAGTTTAGTTTAGTCTTGGTTTAGACTGGGTTTAGTTCAGGTTTACTCCAGTTTCAGTCCAGGTTTAGTTAAGGTTTTGCCCATGTTAAGTCCAGGTTTACTTTAGTTTTTGCTCAGGTTTAGTCCAGGTTTGGTCCGGCTTTAGTCTGGGTTTAATCTGGGTTGAGTCTGGTTTAGTTTAGTACAGGTTTATCTTAGGCTGAGTCCAGTTTAAAACCAGATTCAACTTTAGTCCAGGTTTAGCCCAGTTTAGTTTAGTCTGGGTTTAGACTGGGTTTAGTCCAGGTTTACTTGAGTTTCAGTCCAGGTTTAGTCCAGGTTTTGCCCATGTTAAATCCAGGATTACTCTAGTTTTTGCTCAGGTTTAGTCCAGGTTTGGTCCGGCTTTAGTCTGGGTTTAATCTGGGTTGAGTCTGGTTTAGTTTAGTACAGGTTTATCTTAGGCTGAGTCCAGTTTAAAACCAGATTCAACTTTAGTCCAGGTTTAGCCCAGTTTAGTTGAGTCTGGGTTTAGTCCAGGTTTACTCCAGTTTCAGTCCAGGTTTAGTCCAGGTTTTGCCCATGTTAAGTCCAGGTTTACTGTAGTTTTTGCTCAGGTTTAATCAAGGTTTACTCCAGTTTCAGTCCAGTTTCAGTCCAGGTTTAGTCTAGGTTTTGCCCATGTTAAATCCAGTATTACTCTACTTTTGCTCAGGTTTAGTCCAGGTTTAGTCCAGTTTCAGTCCAGTTTCAGTCTAGGTTAAGTACAGGTTTAGTCTAGGTTTTGACCATGTTAAATCATGGATTAATCTAGTTTTGCTCAGGTTTAGTCCAGGTTTAGTCCAGTTTCAGTCCAGTTTCTGTCTAGGTTAAGTTCAGGTTTAGTCCAGGTTTGGTCCGGCTTTAGTCTGGGTTTAATCTGGGTTGAGTCTGGTTTAGTTTAGTACAGGTTTATCTTAGGCTGAGTCCAGTTTAAAACCAGATTCAACTTTAGTCCAGGTTTAGCCCAGTTTAGTTGAGTCTGGGTTTAGTTCAGGTTTACTCCAGTTTCAGTCCAGGTTTAGTCCAGGTTTTGCCCATGTTAAGTCCAGGTTTACTGTAGTTTTTGCTCAGGTTTAATCAAGGTTTACTCCAGTTTCAGTCCAGTTTCAGTCCAGGTTTAGTCTAGGTTTTGCCCATGTTAAATCCAGTATTACTCTACTTTTTGCTCAGGTTTAGTCCAGGTTTAGTCCAGTTTCAGTCCAGTTTCAGTCTAGGTTAAATCCAGATTTAGTCTAGGTTTTGCCCATGTTAAATCCAGGATTACTCTAGTTTTTGCTCAGGTTTAGTCCAGGTTTAGTCCAGTTTCAGTCCAGTTTCTGTCTAGGTTAAGTTCAGGTTTAGTCCAGGTTTGGTCCGGCTTTAGTCTGGGTTTAATCTGGGTTGAGTCTGGTTTAGTTTAGTACAGGTTTATCTTAGGCTGAGTCCAGTTTAAAACCAGATTCAACTTTAGTCCAGGTTTAGCCCAGTTTAGTTGAGTCTGGGTTTAGTTCAGGTTTACTCCAGTTTCAGTCCAGGTTTAGTCCAGGTTTTGCCCATGTTAAGTCCAGGTTTACTGTAGTTTTTGCTCAGGTTTAATCAAGGTTTACTCCAGTTTCAGTCCAGTTTCAGTCCAGGTTTAGTCTAGGTTTTGCCCATGTTAAATCCAGTATTACTCTACTTTTTGCTCAGGTTTAGTCCAGGTTTAGTCCAGTTTCAGTCCAGTTTCAGTCTAGGTTAAATCCAGATTTAGTCTAGGTTTTGCCCATGTTAAATCCAGGATTACTCTAGTTTTTGCTCAGGTTTAGTCCAGTTTCAGTCCAGTTTCTGTCTAGGTTAAGTTCAGGTTTAGTCCAGGTTTGGTCCGGCTTTAGTCTGGGTTTAATCTGGGTTGAGTCTGGTTTAGTTTAGTACAGGTTTATCTTAGGCTGAGTCCAGTTTAAAACCAGATTCAACTTTAGTCCAGGTTTAGCCCAGTTTAGTTGAGTCTGGGTTTAGTTCAGGTTTACTCCAGTTTCAGTCCAGGTTTAGTCCAGGTTTTGCCCATGTTAAGTCCAGGTTTACTGTAGTTTTTGCTCAGGTTTAATCAAGGTTTACTCCAGTTTCAGTCCAGTTTCAGTCCAGGTTTAGTCTAGGTTTTGCCCATGTTAAATCCAGTATTACTCTACTTTTTGCTCAGGTTTAGTCCAGGTTTAGTCCAGTTTCAGTCCAGTTTCAGTCTAGGTTAAATCCAGGTTTAGTCTAGGTTTTGCCCATGTTAAATCCAGGATTACTCTAGTTTTTGCTCAGGTTTAGTCCAGGTTTAGTCCAGTTTCAGTCCAGTTTCTGTCTAGGTTAAGTTCAGGTTTAGTCCAGGTTTGGTCCGGCTTTAGTCTGGGTTTAATCTGGGTTGAGTCTGGTTTAGTTTAGTACAGGTTTATCTTAGGCTGAGTCCAGTTTAAAACCAGATTCAACTTTAGTCCAGGTTTAGCCCAGTTTAGTTGAGTCTGGGTTTAGTTCAGGTTTACTCCAGTATCAGTCCAGGTTTAGTCCAGGTTTTGCCCATGTTAAGTCCAGGTTTACTGTAGTTTTTGCTCAGGTTTAATCAAGGTTTACTCCAGTTTCAGTCCAGTTTCAGTCCAGGTTTAGTCTAGGTTTTGCCCATGTTAAATCCAGTATTACTCTACTTTTTGCTCAGGTTTAGTCCAGGTTTAGTCCAGTTTCAGTCCAGTTTCAGTCTAGGTTAAATCCAGGTTTAGTCTAGGTTTTGCCCATGTTAAATCCAGGATTACTCTAGTTTTTGCTCAGGTTTAGTCCAGGTTTAGTCCAGTTTCAGTCCAGTTTCTGTCTAGGTTAAGTTCAGGTTTAGTCTAGGTTTTGCCCATGTTAAATCCAGGATTACTCTTGTTTTTGCTCAGGTTTAGTCCAGGTTTAGTCCAGTTTCAGTCCAGGCTTAGTCTGACTTTTGGCTGGTCCAGTCTAGTCCTGTCTAGGTTTACTACAGGGTCATTTATGCTATCAAAAATCTGATCATAATCTGATTTCTGGAGTTATCAGATTATTATAATGTCACGTAAACAGTTCCATCTGATTTCTTTAAGGGAAATATTCAAAAAAGTACAAACTAATGTTGCCAAGACAAAAATGAAAAAGAAAATGTTAACGATTTTTCACTGTTATTTTAAAATGATTGCGCTTTGTGGTGTTTTTGATTATCAGATTTCTCTCTGTAAAAACACACCAAAAATTATAGCTATTTATTGAAATAATTACTATCTGGTTTTCTAATTTGTGACTGTAATATTATTTTAAACGGACAAAACGTCACTTGAAGGTTGGCAGTTCTTCCACTAAACTCAGACAGCGCTAAAGTCCTTTCTAAACTTGTGGTTACGTCATGTGGTATTTTTCATTTTAACTAATAAATCTCAAACATGACCTTTGTCCGCTACGTTTGACACTTTTATTTACTTTACATTTTCCTTCTTTCTTTTCAAAGACAAGCCTGAAGCTCAGAGTGTTACCTCTTCTGCGGTCGCCGTCAGTCCATTGCCCTGCAGCGAAAGAGCCGGAAAATCAAGTTATTTCACGACTAAAAATGTGACAAAAGCGACAGTTTTACGAGCGCCTCTGAAAGATAAAGCCACAATGACGAGTTTTACCTTTGTCGGATCCATCCTCGGACGTGTTGTTGCTCTTTAAACGCTGGTCCAAAATGTAAAGCATTTCTCCCCCGAGATTTATGAAGACGAGAGGCAGCGTTTGCATCGACATTTTAGCGCTCAAAGAGTCCAATATCAGAGGCTCTGTGTACGTACAGCAGCACCCGGCTAGCTCAGTGTTAGCTCAGTGTTAGCTCAGTGTTAGCGCCACTACTTCCTGTCCGATTCTATATCTATGAATTTTTTGCAGAGTTACACAAAGTTAAAGACTTTACAAATGAGATAAAGACTTCCTCAGTGGGTAAATGAGGTGTTTGTGGGTCAATGCTAATGCTAATGCTAATTTTGAAGCATAAAATAAATAAACAAATAAAACAGAAGTAATCTATAAATAAAAACAGGTCAGAACTCAGATAGTCTTTTACTTTATTGTGATTATTTTTTCTCATTTGGTTGTTTCTTTATAGTTTAAAGATATTACACTTCTGTGTTGATAAATGGAGGTGTTTGTGGATTTATGCTAACGCTAATACAAATTTTGAAGCATCATTAAAAAAAAAAAAAAAGATAAATAAAACAGAAGTAATCTATATTTTTTTCTCATTTGGTTGTTTCTTTGTAGTTTAAAGATATATTACACTTATTGATAAATGAGGTGTTTGTGGATCTATGCTAACGCTAATGCAAATTTTGAAGCATCATTAAACAAACAAACTAAAAAAGTTAAATACATAAAACAGAAGTAACCTATAAGTACATCAGCAAGTCTTTAGTATATTTTTTGAATTTGGTTGTTTCTTGATATTTAACGTTTTACTACAAGTTAGCGTTAGCTGTGAGAAACGGTTAGCATGTGCAAAGACCATTAACGCATTAAGGCAAGAGTAATCGCAGTTAAACAAGAACACAATTTGAATCGACTGCACTCATTTAAGTAACAGAATTTCCTGCGCAAAACACAAAATATCAAAATATCTATCTCTTATAAACCTGTAGTTCAGACCTCTACAAACACATTCTAAATGCATGGGATTCCCGTACAGTTTAGCAATTCATATTTCATTCATCTTTGTCTTATAATTTATAATATAACACAATATGGCCCATTTCACTTATAAACATTTACTCACTTTGTGTAAATTTGCTTCTAAAAGTAGTTTTGTCTCACGTCTGCAGGTGACAAAGGCTTTATTTTGACAATATTCACTGGTTTGAACATTTATTATGATGATTATCTTTTCTGTTTTATGATAATTGTTTGCATTATGCCTCTATCAGATTATATAAACAAAACACAAAACAAAAACTCTCTAAATCCAATTTCAGAAGCTATTATTGTCACCAAAACATTAAGACCTACGTTATAACATTATACTATAGTCGTTATTTAGGTCACTGCGCTTTTTACTTGAATAATTATAATTTAAAGTATTCTTAGGCCTGGCTGCTTCTTAAATTGTTTGGTTTCTACCCACCTCTGATGTTATTTAAAGAGTCAGCATTAGAAAAATGAAGTTTCTAACGTCTTTGCAGTTCCAATATGGACGACAAAAAACAAAAACGGAAGATATAGCCTTATAATAAAGTATTAGTTGCGTTTTTTCCAGTTTTAGTCAAAAAAGACGACAAACATGAAGCCATTGTTGAAGCAGTTGATTAAATAATAAAAAGTGTGATGTGAATGTGAGGTAAAGTGTGCAGTGAGTCCGGTCTGCAGCGTCTTGTGCAGGTTAAGTCCTTTAGGCAGATTTGGACTCACAGCAGATGGTCAGACGCCGTCCAGAGCCAAAGCTGATTGGTCGAGATAAGCTTGGCCTGAGCGCGCTGCAGCCAATGGGAGCAGAGCGTGAGCCAAACCAGGAAATGAACATAATACAGAGCAGCAGGAGTGAGCTTCTCTGCAAAAAGAACACCGATATCTGCACAGAAGTTAAGATATGTTATAGCTGTATAAAATGATCAGTTTATTAAATGTCTTTGTGACTCTGTGTGTGTTTGTAGATGTATTTTTGGGCCAGAAGCAACAACCAGAAGCAACATTTGCCGACATCGACCCAAAGACAACTCTCTGAGAAATGATTCTTTCTTCTTTTCTCTTCTTCTTCTCCTTTTTTTTTTTATTTATTTATTTTTTAATCAATTTAGATTTAGATTTATTTATTTAAATCTAAATTTATTTTTGGTAATTTTCAAAATGCATGGAATAGAGTAACTGACAAAAAAACAACAACATGAATAATAATAAAAAAATTAAAAATAAAATAAAATATAATAATAATAATAATTCTATATGAGCATAAATTCACACACACACATCCATACATGCATGTACGTACACACACACACACACACACACACACACACACACACACACACACACACACACACACACACACACACACACACACACACACACACACACACCTTTGTGGTGGATCCCTCTGCCACCACTCCACAGTGTTAGTATATTTCTTTAATCACTTTACATTTCATTTATATCACACAACACATTATGCACAGTTTAATATATTTTATTTAGACACATATTTTCTAATTTGGGTGCACACTTATTAGTTAATATTTGTCTGCATTATTACTTACACTTGTTTCTTTGGAGTTGCCAGATCAGAGGACCAGACCAAGAGGCTGGATGAGCCCACATGGACCGTGGCAGTGGGGGAGGAGGAAGCGCACTGTTTTACTATTTTCAAATTATCTAGTTTAGTTTGGTTTAAAATGAGTTTTGTTATTCACTTATTTAATTCTATTTAGTTATTGTAATTTGCAGTTTTGGTTTGTCTTTGGTGTGCTGTCTCCCCCGTGTGTTCATTTTGGGTTAGTCCTTTTTGTATTTAAACTTCCCTCCTTGTTTGAGGCGCTCTCTGTTGGTCTGGGTTTTTCTTTGTTCTGTTATAGTTATGGTTTAGTTGACTTCAGTTGAGCCCAAATGTTGTTTATATTGCTTTGATTATTTTTGGAGCCTTTGTTAAATTCATATTTTTTTGACTTAATTAAATTAACCTTATTTTTTACACCTGTTGTCCCTGCCTTTTACGTTTGGTCCACTACAACCTTATACATACATGTACATACACACATAAACATACATGAACATACACATACATACACCCAGAGAAACTTATATACACATACATACACACATGCATAAATACTCACACATGCACATATATAATTCTTTTAAAAATATTTGGCTACGTGAAAAGTTTTTGTATGTGATTGAAAACACCTTTTGCGTCTTTTCACTGCCATGTATTTTCACAACAGACCAGCAGGGGGAGAAGTTACATAGTTCTGCTTTAATTAGTCAGAGGTGCTTACTGTTAAGGGAAACCTGCAGGGGAATGTCTCGTCTGAATCTGCACAAATTATACGCTAAAATCGAAACCTAAAGTAGTTTCTCCGTTGCTTAGCTAGCTTGTTTGCTAAGAGATAAAGGACACTTCACCTTCCACGCAACAATTATTTTCCTCAGCCTTTGGACTCAGAAACATGTTATTTGAAGAGAGAAACGTGATAAGTGACCTTATTGTGTTGTTTGTCTGGTTTTCTACAACAGGATACAAACTAAATATTTAGCACATTTGTAGTCGTTTATGTTTACTATGAGACTGTTGCAGCAGAATTTATGTGGCAAAAAAACAGCCAAAACGAGAAGATGTGGAGTGAGTTAGCTGAAGATTTTGGAGTAAATCATGAGTTTAATCTAATTTATATATCTCTAACATAAAAATACACTGTACTTTTCTGCATAAATTGATATTTTGCATGAACTCCTGTGCAGTTGTGATCTTTTGAGTGCAGTTTGGGTCAGATAAACGGAGATACTTTACACCCATCGACCAACTAATCAGTCGATGGGGCAGGTCTTTGGTCGACCAAGAATTTCTTTAGTCGCCGTCAGCCCTAAAGTACAGTACTTTTACTTTTGTACTTCGTTACTTTCCACCACTGCCAGTCCCTAGTTCTTACTCATTAAGTGGGAACTGGTGCTAAAGCAGACACTGGACAAGTAATACAGTATAGTAATAATGAGCGGTAGTTGTAAATCTTGCTGTTAATAAATATCTAATTACGTTTACTCTTCTACACTTCCAGCCGGTGTACTATGATGAGTAACAGTCATGCCTCTGTCTGTCGTAATACCAGTCAAATAGACACTTTCCATAAAGATTAGACACATGTAAACGAGGTCCTATCTGCAAGAGGCTCTCACACGACAAACGTTCGCTCTCACGATGGAGCAGACACTTTAATGCTGAACGGAAAATATAAAAGATCGGACTAAACAAACGACAATGAAGACCTGCATTTTACTTTGCCTTGTCTTTATGTGAGTAACGGAATATTCACTTTATTTACAAAGTTAGATTGATGTAGCTCAACAGAAACTTAGACAAACAGGATGTAAAGACTTGGGCTGTCAAACGATTATCTCTATTATATGTAGACTTTGAAATACATAATTATTATTTCATTATGACAGTCCTCAAGTCGTGTCTTAAATGTAAATACAAAGTGTCTGAGCACAGCCTTCAGTGGGATCATTGTTAATCACAAACATCAAGGCAAGGCAAGTTTATTTGTAGAACACAATTCGTACACAAGGCAATTCAAAGTGCTTTACATAACAGGAAAAGTTGCATTAAAGACAGACAGACACTTTGAATTAAACAGACAGGCTTGTCTGAGCACACATTCATTCAAAGTGCTTTACAGAGGAGGAAGATATGCATTACAATCAGATAGAAACATAATTAATTATTATAAAATTTACTTTAAAAAGAGAAGAGAAGAGTGCAAATAAACTCCTTTCATTCGTATGCACTGATAAACAGAACCATTTAGCCTGGATTTGGACATTATCAGAGCATCTTCAGGAAGACTGTTCCAAATTTCAATTGAATAAACCGTAAAAAAAAAAAAAAAAAGAAAAAAAAAACATGCAGTAGTGTATGCAACCTGCTCTCTTGAATTCCTTTACTGCATGTGCACCAGCAGTGGGCAGTGCAGAGCAGTGAGCTGTGAACAGAGTACATTTGACATGACCTGTTCATGTTTTTGTTGTTTGAGTATTAGAATTAGAATTACTTTTATTCATCCCCAACGGGAAATTCTTTTCTTTACAAACGTGCAATCCGACCAGCAGAGGACACTATAAAGGCAACACAAATTATCCCATGGCCAGACACTTTTTGGAACTCCATAATAACAATCCTGCCTGTCTCCAAACGGCACGACACTTTTTGGATCTATAATCTGCGAGCCACTAAACACCCTGGACTGAACAAGGACCTTGAGTTTACTGTGTTTTGTAGAACTGTATATGTCATTGTATTTAATGATTTTAATTCTCTTGTGTCTTTTGGGGTTCACACCACCATCTTGTGGTGTTTTATAGTCACTGTCCACTTTGGTTCACTTCCTACAGTGCCCTCTTCAGGTGGAGAAGTCCTATTGGTGGACCAGTCCATAGCATCACGTTGTATTTTTTTAAATCTGTTTGTCCTGATGAAGGCCATTAGGCTGAACATGTTGGGGCTCATTGAGGTCCATAGAGACATGCCATAACTAATGAAGGCATTTTAAATTTATAGAAGGTGCCTTGTTTTTTTATATTTTAATGTTTTGTTTTTTTTTTGTATTTTAGAGGAAACTATAAACTCAAAATAAGATAAAAAAAAAAAGATTGTAGAAAAGGTTTCAGGGGTTGTCATCCGGACGCTGTTTGAAGATCGAGACGTTTCGACTTCTATCCAGAAGTCATTTTCAATCTGAGTGCTGGTCTGGGAACTCTGGCTTATATGCTACTCTGAGTAGTGAGAGCCCCGCCCACAGGGAGGAGTCACCGATTGCCTGTTTTTGTTGGTTACTCGTTTGTCCTGCCTAGTGTCACCTGAAAGTGATAATGGCCTGTTTTTGTCAGGTTAATAGTTGGCCCTGCCAAGTTTCACCTGTGGCTAATCTGTGAATACAGTCTTACATCTATTGTTCTAATGATAGCTGGCTGTTTCTCCCTCATCACTGCTGATGACCTGATTAGGGTCCGACTGGTCTTTTGATTTGGACCAGGGTGTTAGGAGGCTGTCATAAATCTTAGTCGATGAAAAATAAGACTTACTTGAACTAAATTAAAAATCAGTATCTCAGTAAAATAAAAGATCAAATAGAACAACCCCTGGTGCTATTAAACAATTCACAATTTAATTTAACTTATATTTGTGCCTTATTTGTATTCACACACACACACACACACACACACACACACACACACACACACACACACACACACACACACACACACACACACACACACACACACACACACACACACACACACACACACACACACGCACACACACACACACACACACACACACACACACACACACACACACACACATAATATTCTAACTTAACAGCAACCCAACAAAGAAAGGTACAGGTTAAAAAGTGATGTTTTTGTGTCTATTTTCAGATGGACTTCCTCTTATGGCACCACGACTGTGGAATCAACTAAACCAAGCTCAAGTAAACCAGATCAGACTAGACCTGGAGTCTTCAATGATAAAAAGCCCCTTGACGAGAGCTCCTTAAACCTGAACTGGATGGAGTCTATTCCTGACCATGCTTTGGTTTCCGGCATTACGATTCCTGGAACTCATGAAAGTTTGTCCCGATTCGGAGGACCGCTCGCGGTGTGCCAGGTTTGGACTCTGGAAGAGCAGCTCAAGGCTGGAGTCCGGTATCTGGACATCTACGTTGGGATCTCGCACTTCTGGCAAAAAACGGCCCACGTGCAGTACAGCCACTGGAAGATCTGGCAATACATAGATCTTGATGAAGTTTTTAAGATAATTTTGAAATATTTGAAAGACTATCCGAGAGAGACGGTGCTCATGAAAATCTCCATACGAGGATTATTTAAGGATACCGTTTTGGATATTGTCAAGAAAACCGTTGAAAAGTTTGAAAGTAAAATCTGGCAAGACTTGAAGATGCCAAATTTGGGGCAAGTAAGAGGTAAAATTGTTCTAGTTCGAACCAACATGCTGCACCTAGGAGTCGATAGAAAGAAGTCATACTTACTAGAAAACGGTGAACTGGTAAAGATTGATAAAACCTTAGAACAAATTGACTCTATACTTTGTCAAAGTTTTATTGTGGTCACTGAAAGGTCCATGTCGCACTTTGATAACGCTAGAAAATGGGCAGCAAAAGTGAACGAGAAAATCGACAAAGTAGTGAAAATACAGCAGGCGAAGAAAGGCTGTTTGGGCGTGGTCACCGTGGACTTCCCCGGCCCGGCGCTCATCAGTGACATCATCAACATGGGACACTGTGATTGTAGTCATGGAAACCATGGTCACCCAAGAAAAAGTGAAGATGGAGCAAAGACTGGTATCACAAATGAGTATAAGGAGCAAGAAGAACCAGGACCAAGTGAACCAGATAAAGAAAACGAAGAAGAGAAAAAAGAACCTGAACCTGAACCTACTCCACCACAAGAGCCCACTGAACCCGAAGTAAACGGACCAGAATCAAGTGAACCAGATAAAGAAAACGAAGAAGAGAAAAAAGAACCTGAACCTGAACCTGAAACTACTCCTCCACAAGAGCCCACTGAACCCGAGGTAAACGGACCAGAACCAAGTGAACCAGATAAAGAAAACGAAGAAGAGAAGAAAGAACCTGAACCTGAACCTACTCCTCCACAAGAGCCCACTGAACCTGAAGTAAACAGACCAGAACCAAGTGAACCAGATAAAGAAAACGAAGAAGAGAAAAAAGAACCTGAACCTGAACCTACTCCGCCACAAGAGCCCACTGAACCCGAAGTAAACGGACCAGAACCAAGTGAACCAGATAAAGAAAACGAAGAAGAGAAAAAAGAACCTGAACCTGAACCTACTCCTCCACAAGAGCCCACTGAACCTGAAGTAAACGGACCAGAACCAAGTGAACCAGATAAAGAAAACGAAGAAGAGAAAAAAGAACCTGAACCTACTCCGCCACAAGAGCCCACTGAACCTGAAGTAAACGGACCAGAACCAAGTGAACCAGATAAAGAAAACGAAGAAGAGAAAAAAGAACCTGAACCTGAACCTACTCCGCCACAAGAGCCCACTGAACCCGAGGTAAACGGACCAGAACCAAGTGAACCAGATAAAGAAAACGAAGAAGAGAAGAAAGAACCTGAACCTGAACCTACTCCGCCACAAGAGCCCACTGAACCCGAAGTAAACGGACCAGAACCAAGTGAACCAGATAAAGAAAACGAAGAAGAGAAAAAAGAACCTGAACCTGAAACTACTCCGCCACAAGAGCCCACTGAACCCGAGGTAAACGGACCAGAACCAAGTGAACCAGATAAAGAAAACGAAGAAGAGAAGAAAGAACCTGAACCTGAACCTGAACCTACTCCGCCACAAGAGCCCACTGAACCTGAAGTAAATGGACCAGAACCAAGTGAACCAGATAAAGAAAACGAAGAAGAGAAAAAAGAACCTGAACCTGAACCTACTCCGCCACAAGAGCCCACTGAACCCGAGGTAAACGGACCAGAACCAAGTGAACCAGATAAAGAAAATGAAGAAGAGAAAAAAGAACCTGAACCTGAACCTACTCCTCCACAAGAGCCCACTGAACCTGAAGTAAACGAACCAGAACCAAGTGAACCAGATAAAGAAAACGAAGAAGAGAAAAAAGAACCTGAACCTGAACCTACTCCGCCACAAGAGCCCACTGAACCAGAAGTAAACGGACCAGAACCAAGTGAACCAGATACAGAAAACGAAGAAGAGAAAAAAGAACCTGAACCTACTCCGCCACAAGAGCCCACTGAACCCGAAGTAAACGGACCAGAACCAAGTGAACCAGATACAGAAAACGAAGAAGAGAAAAAAGAACCTGAACCTACTTCGCCACAAGAGCCCGCTAAACCTGAAGTAAACGGACCAGAACCAAGTGAACCAGATAAAGAAAACGGAGAAGAGAAAAAAGAACCTGAACCTACTAGACCTGGAGTCTTCAATGATAAAAAGCCCCTTGACAAGAGCTCCTTAAACCTGAACTGGATGGAGTCTATTCCTGACCATGCTTTGGTTTCCGGCATTACGATTCCTGGAACTCATGAAAGTTTGTCCCGATTCGGAGGACCGCCGCGGTGTGCCAGGTTTGGACTCTGGAAGAGCAGCTCAAGGCCGGAGTCCGGTATCTGGACATCTACGTTGGGATCTGGCACCCCTGGCAAAAAACGGCCCACGTGCAGGACAGCCACTGGAAGTTCTGGCAATACATAGATCTTGATGAAGTTTTTAAGATAATTTTGAAATATTTGCAAGACTATCCGAGCGAGATGGTGCTCATGAAAATCTCCATACGAGGATTATTGAAGGATACCGTTTTGGATGTTGTCAAGAAAACCGTTGAAAAGTTTGAAAGTAAAATCTGGCAAGACTTGAAGATGCCAAATTTGGGACAAGTAAGAGGTAAAATTGTTCTAGTTCGGACCAACATGCTGCACCTAGGAGTCGATAGAAAGAAGTCATACTTACTAGAAAAAGGTGAACTGGTAAAGATTGATAAAACCTTAGAACAAATTGACTCTATACTTTGTCAAAGTTTTATTGTGGTCACTGAAAGGTCAATGTCGCACTTTGATAACGCTAGAAAATGGGCAGCAAAAGTGAACGAGAAAATCGACAAAGTTGTGAAAATACAGCAGGCAAACAAAGGCTGTTTGGGCGTGGTCACCGTGGACTTCCCCGGCCCGGCGCTCATCAGTGACATCATCAACGTGGGACACTGTGATTGTAGTCATGGAAACCATGGTCAGCCAAGAAAAAGTGAAGATGGAGCAAAGACTGGTATCACGAATGAGTATAAGGAGCAAGAAGAACCAGGATCAAGTGAACCAGATAAAGAAAGCGAAGAAGAGAAAAAAGAACCTGAACCTGAACCTACTGAAGAGCCCACTGAAGAGCCCACTAAACCCGAAGTAAACGGACCAGAACCAAGTGAACCAGATAAAGAAAACGAAGAAGAGAAAAAAGAACCTGAACCTGAACCTACTCCTCCACAAGAGCCCACTGAACCTGAAGTAAACGGACCAGAACCAAGTGAACCAGATAAAGAAAACGAAGAAGAGAAAAAAGAACCTGAACCTACTCCGCCACAAGAGCCCACTGAACCTGAAGTAAACGGACCAGAACCAAGTGAACCAGATAAAGAAAACGAAGAAGAGAAAAAAGAACCTGAACCTGAACCTACTCCGCCACAAGAGCCCACTGAACCCGAGGTAAACGGACCAGAACCAAGTGAACCAGATAAAGAAAACGAAGAAGAGAAGAAAGAACCTGAACCTGAACCTACTCCGCCACAAGAGCCCACTGAACCCGAAGTAAACGGACCAGAACCAAGTGAACCAGATAAAGAAAACGAAGAAGAGAAAAAAGAACCTGAACCTACTCCGCCACAAGAGCCCACTGAACCCGAGGTAAACGGACCAGAACCAAGTGAACCAGATAAAGAAAACGAAGAAGAGAAGAAAGAACCTGAACCTGAACCTGAACCTACTCCGCCACAAGAGCCCACTGAACCCGAAGTAAACGGACCAGAACCAAGTGAATCAGATAAAGAAAACGAAGAAGAGAAGAAAGAACCTGAACCTGAACCTACTCCGCCACAAGAGCCCACTGAACCCGAAGTAAACGGACCAGAACCAAGTGAACCAGATAAAGAAAACGAAGAAGAGAAAAAAGAACCTGAACCTGAACCTACTCCGCCACAAGAGCCCACTGAACCCGAAGTAAACGGACCAGAACCAAGTGAACCAGATAAAGAAAACGAAGAAGAGAAGAAAGAACCTGAACCTGAACCTGAACCTACTCCGCCACAAGAGCCCACTGAACCCGAAGTAAACGGACCAGAACCAAGTGAACCAGATAAAGAAAACGAAGAA
Organism: Rhinogobius similis; assembly: GCA_019453435.1. Classification (NCBI taxonomy): domain Eukaryota; kingdom Metazoa; phylum Chordata; class Actinopteri; order Gobiiformes; family Gobiidae; genus Rhinogobius; species Rhinogobius similis. Next base: position 3,383,554 of record CM033635.1, on the reverse strand, counting down.
GAGAAGAAAGAACCTGAACCTGAACCTACTCCGCCACAAGAGCCCACTGAACCCGAAGTAAACGGACCAGAACCAAGTGAACCAGATAAAGAAAACGAAGAAGAGAACAAAGAACCTGAACCTGAACCTACTCCGCCACAAGAGCCCACTGAACCCGAGGTAAACGGACCAGAACCAAGTGAACCAGATAAAGAAAACGAAGAAGAGAAAAAAGAACCTGAACCTGAACCTACTCCTCCACAAGAGCCCACTGAACCTGAAGTAAACGGACCAGAACCAAGTGAACCAGATAAAGAAAACGAAGAAGAGAAAAAAGAACCTGAACCTACTCCGCCACAAGAGCCCACTGAACCTGAAGTAAACGGACCAGAACCAAGTGAACCAGATAAAGAAAACGAAGAAGAGAAGAAAGAACCTGAACCTGAACCTACTCCGCCACAAGAGCCCACTGAACCTGAAGTAAACGAACCAGAACCAAGTGAACCAGATAAAGAAAACGAAGAAGAGAAAAAAGAACCTGAACCTGAACCTACTCCGCCACAAGAGCCCACTGAACCAGAAGTAAACGGACCAGAACCAAGTGAACCAGATACAGAAAACGAAGAAGAGAAAAAAGAACCTGAACCTACTCCGCCACAAGAGCCCACTGAACCCGAAGTAAACGGACCAGAACCAAGTGAACCAGATACAGAAAACGAAGAAGAGAAAAAAGAACCTGAACCTACTTCGCCACAAGAGCCCGCTAAACCCGAAGTAAACGGACCAGAACCAAGTGAACCAGATAAAGAAAACGGAGAAGAGAAAAAAGAACCTGAACCTACTAGACCTGGAGTCTTCAATGATAAAAAGCCCCTTGACAAGAGCTCCTTAAACCTGAACTGGATGGAGTCTATTCCTGACCATGCTTTGGTTTCCGGCATTACGATTCCTGGAACTCATGAAAGTTTGTCCCGATTCGGAGGACCGCTCGCGGTGTGCCAGGTTTGGACTCTGGAAGAGCAGCTCAAGGCCGGAGTCCGGTATCTGGACATCTACGTTGGGATCTGGCACCCCTGGCAAAAAACGGCCCACGTGCAGGACAGCCACTGGAAGTTCTGGCAATACATAGATCTTGATGAAGTTTTTAAGATAATTTTGAAATATTTGCAAGACTATCCGAGCGAGATGGTGCTCATGAAAATCTCCATACGAGGATTATTGAAGGATACCGTTTTGGATGTTGTCAAGAAAACCGTTGAAAAGTTTGAAAGTAAAATCTGGCAAGACTTGAAGATGCCAAATTTGGGACAAGTAAGAGGTAAAATTGTTCTAGTTCGGACCAACATGCTGCACCTAGGAGTCGATAGAAAGAAGTCATACTTACTAGAAAAAGGTGAACTGGTAAAGATTGATAAAACCTTAGAACAAATTGACTCTATACTTTGTCAAAGTTTTATTGTGGTCACTGAAAGGTCAATGTCGCACTTTGATAACGCTAGAAAATGGGCAGCAAAAGTGAACGAGAAAATCGACAAAGTTGTGAAAATACAGCAGGCAAACAAAGGCTGTTTGGGCGTGGTCACCGTGGACTTCCCCGGCCCGGCGCTCATCAGTGACATCATCAACGTGGGACACTGTGATTGTAGTCATGGAAACCATGGTCAGCCAAGAAAAAGTGAAGATGGAGCAAAGACTGGTATCACGAATGAGTATAAGGAGCAAGAAGAACCAGGATCAAGTGAACCAGATAAAGAAAGCGAAGAAGAGAAAAAAGAACCTGAACCTGAACCTACTCCTCCACAAGAGCCCACTGAACCCGAAGTAAACGGACCAGAACCAAGTGAACCAGATAAAGAAAACGAAGAAGAGAAAAAAGAACCTGAACCTGAACCTACTGAAGAGCCCACTGAAGAGCCCACTAAACCCGAAGTAAACGGACCAGAACCAAGTGAACCAGATAAAGAAAACGAAGAAGAGAAAAAAGAACCTGAACCTGAACCTACTGAAGAGCCCACTGGACCCGAAGTAAACGGAACAGAACCAAGTGAACCAGATAAAGAAAACGAAGAAGAGAAAAAAGAACCTGAACCTCAACCTACTCCGCCACAAGAGCCCACTGAATCCGAAGTAAATGGACCAGTCTTAGGACTTAAAGAAGACTCAGACAAACTTGACTCGAAAAAAAGTGGACTCCATGAACCCCAGGTCTTACCAGATCTTACCAGACCTCATGAACCCGTCTCAAGAGAGTCCAGGCTTCATAAACCAGACGCGTCAGATTATAGACCACACGACCAGTACGTGGTTAGACCGCCAAAGTCTGAAGAACCCTTTGGGGTCTATATCCCGGTGGTCTCTGAGATTCATCCAAAACCCAAGACCAGAATCAGGACCCAGTGGAGGAGGAGGAACTGCAGCAGAGGTTAGAGGAACCATGGACTGTTTGGCTTTTCTGGAATAAAAAATGTGCAAAATTGATTTCTAGATGAGTTAAAATGTCTTGATTTGAGGATATTAATCTGAATTTCAGACGTTTTGACTCGTTAAGATCAGTGGAGACGATTTATTTCATGGAACTAGATTATTTCACTTGTTTCAATCCGTTTGTGACTTGTTTCAACACATTATTTCTTATTTCAATCCAAATTATCTGTCACTGGTTAAGATCATTTTACTGACCCACTGACAAATGTATTTTCTTATTTTAAGCAAAATTATCACAGGATCATCAGAAATACCTTGAAACCAGTGAATTATTCTGCTTCACATCAACAATTAAATCTCATCGAGTCAAAACTTCTATAAAATGCAGGTAAAAATGATAAATTTAAGCCATTTTAAGCTCGGATAGATTAAAATTTTTGTTGTGCAGGAGATAATTTGGATTGAAGTAAGAAATAAAGGATTGCAACAAGTCAAATAATCTACTTCCATCAAATAAATCGTCTCCACTGATCTTTACGTCAAAATTCAGTTTAATAGACTGAAATCAAGACATTTAACTCATCTACAAACTCGTTTTTGCAGTGTGATTTAAATAGTTGTAATGTAAAAACCAAAGTTAAAACCTCTCTTATTAAAGAAGACATATTGGAGTTTCATCATTAGATCATTAGTATTTTACGTTTTGTTCATTGTAAACCACAATAAAGGTCCATTGACTGCAGTTCACAGCCCTTGTATTTTATCTTTCTGGCCCATTTTATTTTATTTTAGTAAATGTGTCGTTCGTGTGATTAAAGTGCCTCTGACAGGTTGAACCACTCATTTGACAAAAATGAAGTTCAGATAAATGTACTTCAAATTTTGTTAAAATACTTGACAAATTTTATACAGTTTAGCTTTTTTTTTAGGTTTTTTGTTTTACTTCCTGGTTGTAAATGATGACATCACACTAGGAAATTACCATAGCAACCATCCTACACAGAGCCAAAACTCATTCAGTGTCACAGATTTTTTTATTTTACAAATAAAAATACACACTTTATTTTGTTGAATCAGAGCAAAAAAAGTTGTTTCTTTTGTGTAAATTATGCATAATCTTTGTCTCCCCAGTGTGATGTCATCAGCCTGTTTACTTCCTGTAATTTTCAACATATTTTTCAACTTTTCTCCACAAATGGCAGCTTGATTGGTGTAAAACTAAAATGCATATGTATAACAGGTATTAATACACCAAATAAAGTCAAAATTAGAAAATCATGAAAACCTGTCATAGGCACTTTAAGGCTGCGTTGGTGTTTAGTTTAATCCAGATCGTAACATGGTGAAAAAAGGAAAATCCACAAATGCTGAACCTGAACATTTATATTATTGAAACATGTCATTACACTGCTATTTTTACCAAAGCACACCACAACATTTGACGGTTAGATTTGAGTTTTTACCCTTGTTTACGTGAGTTTTCCGTAAACTCACTCTCTTCACCTGACGTCCGACTGTCTTTTATATCAGCGTTTTCAACCTTTTTTGAGCCGCTGGCAGACTTTTTGGGTTTGAAAGACACCGCGGAACACCAACTATTATTAAAACCAAATCAGACCATTTAGTGAAAAAAGTCCGGTACATAATGAGGCAAAAAAAGTCTGTGCCCTTGTCTAATTCATTAAATTTTTTGTTTTGTTTTGTCTTGTTTGATGCAGAAGTTGCTCAAGTCACTGCAGAATGTCAGATTAGTCAACAACATTTGCATTTATTAATATATTGACTCACACTTGATATTTTTTCAAGGTGCACGCTGGTTGAAAATCAAGGTTTTATGTAATACTTTTATTTGTTATGTTGTTCTTTTCTCACATGATTCCAGCGAAACACAAGTCTGAACAGGCCCAAATTCCCAATAACTGCTCACCAATATTCAAATTACACACTGATTATCGTTTTACCTTTTGTTAACTGTGAAGAGCTGTTAAGAGAACTAGAGTGAAGGACATTCAGCAAACTGTCAGAACCTGGAACCGAGCTCTCGACTCTGTGGATCCTGCACGTGGATCCTAATTTAAAAACAAAGTTCTAGATGAGTTAAATGTCTTGATTTGAGGATATTAATGTGAATTTCAGACGTTTTGACTCGTTAAGATCAGTGGAGACGATTTATTTGATGGAACTAGATTATTTTACTTGTTTCAATCCGTTTGTGACTTGTTTCAACACATTATTTCTTACTTCAATCCAAATGATCTGTCTGGGTTAAGATCATTTTACTGACCCACTGACAAATGTATTTTCGCAAAATTATCACATGATCAGTCAGAAATACCTTGAAACCAGTTAGCAGTTATTAAAAATAAATGCAATGTGCAAGAGTCTGATGAAAGTAAATTCATTTTAAAAACTCAAAGAAGCAGATTCTGTCAATATTTCAGCTCTAAACCAAATATGTTTTAAAGTCTGCAAGATAAATACTGCATGTAAAGAGTCAACCCTTTAGTTATTACAGGCTTCAACTCGACCACAGGGAATCACACCGTCAAGAGATATTTTCAACTCATCTTTTATTGTAAGAACCGAACATGTGCTTGATTAAAAATGTTCATTTGAAAAGAAACTTGTTTAAGTATCATCTCCTTTTAATTACAGATCAGTGCATGTTTCAGTTTCCATCATTAACAACTTTCAGATGTCTTGAACACTCTGCAGGACCAGCTTCCCGGAGAGGTGTTTGAGCACGAAGATGTCGACGTATTTCTTTCCTCCGACGTGAACCTGCCACAGGAAATGTGTGAGACTCAACCACAACTGAAGCTTCAACAGTGACTCGGACTTACTGTGATGAAGTATTTTGTTCCATCTCCTTTCTGGGATTTGAAAGATATAGCTTCGAAAGTGTCGTATTTCTTCCCTGTTTTCTTCTCCACTTGACCCTTTACCTAAAGAAGAGGAAAGATTAGGGTTGAACAACAACGTCAGCTTATTTAGTCACCAAATAATCATTATCTGGACTCGACACATTGCAAAAAAAGATGAGTTAAAATGATTCTGAAAAATATCTAGCAATAATTATATGAATACGTTTTCAATCTAATATTTTCATCTATTTTGTGCAGCCTTTGCAATCCAAACAATAATCAATCAATTAAAGAAAGTTATAACCGGATTAATACATTAGAAAAAACAACTGTCGCAGCCAAGTATGAGGTTTCTTTCTCAGTCTAAACAGCAGGTCTATGAAGTTGTTCAGATACTTACAGAGTCACAGATGATTTGTACTTCCGGGTCCGCTTTAGCTAGTTCTATTAACTCCTCTGTTATGACACTTATACTTTCACATGTCACATATTCAGGTTCAACTATATCCTCCATGATTCGTGCCGTGATCTTCTGCGAGGCAAGTCCTTGTCTGTCTCTTTTTATTTGGAGACGTCGTCGGAGCGGAGGTGTGGTTTGGACCAGGACGCCTTCTTTCAAATCAGTTCTACGGAAAAGATTTATGAGCTTGAAATACTGGATGAGAGGGAACACAGGGAAAACTAAAAAGAGAGCAGATATAAAGACAAAATAATCATTCCTCACCAAACGCTGACTTGATCTTGTGATACAACGAGACTATGGCGGTGACCGAATGTCCCACTCACTTTCTGACCCCTCATTCACACACAGTCCTGCCCTGTTCGGTGGACTATATAGTGGCCTCAATCATGGAGCGATTCGGACACAGCTCATACTTTCTCCTCGCCGCGGGTCACGTGACTCCGTCGTCTGGGAGATAAAAAAGTCCTATAAAAATGGATTTCTGTAATGTACATGAGTCTAATCCTCCAGACACATATTTATGGACTAATAAACATCAAACAAGTTTTATTTACCATGGATTGCACGTGAATCATCAAACAGACTGGATTATTCAACTTTTTGCCAGAGACGCAAATAGTTGAAGGCATCTCTGCGGCTAATGCTAGCAACGCTGCGGCTAACAGTTCGTCTGAAGTGTTTTGTTCATAATCTCGGCTCAACAGTTCGTTTAAACAGCTCCTCTTTCTGCTTCATTCAGTTCACTGTAGTTTTTCCAACTCTCGCAATGCATTTGTGGTCCATATTGACCTCTAGTGACCATCGTTGGACACTGCACTAAAAATGGTGTGACCTCTGTATAGTGCCCTCTAGAGGACAGTGTGGACATTTGGACACAGCCTCTAACTTTATTTGTTGAGCCAACAGAGCATAGAACTATAATAAAACCTGGAAGATGAATCCAAAATGGCGCCCTGTTCCTCCCTGTGGCCTGAGCTCATTGGTGCATGACCCCAAAAAAATGTCTTACTTCCGCATTTACTTCCTGATACGGAGGCGGCCATCTTTGCTTTAGGGCACCACGTGACCACAATCCCCCATGATGCTTTGAGCGACGTGAACGACCAGCAGCTGCAGGTTTTTGTGTTAGCGTTAGCTTGTGTGATTGTAATTGTGTTCTTCATGTTAGACACACGTGAAGCGTCTGAAATGAAATAAAATACAACTTACAGGTGTCTCTAGTCGAGCCTTTTCCACGAGCTTCTGTTTGTATCGTCCGACGCTCGTTCACGTGACTCACACATGTTTGTGTGACGTCACTTCAGATAAAAACGGTAATTACTGTGATTTTAGAAACAGTAGAAAAGAACATTTCCTTCTATTTTGTTTAAATACCGATAATAATTCAGTCCTGTCTGTGATTATAATGTGACATTATAGAAAAAGGCTGGACCCAAGAGGCTGCAGTACCTCACACGACCACTAATCAATCTGGGACACAGACAGAGGGGGCGTGTCTTATCCAGTTCATTTAATACATCCATGGCCACACCTCGTCTGCCTGGATGAACTCTCTTGAGTGGTTCTGGTTCAGTCCAAGTGGATGTCAGTCCTAGTTCATCTGCAGCCTGTCCGTCCGTGGGAGTAGGATCTCTCCTTCACTGTGGTTCTCCCCGAGGTTTCTACTTTTTCCCATGGGGTTTTTTGTAGTTTTTCCTCGCCGCGAAGGAGGGTCAAAGGACAGGGGCATTCTGGGACAGTTATCTGAACTGCTTTTACCTGTGGCCCATCGAGGCAACTGTTGTTGTGATTTTGGGAATTATAAAAATAAATTGATTTGATTTGACTTTCTCCAGCACAGTAGGGGGCAGCGGAGCTAAAACTGTACATTTTTATTTCTGTTCCTAACTGTCCTGACCATAAACTGTTTCACAGAGGAGCGTTTTGAGCCTGTGTGGCCTCTTTAACATGAACAGGAGCTCGGTAAACGCTCCTCCTGCTGGGATTTCAGAGCTGTTTTGGCGACTGAAGCCACTGGACACGTGTGATTAACACCTGAGCACAGTTAGAACATATTACCACCGTTTTGTGTAGATTGTTCCCGTTAGCAATTAGTGCATTACATGTTAATAACGTCGTAGTAAACTTTTCGGTGCCACTTTACAATAACTACATCTTATTTTGCCTTAACAAAGCATTAACAAAGACTTAATTAATAATGAATATATAGTTTATTAAACATGATTCAGGATTAGTAATGACTTAATTAAAGTTAAGGTAAAGGTTAGGGTTAGAAATTAGGGTTAGAATATTTGTTAAATAGTTACTAAGCCTGAATCATTCTTAATAAACTATTTGTTGATAATGAATTAAAGGGCCTCTGACAGGTTGAACTACTCATTTCACTAAAATGCAGTTTAGATAAATATATTTCAAATTGTGCTAAAATACTTTATTCCGGTTTAGCAATTTTTTAGGTTTTTTGTTTTACTTCCTGGTTGTAAATGATGACATCACACTGGGAAATTACCATAGCAACCACACTATACAGTGGGCTAAATTCCTGTCCATGTCACAGATCTTTTAATTTTACAAATTAAAAATACATGTGAACACCTTTTTTTTGTTGAATTAGTGTATAAAAGGGTCAAAAAAAGAAGTTTCTTTTGTGTAAATTATGCATAACCTTTGTCTCCACAGTGTGATGTCATCGATTTGTTTACTTCCTGTAACTTTCTATGGATTTTTCAAGTTTTCTCCACAAACAGTTGCCTGATTGGTGGAAAACTATAATTTATATTTACAATACACCAAATAAAGTCAAAATAAAAAAATCACGAAAACCTGTCATACGCACTTTAAGTCTTTGTTCATGCTTTATTAAGGCATGAATAAGTGTAGCTATTATAAAGTGTGACCAACTTTTCTTAAACCTAACATTATTCTGGGGAAAAAAACACAGTGGGGCACAACAGTCTGACAGTGAAATGTTTATTTTGTTTCAAGTGCCACAAATCCTACTGTAATAAGTGAACTTTAGAAAATAGTTCAACCGTAAAAATATGGCTGCGCCCACGACAGCTTGTGTGTGTGTGGTTTTTCTTGCTGGAAAATAGCCCAAAAAATAAAATAAAACTCAACACAAGATTAACTTAAACAAGCAGAAATCAATCAAACTACAACTCTGAGTAAACTTAGGATGAGACAAGCCAGTTATAACATGGCTGAAAGATCAAAATAGTGGATTTTCATGGAATATATAATGAAATACCAGATTGAAAAATGGTAATTACGTTAAACTGGAGCCACAGGAGTCATGTCTTTGGCCGGAGAACCCGGAGAGAACCCACAGTAACACGAGGAGAACATGCAGACTCCACCCAGAGAGATCGTGTGATGTTGGGGTGGTCCGGGATTTGAACCATGGATGTATTAAATGAACTGGATAAGACACGCCCCCTCTATCCGTGTCCCAGATTGATTAGTGGCCGTGTGAGGTACTGCAGCCTCTTGGAACCAGCCTTTTTCTATAATTGCAGACAGTACTTATATTATATTATTCATTCATTTTCTACCGCTTATTCCCGTTAGGGGTCGCGGGTGACTGGAGCCTATCCCAGTGACTTTGGGCCTTGGGCGGGGTACACCCTGGACAGTGGCCAACTCGTCACAGCAAACACAGAGAGACAGAGACACAGACAACCACTCCCTCTCACATTCACACACTACGGGCAATTTAGAGTTTCCAATTAACCTACACAGTCATGTCTTTGGACGGTGGGAGGAGCCAGAGAACCCAGAGAGAACCCACGGTAACACGAGGAGAACATGCAGACTCCACCCAGAGAGAGCGTGTGATGTTGGGGTGGTCCGGGATTCGAACCCACGATCTCCTTATTGAGAGGCAGAAGCTCTAGCCACTCTGCCACTGTACAAAAAAATCTGACATTAGCCGAGTTTTAGCACAATGTGCAAAGTGATTTCCTACTGTGATGTCATCATTTACAACCAGGAAGTGACATTACAAAACGAAAAATATCTAAAAATTGTAAAATGTATAATTATTTTTAGCAAAACTTTAAATATATTTATCTTATCTGTATTTTAGTTACATGAGCCGTCTAACCTGTCAGGGGCCCTTTAAGGTCTGTGCTGAAGTGGCCCCTGAGCAGTTTAGAGTCACTTCCTCCACGGCGTTGAATACTTTGCACAATCCACGATCAGACGTTTGCACAACATGGAATTCAAACGAGACGTGACTCAGGACCGACAGATGAATGTGTTTCTGCAGAACTGAACATGGGCCACTTTCTGTTTCGGTTTGTGAAAATGTGACGCTCCATTGAACCTGATTAACTCCTGTGTTTTTCCACAAGTGCAACATGTGGTGTCCAAAATAAATATATCATTCATACTCTTGATATGAACATGATTTGTTTCAGATAAAGTGCCTCTGACATGTTGCCTCTGACACTAAAATGCAGTTAAGATAAATATATTTCAAATTCTGCAAAAATCGTTACAAAATTTACCCAGTTTAGCTATTTTTTAGGTTTTTATTTTACTTCCTGGTTGTAAATGATGAACCATAGCAACCGCACACAAAATATATAATAACAGCTCAATTTCAAATCCAAGCAAACTCATAAAACCATAAAATAGAAAATAAATAAATAGCATAAATTTAGAATAAATAAAAAGCACAGAGAACCACACACTCACGCGGTGTTCAAAACCAGAGAATAAAAGTGCACTGCAAAAACGAACTTCTAGATGAGTTAAAATGTCTTGATTTGTGGATATTAATCTGAATTTCAGACGTTTTGACTCGTTAAGATCAGTGGAGACGATTTATTTGATGGAACTAGATTATTTCACTTGTTTCAATCCGTTTGTGACTTGTTTCAATAAATTATTTCTTACTTCAATATATCACTATATGATCTTAAAATGGCTTTAATTTATCATTTTGATCTGGATTTGAGAAGTTTTGACTCGATGAGATTTAATTGTTGATGTGAAGCAGAATATTTCACTGGTTTCAAGGTATTTCTGATGATCCTGCGATAATTATGATTAAAATAATAAAATACATTTGTCAGTGGAGTCAGTAAAATAGTCTTAACCACTGACAGGTAATTTGGATTGAAGTAAGAAATAATGTGTTGAAACAAGTCAGAAACGGATTGAAACAAGTGAAATAATCTAGTTCCATCAAATAAATCGTCTCCACTGATCTTAACGAGTCTGCTGTCTGATTCAGTTGTAGACCTCAGCGCTCTCCTTCCTTTGCCTCTGAGCTTTGTGACACTGATATGAACTGGGACGGACCAGAGTGACATTTGGACTATTGCTTTTAGCCTTTAAACGTGCTCTGGAGAACCTTAAGTCTGGCATCTCATATTTTAGAATTTAACTCTAAACTAGAACTCCTCCATCACCGTGTGGTCCATCCTCACCTCCTCCATCACCTCCTCCATCACCGTGTGGTGGAGCCACAGCCAGGGACAAACACAGACTACAGCGCATTGTGCCTCTATGATAAGGTGATCGGCTGCAGCCGTCCATCTGTCCAGGACCTGTACGTCTCCAGGACCTGTACGTCTCCAGGACCTGTGTCTCCAGGACCTGTACGTCTCCAGGACCTGTACGTCTCCAGGACCTGTGTCTCCAGGACCTGTGTCTCCAGGACCTGTGTCTCCAGGACCTGTGTCTCCAGGACCTGTGCGTCTCCAGGACCTGTGTCTCCAGGACCTGTGTCTCCAGGACTCGGGGACGAGCAGGTCGATCACAGCTGACCCTTCTCACCCTGGACACGGACTATTTGAGCCCCTCCCCTCGGGCAGGAGGCTACGGTCCATCCGGACCAGAACCTCCATCTGGACCAGAACCTCCCGCCACAAGAACAGTTTCTCTCCCTCTGCCGTTGGACTCATGAACACTTTGTAACACCTGCCACTTTAACAATATATTATATAAGAACAATCTATTTGCACTGCTACATTTGCACATGGCACTATCAGCCAACTGTACATTTCTGTATATAGTCTTAGTCTATCTCAGTCTACTTTGTTTTATTTTATCTTATTCTTAATGTTATGCATACCTATTTTATATTTTATTCATTGTTTTTTGTTGCACTTTACGCCAAAGCAAGTTCCTATGTTTGTGAATTTTGATCACTGACAACGGCAATAAACCCATTCTGATTCTGATTTTGAGAAAGCTCCAAAAAGACATAAGACATAAGCATAGATCCCTTTAAAATGTATAATATTGTTTGTTTTCTCCCTCTTGTTCCTGTGAGGGGTCGTGGGGACTGGAGCTGGTGCTCCCTGACAGAGGTCAACTCATCACAGCAAACACAGAGACACGACAGACGACCGCTCAGTCACGTGCTCCTGTGCTCACGCAGACCTGAACCATTCGAGCTTCTGCGGAGCTCATCAAGCTCCAGGTGCATCGTGGGAAATTCAACTGTTTTATTTTGCGTGAATATATTTACTAGCAGAAGTTCACCACATAATCTATGTGGGTCGACCAATCACAGGCCTCGACACGAAGTGACTTTTGCAAAGGAGCACGAACACAGCACGTACACCGCCCGGCAAGAGAGTCAAGCCTTCTGATTGGCCGCCGTGTGCGTCGGGGCGGTGTGCAACACTTCAGCATAGATTTGACGAGGATTATACCCTTCACACATGTGTTTGGACAGAGGGAGGAAGCCGGAGAAACCGGAGAGAAGCCACAGTCACACGGGACAGACACTTTCTCATTAATCAGAAACCCATGGACTGTAGCTGCCGTAATGGTAACTCCTTTAAGATCATGTTTTGTAATATTCAGTTTAAAAACAACAAATAGATTAAAATATTAAAAAGCAATAAGCAGTTATCAATAAGACATTTTTTGTAAATTCATGTTAAGTGGTTTTGTATTTTATTACTTTTATTTGTTCCGCTTGTGATGTTGTTACTTCTCTGTCGAGCCACACGAGGCGCTGCTCCGTGGCGTCTGATAAAAGTGCGTAAAGCTGCTCAAAGTGTTTCTGGAAGAAGACGTGATGTAAAAATGTGACTTTTTTCCTTTTGAGAGAATGAGGCCAATGAGGTCAACTTTTCCGTTGTTTTATTGAGTTCATTTCCTGTCGTCTTTGATCACGTGACGCTGCGTGACTTAATTAATGTGTAATGGGCCAATTAGAGAGAAAAGTGTAATGTAGCCTTTATTTATTCGTTGTGTATGTATGTTTTCTTGAGAATTATGTTTATAAGACCTGTCTTCAAGAGAGTTCATTGAAGTTTTGCATTTCTTTTAGTTCTTGCGGCGTTTGTGGGGCATCATTTTCTTTTGGCCACAACAAAAAAGACACATAAGACATTTTAACACAGGCAACAAAAGCTTTAATCTTGTTTGCACTTTATATAGTTGCTGTTGGAGCACATCTTTGTTCAGAATAAAACAGATTGAGCGGTTTATTCCTTGCACTCCTTCACACTTTGGAGGAGCGGTTTACTGTTGGTGTGAGGAAGCCCCTGAAACACACTGATCTCCAGGTGTTTATTCTCCCCGACGTGGACCTGAAGAAGAAACAAACGTCTGTCAAAAAGGGCAACGTCTTCTGTCAGAGCAAATAAACTACGGAAAGCATTGTTATTTTGTCAAGTATCTGACTTTATTCAGTGCATTAATACTTGTTGTAAATATATATATTAGTTTTACACCAATCAGATCGCTGTTTGTGGAGAAAAGTTGAAAATATGTTGAAAATTACAGGAAGTAAACAAACTGATGACATCACACTGGGGAGACAAACTTTATACACGATTTACACAAAATAAACTACTTTTTTGACCCTTTAAACATTAATTCAACTAAATAAATAAGTTCAAATATATATTTATTTGTCAGGTAAAAGAATTGATGACATTAGATGAGTTTTAGCCCAGTTTACAGTGTGGTTACCATGGTAATTTCCTAGTGTGATGTCATTATTTACAACCAGGAAGTGAAATTAAAACTTATAAAACTGCTAAACCGGGATAACATTTGTAAAGAATTTTAGCAAAACTTGAAATATATTTATCTTAACTGTATTTTAGGTAAATGAGTGTCCGACCTGTCATGGGCCCTTTAAAGTTCAACTACATTTTCTTTGTTAAATCTATGAAGAAGTGAAGCTGTGTTTGTAGATTTTGTCTGATTGACACTTTTGGCTTTTGTTGGTTTTGACAATTCTTCTTTCAAAGCTTAAGATAATTTAACAAAAAAATAGTTTTAGGGACGTGTAATAAAGTAAAAACAAGGATCCATATAAAAGTCCTATTATTTTTATTTTTATTTTAGTGTAATTTTTAAATTTGTGCTTTTGGAGTAAAAACTGGCTCTAATTCATCCCAGAATGTTTGATTTGATGATAATAAATGGGTCACAGCTTTCTTTTCATATTGAACATTTCCAGCAGCTGAGAGTTTCCTTTTATCAGACGTGGATGAAAAGGAAAAAATTATTTTAAAAATCACGAATAGCTACTGGATTTATTCAACTCCAATGGTCGTACTTTTATTTATTTATCTGGATTGCAATTAATTAATGAACTAATCGTGAATCGACGAGTATAAACAGATATTTGTCGTTGTGTTTTGTAAATCGCAATGTTTTCTGGACTTTAAAATGCAGATGAAAGGACTGTTTTTTTAATAAAGGACAGTGGTATTATTAAATCAAAACCTGTAAACGTCCAAAAAAAAAGTGTAAACTCTTTATGATTTTAATCAATAATACAGTTCATTCATAATTTATTCATAAATATTCAAATTTTAAACTTTATTTGGTTTGTAATGTATTTAAAGGGTACAATAGAAATAATAATTTGACTCGTCATCTAATAAAAGAAAGGAAACAATCACTGACTAGTTTCCCTGTTATTTATGAACCGTTATTTGACAAAAAGAAATCCTTTATCATTAAAACATTTACACATTTGCTCTAAAATAAAGAGGGAACTTTTAAAAGCTCAAACAATGTTCATGGGATTTTCACTCTTTGTTTTTTTTCTTCCTGATATCTAAGCCTGATTTATTAAAGTTTTAAGTAAAAAAATTAAGCTAAATTTGATATCTGCACACTTTTTTTGTAATTAATATGTTACACAATGAACCAAGACATTTAAACCTGGTTCTGTCCATTTTTCAGATCTAAATGTCTGTTTTTTCTCACATAAAATGCCTTATTTCTAAATGAAAACATGACACGATGAAAAACTTGTAATACATTTTTCTCTTACATTTATGTGACTAAACTACAGCAGAAGTTTACAATCGATATCTTTTAATTTAAGATTTTTTCCTGTTCACCAGCCACAGAAACCGCTGGGCTCTTGTTTAAACTCACTTTGATGATGTAGTTGGTTCCAGCTACGACTTGTGTCTGGTAGGATTTTGCCTTGAAAGTGGCGTACTTCTTGCCCGTCTTCTTCTCCACTTCGCTCTTTACCTGAACATAAAGAAAAGCCTCCTGTCAGCGCCACAGAATTAAGATTCATTCTCAAACAAAAAACAATAGGCCTTAAACAGACAAAAAGACAGGTTCTCAAACCTTTAAACATGCTCTGGAGTACCTTAAGTCTGGCAGCTCATATTTTAGAACGAACAAAAAAGTTTATAAAACAAAATGGACATCTGTAGCGCTGCTGTTTCCCACGACACTTACCGAGTTTAGGCGCCATCTACTGGCTGCTCAGCATTTGCACAAGTTAATTAAAATGTTTTATTTCTCAAAGGCCGGCAGAAGCTATTGCAGTCCTAGCAGTTGCCGTGATTGTGTTCAGGAATGCTCAGAACACGATGATCTAAGCAGAAGATTCTCGGGTAAAACACGTCACTGATCGAGGGAGTTCGGCAGGGCGTGTGTTTGACGCTCATTGACGCATAAACACACATATGTTCTCTTTAAAATGTATAATATTGTTTGTTTTCTATCACTTGTTCCCGTGAGGGGTCTGGAGCCTATCCCAGGGACTTGGAAAATGTTCTAATCCTGTCTTAGTCTAACTTGGTGGTAGGGCATTTGTGGCAATTATTTATTATAGTTTTGCATTTGTGAAGTTGCAGTTTGTGAAGAAAATTTTAAAAATAAAAGTTTAAAAATGACAGGAAGTGGAGCTGACTTCTAAAGCGGAATCCCTCTAAGTCTAAGTTGTACTGAACATGATTATATTTAAGATTTGACTAAACATTTATCCCCAGTTTGACAGTTTTTGTGAAGTTTATAATGTTACTTCCTAGTTGGGCACGGGCAGCAAAGTGATCCTTTAAAAGTTTGTAAACAAAAACATTTTAATTTCTGGAACGGAGGTAAAAGTGAAGTGAAACATGATGTGATTTCACTGGAGCAACTGGAATTAATGACAGATCAAAGTGGTTTTAGACATGAAAACCACGCACTTTAAAGCAGAACTCTGTAACATCAGTGACAGAGCTCCCCCTGCAGGTCTGCCAGTCAAAGACGTCAAGCTTTTTTTCTTCTTTCTTTTTTTTTCTTCTTCTTTCTTATTTCTTTGTTTTATTTCCCCTTCCTTTTTACTGAAATTAGTAAGTACAATAACATGCGAAAACATGTCGCGTCGCCAAATAAAAAAAAGTTTCTCCAAGGTTTCTGAGGAGAGTTGTCTGGTTTTCCGCGCAGAAACAGCAGGGGGCGACGACGGGAGCTTCACACGCCCCGAAAATACACTCGCAAACACCACACGGACTAAGTAAAGTCAAAATGTTACTTAGTTCTACTTTAACTTTCTCCTGGAGGCGTCATAAAAGCCACTCGACCGCGTTTCTCAAGGTGTTTCTTTGCTAAATTAAAAAAATATATTATAATTTCTCCATGTACACTGCAAAAATGAATTTGTAGATGAGTTACAGTTACAGAACTAGACCAGGGCTGAACCAAATCTACATCAGGACCAAACTAGAACTAAACCAGGACTAGACCAGGGCTCAACCAAACTAGGCTCAGAACGTTGCTCGTGTGAACACAGCCCTAGTTTAAATCTGTTGCATTTCATAATCGTTAAATTAATCGAGTGTTGGGGAAAGTTTGTGCGGCGCCAAACTGTCATGAAGGCGTTGGCTCGTCGTTCAGGATACGTCCCTCGAAAAAATGTAACCCTTGTGATTAAAAAAATAAATAAAAAGGTTGGGCTTCAGCTCATGTTATGCCTGGAATGTTCTACAGCTTTGATTAGATTTAAAGTGCGCATGACAGGTTTGAATGATTTTCTAATTTTGACTTTATTCAGTGTATTAATGCCTCTTGTAAATATAAATTATAGTTTTACACCAATCAGATCGCTGTTCGTGGAGAAAAGTTGAAAAATCTGTTGAAAATTGCAGGAAGTAAACAAACTGATGACATCACACTGGGGTTATGCATAATTCACACAAAAGAACCAACTTTTTTGACACTTTAAACATAAATTCAACAAAATAAAAGTGCTTGCATGTATTTTTCTTTTCTAAATAAAAAATCTGTCACATTAGAGGAGTTTTGGTGCACTGTACAGGATGTTTCAGGGTAATTTCCCACCGTGATGTCATCATTTACAACCAGGAAGTAAAATTAAAACCCTAAAAATGAGCTAAACTGAGGAAAAAATTGTAAAGATTTGAGTAGAATTTGAAATATATTTATCTTAACTGCGTTTTAGTTAAATGAGTCGTCCGACCTGTCAGAGGCCCTTTAAAGCAGAACTAAGTAACATCAGCGACAGAGCGCCCCCTGCAGGTCTCTTGTGAAAACACACTGCCAGTCCAAGACGTCAAAAGCTTTTCTTCTTTTGTTTTTCTTTCTTTTATTTCTCCTTCCTTTTTACTGAAATAAGGAAGTACAATCACATACAGAAACATGTCGTGTCGCCAAATGAAATAAAAAAAAAGTCTGGTTTTCCGCGCAGAGACAGCAGGGGGCGACGATGGGAGCTTCACACGCCCCGAAAATACACTCACAAACACCACACGGACTAAGTAAAGTCAAAATGTTACTTAGTTCTACTTTAACGTTCTCCTGGAGGCGTCATAAAAGCCCCTCGACCGCGTTTCTCAAGGTGTTTCTTTGCTAAATTAAAAAATATATTATAATTTCTCCATGTACACTGCAAAAATGAATTTCTAGATGAGTTAAACGTCTTGATTTGAGGATATTAATCTGAATTTCAGTCGTTTTGACTCGTTAAGATCAGTGGAGACGATTTATTTGATGGAACTAGATTATTTTACTTGTTTCAAACCGTTTCTGACTTGTTTCAATACATTATTTCTTATTTCAGTCCAAATGATCTCAAATGTAAATCTATCGAAGCTTAAAATTGAATTGAATTGATCATTTTTATCTGGATTTGAGAAGTTTTGACTTGATGAGATTTAATTGCTGATGTGAAGCAGAATATTTCACTGGTTTCAAGGTATTTCTGACTGATATTACAGTAATTTTGCTTAAAATAAGAAAATAAGGTAACACTTCATAATAACTACACTTATTCCTGCCTTAGTAAAGCATGAATACAGACTTAATTCATAATGAACAAAGAATTTATTAAGAATGATTCAGGCTTATGAACTACTTAACTCTAACCCAAATTCCTAGCCCTAACCATAACCTTAATTAAGTAGTTATTAATTCTGAATCAGGCTTAATAAACTGTTTGTTCAGTATGAAATAAGTCTTTGTTCATGCTTTGTTAAGGCAAAATAAGGTGTAGTTATTATAAAATGGTACCGAAAATACATTTGTCAGTGGGTCAGTAAAATGATCTTAACCAGTGACAGATAATTTGGATTGAAATAAGAAATAATGTGTTGAAACAAGTCACAAACGGATTGAAACAAGTAAAATAATCTAGTTCCATCAAATAAATCGTCTCCACTGATCTTAACGAGTCAAAACGTCTGAAATTCAGATTAATATCCTCAAATCAAGACATTTAACTCATGTAGAAGTTCATTATTTTCAGTGTAGTTGCATCTTTATCACTTTTAGTTGTGTTTTTGTCACTTTTAGTTGTGTTTTTGTCACTTTTAGTTGTGTTTTTGTCACTTTTAGTTGTGTTCGTCACTTTTAGTTTTGTTTTTGCCACTAAAAATGATCAATTCAAGCCATTTTAAGTTCGGTAGATTTACATTTTTTGCTGTGCAGGAAGATAATTTGGATTGAAGTAAGAAATAATGTATTGAAACAAGTCACAAACGGATTGAAACAAGTAAAATAATCTAGTTCCATCAAATAAATCGTCTCCACTGATCTTAACGAGTCAAAACGACTTAAATTCACATTAACATCCTCAAATCAAGACATTTAACTCATCTAGAAGTTCCTTTTTGCTGCGTAGACGTCCTCGACATTCAAGTTCCCGCTGCCCTTTCGTCCCGTCTGATACTCACAGAGTCACAGATGGCCTGCGCCTCGGGGTCGGCGGGTTTGGACCCTCCCACGCCGCCCACCACGAGGGTCGGAGGCTTCACGTCTTTCTGCTTCTGCTGTGCCATGACTGAACCGGACCAGAGCTTCCTTCTTCTGCGGCGGCTCGGGTGAGGCTTTTACCTTAAACACCGGAACGTACCAACAATCAAGTGTTGTGCAACAGAGTTTTATCATAGTCTGGATTGTGTGTGTCTGATATTTAGATGAATGGAGCTGTTTACAACAATAAAAAAGAGGGGGAAAAGAGGAATTGTTGGAAATTATGAATATAAAAACAGCTCAAATTCACTTTATGTCTGTTATTTGGTAAAATGGGTAAGTCTGAGGTGCGGTTTGGATCGGAACAGGTTTTGTTAATGATAATGTTCCGTATCATCAAACTGGTTTTTATTGGAACACGCCTGTTGTTTGTCTTGTATCTGTTCTTTCTTTGTTTCTTAACCTTCATTTCACCAGATAAGAACCTGTTGAGATTGAAACCTGTTTTTCAAGGGTGGCCCGGGGCAAAGTGAACGACACATCGGCAAAACACGAATTACAGAAACATTTATATTTTAAGGCGAGACATTACAGGCAAAACGGTGGTCAGTTTTCTCTCTCACAGATTGACTTTCATGTGGAAACAACAAATGTGTCCAATCTGCTCCTAAAGATGTTTTATTCTTCCATTGAATCCACTTCATCCATAGATTTCTCTGGGACATTGTAACTTCAAAGATCGTTTTCTTAAAATGCATTTTTGTCCCTCGAGACATAAAGATCAGCCTTAAAGTAGATCCTACACCAAACTGTACAATCTGGACTCAAGATTTAGACCAAACACAAGGATTTGACAAAAAACGTGTTTAAAAGCGACAAAAATGTGATTAAAAGTGACAAAAATAACAAAATACAACAACAAACTTATAAAAGTGACAAAAAAGTGACTGAAAATGCGACAAAAACACAACTAAAAGTGACAAAAATGTATCTAAAAGCAACAAAAACGTGACTTAAAGTACCCAAAATGCAACAAATTCTCCAAATGCATTTTTGTCCCACAGAGACAAAGATCAGCCTCAAAGTAGATCCTACACCAAACTGTACAATCTGGACTCAACAAGATTTAGACAAAATTAATTAAGGATTTGACAAAAAAAAAAACAAAAAACACGTTATTAAAAGTGACCAAAATGACGAATTACAACAACAAACAACTAAATGCGACAAAAAAGTGACTGAAAGTGACAAAAACGCAACAAATTCTTCAAATGCATTTTTGTCCCACGAGACATAAAGATCAGCCTTAAAGTAGATCCTACACCAAACTGTACAATCTGGACTCAACAGGATTTGGACGACAAGTACGTCTAATTCTAAGCCTGATTTATTTAAGTTTAAGTAGAAAAAAATCTGGCAAAATTTGAATTTTTAATCAAATTTTCAGTCAGATCTAGTTTACTCAAAAACTAATAAGAAATCCAAAATCCCCTCTGTACATTTTTTGAATGAACCAAGAACCAAGAAGTTTAAATCTGGTTCTGTCCGTTCTTCAGATTTACGTCTCAAAAATGTCCGATTTTAGCTGTTTTTTCACATAAATTGCATAAAAACATATGAGAAAACACTTGTAATATATATTTTTTCTTACATTTATGTGGGTAAACGACAGGTGAAGTTTCAAATTGATAACTTTAAATTTGAGATATTTTCAGCGTCTCACCTTAAGAGAATTTTAAGAGATGAAGAACAAAAAAATATATACTTAATTAAAAGCGCTGACCATTTCTGAAAGATTCACACTCTTTGTTTTTCAAACGTTTGAAAACACCTCACTGAGACCTAATCTCCGCTCCAACTGGGGGGAATTCCAAGCTGTGGGAGCAGCATAAGAAAAGACCTCTTTCCCGGTGAGTTCTCACACGAGGGTCAGAGAAGCTAAACATCTCAGGTGAGCGCGGAGTGTAAGGACCCTCCGCTCTCTGCACAAGAGGAAGGTGCACATTTACACTTTACACACAACAACATCCAGCCTTATCTGTACACTGCAAATAATGAATTTCTAGATGAGTTAAACGTCTTGATTTGAGGATATTAATGTGAATTTCAGACGTTTTGACTCGTTAAG